>CM023189.1:6665538-7265538 GCA_013167095.2 Daphnia sinensis | reverse complement strand
TATACCATATGAAAACAGCCTTTAAAACCGACGTTATACGAGTCGTAGCAACAGACCAGCCAAAAGCTTATCGCCTTGTGTTTTCCTCCTAGATATAGCCAAATTGCCAAGCGCGTGTGTAAGACAAGGTGAGACGAAGGTGCGCGAGAGGCGCAATCATACCTGTTTCCATGCCGTTGTTATTACGTAATACCTCACGAGGCATTAGATAAGCAAATCAAACGTTTAATAAGAAAACAATGACTTGGCCCTTTGGCCTGGAAGCCACCACATGCTGTATAGCATAAGTTTACGAACGAACTTGTTATGCATATCAGTCGAAAAAATCATCAGATTAACGTCACTGTAAAGCAGAAGAAGCAAAAAGAAAGGCAGACGTTTTTATAAGCGCATCACGAAATTGGCTCAAATCTTATAAATAAAATTGCACGCTTTAAGACTTTCATTTTTTTTTTAATCGTCGTTTTATCCGGTTTGAATTTCTAAAACAGTAGGTAGACGAATGGGAAAAAAAATATGGAAACAGGTATACATGAAGGTTTTCTTTATAGGGGAGTGAGTACATATATAGCTGCTGGTGATGTGCGCGGTGTGCGTTTGATATGCGTGCGTGATGCTCATTACGACGATGACTGAATGCAGTGAAAAAACTCGGCACGGAATCCCGTCCCGGCCAAACGGTCACATTTTTCAGGCTACTTCCGACGCTGCCAGACTATTATATCATATATATAAAAACAACAACAAACCAAAGCAAAAACAACAGACCCATCACACACGCTGATGGTGAGAGGGGGGGAACCTGCTCGAATCTGTTCAATTTCGTTTCGCTTGTTTACCGCTGTAGTTTTTTTTGTTACGGTCAGACATACACAGCACACACACGTCCAATGATCGAACTCATCCGAAAATCTCATTTCCGCTTGGGACTTTTTGTTGGTTGTTCCCCTCTCCTGACAGTCCCGCTCGGACGTTGTCCACTTTCCCTAGACGGATCTGATTGATCAGCGGCAGGTATAGTCATTCATCACAAGCCGCCGCGTCTAGCAGAGGAAAGCGAAAAAAAAATAATAATAATAAGGGGACGACCTGCCAATTAGAGAGTCTATGCAACATGGCCCAGCATTTTGAAACGGTTCAACCTTGGTGTTTTTTTAAAAAAAGGGAGAAAATAAATCAGACTAAAACGAAAATATCCGATGAAATAGCAGAGTTATATACGTGCACTTTTATCAGGCGAAATGACGTGACCCTGACACCAACCCCTATTCCCCGTACCTACAAAATCAACGACATTGGACATTGGAATGAAAATGCTTATTCAAATTTAGAAAAAAGGGAACCGTATCTTGTATACTGTTTTGCGGATGTAGATCAGCAGTGTGGAGGAACGATGTCTCACATGTCAAAAGCCACTGGAGAATATAACGTGGGCGAACGTGGAATTAAAGAGACTGACAAATGCACACAAGTCTTGTGTATGCTGTGTATACATGTTTAAACACATGCAGTGCTGCTATATAGATGAATACCAAGTATGACAGCAGTCGTAATCTTACATGTACACAAAGTATATGTAGACTGGTGCCTTATTTTATTTTTTTTCATCCGTCAATGCGGCACAAAACTGCGCTTTGGCTCGCTTGTAATGCAGCAGTGTTGTGGCAGTGTGTTGCGCGTTTCGCAGACAGTGATTAGACACGACACGGATAGGCATCGACGAACGCGATCTGCTGCCACTCACGCGCAGCTATACACACGCCAATCTAATTTTTTGTTCGGTTCGTTTTTCTTCTTCATATAGTCCTACATATAGGTCTGTTAGGGCATAAAAGGCCTCCTTATTTTATGTTATTTCCACAGTCGTATAATGGTGGACTGTGTATACACATATCCAACGTTGTATGTGTTTGGTTTAAAAGAAAAAAAGAGGGAAAATTCAAGTATAGGTTTTTATATGTGTGTGCAGGCACAATCATAGGTGTATTATGTATATCCTCGAGAGAAACAATAAGACGAAATAAATATATTTTTATATACGCGAAGCCATGTATAACTATAACGGCAGTAGTTATCACTTTTGGCACAGCAACGTTCAATGGCTTTCCAAACACAGCCCGTATAAATGGGGGGAGAGAAATAGACTATCAAATGGGGTCTCCATAAAAGTTGGTTAATGCTCTGAATTTTTCATTTTTATTCACGTTATTTGGCTCGGTAAGTATAGCAGTAGAGACCCGTTACTGTTGGGATATTTGTGAGTTTATTCGACAATCCAAACATCGTTTTTGCGGGAGATGGCTACAGTCTCAAAAGAAAGCTATCGAGTTTCTGGAAACCGTAACGGTAGAATGGAATAAAGTAAACAAACATTTCTGGATCATTGGCAGAGAAAAAATAAATAAATAAATGACGTACCGCTATAATCACTTGAGTTCTATATCGTCTATACAAAATTTCGCTGGGCGATCGACACCTGCATCTCTGGCCATAGATATAATAAAGACTGATGCTTGTTGTCATCATCATCATACCGGCATATCCAATGGAAAATGAGGCAAAACAGCAGCAGCGCCCCCCCCCCCCTCTCGTTCAAAACATCGATGATGATGATGATGCCTTTTCTATACCCCCAACTGCACCGCGTGTAATCATCACTGATGCTGCAGTCGATATACGAGAGCATCGTTTGCCTATCGGCGAGCTTTTTATAATACTGATGCGGTTGTTTAAAATTAAAACAAAAAAAAATGGCTATCGACAATTCAACAAGCAACATATATAAAAGATCTGGGCTTATATGATGTACCACGTTGGGTTTTTTCTTTATTCTCCAGCATCTAATGGCACAGAAAAAGCCAACAGAACATAACAGATTTAATTGTATGGTATCACGCAGTTGGGAGAGCGAGCAGTAGCTCGAAGAATTTCCTAGACACACCCAACAGGTACAAAAGAACGAGGGAGAATTGTATATACGTATATACAGCTATCCAATCACGTATTCAAATGCACTCTCTGTGGTATCTAATCTTTGGGTAGTCAGGTAAAAAAGAAAAACAAGGAGAAATGAAGAACAACACAAGTCAAGAAAGATGGAATTTGATATACTAGCCTACGCCAACCGTTGTTGGAGATGTCTATAATCAAAGTTGATGGCAGCGCGCGAGCTAATTGCGCGCGCGCGTAAAAGAAGTAGCCGCTTTTTTTTTTGAATTTTGGAACGCAAGTGGATGTGGGTCTCGAAAATAAATCCCATTTTATTATATACTACTTTAATGCCTTCAAACGGTAAAAATTTCCTTCTAACTTTTATACGGCCAGATAAAATGAAACAATCCCACTTTAAAAAACTATACATTTCTCCACCGCACACAGCTCTGAACGACGCAATCATTTTGGAACAAGTGCTTTTATTATTATTTTCCTGTGGCTTTGGTGAAATGTCTCAAAAAAAAAACACACGTATATATCCACTGTACACGCATGCGCATTAGCCTAATAGAAATCGCCATATGCTTATGTCACAGAATGTGGTGTGCACTGCCTATAGCTATAACATGACTATATAGATTTAATGATTTTCTATTTTCTTTTTCGTGGGTTATTGGCATCTAACGGATTACATTCGTCATAATAAAATTGAGAAAAAAAACGATGTGTTCATCACTTTTGGTTAGTGTACACACAAGGAACATTGGCTCGTCGTTTCGTGCATATAAAAGCGCTTACCATCTGTTGCGCTCTTTTACATGTCTTGTATACATACCAGTGTCGCTGCTGTACTTTTCGTAAGACACTGTCAGTGTCTGTGTGTGTCAACTCCGTCGTCTATAACCTTCTCCTTTATATATATATATATTTTTTTTTTCTTTTTCCATCATCATCATCATCACGGGCAGAGCCAATTGCAGTTATTATACACACACGCGGCCATATAGCGCTGCGGCGACGGGAGGGAGTGCGGGCGGCATCACGCTCGACAGAGCACTCGATATGTAAATTGCCCACAATTGAGCCACCATAATCACACGGTATAGAGCCGGAGCGCACAGCACTCATTCACACACCAAGAAATGTACCGGGATCAAAACAAAAAATTTATTCTTTTTTTTTTTTTTTTCACTGAATGATGAAATGGAAAAGTTTTATTTCTCTTTATTATTATTATTTTTTTTGCTTCTTATACGACTCTATTAGGCCGCTACCGGGTCCCGCCAGCTCCCACCGACACCGCTATTAAACGCAGACACGTCACCGCTATATCGGGTCCCGCAAAAAAAACACAGAAAAAATGCCTTGATGGTATACGATGTTTCTTTTATAGACGCTATATACAACAATATAAGATGTGTATGTGGTTTTATTTTTATTTTTTTCTGACTGATGGTCTATCCCTCCCACTTTTTTCCTTGATGCGCTTCGTAATTAACGTTGAAGAGCCGTTCATTGCTCTCGTTTGCTCGGTTGCACTGTCTATATGTATACCAATCACATGAATACGTGTGTGAAACGCAATGGTTTTTCGTGAATTGTTGTCATTATTTTTTATTGTTCCATGTGCTGGTGTGTGGATGGCGATTGAGGAGAAATCGTCGCTCAGGCAGTCGAAATCAAATAAAAATAACCGACAATCATCAAGCCGATACACAATCGGAAAGCCGCACTGGGAAAATCAGTGCCGGACTCTCTCACAATTGATAACGTAATCGGTGTGCGCGTTACGTTATAGACTCGATGATTGATTCCCATTCGGCACGATGATGGGAGAGTATAGATAATTTAAGAGAAATAAATGTGTGGAATAATTTGAAAAAGGAAAAATTCTATAACTGAAAATTGAGACGCGCGTTATTGCGTTTACGTGTATACCGCCCGTAATGGGTTTATTACATGGAACAGAGTGTGTGGCTGTGTGCGAGAAGCGATGCGAATCCACACACACACACAAATTTCGAAAAACAGCTGTCACAACCGGCTGCTGATGGTCTTTTGCATCCGTCTGGGATTTTTTATTCATTCAATCGGAGCTTTGATATTATGTGTACTTGATGCGCATTTTCAATCGCTGAGAGCTGCAGAAGGGGATTATATGATTACACGATTTCGATTGGCAACGGTTTCGAATCGGATTCGGATTCGATGAAGCGCACTGATAAAACGGGCCATTTTTTCAAATGGCCTCGAAAAGTATAGTGAAAACATTAACGTGATGGCTCTCTTTTCCGCTGTGAAATCACCGCTTTACATCAAATGATTGTATATAGTTTAAGTACTACTCTTTTTCTTTTTCCGATATAGATCGACGCGGCCCGATAGATACAAGACACGTGCTTCTTAACAGTGTCGAATGTATAGCGTCCCTTCCTACAAAAGAAGGGGGGGACTTAGGGTCCATTAGGTGCGCCGGCCGGATGGAACCGAAGCGCGGGGGGGAATTATTAGATGGCATCAAAGTGGCCGTCGATGTTGTGTGCAGCTCTCACAGACACTCAATAAAGCCATTGAAGAGCGCTCTTTTGTCAATCGACTATGTATAGATATACAACAAACACAGCACACATGTAGTATAATCAATTGAATCCATCAGCATATAAGTAAAAAAGAATAACCCCACACACAACAAAACTATAAAGAACACAGAAGGGACGAGTGGCTTTGAATAGATAGTTGTTGTTTGCGGCTTGGAGATTAGTCCCGAAATAAAAAAAAACAGTTGGTTCTCGTTCAGAGCGTTCAAGTTTCTCCCGCTAAGGATATCAAAACTCCTTTCAGGTTTTTTCTGTTTATTGCGAGGTTATTATGGTATAGTTATACACAGCAGTCACGTCTCAATACAGCCCCCCCTCTAGATTGCAAGAGTCGATGACAAAAGACTCTCAACAGAAGCGAAAAAAAAACAATAAGAAACAAGCAGACGGTTGCTCCAAGAGCGTGGCAACGGTTTGCGGTCGATCAAACTTGTTGCCATCGTTGATGATACCATTACATATCCTTGCTACATAGTCTCACACTCACATTCGTCTTTCCTTTGGCTTCAAACTGGCTTCTTTGGTTACAGCTTATGGTTCTAATTCCTTATATGTGCCCTCTACTTCTTCTTGTTTTTTGACGGTGTTTTTACAGTCGAGGGAAATCGGAAACCGCTCATCATCCAATGTCGTTAATGACACGGTCATAGAGAGATATAGCGCTTGTTCTTTGCCAGACCAATTTTCCACCTTCAGCAAACGTGAAGCAATTGATTGGGAAACGAAGTTCGACGAACTGCCATTTTTGTATAGTATTCTCATTACACACGCTCGCGGTTCGTCTCTTCCTTTGGAAATTTACATATAGTTGTTCTTTATGTATGGGAAATAAACGAAATCGCTTCTCCGTAAAACACTTGCAGTGTGTGTACCCACCTGTCCAATCGATGTAGTTTGAAAAAAAACGAAAACTGCCCAAAGGCCATAAACAATTGAATCGAATTAAATGCAGAGTTGCCTGTTTTAAAATCAAATCAAACGATCGCTACCGGGGGGGGGGGGGTTCGAAATGAGAACATTATCATGTCAGCTGCCTTTATTTTTTTATTCTTTCCCTCCCCCCTGAGAGGAAGTTGATGTTCTTGCATGGCTGCGTCTATAGCAGCTGGAAACAAGGTTAAATTTTCACATGTCAAAGCGGCGAGTGTAGCGGGCGTGATTGTTCCATCATCTCCCACCCCCTTCTCCTTCTATCATCTAATGATAACAAGCGACTATAACGTGAATGGCCCCTCCGTTATTTTTATATTCGTATAAAGGTGACAGCACCACCACACAGCAGCGTCCGTCGTGCGGCACAACTTCCGTTCCATTATCATTAAAGAGTTTTTATTTAACTATATAGGTACCTCCATTTCTCTGTGCCCGTTTCTCTTTTTACTCAGCGAATTTGAAAAAAAAAAAGTGTCAAGCGTGTGTAGTTCATGCGGACGTAGCATACAACAATGTCTGACGACTTGCCATAGATATTTTCTTTTTCCTTGTGTGTGTGTGACACAACAAGCGGAAGACGATATATACGTGCTTGCCATTGTTGTATTTCGCTATTAAAGTTGGGTTTTCTATTGTCAACGAATCACGTCAAAAATAGAGAAATGATTTTTGTCGTTTCCTTCTTTTTTTTTTTGGACGAATCGTTGAAGGTTAGGGCCAAAATGATTGGCGCACATCCACACAACTGTTATTTTTACCTGAAGACATGTCGGTTGAACTAGAATTTAATACCTATGGTTGATTGTAGATGGACAAGAGAGAGGTATATAGTCTGAGCGATAATCATGGCTGATGTGGACTGTGCATTTGAGAGCTATTTATAATTTGAACTTTTGCTTTTGTTTCGCAATTGAATCAGGCCCAACCATCACCTCGCGGTTATGTATACCTGTACACACCTGAACATATCGCTTAGAGGCCCGTGTGTGTGTTTGTTTCATCCCTTCAATATTTTCTCGAACGTTTCGCAATTGTTCTTAACGTGCATATCACATCGCCGATGGAGCCCCCCTTCTGTCTTTCGCGTCTATGTAATTTTCTTCTGATTCGCATTGATTAGAGCCGCTCTACACGTGTGTGTGTGAGTTAGGACGCCATTTATACTCTCCTCCTCTCTCTCTATGTGGCCGCCCAGCGGATCGTTTGGCTTCCTTTTTTTTTTTTGGTTTGAAATAATGTATGCAAATTGTTATTTGATGGCCTTGTTTTGTTTTCTTTTTCGGCAGCCATAACACCAGCAGCCATCGGCCCGACACACGTAAGCACACATATAACAATCACCGCGCCAGCCCCCATCATACACTATAGACGTGTTACGCCGCTAGCGTATAGCTTTCGTGTCACGACCTTGAAAAACAATCAATTCTTCATTTGTTTCCCTTTTATGTATACCTACTGCGCTTGCGAGGTTATATATTTCATAACAAAAAATCAGGCGAGTTATTGTTTGCGGTTATTGATATATATAAAGACAATCATCGATGCCTTTCATTTGATTGGCCATCAGGCGATGACTAACACGGCCGTTTCGGTTTTTGCCATTGCACATAGGTAATTCCGAGTATATAACGGCCATTTTTTTATATAACTGGAATTTCGAAACCGACAGAGGACGTGCAACCATTACAGCTCAATCATGATTGCGTATATACAAGCCCTTTTGCTATTGATGTATTTCAATATGAAAATGATACGTGAATGCGTATTTATATTTGTTGATGGGCTATCTCCACTAGTTCGGTTCGTTAATGAATAGGAGCCGTCGAGACAACTTCCCCTCCCAAAAAAAAAAGAAATAAATGCATGTCATAAATAACTGTGTGAAAGCCCTCCTCATTTTCGTATTTGATTGTTGTCCAAATGACATTTGAACAAGGATAAACAGCGACGATGTATGTGAAAGAAAAAAAAAGCAGACCTCTTATATACATCTAACTAAATTAGACTGTAAAAACAAAAGAGGGGAGCGAACCGTCGAGAAAGTAGACAGACCCGCCGACTCATCAACAACATTTCAGGCAATCAACGGGGTCGCCGGTGGTTTCTCACAGCGGCTCAAACTTCTCGGCCAGCAGCTCAACGCGGCCATCATAAAAAATTAAACCGAAATTTTTCGAGCTCGATATCAAAAGAGAGGGGGGGGGGGCGACTATATGGTTATGATATTTTCACGTCTGAGCGCAGCTTTTTATTTTTTATCCCGTCCATTTTACGGCGCTAAATTGGCCCGCTCATTTTTATATTATTCTTGTTTTTTTTTTTTTCTCGGTAGCTTAATTGCCTTCATTGTTCAGCAGCGGTTGTTGTTGTTGTTGTCTCTTGCATATGTGAAGCCAACACGGCAAGGACGACAACAAGCCCTTTGGTCTATATAAGCTGCAATATTTAATTTTTATTTATAACGAGTACCCGCGGATTCGAATTTCATTGATTCTATTTTACACCCTGAAATGGGTTTATGAAATTCCTTTGGTCGGAATGGATGTATATATGTGCGGCACAACAACACAACAACAACAGCAGTTGCTGATGGCACAAATGAGCAGCTAATGAATTGTTGCGGTTTCTCTGGAAAGGGGGGCTTGTAATAAAGCAAATATATAAATTCGTGGAAATGGAAAAAGAATACGTGAAAAACAAAATCTAACTGAGAGGGCTCAAGAAATAAGAGACGGCCAACCAAGTGGCTCATTTTATGGCCATTAAAAAGCGAACTATTCTAATAATTATTTGGTCATAACAATTTCAACACACGCAAATTGCTTGTATTGATATTTCATTTCCTATAGCAAATCTTGTGGATTTGTTAAGCGCGATATTTTATATGGAACATCAGCCGTCCTGGAATGCAAACCATTCAAAATGTATGGTCTTCAAATAGCAGTTTCCCTTCCTTTTCTTCTTGAAA
The DNA here is from genome assembly GCA_013167095.2 of Daphnia sinensis. Taxonomy (NCBI): domain Eukaryota; kingdom Metazoa; phylum Arthropoda; class Branchiopoda; order Diplostraca; family Daphniidae; genus Daphnia; species Daphnia sinensis. The sequence continues at coordinate 7,256,106 of CM023189.1, read as the reverse complement.
AATGGCCTTTCTCTATACAAGCTGTCGAGTTGGTAAACCGAGAAACATAAGAATGGGTGTTGGTGGCCAAGAAGGTTATCACACGAGAGATTGGGGGGGGGGGGATCTACATGTGTGCAACAATATCAAATAACTTTGCTGATGACGACGAGAGCTATTTCCATCTCTTGTTATTATTTAGCTGATTTCAGAAAAAACATAAATATGTTCTATTAATAGCGCTAGACAGAGCCAGTTATAATACGGATCACGTTACATTCTATATACCCACTTGTTCCGTTTGAATATTTGTGTTCTAATTTTATCCCAATCGTTTCTTTTTTTAGATCGCGAAGTTGATGGCGGTACGTTTCGTCCGGGGTTCTGAAAGGCGAGAAGAGTCTCAAAGTCCCTCTCTCCATCATATGCAGTCATAATCTACATATTGTCTTTTGATACGCACTTTATATAACCGGCCAACATTGAAGATATTTATAGCTTCGTTCTACAATTTGATACATTCGCCTTTTTATAGATAGAAAATTCGATCAAATATATTAATTGCAAACGTTCTCAATTCTTTTTTTTTTCAATCTCAAACCGGCCCGGATTTGTGTGACCGTTTCCGTTTGGAGGTGATTACCGTTAACGGACGGTGTACAATATCTCCTCACAATATAGCCTGATGTGCACGATTTATAGTTTGATAGAGGTTTTTATTTATATCTCTTTTACTACGTATAAGCATAAAGGAAACGAAACACGAACCCTTTTTTATTTTATGCATAATATCTATAAAAATTGAGGAATGAAGGAAGCGAAAATTAGACGTGTGTCTTGCCCTTATTTAGCCGCCGCCGGTGTTTATGCTTTTGTTCCTACACACACACACCGCTGTGGCAATGGCACATATCACTCAAAAAATAAGAACCTCCACCTTCTTTTTTTTCTTATAATAATTTTCAATTCCTCCACCATCACCACGTATATATAGAAAAGAAGGAAAATAAGTGTTGATGGAGGGCTGCGTGTGTTCGCCTTTTTTCAAAAGCTGAGAGCTATGTAGATAGACACACACACACACAACCCCCGCTGGGTGTTGCTTGTTGGAACGCTCTCTCTCTGCAATTCCGTTGTGTGTGTACCGCACTCTTGCCTTGCTGTCTATGCGCGTTTGATGCCACCCGTATTAGTTTACTGCCGAACGCCGGCCAGAACGGTCACGTGTCGTCCATCCCTATTTTTTTTTCTTCTTCTCCTTAAAAGGTTACCCCTCCCTCTACTTGTTGTGTATTCTTTCTCCTGTTCATTGAAGTTGAGAAAATCGGAAAAAGATTGGGGCTAAACAGCGCAGACGGCCGCCATTTCCAGAAAAAAGAGAGACATATCAAAAGCGAAACACACCAATCACCGCAACAAACCATTGTGTGTGGGAGGAGTGTAGGAAGGGTCTTCTGCATGTGTGTGTGTGTGTGTGTGTGTGGTGATCAGCCAGTCGCACGTTATTTACGTCCATCAGTTTCCGCCCGACGCCTCGACCCTGCGGATGAACACGTTATTTAAAAATATTATACAAACCATTCGTTAATTACAGCGAAACTTGCCGAATCCGATCTATTATTATTTACTGAGTTTGAACTTTGAAACGGATCATTTGACTCCCGTTTTCGAAAAAAAAAATAGCTTCGTGTGCGTCCGCCTGTTTCATTTGATGTGCGTCCGTGCCAGTGTCCAGCTGCGTCTGTTCGAACGCATCAATTAGTGGGGGGGTGCATTTTTCAAAATAAAAGACAAGTGAACATTGATTAGTGTGCAATCAATTATCGCAGTGATGGAATCTTCGACGAAAATCAAGAACACAACAGTCATCAGATCGGCGTCCACGTCGCCCACTGATTTATCGCTGTGCAGTTCCAAACGCAAGAGTTCGCATCAATCGTCCAACCACCACAACAACAACAACAACAACAACAACAAACGATTTCGATTATCGGAAGGTGCCGAATCGGCCGCTGAATCCGAACAGAGGAGCAGTAGGTCTCTCAAAACAACCGGCCTTCCAGCATCATCTTCTGGTGCTAGTTCGCCCAGCCGGGCCAGCATCGAGAGTCAGGCGGCCGCAAAAATGCTGGGCATGCCCGATCAGAACACAGCGTCCATGCTGGCCGCCATGGCTTTCGTGACGCGAGCCCGATCGAGTTTCATGATCGGCGACATTCTAAACTCATCTAGATGGACGGACCCGGCTTCGCAGCCTCAACAGCACGGCCAGCAGCACGGCCAGCATCATCACCCGTTGCTGGGAGCTTATGGCCACCATCAGGGGGCGTCTCATCAAGCTGCAACGGCGGCCGCCCTGATGGCCGCTTCGGCCGCCGCCCATCATCACGTGCCGCAACACCTCAATCAGCTGCCGCACGGGCTGCACGGCCTTCATCATCACCATTTATTGCAGCATCCGTCCGTCATGGAGGCCGTCCACCATCACCAGAACGTCGGAGGCGGCCATCATCATCATAATCTCCTTAGGCAAAGAGACACGCACAGCAAATCCGAAGAGGAAGAGGACGCTGATGATTCAGAGGTGGACGTCGAATCGAATGCCAGTTACAACAGCCGTCAGACCAACAGTCGTGAGTTTGCATATTTTGCATATTTTAATGGGCGGTTTTTATTATTTGCGATGCGTGTCTGTGGCGCCGAGAAATGACAATCGGCGCTTTGCAGTTTATGCCTGGCGGTGATTGGCTTTCACAGCTCTATCATTAGCTTTGAAAACAAATACATATAGAGCCAGGATATATGTATAAAGAAGAGCGGCGTTGCAACGTAGAGTATTTATGCGTATATATACACATCTATATGTAACGTATAAAGAAAATAGATGATAGCAAGCTGATTGAAATCATCATCGAGCTAGTCACGCAACTCGCCAATCACTCGTCTGACACTTTCAATCAAAACCTTTTTCTTTTGTTGTTGTTTCTTCCTTGATTTCCCCCCCCCCCCCTCTCTTAACTGGCATGAATAAGGTGCAGTTGCATATATTTAAAAGTTATATACCATCAGTGGGGGGAATTTCTTTTGTACACGCCCGAAGCCGTTCTCCAATTGCCCCCGTGAATCGATTCATTTCTTTTTTTAAGGGTTGTATGCATATATTTAATAGCGCAGCCGCAATCATATATCGGGGGTCTCTCTCATCAGAAAGAGATTTGTACGATCGAGCTGACAGGTTCCGATTAAAAATCAGAACTATGATATACTTGGGGTCACTCTCTAATACTTCGATATTCTAAAACTAAAACATTCGTTTCTTATATAGACTTTTGGATGGGAATAATGAGCTGTGTATGCAAATTGAGGTCTTAAATTTCGTGCTGACGTTGTATTTGCCCGTATCACGGCACCGAGGATTTGTCGATTGTAATAACAAAAAGAGGCGGACGAATTAGTTTGACATTGAACAATCGTTTGTTGGGTTGTCTTTTCCTGTTCTGCCCCCCCCCCCCCTCCTCTTCACTGCTGTGATGTTCTCTCTCTCTGTGTGTGGCGCGATTTGCCTACTGATCTCCCTCCTTTTTTTTTGGGAGGGGGGGGGGCTGTTAGGCCGGAAGTTGTTTTTGTTTCATGTCGGATTGTTGAAGGAAGCACCCGAGGAACCGCACACACACACAAAGAGTGTGCTATAGGACCTATCCGGTCACGCACATATCACGAGTCCCTTTTTCTTTTTTTTTAAAATCCAAATAAAACTATAGCCAACAACTTGATATCATGCGATCAGATTGAACAGAACATTTTGAAATCCGTTTATCTTTCTCGTTGTGTGCAGAATTGAAGGGGGGGGGGAGATATATTCAATTGAATTTTTTTTTTCCAAGTTACCTGCTCCCCCCCCCCTCTCTTTTTTGTTACGTGATGGCAGATTTTTTTTAAATAATTCAAAATGTTTTTGCCTTGTTATATGTGTCTAGATTTGACTTCCATTGCTGCAGGGGCTTTTTGTGTAATGGAGACCGTGTGTTGTTATTATAGGCGAGTTGACATGCTGTCATGAAACGAAAAACATCCGACTTACACGATGACGTTTTTTTTCTCCTTCAAAACGAACGAACGAACGCACGTCAAATGCAACGAAAATGGCGCATCACGCGATCACTCACGTCAAACAAAAACCGAGAGAGAGAGATATAATAGAGAAATGCGATATATGAATAAGCAAAAGATAATTGTCGTATTATCTGAAGCTGCTAGTATATATAGATATGTCTGTATGTTTTTGAGTGAGTCGCTATTACGATTATAAATAATATCCCCCCCCTCAATTAATGTAAAAAGATATAATATAGTCATTTGCGGTCAATGATGGCGTTATGGAAGAAGGACAAAAATGAGAGGAAGTTAGAGAATCGATATCCATCAAGATGGACGACATCGTGCGTGCGGTTAGACGCACATCGCCCATCCTATTAAATGTTTCATTTGCCCTTTACATTTTCCCTTCGTATTTTTTAGAATTATATCTGATCGCTTTAAAAACATATACCGTGAAAGCGCGTTTAAACCACTGATCGATATGAATGAAATGCATTATCTTTAAAAATGATCGTGTTACAGTGACGAATAAGGAGGACGGAAACGACGAGGAAACGGACGACGAGGAAGAGGAGGAGCTGAGAAACGCCGTCGGTGGTAGCGGCAAGGTTTCGGCAGGGCCGGAAGGAGCGGCCGGCAAGAGCGGCGGAACGGGAGGCCATCACGGAGGAGCCGGCAATTCTTCATCGCGCCCCGCTTCTTCGCCGCCGTCGCCGTCGTCGTGCGGCCGGAAGCAGCGCAAAGCCCGCACGGCCTTCACCGATCACCAGCTGCAGACGTTGGAGAAGAGCTTCGAACGTCAGAAGTACCTGAGCGTTCAGGACCGGCTCGAACTGGCCGCCAAACTCAGCCTGACCGACACTCAAGTGAAAACTTGGTACCAGAATCGCAGGTACGCCCCCCCCCCACCCCCTATTTTATCTTTGACGTCATAGAACATAAGTGCCGGGCTTCTTTTGTAGATCATCTAAGGCTCGTTTTATGTGTTTGAAAAGTTATACGGTTATGGTGTTGTGTGTGTAGTATAAAAGAACTAGATGGGATAGAGGGGACTTTGTTATTATTCTTGTTGGGTTTGTTAGTCGGACGTTGACATAGAAGTCGTGAAATCCGTAGAACAACTTAAAGGCTGTCCGGAAATGGACGTCATATTTTTTTATGTGAGACTTGTATACATTATAACGGTCGAATATGGAAAACTCGATAGTATAGTCTATATTGCGAGAAGAATTACGCGCATGCGTCGTTGACATTTAAACAATGAATTATATATCAGCTATCAATCGCCAAAGATTTAATTGCGTGCATTTGTGGCATAGTGTGTCACTATGTATCAGAACGTTATAAGTTAAGAAGAGCATTTTCTTTTTAATGAGCCCCCCCCCCCCTCATTATTGGGCGAGGTTCTTTGGGTTAACACAGGCGTGTCTGACAGGCTGCGTTTCATCGAGATCATCATCTTTGTCGCGACAAAAGCCATCCAACCTAAGAAGACACACACACACATTTATAAAAAAAAAACAAAAGACGTCCGACGCCAGACGCCGCCATTGCCTGCTGCCATTAGAGAACAGCCGCTATCCAATAGGAAACTCTCCCTTGTTTATTTTTGAAAGCCTTTTTATTTATTTTGTGTGTGTGTGTGTGTGTGTAGTCCCTGACGTTCCAATTCCCTCCCATCCATCTCTCTCTCTCACACACCCCAATCTAATGTAAAGCACTTTCAAAGCTTTTCTCTCTGCATTGTGTTAGATTGTTGTTGGAGCTCTTAAACGACAGCAGCAGCATCTCTCTCTGCGTTTATTGCACAGTGGCACACGAAGAACAACACGCCCACGTTATCGACCACGAACGAGCCATCCTCTGTTAGACGGCCCAGCCTATGACATCATATCACGACATTAGAAAAAAAAAGGGGGGCTTCCTTTCAACTCCGCCCATTGGAGTTACAGCAAACGATATATAGAAGAAAAAGAGGGGAGGAAAAAAAAGAAGGGGTGGAAGAGGGTGTAATTGATCGCTTGGCACTTGTTTTTTTTTTCCCCAAGTCCCGTCGATACGGAGATAGCGTTCGGGAAATGCGCATGCGCAATGTGAAGTTCGGAAGATTGGAAGGGGGTGCTGATTCTGCGCATAACAATCGACACCTATGTAGATGGACATCATCACGATCGATATGTGGCAAGCTCTGTTATGTGTATGCTGATGTGTTAATAGTTCTTGCGATTTCATATTTAAGATCGTTAGGTTCAGTTAAAGGCAATTAAACCGGGTGAGAGAGGAGCCTCACGCGTGTTTTTATTTAATTTCTGTTTTAAGCTTTCGGGATTGTTTAAGGTTTTCCGAGTTTGGTAATTATAGACACGGGTTGAAATATAAATTATTTTTGACTTGGTTTGTTTCGTTTTTAAATGTATATGAGGGCTTTTAACGAGCAGACAGCAAACGATGATGGTCTTTCCACTTGTGTAACGCCAAACTTAAAATGCCACTGTCATTTCTAGATTGACCAGCGCGATGTTTCTCATGTCCTTAAACAAATTAATTTTTTAAATAACCCCCCCAAAAGAAAATCTCATAAAAATTTACTTATGGGAAAAAAAAGGAAAGGTAATTTGAGAGCTCACAAATAAAAATATGATGTTTCCTTACATTACACCCCGCCCCATTTAAGGGAGCCATATATTATTTGATTGTCTCGTTATAAGTTAAAATAGACGAACGATTTCCCTATCGTCCACATTTCGTTCCATTATCACGAGCCAATCCGAATGGCGGGAGCAATTCTCTTTTCTTTTTATCACACGTCATTATGAACACACACACACACACACACACACACAAAATTGTTGGACTACTTTTATGGGCCTTAATTTGACGTCGGATTGTGTGGTTGATGTTACATTCATTTTCTTTTTTAATTTTCCCTGAAAGGACCAAGTGGAAAAGACAGACGGCCGTGGGATTGGAGCTGTTGGCAGAGGCCGGCAACTACGCGACGCTGCAGCGTCTGTACGCCGGATCTGCGGCCGCAGCCGCCGCCGCAGCCGCCGCCTCGTCACCGTACGCTCCTTGGGGCTATCCAGCCGGACCGCATCTCAACGCCTTACCTTCCAGTGAGTTGAATAGATATTATATGTAACGTTCAATTGCACTTTAATGACGCTTATATGCGCACACAATGAACGGGTGATGCGAAAGGCAATTTGCATTTTTTGATGTCAAGTCCCGTTCGCACGGTGGTCCGTCTCAAAATCCCGCAAATGGGACGTGATGTGTTGGCGATTTAAATTCGCAATAACTTGTGGTCATTATTAATGAATCATTTTCACCTTAGCCCCTCTCTCGCGCTGCGCTAAATGAAACTGGAACACACACCCCCCGCAGGCTTATATATTTCGCTGTGTGTTACGCAATAACGTTCAGATTTGACGTCCAGCTCTCGTTACGATTTAAATTTCAGAAAAAAAAGAAGAATCGTGCTTCACTTGTTTTTGTGAACATCGTTCCAAGTTTAAGAGTATAGAGGGACAACTGATTGGACAAGAAAGGGCGTACCGTATTACACCGGACAAGCAGATTAGAAAAAAAAAAGAGAGCGTCGCTCAGTTGTTTTATACGTGTGCGTGATGCGTGTCTGTTAAACATATTATATTATATACGGCAGCCTTTTGGCTGTAAGAAGTTTTTAAAAACACGAGATCGTCGTTCACGAAACGACTAATTTTCGTTTCTCTTATTCCAGCAACTTCTCTTTTTTATGTAATTAACCGCTTACTGGAACAGGTTAACGTATACGATTTGAGGTTTAAAAAACATTAACGGGGGTTATTGACGCATTTCCGTTAGGGATGGGTCGCCTATTTTCTTATATAACATCGGCGGGAAAATGATAATTTTTTCAAAATTTCAGAACGAGGCGGTTCCTTCGAAACTAAACGGCAAGTGAACACGCGGCTTGTTTCTATGAATACAACCATCCAAAATGATGGGCTCAAAGCGGTTGGAAAACGACGGGGGAGTTTTAAAAATTCCCGCGGTTAAACGTTAAGAGTCCATACGGTCCTTAACGAGACGGTGTATATGGAACACACACACACGCTCATTAGTTAATATCTATTGTTATATACATAAACAATTTCTTTCAACTTTTTTGCAGGTGCTTTGGATATGTATTACCGACAGGCGGCGGCCGCTTTGAGCCAGCGAGTGAGTCCAACGGCTCTGCAACAACAACAAGCGCCCAGGGGAGGGGCTTTCCCGTCATCGGCGGGAGCCGGCGCAGCGGGTGGCTTGTCTCTGGCGGGCAACAATAGTCCCGGCCAGCGATCGTCCACCTCGTCATCGCTGTTGAGTAATTCGGCGGCAGTGGCCGCGGCCAACACCAATCTCAGCCGGCCGTCGAGTGCTGAGAAAACCTAACGACAATAATATTTGGAAATAAATTACATTTGAACATTTTTTTTTTAAGTTTATTCCTTAAACACAAACAATTTAGCCTGAAGCATTCCTCCTGACAGATTTCGTTCGTGAATCTCGAAGCAAAATATTAACAAACAAACAAAAAATACCCGATGAGAACCAAGTTCTTTTTATAATTTCGGACATTTTTTCTATTTTTCGTTTCATTTTTATTCATTTTTGTCATTTAATTTTGATGATGATGATGAAAAGGAGAAAACAAAACAGAAGAAATTGCGCAATTGCCCACTTTGAAAAATGAAATTCGGGTCTGCGGTTTTTGTTCGATTCAAACGATAGGTGATCTGTTTTTAGTTATATACGGCGTCAATTTATTTGTTTGATTGAAACCTATATATAGATATTAAAAAATAATCGACGTGTATAATGATGAGTACGTGTTATTATGTTTGCCTTGATTTGTGTTTTGTTTTGTTTTTTTTTGTTTCTTTTAGTTAATTATTAATTATACAGCAGCCTGGAAGGGTAGGGTCGAACAATTGTGGCCTGCTATATATGTAAAACAAAACAAAAACAGAAAAAGGTCACGTGTAATACTTTTTATTTCGAAAATAAAAGGTTGTGAAAAACGTTATCTGCTTGCCCTCTAAAAAATAAAAAAAATTAAAAGGAAGCTGATAATATGATAGTTTATGTTCATTGGTCAAATCAATGGTATAAATTTAGATGGAATTCCAGACTACGTATAAAGGGGCAGAGCATCACCACAGACCTCACACGCAGGGTCTATAATGTTAACACACGTCAATTAAAAAAAAAATGAAATTGATTGATCATCATCGAACTCTCTCTTGCTCCCCCTCCTCCACATTTTTTATTTTTGATTTTGGATATATAGAACCCAGGCCCAATATAGATATACACAACCCCTGACGGTGTTTATTGTTATCATTACATACAAAGCGTCATTATTTGTTTATGTGCTGATGTGTGTGTGTGTGCTCATTGTGTGTATGTATTGAATAACAAAAAAAAAACAAGAAAGACACACAGAAAAAAAAATTACTGAAAGATAGAAGAATAACAAATGATGTAATACATGATACGATTTAATATGTATACACACACAAAAGAGAGAGAATGAGGGGGGGGGGACCAATTGAATCTAACGAGAAAACTCTTTTATAATGCGGACGTTCTTCCACAGTGAAAGGGGGGGGGGGACCGAAAGAGGAGATCCCATGGAGAATGGAGTGTATCCGGTTGTTACCGAGCCAATTTATGATGGCCACTGTGATATAGTGACGATTGTATCAAACACACACACACACACGCAGAGAAAAGGGGGGGGGGAAATAAAAGAAGGTCCCCCCTCTCTCTCTTCACGATCTCTTTTAACATCTTTTTTGTGTGTGTGTGTGTGTGTCCAATCCATTCATTGCTCTTTATGAGTCGTCTCTGTATGTTTGTGTTTTCTGTTTGTACGTCAGCCAAAAAAGGGTACACACACACACATACACACACAGAGGAAATCAGCAAGCAAAGCTAATACGACACACGATCAAATCCTTCTTTTGTATGGAACACACATAGCTCTATGTATATACATATACGCTTGTGTTAGCCTATTCTCCCCTCGTTATGGTGGGGTTGGGGGGACGTATATAAAAAAAAGGTTAATTTATTCAAATGATTGCATTATAAATCTATAAGAATGGAACAGGACTATATACTCGAGTGCACAGGACATGTGTATGTATATATATAAGAAGAGGTCAATAAGTGCGGAAACTGGGATAAACATATATAACTGACGATGCCATCACCCCGGACCCTCTTTTATATAGCCAATTTGAAGTGGTACGCAGATATATATCGGAACGGATGGCCACAATCTCAATAAAAAAAAAAGGACTTGTATGTATAAATAAACATTTAAGAGATAAAAATAGGAAAAAAAAAAAAAGAATAATAATAAGAGGGGAAAAACGAGGAAAATGGAAGAAGCCCGGACGTGGAACGCGGCGGGGCAAGGACCGGAAACTGTGCCCGACCTTTTTTTGCTGGAATAAAAAAAATAAAAATCAGTTCAGCTGGCCAAGTGGAGCGGACGAAAGCGAATCGAGCGACCGTGAAAAGAAAATACATCCCCCCTTTATCTATAATAACTCTTTTCTTTTTTTTTTTTTTTAATATATACATGGCTATATTTTCCTATGTTTATATGTACATATATAGATGTAGCCTGCCTATATATCGATTACATAAGTGGATATCACGATCAAATGTGTACACCATAAAAAAAAAGGGATGTCTAAGAAGCAGGTCCTGGTTAGACGACATCGACTTCCGTTCAAGTCCATTTTCGTACATCGTCGGGCTTGTTAGACGAAAGCGATGGCTTTTCACGGTATGATTCGCTCTTCTTTTTTATTATTTTTTTTATTTCCCGCGGACCAGGGAAATCCGGGGGTAGATGTCAAACCTCTATTTCTCAGTCGTTGGCTTTTCGATACTGTACCCCGTGAGCACTTGCGCAAAAGTTAACAAGAAAACACACAACACAAGCACAGCACAAGAAAATGCTGGGTAATTGAATGTGTGATCGCCCTGTTTTTACAGGAAATATGTTAATTTAAATTAACTATATATTCTATTCACATTGATTTGTATGTGTGTGTGTGTGTGTACAGGATATATTTGCTGCTTCTCGCGCTGTGTGTGTGTGGTCTATATATAGTGTCAATCGGTGTAATGTGTCCGGAATCAGAGTTGAGGGTTCCCCCCCCCCCCTTTTTTTTTATTTAACACGGGAGTCAAGCCAAACTGTCACGCTGCCACGCTGTCCATTTCCTGTCCTTTGCGTTGACTCCCCTTTTGTGCATGACATTCGAAAAACTCCATGGTTTTTGGCCGTGTGGCAATATAAAAACAGGGCCAAATGCATATATATATCTCTTTCTCTTATATTCACAAGTTCTAATAGACAATGGACACATTTATAGGCGAGAGAGAGAGAGAGAGAGAGTTCAGTGATATGCGGAAGTGGTCAGCAAGTGACGTGCGGACATCCGGAAAAAAGCAAACGCGAGCAGCCATATAGATGTATAGAGAGCCAACTAACTCTTTAACCGAGAGCTGGCAAAGCCCCTTGTTGTGCTCAACTTTAACGTACAGACACGGTCCCACACTTTCCGGCAGCCCCCGGAATACTCGTTGATGGAGTGCAACTGACCTCAAACTTCCCTCTTTTTGTGTCAACATATTTTATATGAATCATATATACTGGCCCGAGTATCATCAGTTTAGCTTCGTAAGAAAAATGGCCGCTAACATGAAGGGATCAAGAAGTATAAACGGATTCTATAATAAACTTAAGAAAACTATATGGTTTTAAAACGGATATATGGAGGAAATGCTCGCAGCGTTGCAAATGCGATAAATAGAAGCCCGCGCTTTTCAGAAAAAGAAAATTAAATAAGTGATGGTGATTTGGGGCGATGGTTTTCAATTTTCAGAACGTTGCAGACGATGATGGGGTGTGTGCGTAACGATGCGGCAAGTCACTACATTAACAGGAAATATCAAAGAAAAATAATAATAAAAAAAAACTTGGCGCGTGCGCCATTAAAAAAAAAAAGGGAAGCCAGCCGAGCGTCATGCCCGGCCCAATCTTTCAGATTATCACCGCTCGATTCCCGTTGCGCCCGCGTCCGAACTCCATCGACTGGAAGTAGCTATAACTATAGTCTCTTCCTATATATATGTATTTTTATATATATTACTATATCTTCTTATAGCCCCAAACAAGAGACATACATCCATTGAATTAGCAATTCTTTCCCCCCTGTTAAATTAGATACACACTCGTATTGCAAAAAAAATCTATTGATGGGTCCTCTTTTATGTAGAACTGTTTTCGCCGTTTAACCCGTGTATAAATGGCCGTGGTTAAGTGTGAAAAAAATAGCGTTAAAAAAAAATCAGAGAGATCCGTGTCCAATCGCGCAGAGTTTGCCGACCGCGCAATATCATCACGGACACGATCAATTTGATTTTTTTTGATTTTTTATTATTATTATTTCCCCTTTATAGTCGAATCCTCACAGCCTATTGGCTTTTTCTCTGTTTATATATCAACTGAACACACAAAACTATGTAGTCCCACTTCACGGTCGAGTATATAGATACCATCATGGCGCTAGCTCTCCCTTTTAATATAAATCTATCATGTCCTATTGTATTATTGTGTAAGCTCGTGTGTGCCGTGTTGTGTGTTCCAAACGAGACGTGTGGATCTTTCCCCAATTCGATTAAGATCCCGGCGGAGCGTGCATCAGGCCAAAAAAACTGCTGTTCCCTCTCTCTTCTGTTACTGTGCTGTGTGTTAGATTGTTAAGATGCCTGTTATGTTGGAACATTAGTCTCGGATGGTGTGTTCCATTAGCAAGCAAACGCAGTTGCTGCTGCAAATAATAGACGAAAAAGACATTAGACTCTATTAGGCCCGTTCATTTCGTACGCTGGACACGGGGGCCGGAATGCTGGACAAAAGCGAGGGGTTATACTTCTCTATATGCACACACGCATTGTGTTATATGGTGTATACTCGTTGCGTTCACTTTGAGGCCCAGGTTAAGCTCCAACTTAAGGGCGGCAATTCGAAATAAAAAGGGGAAAAGGACATGATTGAGAGAGTAGAAAAAAAGATGGAAACGGGAAGTGACACCACTCCAGATGAACATTCATGCTCAGTCGTGGAAAACAAACACACACAAGACAAGGCCCTTCTTTTCTCGTGAATACAAGGGAGGGGATGTGTGTAGTAAACGTAATAACGTTACGCGTATACATAAGAAAATAAAAGCCCCCTTTTTTTTCGTGACTTGCTACTTTGCCCGTGTGTGTCATGCGCGGACAACGTAATAACCTTTTTTTTCCATATAGATTCGGTGTTCATCCAACCGTAAGCGAGAATCCAATTTCTGCACTCAAAAACGGGATGCGTGCAAAGCTCGTAGATCCGCACAATGGACGTGTATATAAAGAAAAACGTTCGATCAATGCGAACGTATTAGTTGGGGCTAAAAGGCCTCGTTCTTTTTATGTTATCTACGATATCGTTAATAAGACTTGCGACTGAGTTTCCATCACGCGGAGTTTGTTTAATAACCGATGGATTACAATCTAAAACAGTTCCGTTTCCTGTTCAAAAAGATAAAACCTCTTTAATGGATGTATATATTCATCCAGCTTAATTAGGGATGTATAATATATAGGATAACGAGAGTTAACACACGACCAATCCGACAATGTAACATAAGATTTTATGGCCTTAGTTCCTTTTGTATTTCTTGTGGGTTCTAATTGCGGAGGGGGGCCGGTTGTATAATGCGAAACCCATCGCGCGCATAACATCATATGGAAGTGGGGTTATATTATATATAGCCTATGTAATAACAATTAAAATAAACAACGTGCGGTGTCAACTGTTGTTCTATTGTGCCCAACTTGCTCTATACGTCGTGCTCATCATTTGCAAATATATACAGCACGTTTCATCCGAAACGGAAGTGAACTTTAGTGACAGCTGGCTCAAGTTTTAACGACAACTCACGCGGAACTGTGTGGAATATACACGACATGTAGGCCCCTCATTAAAGGTGCTGTCTATGTATACACAGAAGGATGAGCTCAAAGGAATTTAAATATAAAAAAATAGACAATCACGTTGTTTTCAACCGGGAGAATAGAACAAGTTCAAAATGCCTACACCCAGCCTTGAGGCGCTGGCTGCAAGACGTGATTGCGAGAGCTCTGTTACATCAGCAATTTGGGGATATCATCCGACGATATCAAAGCCAAACATGCTGTTGGTCTGTGTGTGTAGGCTATATGATGAGGGTGTATAGACATCATATCCATGTACAATTGTATATACATATACATCCAGCAGCAGAAAAAATGAATGTTTTTTCTTATTTTGTTCTCTTTGATTATGTCGGGTGCGCGCAGAGCGATCTGTTCCTTCATTCCCCGCACATTCTTGATGAGTAATCTTCAACGATTTTCGGCGTCTGCTGTTCATGTTTCTATATCGTGCGGCAACATCAGATTGATCACGCGACCCGCACCGGAGTGCATCCTGCGGATATCCAAACCTCTTTTTTTTTTCTGAGGTCTCTCTCTTGTATACATTTCTTTTATATACGCTCTCCATCATGAGAGCCAATGTCTTTCAAAAAGAGGGAGCCATCGGCGAATATAAGAAATAAAACAAGAGCCTTTTTGATTTTTTATTTTTTTGTGATGGCCGTGTCATTTTGATCGACTGAGCGCCATTGCGGCGCTTGAAAGCGAACGCGTGACAAACCCATTCACGCCTGTCTTTTGTTTCTTTTCTTTTTTGGCAGTTCCAGGAGTTGGAAAAAAAAGAAAATGTTTACGCCCCAAATAGCTGTGGACAGTCTGCCTTTTGTTCGTTTTGCTAACACACACACACACACACACACACGCCAACTGCCAAAAATGGGAGAAATTGGCCGATCCATTTTGGGTTTTTTTTCGGGGCGGTCGTGTTGAATGCAATTCTTTTTCACTCCCTTATCCTATATACTCAATGATTAGCCTATACATACAAAATGCATATATATGTTTAACTTGTATATATATATTTGCATTGTATTATTCCATCGAAAAAATGTATGCATTTGCGTGTTGTCTTTTTGGTTCTATGAAAGGCTGACGGTTTGGTGCGGCCCGATTCATCACGCCGAATGAGACGTGTTCATTTCAACGGGTCTCGAATCAACACGATCGCCTTGGCAACGGCTGATTTAAGACGATGGCCACCAGTCAGATCAATAAAAAAATTGAATGTGGGTTTAAAAAAAAATTAAGCTAATATAGAACAGCCATATTCTTTATATCTTATTACTTGATGCAACTGTAGATTCGCTTATTTAATTCCAACAGTTTCCCATAGGTAAAAATAACGAGCATCATCAAGCCGCAATAAAACGTTGCATTTACATATACGTTTGAAATTTTCCAAAAAAAAACAGGCCATAGTATAGAAATAAAAAACACCTTGTAAAAACAGACGATGGATATAGAAGCCTATGCCGTTATACATTATGTATCTACTGTTGTTGTTGTTGTTGTGGTGATAGCAAACAACTGACATCGTCCTGAGTGCTCTTGATTTCCCCAACGGTTCTCCCCGGCCCCCTGTCCAATATAACCAGCCCTTTTTCTCACTCACTCTTTCGGAAAGGCTTTATTCTTTATTATATACTTTGCAGCAGTTATATGCATCAACGTCTATTATACATATATAGCTGTGTGCTACTTCAAAATGTGTCCTTGTTTCGACTATTAAGCACGGCTTATGTCACCGGCAATGTCGTGACACTGTCTCAGCCAATCCTAGATTTAATTGAATATTCTCACAGTGTACATGTAGAAAGTCATGAGTTATAACTTGTCTTCATTGTATGCTCTTTTTCCTTATAGAAACACGAACTCTTGCCATCCAATTGTATAACTCCCCTTAAATGATGAAGGTCTTCATTGACGCGGATCTTACTGGGAACTATGCATAAAACAGAGATGATCTATGAATGTATAAAGCTTTTAAAGTGTATATACTCTGCACTCTTTTTCCCACGGCCTATATCAAGGGATATGCGCTAATCTCCTCCAGAAGATCCTCCAAAAAAACCCAATTTTTTTTGTATATCAAAGTCGAGTGCAACATAGAGCGAACAACATATATATAAAAAGAGCAAAAGCCCCCCTCGAAATATAGATGAGGCTTGAATAGGGACTTGTTGTTGTATATAAAGCCCCTCGGAATTCCTGTGAACGGCGTGTGCAACAACACGCATAATGGCCCTTTCAAAAAAAAAAGAAGACCCTTCTTTTCCTTCTGACAGTGTTTTTCCCTGTTGATTCGACGATGAATCTGCAAAAGCTAATCAAAAGGACGAAAAACGTAACTAGTAATAGTACCCAATAGCTTTTTTTTTTTTTCTCTATATATCGTTCTGTGTCTGTTGATAATATTTTATAGAAGAGGTGGCCCCGGATGAGTTTGCGCACATCATCGCTTCTTTTCATGTTTTGAAGAGCCTCTTTTCCGTGACTGGCGATTAGCGGCAAAAAAAAAAAAAATGAGAAAAGAGAATCAAGTGGACGTCTTCATCGCGTCCAGTCTTTTATGTTGTGCTGTCGTTTATTGTGAAGACAGCTGTGACTTTAGTGCGTGAGCACGAATCGCCGCGCTTTATAACACGACCCTTTTTATGTACATAATAGACAACAGTAGATTTCTTATAAGCCACTTGAAAATTCTAAAAATATTGTATACAATATGTAAAGAAAAATTATGTTCGTATTAATTCTGCAGCAAGGAAAAATGAACTGCCATTGGTTCGAGTCCAAATGCGAATGGTGCGCAAACAAACTGATAATTTAAGCAGCAAATAAAAGAAACAACAAACCATGCGGGTATATGTAATTTCATTAATTTCTTTCTATTATAATATATAAAAACCAGACAGTGTTATAGCCTAGAGCTGTTTTATTACACGTGTGAATAAATCCAAAGGAAATAATATGAGTTTGAGTGTATATCATAGGATATATAATTCATGATGGGCTAACCGGTTCGTGTGAAACTAACTCACAGTTCAAAGCCGAGAGTTATCTCGAACAACAAGACGGCCAACAGCAGCAATATGGCCTATCAATTTGCCTTCATTAGCTCGGGTGAGTTGCACCTTTTTTCTTATATATAAATATTCTTGTGAATTAAATCTTGACAGCATATAGAAGGAGGGGAAATGTTTTCACGAGCTGGCGGTACATAACAGCCCACTTCTTCCATCATATTTAAAAGGCTGGGTGAACCATGGTGGACAATAAAAAAGTTATACGTCGTGGCGACATGAAAATCCCCTCTACGTTGCAGCGAAGAGGCCCACTCTATTTAGAAGGCAGTTCAACGTCTCCATCGTTTTGAAAAGCATAAAATAAAAAAAGGGGGCTGCCCTATAAAAGGGGGAAAATGTATAATTTTTTAAAAAACATGTCAGTGACAGGAGCACAAAGCGGACATATTCATTAGGAATGTTGAATAAGAAAGGAGGATTTTTTTTTTCTTTTCTTTAGATTTCATGGCGTATGTGTGCGAACATCATTGCTCTTCGTGATGACAGGCATGGCTTATTATAAATATAGACTTGATTTTCACAGCCTTTTCACGACATTGGAATAACATATACACCTATATAGGCTCATCATATAGACTTGCTGAACCGTTTCTCACGTGTATATATGTCGTTATATGTACATATACAGCAATTATAACACGGTATATATGAGGGCAGTCTCAAATTCATTTGTTCAACAAAAAGAACTTTCTGCCAGCAGAGTAGGGACAATCAAATTGACACGTCATGTAGGGCTGGCGCTTTCTACCGTGAATCGATGCGTAATCAGCTCACACACAAATCTATATACGTGTAATGAGGGTAGATATATACACAAAGTGCGGTTTGTGTTACAATCTAATCATCTATTCAATGACAGGAAATAAAGGAGTCCATGCTCACCCCTTTACCTCATCACCCTTATTATGTGTCTATTTGTTACACACCACGTATAGACGAGGATTACTGTATAACACAAGCAAAAACATGTACACGATCTTTAGATCTCAATCTGCTGTCATCCCCTGTGGGACAATCGAAAATGTCCTGCCTGATCGCTTTATGATTTTAGGCTTTGATACACACATAGGCTATACACACATGTGTGTGTGTGTGAATCAACGATCAATAAGCCGCACTCAGCCTCTCCCTTTTCTTTTGGGAGATGTTTGTGTGTAGATTTATATTAGATCGTCTTTTCCTCCCCCCTCTATATATGGGGCTATCAACAAGCATATGTATAAGTACATACAAATCAATGGATAAAATCACCTTCTGTTCTGTTTCACCGTTGAACCGTTGTAAATCCAAATATACTGTGTGATTCTTAATCCATCCATCTGTTTGTGTAGAGGGACGATACAATTTTGAAATAAAGAGGGACATTTGTTGTTCCCCTTTCTGTGAGATAGACTTATCAAAAAAAAAGGGTTTCCACTCGAATTAGCGGATCATCTTGTCTGCTTATAACAGCAGCAGATGCTTACTCGATTGGCCTTCTTTTTGATCAATCACGTTAGAGACTCTATTTTGAAAAGCATATCAGTCCATTTTCGAAATCCCGAAGGTTATTATTTGTGGTACATTAACGAATTTCAAACTGATTTTTATATACGTGTTTGCTCATTTTGCATACGTCATCTCTTATAATTATTAGATTGTGTTTGTTATTGGCTTTTATAGTGGCTGCTGTTAATGATGATAGGTTGTTCGTAACGCGAATGAAGATTGAGATCATACTACGACGTACAACAGACAGTGTTTTGGAATTCGGTCATGGACGTCGTTCGTGAAAATATATATACGTGAGATGTAGATCAAACCGTTCAACCGCGGGAATTTGCGGAACTCCTCGAGAGGGGGGGGGGGGGCACGTTTCCAATAAAACGACCAGCCACACACATTAAAGATAATTGTATAATTTAACGCGCACAGCATCTCTGCCTCTACATTTGAATTACGCACTGGTATGAAAGAAAATTGAAATCAAATTCCATATATCCACACTCGCATATGTAAATAGACAAACGTACATATAGTGGGGGGGGGGGGTTAGATATATAGAAAATTCGAATGATTTCCAAGCCAACAAATCTTTTTACACACAGAAATGCCGGGCTTATGTCCACTTGAACGAATATTATATCCCCCATCACGTGACGCTGTCAGCTGTGTGCTATATACCTCCACCCATAGATATGATAATCATCGTGCGCTTATAATAAAGGTATATAATGACGGCTGATTGAATTTTGATCGCTGACGTAGCATAGAGCTCTTCATTTCGTCCATCAATCTGCAATGTTCTTTTCACTTCTCTTCACATTCGATGTATAGAAATGACCTTTCAAACAACGTTTTATTATACAGAACAAAATAATGCTCAGATCTTGATATGCAAATAAGCCTCGCGGAAATTGAGTGACCTGAATACATTTGTTGGCTGCCTCCGCTAACCCTAACATTCATCCTAACACCAATTCTCCATCTCACGAAAGGCTATGCCACTTGACTAAACACTTCTATTCGCCACATCAAGAGAATGTGTGCTGCCTCTTTTTTCTTTACATCTATGATGTTTGCATAAACAGATGCAAATTGCTACAACCTCCCCCCTATATACTCCGAAATTGACTGCATGTGGTAGATATATACTATACTATATTGGGGAAAGGGGGGGGGGCTGCTGACGTCTATTATTCAAACATTTGTCGCCTTTGCTCGGCCGACTGTGTTGACGGGCGAAACGCGACGAATCGCATCACGCCACTGTGTGTCTCTCTCTCCCTCTTTGATGGAAGAGGAGGGAATTGAAAGCATATATATAGCCCCCACTCTCTCGATTGGGGCACTTTAGATGAATACAGTGCGCTCTATATAACTCTTGGAATATACTATATATATCTACACAGGGAAAAAACTTGGCCATATAGACGTTTGTGAATAATAACAGCAACGCCTATATAGGAGAGTCGGCGTGTCGTGTTATAAAAAGAGAGAGAGAACTATATAATGACTGACAGCCTCTTTTATATCGTTCAGAATTTTTCCCTCTTTTAAAAAAAAACTCCCCGTCCCCCTTTTTGTGGGTAATGGCCGGGGCGCGGCGGGGCTCTTTATATATCAGGCCATGCGTATATATATATGTGTATATAAAGAGGAAAGGGGGGGGGGGAATAAAAGTGTTTGTGTGTGCAGTCTATATATCGAAGCTACGTATATAAGAAAAAAAAAAAGGGGGGAAGGGCTATATGCCAAAAAACGTTGTGTCCCGTAAGTTGTTAAAAGCCACGGGGCGGGGTGTTCGTGTGTATATGGACGAGTGGAGCTACTGTTGTTCTATTAGCTCTTCTATATGTGCCATAATGGAGAGAGAGAAACGGGGGGGGGGGGGGGGAAAGAGCTTTCTAGATGGATTAGACGCTAGATATATATATAGGGCGGGTTTTGGGGCATAACAGCGAGAAATCGGGTTTATATTGTCCCATCAGGGCCAATTATGATCGGGCTGATGACCGCAATCAGATGAAGCCCGTAATGTTTGTTTTTTTTTTATAGTCGTTAATATTCTTTTCTATCATATTGGTTAGACGTTGTGTGTGTGTACCCGCATCTCATCATCATCTATTTCTTCGTTGGCTTAGTGATGGAGAAAGAAAGAGACTTAAGGCGTTCTTATATGACGACCATCTTCTGCACCACTGGCTCAATAAAAGGCAAATGCTAATGGCCATTTCGATATAGAAGGCAATGGTCGTTTCCTCTCCTTTTTATATCTGTGCTATGTTATATGTACAGTGATGTATAGAAATCAAATCTTATATGAGGCAGGGTTATAGTTTGAGTTCGGTGAGCGCGTTAAGCCGAGCAAAGTACATTTCGATCAGGTATACATTTGACCCATTTGTTTTTTATTGGATATAATTCTTGTTTCTTTAGTTAATACTCGTTGATTGAGGTTAAAATTTATGGAGATTGTGGACCTCCATGCAATCTACCCTCACCTGGAATTCATTTCATCAACGATGCCACAATGATAGTCTATACCCAATCGTCTATCGATTTCTAACCCGATCTATAAATGTGTTACATACAGAAAATAAAATGGGACATTTTTGCTATTATGATGAGAACGAGAACAGGTGATCACCTCTGTGGTTTTTGTTCTTTCGCTATTCAACTTTGTTTATACATTTCAATTTCCATCTGTGATACACAGACTGGATGACATCGTCCTGTGCACAATCTTTTATTCATTTACAATCTGCCTCTCTCCCCCCCTTTGTGTGTTATATGAACCAGTTCACCAAATCACTGCCACCGTTCAAAAGAAAAAAACACTGTAAATGCATAACATTATTGTTTGGTTTTTCAAGTACCTAGTAACCGAAAGCAAATAACCCCTCTCTCCAAATACAACACACACACACAATAAAAAAAACAAAAACAAAAGCGTGCTACTTCAATCCCTTTTCTCATATCATCATCATAATAGAATAGAGAAAACAGACGGCCATCAGTTGCTGAAGTGCACGAAATGACAACGTGATTTATATGCTCTCGTGTTCTCCCTCTGTGAGTTACGTTGAACGCGTGTAACGGCTTTATATACTATATACGATATCGTTATCTTTGATTCGATTATATACGTCCTTTTGTTTTTTTTTACCGATGATGGAGAACTCTCTCTTTTGTGCACAGGGGGCCCCATCGGACTGTATAGGCATCAAAAGAAAATAGAAGCGGCACAATAACACACGCCATGCACAAAACTTTCGGTGATCAATGTATTTGTATTAGACATTGGTCAGCACATAACGATGGCACATCATCGCAAACACACAACGAGGAGAGAAGGGTTACATATATTTATTTTGATTTCAATCTACATATACTCAATTATTCATAGGCTATTGTATATTATATTCTTCTGTTTATATATATATCTGTGTTAAAAGAATGTAATGCATCACGGCGGTGTTCTATGGCCATCGTCAAAGAGATGAGATGGATGAGCTTTTTATATTTGGTTGGAGCTGTGCTAATAAAAAAAAATAATAATAAAACGAGCTGAGTGTTAGGATTTCTGTATATACATGTCGACGTCGACTGGAATAAATGAGCCAAACGGATAGTGAAATGAACAAATGACCCGGCAATTTATTCTCTTTGCTGGCCCAAATTTCCATTGCAGATAAATCTGTGAGCAAAACGAAAAATCATCTTTCTTTTTTTTTTATTGATAGTGAGGCCGTGTGATGATTCGGGTCGTTTCCTTCATTTTTTCTTTGTTAGCATGTCTTCGGATCGGACTCTGTAACCTTCGTCTTAAGTAGATTTTCTTTTATTGCCATCGTTATATTGCTGCACGTACCCCCTTAAAGCCATAAAACTTTAAATCCCATTGCCTCATCATCTCTCCTTATTCGCTTTTTATATAGACGCGTTTTTGCCCTTCTAGTTGCCAACAGTTCACAAAAGAAATAAAAGCGAGAGAGGGATCTGTGTCTAAAAACGTTTCACGTTTTAACGCATCGGAATTAGATTGAAGATAACGAATGGATTAAAACCATCTTTAGTGAATTTCAAAATTCTATAATCCCATAGAACGTATATGGGTACGTAAAAGGAGAATTATAATTAACCACCCGTTGATGTGCCTATCTTTAAAAAAAAAATTAAAAATAGTGATACACCAAAGAGATGCATCGTATCACGTGATTCGCATTTGTTTATTCCAACCTGTTTTTTTACGATGATGAGAAATTCTTTTGATTTTCAAATTCCATTTCATTTCTTTTCAAAATGAAATGGCAGAACATAAAGGGGGCGCTACCGTTACGGATGGACGTATTCACTATAAAAACATTATAAGTGATGGGTTTGATATTCATCAGGAAAAAAGGCATAAGCCGCGGAAGCGAAAGATTTCCAACAGACACGATTATACCAAGGGATAATAATCAGAAAAAACAAAACTATCGCCCTACCGTTTTTAAATTTTAGCTCATCTTTCTTATTTGAAAATAATAATAACACGTTTCCAAACAATAATATGGCGATCGTGAGCTTCTGGATTTCATTCGTATACTTAGCTGACTTTCAATATGAAAATAAATCTAAAAAAAAAAAAAAAGGGAAGAATTGAAGGCAGCTTTTCTTCGAAAAAGTTAACGTACATTATACGAAGTCTGGCTGCATACACGTCTATAATTATCAGAAACTGAAGGATATACAAAAATTTAAAATAAAAACTAAACAAAAACGATGGGTTTTTTTATTTTATTCGAGCAACTTGGGAAAGCGGAGATGATGGGAGCTGTTATGGAAAACATCATTCACGCAGGGACCGGTTAATATTTAAATTCGACAATGTCTATAAGCCAAAAGAGAAAAAGCTGGTAGAGAGAGCCTTATATATACAATATCTATAGTATAGCTGCTGATTAATGCTTGGCGCGATATTTGAAAAATTATATAGAAAGAGCCCTGTAGCAATCGTGGTCCGTCACCTCCCCTTTTTGTTTTTTTTTATTTCTTTTGATATTTCAAAAAAAAAAAAGGACCACCATCAGTGGCCGGCATCCATCTGTCCGTGAAAATTTTTTCTAATTTAGACGAGGGGAGGCAAAGATATATAAAAAGAAAATTAGAAAGGCAGTCCATACGATAACTTTGCAATCACACACATTAAAACAAAAAAACCAAAAAGAGTCCAGTCTTTATTGCTGGAGGCAATGGACGGCCATAATTTTTTTAAGGTTGTTGCATAATTAAACTGTTGCGCAATCGGCGTATCGTTGCCGAATCAAACAGCATTTTGATGCGATGCGCATATAAGAAAATTCGGTACTTTTATGAAATGATATCATGTGAACACTGAAGATGAGCACATGCTGGTACATTATTAAATATTATTTTTTTTAAATGTATTTCTACCTGCATATTTTTCTTTTTCGTGTGTTCGTGAGCAGGTGAAATTTTATTTAGAAAAAATGAAAAACACGCTCGCTCGGGGTGACACGTCTATTTAACCTGACGTGTGGAATGTCATAGCCGAGAGCGTTTAAAAAAAAAATGCCCTTACATATATTTAAAATTTTTTAAAGAATTCAGTTTGATTTTCGATTTGGCTGGCCTTTTTGTATTTTAACCTGAAGGATTGGCCCCCGTTCGATGTTGTCGTTTTGCGTTTTTTGTATACACACACTAACACACGAGGGATGGAGAAGAGCCACGCCCTCAATCGACACGGCATTCGGTGGTTATGTACAAATGCCCCCCCTCTTGAAAAAAAAAAGACTATATACCCAACAACAACTGCGATTCGTATATATCTATAACTTGCACCCTCAAGAATCAAAGAGATGATAACGATAATAAAGTCTATGCCTCCCCATAATTGTGATTGAATCACAATCAAACTATATCTTTTGGCTTTAGCCTCATGTTTTTTTTTCTATCCCCCTTCTCTTATATATTTTCTTTTGTGAATAATTATAATACACAAAAGATGTATAAGGACAGAGGGGTCCCTTTATTCTTACAAAAATAAAAAAGCAGAAGCCCACAAGAGAAAGCAGATCCATTATGAATAGATGAACGTAATAATTATATCGTACGAGGAGGAGCACATCGGATGCAATAAATGCAAGGAGCTATATAGCGCGCATGATCCATTCAATAAGAACCACACAAAATCATATCTTTTTGAAATCTCTCCGGCTGCTGTTCTTTTTTTCAGTACGATGAAAGAGGAGGGCTGCTGGCCCTTCTGGCATCGCCCTCTGGTGATGTATGTTAACCTTCTAACATTTATCTCCCCCCCCCCTTCTTTTCTTATAGGAAGATGCGCATGTAAAAAGAAAAACAGAGGGAGCTACTGTACATCACCAGGAGCCCCTGGTTTTTTTTTTTTCCATGAGGGCATCCGAAAAAAGGAGGCGGAGGAATATGATGGAAAAGACAGAGAACTGAAAGAAGCTTTAAAAAAAAAAAAATAAATATCGTTGGAGGGCTTGAAAGAATTTTTTTTATTTTTTAGAGATGGATCAGATAAGAAATGTAGGCGTGGCGCTAAAATTCAAAGTGACGCGCGCGTCTTATTTCAAGATATATGTAAAGGTAAAAAAAAAAAAAATAAAAAAAGCGCCTCCGGAGCCTCTTCTCTCTCTCTCTCGGAGCACGAAACGTTTGACACAGATTACTGGCTAAGTAATGACAGGTTTTTGGTACAGAGAGATGCGATGTGCATTTTTCATTTTGTGTGTGTGTAATCACCATCTCTCCCCAAGTGCGCGTGTATATACGAACGGTCCCTATACGAATAAGGATGGTCACTTATATTCCCGCGTGACTAAATCACCCCCTCCTCTTTGAACGACCCTGCCCCACACTCTAATGGCTTTTGATTATTTTCTGACCAATTTGAACAATTTTTTTTTGTTGGGGGCATGATTGTGATGGCGCGCGTCATTGCGTCCTTCCCTGATATTATAAGAGCTGTGTGAAATGTTCCGGGTTGGGTGGAATGTATATTAGTTCCAGTTTGAATCTCGTTCGCTCAATCAAAATGCACACGGGCATGGCGTCCTAGAAAAAGATGCGCGTTATTATATACCGAACAGAGATTTTTTAAAAAAATTCGTTGTTTTAATGCGTTTGAATGAAACTGAATTTATATCGTTACGATATTCAAAAACTATTGCGCTTGAATTACGAGCGCGCTATTTGAAAAGACGTGCGCTTAAAAAATACGCGCTAAATATCCCTGTTGTCGAAAAGGCCACCACAACATTTTATTTCGATATTAATATTTCAAAAAAAAAAAAATAAAATTCCAAAAAGATAATGGGCCATCATCAGAATGGAACGCGCGCAGCCATCGGCAGCCATCAGCGGGCCGTCATTTTTAACTTAAAAAAAAATGTATTTTTTTTATTTTCATGGGGCCTCCGATGGCTTGCGCACCGTCCGCGTGTGTCTATCTATCTCTCTTTCAAAAAAATATAAAATCCAACATGTAACATTATGGACATGCGACTGCTGTTATACGTGTTATGTTATTCTGCTGGTTGGTTAATAGTTTTGATGCTGCTGGCGGAGCCCAAACGAGTGGGCCGGTCAGAAAAAAAAATACAACGCGCACCATCAGGGAGAACAACAACAACAACAACAACAAGAAAAGAAAGGGAATGGACGTTGAAGCGGGCGGGAACGAGAGGTTAAGCGATTTTTAATGACTGATATGCTGAAGCTGCCGAAGATTTCTCCCTCTTTGAAATGCTATCTTGTGGGTCAGCGATCTTCTATCTATCCCCCGTGCGCGGCCATCATCATCATGTGATGGAACTCGAATTAAAAACCCACCATGGTATAACATGTACACATCCCTCTTTTCTTCATCGTTATATATCCCTGGAAAAAAAAAAGAAAATCGTTCGGCTTCTGCCTGGCCTCAAGCCAAATTTTTTTTTGTGTTTTTAAAAGCCGACATCATGGATGCAGAGTTTTTTAAGGAAAAAAATAAAAAATCTGACCTTTTTGTTTTTAATTCTTTTTTTTTTAACATATACGTACAATTCGAATAACAACACACCCTATCATTTACTTTTATACGCGGAAGCTTTTGGGTTTTTTTTTTAATGCTAACGGGGCTCTTCTCCAGCATCCCTCAAAATGTACTGGAGGAGGAGGGATAGAAAAAAAAAAAAAACAAAAGACAGAAGGTTTTACTCCCTATACTCTGTTTTCTACATAACATCACGCAGGTATATATAGATGGTGTATAAACATTTAAAAGAGAGAGAGAGAAATATAGCTGATGTTCATTTAATTTCATTTTTTTTCCCCTTCGGTTAATTCGAAATTTATTCAGATCTTCTTCTATTATTATCATAATCTACCGTGACCGCGGTAAAAGTATATGTATACATCTCAGCCGTCTTCTGTATACGTATTTTCAAAATTTAGCGCCAACTGATTTGAGTCACTTTGGAGACCTGAATAACATAAACAGCATTAGAATATATATAACGTGAAGTTAGCTAAGACGGCTCGTGTCTCGTTAAGTTTACACGCGTGATATTTCACGACACACCAACGCGCCAAATTCAAACTTTATTTATCACACCATGCAGCTCTGATGATGATTATGATTATTGCAAAGCCATTCAAAATCAAAAACTTGCTTAGATGATGAGCTTCACGTATACACACTCATCAACTGTATATACACATAAATGTGCTGACGTATAGATATCGGCAATAAGTTGTTATTTTCGTGAGCAGGTGTGTAATGCGCGGGACAAGTCGTCCATGTGACACTCTCTCACCATCGTTGACGCCATCAAACAAGAAAAGGACGTGCCACACACACACACACACAATCAAATAATAATCACGGTGAGAAATATATATCATTTGATTACACATATATATATATATACTCATCCTGTCCTATGTATAAGAAAGAGGGGGGGGGGGAGAGTTAAAGGTAAATAGCATGTGAAATGGCTGATGGGCTGCCCTTGGTTGATTTTGATAGTGACGCGTCATCGTCGTTGATGATGTCCTTTATATGTGTAACGAAATAATTTTTAGAGGGGGGGGGATGATTATTATTGCTTGTGTATTATAGGAGATGCGCGTGTATATGTAATTTAGTGACAGAAAGAAGGGAAATATATGTATGGCGCGGGGGACGAATGGGGTAAAGTTTGATGATTACAAAAATGGATGTAAATTACATGTACGATGATATTCGTACATAGCCAATGCGAACAGAGAGTTTGGAATCGAGTTGACAAATCTAATTATATACAACAGTGACTCACCGTGAGTCAATCACGTCATACAACTGTCGAGAAAACACGAAAGATCATCTAATCAAAATATATTTTTTAAATTACGCTAATTGAAAGAAGCAACTGCTTCGTCCTATATACCTTGTACATCTCAGCCGATCTTTAGTTATAGACTACATAACACAGGTGAAGCATATCGTCCTTCTAATTGCGTCCCAGTTTATTATATAACAACAGCAGGAGCGCTGGGCACAGGGATTGAAAATCACCGGGTTTTAGATTTCCCATGATTATCGTCAGCTTTATATAATACAGCAGCTACACACACAATTGGTCTATATGTGGGGGGTTCTCCTGTCCTTTAAACTCCCCATCCCTGTGGTATATACACACTCGCACCTGCTGCCCAACTAATAAAAAAAGAAGGGGGGATAATAATAAATGTATCTAAAAAAAAGAACGAGATTGTTACATGAATGTGTGTGACAGCCCTGCACTCTCTCCCCCCCCCCTCTCTTCGCTATCTCTATACATGAACCGTAACACACACACACAAATCAGTGGGTTGTGTGTACACGTTTTTTTTTTTATTCTAAACTCTGATGGACTGTGTTACACAAGCACCGCCCTATATCGTGATGGTCAGCAGTTGCCATCAGCCATTTTCTTTTTTTTTTTTTTTTTTTTTACAGAACTGAAATAAAAGGCGTCATGGCGTATTACATCGGACGTCCGGTATTGAGTGGGGTTTATCACCTGGCCATAGAAAAAAAGGCTACTGTCATTCACGGATAATAATAATAAGAGAGAAACATAAATTTTCGCTGCAGGTATTATTAGATGCAAAAAGGATATAACCACGCACATCAAATCCGTGTCGAGATTGTTCTTGCTTTTTTTTTCAATCATCAAAGCCCCCCCCCTTTAAAATAAAAAAAAATGGCTATTATTTAAGAGAGGAAGTCGTGTGTTATATAGCGTCTATTTCCGTACTGAGGATAAGTATTATAACTAACTATATATATGTACAGCTCTCCGTTGATACAAAAGACTATATATATATATAACGGTCACGGACATAGGAAACGAGGAAGCGAGTTCAGATCCGGAAGTAAAGTATTAAAGGGCGAAACCTGTGCCTGTTTTGAGTTGTCGGATGAGTATAGCGAAAAATCGTTTCTCTCACGCGCCACACGTCAAAGCGCAAGGGCGTTTGCCAATCGTCATTTGAATATTACACTCATTTGCTTATATAATAAGAGGAATGAAACGGAAATATGCGCGGTGAAAAGCCGGAAATAGCCGAACGTTTTTTAATTCACACACGGTGCAATCGTATAAACTATATAAAAACGCTGCAAAGATGATTGTTGTGGCCAAAAATTTCATGTACAATGTTTTTTTTAAAAAGAAATAGGGAATTTGGCCGTCGTGATATATTGACCACGCCCAAATACAGGTATGCATAATAGTGGGAAATTGGCGTGTGTGTTAGTGTTTGTGTGGGCGTATAGATTTATTGTTGGATGTGACGCTCGCTTCTATGTACACACACACTACACACACACACACACACACAGAGAACAATTTTGGCTGAATTGTGAAAGACTTTTGACAAACACGAGAAAGCCAATGCAACGCAGTCACGCTATTATCTAGTAGACGATTGTTATATACGAGCGCGTACGTCGCAATCTCGTGTTAGAGCTTTGCTTGTTTATATCTCATCGTTCACGAACCACTGTCGACTTCATTCCTCTGATGAATTTTATATACGTACGTTCAAATTACACGAGTTCGAGTGTATATTACGTCGTTTCACGTTGATAACACCACATCTGTCCTGTTATAAATATAGTCAACTTCTAGCTACATTCCTTGACAAATGATGACACATCACAATCAGCGTCAAAGTTCCAACAGGAAAGAGGTGGCCAAGGAAATGTCATCAAATGAGAACAGCCCGGTGTTAGTTGACATCGAGTCACACGTCAGTGCGGCCAAACTTAAATTTTTTTTTGTCTCATAAAATGTTTTATATTAAAAAAAAAATTAGAAAATATAATTCCCACCTGTGTTTCTATGACATATTGTGCATTTCGAACGAAAGCCGGAAATGCTATGTACTGTCCATAATCACATTTGAACGAAGGGGAAAAAAACGCATAACCGCAGAGCAAATCAAACGGAGACGAAAGTTTTCACGTCAACATTGACCGATATTAAACGCTATGGAACATTTTTCATTTGATTTAGATATATCAGCTGGTCCTTGCGGTTTTGTGTTGCGATATATAACAGATGATGTACGTATATAATATTTCCTGGAATTTATTTTTCAAAAGCGCTCTGTTGTATCTACATAACGAATTGAGATGGACACGATGTCTCAAACAGCCGCAATCGCAGGAAATTGGGGCACCTTAATGACGACATTATTTTCATTAGAAATTGTATTAAGGAAAAACGTAGCCTTCTTTTTTATATAAGAGCTGGGGAGTGATAGAAGATTGATGAACGAATCAAAGAAAGGAAATATACAAATTGCTAGACGATCCTCTGGTGTTCCATAATCCAGTTGGATACGTATAGAAGGCCCAACTGTCCAGCACTCATTTTTGTATGTGTATATGTATACATGATATGTATTTTCTCACGGACATTGTTTGAGTGACAGACCAGGAAACATTTCATAACAATCAAGGTAACACACAAATGATTCGACGTTGACAGAGACTCGTCCCTCTCTTAGATATCTAAAATAATTATTCAAAAAAAATAAAAGAATATTGCGATGTATTTTGTCTTCGAATGATGACTAACTTCCTTTAAAAAATTAAAAGGAAAACTGAGCTGTGCAGTATATAACTGTCAACACGTCAACATGGCCTAATTAGCATTGCTGTATAAGCACACACATAAGGAAACACTAGACATTCCCCTTCAAAAATCTATTCAGAGAGCTTCTCTGCCCAAGGTGTATACTATCTACATATATAGGGGGGGGGGGGATATGTATAAAAACTAGAGGGGGGCGGACAGACAAGGCTCAGCCGGGCGTGAATACCGTGGACCTATAGCACCTTACAGGCTGCCCCAGTAGCTAGCAAATCACACACAAAATCTAAAAAAATATATATATATGCGAGGGAGACAGAGAGAGCTGTGTCAAAATAGGGACAGGTGTTACTTCCCTCTCTCCGAGGGGGGGGGGGAGGAGGGAGGAAAAAAAAAAAGAATAACACGACAGGTTTTTTTTTCTACTGTCGGAAATGCGACGAATTTTTTGATGTTAGGCGCGCGCATCCAAAAAGAAAAACACAATGGCGTCACTGACGGATAGAAGATCGTTTGTGATTATATGGAAGGGAGGGGGGGGGGGCTTTTTTGAAAAGGATGAAAGGTTTTTTTGTTTTGCTCCAGACCTTTTTTTTTTTTAGCACGCCAGAACGAGCATTAGAACGATAGAGAGAGAGAGAGCTAACTTGTGTATTTAAAAATGTGGAGATGTGAGTATAAAGTATAAGAAGCTTTCCACTAGTATAACGGTCTATTGGATTACGTATAAACACGGGCGTTGAAAAGGGGAGAGTATAGGAAAAACTGCGACAAAAAGATGTGGGATCAACTAATAAACAAACGCATATAGGATGACATTTAGGTTGAAAAGAGAATCGAGCAAAAAAAAAAGAAATATTGTTTTTTTGAAAAATACATAACAGGAAGGGAGGGAGGGATATATTGAACAACGAAATGCTTTGGAAAGGGCTTAGACTAATTAGGTTATCAGGTAAACTGATACCTTATTTTTTTTTTTTTTCCTTATTTGAGCAATGATAGGCCGCTTTTTGTTTTCTTTTCAGCTTGTCACGAACCTTTAGTTCTTCGACAATAAAATTAGATGTTTGTGTGTTGATTGTCACGGACGTGACGCAGCAAGCCAAACCTTCAAATCGGGTTCGCTTTAAACCGTCTAGGTGGCGCTAGACTGGCCACACAATTTCAAAACAAGCTTCAATTTTTAATTTGAAATCTTTTTGATTTTTATTTGGCTTAGTTGAATGTGTTAAAGCTCGGAGATCCTTCCGTTGGTCACGTGATTTCATACCCTCGCCCTTTGGACGCTTACAGTTTAAAGACCCCCTCCCTCTTTCAGATGAAATTTGAGGGTTATATTGAAATAGTACGGGAAAGTGACGTGAATTTTCGTGATCCTCGTTCAATTTCCAATCGAATACATGTATTTTTAATTAGATTTTAAAATTTGTCAAATACGAAAATTACGATGGGGGATGTATGCCTCTGGGTCTCATTTTTGTTCAGCATCAAACTCCTCAGAAAAATGTGAATTTCTTCGAATTGAATTAAAAGTAAAATACGTACTATATCAAAATTGAACGCTGATTCCGGCTGACGCATTAGTTTTCCTCTCATTTGTGTAGTTTTGCGAGAAAACGCAATCAAATGGGGGGGGGGGAGGGATATAATGGAGCCACTTGAAAACTATAAGTGCTATGCGTGAAATCAAAGTCAATGTTCGTGATTATCGTTTACAGTTGAATCTAATTCATGGATTTGTATATAGCTATACCTAAACTTAATTTTGCTTGCTCATTGAGACTACATTGATCGTTCTCATTTCGAATTCAATCGATTGCTGATCACGATTATCTCCATACATATTCCTCAATTAAACTTGTGCTCTTCTTACATCCAAGTTCACCTGAAATCTATCGCATTATTCGATGGCTTTTCTTCGTACCTTCACGTACGATGGATTCTATAATTATTGCCCCCCACCTTTTTATATTCCATCCCTGTTTTCTTCTGAGAAAAAAGGTGGGTACACGAAAACATGTAGTGTCAGTCATAAGGCTTATTATACTATGTAATCATCAAGTGAACGAGAGTAAAAAAAAAAAAAAAAAAGGGGGAACTGCGCTCGGGAAAGCCCGAAGATAAAAAAAAACAAAACTGGGGGAAAGAAAACTGAACATAACAACAAGAAAGGGAAACAAAAATAAATGTGTGTGTGTGTGTGTTTCTTAAAAGAAGAAAGAAAGAACCACAATAACGATATAGTCCTATAACACAACCAACGATTTCTATATACCTTTTTATCTTTTTCATATATATTACCTCGGTTTGTTGTGTCATTTCAAAACGTTTCGTGAACGGCCATTTTTAAGAATATAGTTTCTATTCAATTTTGGGTTTTTTTTTTCTTTAGGGGGGGGGACTTGAAAGAAAACAAAAAAGGGGAGGATTTGAAAAAAAAGAAGCCACAAGAGAAAACTTTGTGAACGCGATTGCCTCAGTCAATTATGAAAGATATGCCCGACATGTATATACGATCACATATACGGATGTCCCTTTTATAATGCCGTCCCGACGCCTTTCAACACAATCAACCTATATTACGCAATGTTATTGATATTCTTATGTTGTCTTTACATCGGTTCATTGCTGGGCCAATTTTTGTTTGTCGGGCTAGACTTGAACGTTTGAACACCGGAAAAGCTGATGCATCCGGGGATACATACAAAATTGAAATAAAAAGACCGCCCAGGAAAAAAAAAAATGGGAGTGTTATACGAGCCGATTATTACATAGTTTTGCTTCTCCCAGCATATACTGTAAAAATATTAATATGTTTTAAACATATCTCAATATCTATAATCATTGTTTTTCGTGGCCCTCTTTTGTTTTTTATAGTTTTCCCTTAGTTTTCTCTTTTGGGTGTCCCCCTTTTTTTTTTCAAAAGAGCGGCGCCGCTTCCGACGCCATACTCATTGACATTGACTACCTTCTTAATAATAGGCCACAAGTTCGAGAAAAATATCAACGTTAAAGAACATATATAGAGTCGTTGGAGCGTTCGTGAATGATCATTTAGACATGAGAAAACAAAAAAATGAAATGGACAGAGCAGGGGGGGATATGCCCATCATTAGTTGACGATTTGAATGCGGAAGTCGCAGGTAACAAAACACGAAAAAAATATATAGAGGCAGTGAAAGCCCAAGACACACACACACGTAAATATAATAACATAACTGGGTAACAGACACATTCACATGCCACTTTATATCATTTTGGAGAGCTGTTTTCTTTTTTTTTTTTAAATAATAATTATTAACATATTTTCACATGTGCGCAGTCTTTTAAATTTTTTAGGTCTTTTTTTCAAATTTATTGGGAATGAATAAAGAATAATTGGGGAAAAGAATGTTCGGCATTTTCGAGTTATTATTCAAAACATTTTCAATTTTTGGAGATTGGGAAATGGTTTGATTGTCTGTGTATAATCTAAACCGGTTACTATATACATGTATACATAAACACACGATTTTTTAATGATTGAATATTTCTTTCTGAATCATCGTAGATATAGCTTATTCGTGCGTATAACATTTAGCCACACTTTGTTGTTTTTGCGTGGCTGTATATATAAAGCCGGTCTGAATATGTCAAACATTCCAGCCCTCATTCCACCCATGTCTGCTGGATTTGATTGAAATATCTGTTGTTCATACATTCCCCCCCGTCTCTCTATTGAATAAAACAGCCACTCATCGTTCACGGAATGGACGACTATGGACGTTAAGGATAATACATACCCTTTTGAAAATGGACGTTGTGTATGTACATTTGAATGACGCGCGCAGGCAAAAAGGATGGAACTCACGAAGCCAATTGGCCGTCGTGCCGTTGCAAACCATATAACGACAGCCAAACAATAACGTTGTCGATGAACCCAAACGTATATATATAGATTTTATATAGCAAAGCTTATTGCAGGCTCGTCAGTCTGTCGTCATTGCCTCTGTCTATAAAACAAAACAAAAAAGATATGGAGGGAAAAAGAGAGAAACAAGTGAGCCAGTTGGTTTGCCACACAAACGAATAAGGGGAAAGAAAAAGGGAAAAAATCAAATTTAAGGAGAAGAATAAAAAAGTGGGCAAAGAGAAAAGAGCTGGGGGAATTAATGATCTGCATTTCTCATGTGTTATTGTTTACGACCGAGTTGCGCTATATAGCTTTATGGCCTCTGTGTGCTTGCTATGTGATGTCTCTTCCTTTTTTTTGTTAAAGCCATCAAGTCCACTGGAAAAGAACAAAAAAAAAAGGGATATGTACACAAACGCCATTGCTGCATCCTCCCCGATGCCTGTTTTTAATGTACTACATGAGTCTATGTTATATAATGGTATATTATATAGAGCTATGTGTATTTCCCATACTGGCAGCTGGCACCAAACGAAAGCCATTAAAAACGTTAGTCTAACGTTAAAAGACAGACAGCGTTTTGTGAGGCTAGATGAAATACGTGGCACAGCCTTGATGTATTTATTCTATATGTCTTATGCAATTTGTCGAGTGAAAATAGAGAGAACATAAGGCAGGGTTCATTTAAAAGGGGTAATTGAAGAGTCAATAACAATTATACAGATATCTCAATGATTGATTCATAACATGGCTTTCAGAGAGAAAACAGTTGGCTGATGGAAACTAATTCAAATGAATCTGGAATTGTATAAGAGACGATTCCCATGGTTATTCACACGCACATTAAGTCACATAAAAAAATTACATTTATACGTGTAACACTCAGGTCCTAATAATGAATTATACAATGAATATCTGTTTCTCCTCTTGGGCAAAAAAAAATTAATTTCATTTCTATTACTATAATAACGTACGTGTATAATTTGATACATTAATCGCTGCTCATTATGCCTCATAAAATGTTATAAAATTGGGACAGTTCCAACGAAACCGTAAGCTTTTGCCGCACATGCAACGGTCTATATCCATCACATATATAAAACTCAGGCGAGTGGCGCCACTTTCAAAACGTCGTCGACCATCGCTTTCTTTTTTTTGCTTTGCTTATATTATTTGGCTATATCATCACTCATTTTACAACCGTCTAAAAGCATCTGTGTGCTGTATATATATTTACACAACAAAACTATACACATGCCTTCCATTTTTCCAGGTAAAAAAAAATGAATTGTTTTCCGGATATAGGGTCTACGTTGATTGTCCTCAGTCCAATAAACAATTATATCCGAACCGCGAGTGACAACCGCTTTTTATGATATATACAGAGGGGTTTTCCATTTTTTTATTTTTAAATTGGATTTAGATGAATGGCGATGTTTTTAGGGGGGTCTCGTTTTAGGTTTCTTAAGTGCTGCTTGTCTATCCTATCTAGTTTATATTATAGGCTTCCATGAGTAAAATGAAATGCGGCAATGGAAGATGGTCATCACTGTTGGCGATTTGCCAACATCCAATTTTTTATCACCACTTTTTCTTTCATTTTTCGGGCTTATAGTGTAGGACAGGAAATGGTTCGTCAGCCCTCCCAAGTGCAGACCACCCCAACATCACATTTCCCAATTGTTTTCAATTAGTGAATCATCTCAAGTCTAATTTTCTATAGTGTATAGCTACATACAATCTATAGTGCACAACAAATGCAAATGTGAACATGTCTATCACGAAAGAAGGTTATACACGTAATTGAATTATACGATAGCAGCTTCCTGGTGTACATAGTTTTGTTTTTCCTGGTTTTTGAGGTTTTATTTATTTGGCTTTAGTGAGAACGATGTGCTCGTTTTCATTGTGGATGGTCCAATCTTGTTTATACATATACATCTCGCTCGTTTGGCATAGTTGAGGTCATGGGGGCGGGAGTTGTTATATATATATGACAGACGAAATATATATAACGTTCGCCCTCGATATCATTTCCATAAGAACGGGACATGGTTCGAAAGGGGCGGTTCTATCAAAAACCTTTCACGATGTCTATATAGTGCTCTCCTTGATAACGATAATGTGTATGTAGAGGAAAAAAAAAATAAAAGCTTAGCCCTCATTTTTTTTTTGCGTCGAGTTTGTTGGCCATCTAACAACACAAAAGAAATAGAAATTTTTGTTTGAAACAACTAAAAGAAGCATTAGCATCACTTTAACAATGAGAGGTCGGGTTCTTTGTTGTTGTTGTATGGCCTCAATATAATATGCAAAAGGATATCTCCGCCCAGCTACCTTGCCACAAGCATGAACGAATCTTTCATGTATAAAGCTTTTTTTTTAAATTAAAAATGTCCACTCAATCGCAATTGGACGCATCATATTTTTATATCTCCCCCTCCCAAAAAAAAATGGATTATAATGGAGATCAATTATTCCTCAAGCTTCTACAAGGTTGAAACTCGAGTCGATTCATTGTTAAATCATTTGGCCACGTCCTTTTTATTGACATGTTTCTGTCAAAAACGATTGAGGCACCACCATTGTACCGTCCATCTCCGTGAAAACAGACGGACTGTGTTATCTTCAATAAACAAATCTGTTTCATCCAATCGAAAGATCTATATACTGTAATGTGTAAACGCTGTCCTGATTTCTTGCATATTCCCACCCCTACAATAATGTTGTTATACCCACCCTGGGTTTGCATTGAAGCCTTTCCCCCTCACTAAAAAAATCAACGAGCTCGGCTATATAGATCCCAATCCTTTTAATCTCGTATAGAAATAGCGCAGTCTGTTCAACCACAGGGTCCCAACATCTCATTACGTATGCATCAAAAGGAGCGGGAGAGTATCTGCTGCAATAAACCGACATGATATTTCGTTTGATTGACTGACCAACAAACAGTCAATCGTGCACGTACGTGAAATATGAAAACATGTACAACGTCAAAGCCTTTTAGAAAGCAAATAAAAAAAAAAAAGTCTATCAAAAAATCTGTCCGTTTCGTTTTGCTTCC
This sequence comes from Daphnia sinensis, assembly GCA_013167095.2. Classification (NCBI taxonomy): domain Eukaryota; kingdom Metazoa; phylum Arthropoda; class Branchiopoda; order Diplostraca; family Daphniidae; genus Daphnia; species Daphnia sinensis. The sequence goes on along the minus strand of CM023189.1, from coordinate 7,218,294 downwards.
AATTTTGGTGCCTTTCGTGTGCTGTCCAACGGCGGGCACAACACGAGAGATACAAACTGAAAAATTCAAGCCTCAATTCCAACGTCTGATATGGTCGGGTTGTGTGAGGCCCCTTTCGTTTTAATTCTCTTTCTATTCATCTCCCCCCCCCGTTTTTTCAGTTGGACTTTTTAAATTCTATCCTTGTTCGTGTTTCAAAAAAAAAAAAAAATAGAGGAGCGTATTACAGTAGTAGGTCGGTAACACAGGAGCTTATTATTAATTACAGTCGTCGCTAGCGCACAAAGAAATAACTACACACACCCAAAACAATTGTGTAGATAAGCCAGTGGGGCATTTACTCTATAAGAAAGAGATCCGCTTTATTAAAGATTTTTTTTTTGGACACAGTCTAATTCTCTCTGCTTGACATCGTGTCCAATTTTTTTTTATATTAAAAAAGCTTTTTTTTTTTTTTAATACATGGCTCACTTGAATTTACGAGGCTTAATTGGTCATTTCGAAAATGAAAGCCTCTATCTCTTTGAATGCGTCAAGATATGTATATAACACGGTGGCACAAACGCGCTGCTGAGCTCCCTATTGAGAAAAGATGCGAGGGGGTCCGACATGAGACAACAGCGGCGATTTAAAGAAGAACAAAGGACTGCTGAAGAGGACACAGAAAAAAAATACAGTAGCCAAAAAGGCAAACAAGAGAAATGTAGACAGGGGGGGGGGGGGGGTTAGAGTGTTAAAAACAAATGAGGGTTTCGATTACCTGGAGACGGGATATACTGTATGTATACACATTTTCAAGTGGGGAAAGTTTTTTGTAAGGAAAGGCTTTTGTACAGCAGATTGCAATCGAAAATAAATAAGGACATTTTATATGTGAATATATAACATTTCGAAATGGGATTGCTCTCACAAATATTTTAAGATTTAGAATTTGAAATTTTCTCATTTAGAGACGAGGAATAGACGTGAAGGGAAAAGTCCATTACATGTGAAGGCAGTTTGGAAAATAGAGCGAATATATAAGATTTGTGTAATCAAAGAGAGAAACGATGGCATTCGTGCTGTGCTCTTTGGCTGTGTGCATCCATCTCATTTCAATCGTGAATATTCATGAAAACGAAGAAACAGATCCCTATTTTTTTTTCCCCCAATTTAACTTCAGGGCAGGATGTAAATCTAAAAGAGCTTATATACAACTATAGCTGCACACACGACTTTTGAACGCATTTGATATGCAAGCGGGGAAACTGAATGGGATGGGCCAGTGGATCAATCAGTTGAGAAAACTGTCGGTGCCACACATCTGAAAAGTTGTTTTATCTCACATCGTTTCCTACAAGACTTTTGGCTGGCCGATGTACACTTGCGAGCAATCGAACCGAAACACAAGGGACGTATCCCCCTAACACACGAAAAACAAAAAGGGCAAATATAGAAACAGAGAGAGAGGGAACTTTTGAATTATACTTTGGGTCGTGAGATTCAATGAACGTCAGGTGCAGTTTGGAAAAGCTCTTCAACTAGTAATGAAATGCAATCCCTGAATATGTAAAATAGGGGCCTTGAGATGAGCATAAAAGAAAAACTACCTTGTTTTTATTTTGGACGCGGCTTTGCATCGTTCCATTATTCACAAACAAATGTTGCGCAAAACTTGCGGCAAATGATCCGAGCTCGGCTGTTTTCGTGAATGTTTCAAACCCATCGACATCGAAATTCCCTGCGAAAAAAAGGCTGTAGGGGGGATAGTTAGTGACAAGTTCGTGTCACGATATCGTCAAAGGAAATGTCTTGATCGAAAAGCATATAATCTGATGACATGTACGATAGATATATAGCAGAAAAAGAGGTTTGTATCATATGGCCAACTATTATATACTATATCAAACGACATTATATACATTGCGTGATGGTCCTTGTCTGTGTTTGACGATTCGAAGGACGTGCAAGTGAGGGGTGGGGGGCAGTTGTATACGAACGAATAATAGAGCAATCTTTTTTTCTCCTCCCAAAATGTTTGAATTTTTGATTGGAAAACAAGGCAATCGGTGCTGAGGGGTTCTTTTGTGTGTGTGTTCAAAAACTGTCCACTTTTGTTATTTGGAAAAATCATTTTTTATTTTCATGTTGTTTGATGCAACTGGAATGAACACATTCTTTTGGCTGGATATATATGTTCGTGTTTATCGTATACAATTTCTTTTGAAAATGATTCCGATTGGACCGTCCGGATTATATATTAAAGTTCGACACGTTTTCTTCTTCTTATTTTTTTTCATCGGGAAAACGGAATTCTTGTTTTGTTTATTTAGTCGTCCCATTTTTCATTTCGTGCGTCCCTTTGTCTTTTTTTTTTCCAAACATTTTTTTTGTGCCTTCTATTTCTCCCCGTCTTTCGATTTGTCAATTCACTAGATAGACACACGCACTGCATTCGTTAATAGGAGAAGTCCCGAAAAAATAAAATGCCATCAAAGAAAATCAAAATGATGAATAATATAAGCGAAGAGATGTAGAGAACAACGGCATTGATGATATGCCGCGCACTCAAATCCTCTATAGCTCTGACCGGTTTCGTTCGATCGGAAAAAGAAGGGACATTAGCGTGACGTTCTTATTCTCTCGTCTATAAGAAAGAAAAAAATGCGCAGTTAATCACGCGGCCGTGACTTTGCGGGATCGGCGAAGGGGGAGAGGAATAAAAAACAATTGGACGATTCGAAATAATTGAGCAAAAATTTTATAATAAAACTCGTCCGCGAACAGCCAGTTCAATTAAGCGAGTCTTGCGTGCGTATATTTGTTCTATCACGGATTAAATATCTATGCGGACGGGAATAATGGGGAAAGAAGACGTGGAGAGGACAGGTGAACGTGGCGGTCATTCAATCCCGTAGGGTTCGTTTTCATTCAAGTGCCGAGTCGTGTAAAAATGTGGAAGCCCGCTTTTCATTATTATTATTTTATTATTTTTTTGCATTCTTTTAATTCAGAGTGCGTGTAACGTTCAAATGTAAACGTTCCCACCACACTGAACTTCTCTTATAATTGTTTCACTCTTTTTTGAATCAAATTATATATTTGTCTCCTTTGTTATTCATATCGACTAGAAAGGTCCTCATTACACCCAAAAATAAGGAGGCGGGGGTTATATCAAACGTCCTTAACACGCAATCAGATTTATATTTTGCCCGCACATTAAAAACAATTGGAAGGGGAAAAATTTAAAATCTAAAAAGGATCGAATCCTTTTTGAAACAATAAAAATGTATAGATATTAGTAAGAAGCCAGATTTTTTTTGGCCGTTGTGTTGTATATGTATTGAGGAAGTCGTACAAACTTTTAGGGGGAGGATTTAAACAGCAAGAGATTGATAATAAACTGAAACAATCCGAAAGAACAATGGCAAACGTGTGTATAATGATGTACGCTTCGATGTTATAAAATGGACTGCGGCGCGGCTCCGAATTAAACTGTGACGAGAAGCGCGCACATTCACGACTTGCATTTCGAATGGACCAGTTGGAAAAAAATTAAAATAAAATTTATAAAAAAAAAATAGTTGGGGGGAGTCCAGCGCATTGAAAAAAAAACTGGCCGTGTCATTACAGATTGAGCACGGTGATTACGAACGCTCGCAATCATGAAGGTCTTTCTTATTCCACTCTCGGCTCGGCAAAACCCTAACAACATATATATCGTGTATATACATATAAGAACATATATATAACAAGGGGTGGTGGCATGATACGAGAGGGGTCGGGATGGACTATAAAGAAGATAATGCAAAGCATGTTTCCGCGTTTATTTTTTTTTATTATTTCTCCCGTTCCGAGAAAATGATATTCATTAATAAAAAATCCTTCTTAAAAAAAAGGGTTAATTTAATTTAATAATTTTTCTTATTGGCGGGCTGTTTAAAAAACAAGACGGTTGGGTTATAGTTCTCACAGAAAAAAGAGAAGAAGCATATCTAGCTTTTAACCTTAATAATGTGTGTAGATTAGGCAAGTTCAATGGGCGAATTTGACCCAAAATAGACTGTTGTGTTGTTCCCTTCTTTTTATTTTCTTGCCAGACCCCCACGTTTTGGAAATCAAGAGAGAAAATCCCATATAACGAGTTATAGGAGGGGGGGGGGGGGGTTGAAGTTAAAAAAGAAAGAAGACCCCACTTTAAAAAAAAAAAAAAAAATATGATTAGCAAGAGGTCGTGTCTGGTGCGCTACCGTGAGAAAAAGCAAATGTTTCGGCTTGTTCTTTTTCTCTTTATAGATATGATGAGACACATATAACAATAGGGACACAACTATTCTCTCTCCCCCCGCATTGCCATTGGGAAAAAAAAAATAAAAAAATAAAAATAACTAACAAGTTTTAAAAAGACCGTCAGAGAGAGCATTGGGAGCATCCCACCTTCTGTTTGGCGTCGCACACCTTCTCTCTCTCTCTCCTTATATTCTATTTTTTGTCTGTTTCAAAACCTTAATTGGTTGGCAGTTAGTTAGTGTCGTTGATGGGAATCATTTCTCTGCGACGGCAGCATTCTATATGGCATTGTTCCCCCTTCTGTTATATTACTCTTCTTCAACCTCTTTTACTTTTTCATTTAAAAAATTGGATTTCTTTTGCGCTCTTGTGTATTATAATTGCCAGGTCGTGGGAGAGGTGCCCCCCAGCCGCAAAAGCAGAACTATTTAAAATTAAAATTGCGCAGAAAAGATATATTCATCTTCAAAAACAGATATTATAATGCGCATCAGCATTTCTCGAAACAATAACAAACGCGTGTGTGCGTGTGTGATGAGTCATACTATAAACGGGAACGGGGGAGTACATCACAAAAGAATTAATGAAAAAAAAAAAGATTTTCACTTGTTTGCGGCTCATTTGATATACGAACAGCTACCACCTCATTACACACACACGCGGTATTATAAAAAAAAAAAGAGAGGGGCTATATACCGCAGAATCTCAAACACAAGCAAGGCATATACTACCCCCCTTGTGTTAGATCTTGCGTGTAATTACGTCGACAGCCACGGTCGGGGGGCTCCATCCACGCATCAGCTGATTCACAGAGACTCCTTTATATAAAAAGTCCCAAGAGCGCAAAAAAATGCACCCAAGTCTAATCAATTAAATAGCTAGTTAAGGACGACGATTATGATCATCATTTGTCTTATATTATATAGTGTGTGTGTATATATAGAAACGCTATGTACTATCCTTTTGGGTACAAAACTGCTCTTTATATTCCATATATCGTCGGCCTGTTCGTGTGTATAGCGGGAGCCCTGTGATCCAATTATCTATTGCATGAGAGCAAGTCAATGTTTTTCTCACGTATATCTCATCGGGAAAAAAAAAAACCAAACGGACGACCGTTTTTCCCTTGCGTTCGGGAGGGCGACATGCAGTGACAAATGGATTGGGGGGGCCCCCTTCATGGTTCTCTATTTAACGTTCTTTTAGATCTAATATACACTTTATATAGACTTGAGAGAGAAGTGTTATGTGTGCACAGGTGTTGTTGATAGGTAGAGAGAGAGCCCCCTTCTAAAGACTTTCAATCATCGATTATTTTTTCTCACCAGCAGGCGATTAGATGTTATGTACCAGAGGGTCCGTGTTATAGTTCCCTCTATATATACTATTTGTGTGTGTGTTTAATTTTTGTTGAAGAATAAATGTGTAAACTCTAACTTGGTGTTCGTGATCGGCCGAATCAATAAAAGCAATTAAAACAGGAAGAACAGCAAATATATAATCGAACATTCATTGTACGGCTGACTGCATCGATGGATGTTAGGCCCCCGCTAGCTATATATATAAACAAGCAAGAGAGAGAGCTCTGCTGGTCGTGTGAAAAAACGTGACACGACAAAGTGGAAGCAGGTGTTGGAATAAATAAACTGCTGCTGGCTGAATATAATAGCGAGGCCCTAAGCGAACAGGAAAAAAAAAAATATGCGTTTTGATGTATAAATGAGGATATACAACAGTCATCACCCCCCCCCCCCCTTATTTCATTATGTATTATACGAAATGAACACATTTTTATATTGATGTTTAGTACTCTTGTCTCGTATCTATCAAGGCGTTAACTATTTAGATATTTTTTGTCCCTATTTTCATTTTTCCAGCGACTAAACTCTTACTTCCCCCCCCCCCCCATTTTTTTCAAGTTCCAGTTTTCCACTTGTCTAACACGCGCGCAAGCCGCCGTTTTCTATTACGCAGCATCAATACACACACAGCACAACGGACCCTACATATCCCTTTGTATATTATATTTTTTTTTTTTCGAAATAAATAGTAATGATTGCTTCCTGTGGCACTCGAGCGGAAATAAACGGCTGCGCATATAATTACGCAGCAATTTCCGAACGAGTAATCTTCTTTTTTTCTGAGGGGGGGGGGGGGAGTTTGGGGAGATATACGAATCCCCTTTTTGGAACACGTAATTCCTAGTATTTATTCTACATTTAAAACCGAAAAATGATTTTCCAATTACTTCCGTGGAAAAAGCAATTGCGCACCCAAAAAACTATTTTTAAAAACGCTTATATTTAAACAATGCAATCGTTTCTTTTTTTCTTATTTTAGAAGTGATGAAATGTTAGTTTTCATCGGAAATTTCTGAGCAATTGGCTCTTTTACATATGTGCGGCCGTTACGGTGTGAATGCGGCCTGCCATTTAAAAAATAGAGAACAAGGTCGACTATAATCTTTATGCGATTATACAACTCACCTTCACTCACTGATATATTGATTCATTTCAAAATCATAATAACGCAGTGCTGACGTTGAGCCACAGCTATTGCCCAATCCCCATGTGTAGATTACACTCAAAAATCTATGTATAGACGTCGAATGTTCGTATATGTTATTTTAAAAACATCTATCGTTAAGCCAATGGGCATACATATAAATAAACTATATACTCGCCTGTTTATAACGATTTAAAAAAAAAGGATCGTTGTGATAAAGCCGATTTACAACAAAAAAAAAAGAATGGCTTTTGTGTTGTCTGCTCTTTCTTCATAAAACGCAGCCCCTTCCCGAAGCGTGTCTATTCAAATGGCCGTGAAGGAGGCTCCTGTTTGTCGCTCCCGATTGGTTCAAAACACGGCCGACGATCGCCCGGTGTAGGAGGAGTCGTCCGGCTGGGCTTTCAAACTCCGCCTTTTTGTTCGGGGCATGTTCCGCTGCACGTCGCGGTCCGTCCCTGTACATATCCGAAACGGCAGTTAGGTGTGTGTGTGTGTGGTGGGCTTGGCCAAAAAAAAAAAAAAAAAAAAGAAGCCGACATTCGGGGTCTTTTGCCTTGCCCCCCTCCCCCTCTTATTCAGCTCCTGGTGTAGTGTGTGTAAAGTGGAGGGGCTTCTAGGCCGCGTTGCGTAGGGTAAGTTCAGTTTGTCCGCCGCATTCAAAGCGATCAGACGTTTGTTTCGTAGTTATCTGAAAACAAATTTGAATACCCCTCCCATTCGTCCGCGCACAGTGTCAAGTGTTTTATCAATTAAAAAGTGTGCTGTATTTTTAATTGGGGAAGGGGGCGAAATCATCTTTTATTGTATTTCTGGGTGTGCAATATATCGGCGTTTCGGAATATGACAGTTGACATTGGACTCTCGCCAGCATCAGCATTGGACGTGAATCTGCTCAGCGTGAAATTGAAGAAGGCCAAGAATAAGATGACGGTGACTCGTGAACACTCGACTGCCGACGACTACACCGTCGATCAGAAACAGAAGCTACACAAACAATCAGAGGCGGCCGAGGAGCCTAAAGGCACCCCGGATCGTGCCGTCATGTCGTCGGCTGCTTCGCCCAATGTGGCCGTGTCCACGTCGGCCGGATCGGCCCTGACGTCGGCCTCATCGCAGGCCACCAGCCGGCCAAAGTTTATGATTACAGACATCCTTCGTAATGACAGTGGTCCCGCATCCAGTGTCAATTATGCTCAGCAGCAACAACAACAACAACAACAACAACAACAACAGCCGCAAGCGGCCGGCAGTATGCCGCCTCATCATCCGTTTTATCAGTTCAATTTGGCGGCTGCGGCGGCCGCGGCCGCCGCCTACGGATTCAATCCGGCCGGCATGATGCCCGGCATGATGCCGCCTCTCCATCAGTTCCTGGTCGGTCATCACCAACAGCATCCGCACCATCCGCATCACGGCCAAATGCCCGTCATGATGCCATCGGGCATGTTGTTGGCCAACTCGGCCGAGTCGTCGCCGCGTGATCTGTCGTTCAAACGGTCGGCGGCCGCGGCCAATTTCGGGCCCGATCGCACCGAAGATGACGAAGATGAGTTCGTCGATCCCGACGGTTCCGATCACGACCGCGATAGCCCGATCGGCAAGGCCGATCTGATGCTCACCGACGACGAGTCTGATATCTGTAAGTTTTTTAATTCCCCTTTTATCTATACCCGCTGAATTTGCATATTCAATCGATTGATGGGACTATACTATGTCCATTGGCTTAACATGTTCAATCAAGCGTGATTATCGAGGACATTGGTAGGAACAGCATGTTACATCATGTTGTATAATAGATATGTATAACTGTTTCTAAGGAACTTTTGTTTGATTCGCTTCATCGATGATGACATTTGATTAGTTTTCCAAACGGCTTTTCAAAAACATTTGCCATTAAACTGGAGAATCGATTGCGGGAACCTTTGCGTGACTATTAACTATGCGTATACATCTACTACCTCGTTTTCTCTTGTGTTTTAATGTCTGGCCTTGCCTCACCTGGCCGATGAGCCTTGATTGTTCGCGGTTGGCATTTTACAACTTGATGTAAAGAACAGGCAATGCCCCCCCCCCCCCTCACGTGAAGTTCTGACCGTCCACACGTAACTGTCAATTATCCTTCACGAAAACCCCTTTGCGTTCTACCCTAATTCGTTTTCACTTGTTTCACTCGTTTTTTTTTTTTTAAAGACTCAACCTGATCGACGGATGGACTCGATCGATGACCTCCGGTAATGGTCTCGAAATGGCCTTATAAACTTTTGTGTGGTTTTCCAATTAGAGATTGGGAAGGCAATCCAATGAATAGTCAAACTGTGTTATACTTGTTTCCGAGACCTCACATCGTTCCCCTCTCTCTCGTGTGTCAAGTCAAGCCAGACGTTAACAAAAGGGGAAGTTGGGGGTTCGTGCAAGTTTGATCTATTGCCGATCAAGGAAATAAGGGCACACCAAGCGAGGCACACGATATATCTAACAAGAGTTTCGGTGAACAATATAACACAACAAAGCTCCCGAATATATACACAGTGGACGACTTTTCCAATCTGCATATTCGATCATCAAGCACAGTTGGCTGGAACATGTATTTTTATTTTTTTTCTTTAAATAGTTCCACATCGAAGGTTGGGACACAAGTTTTCACTTGGATTTTCGTGATCAAAAGCCCCAACTTTATCGGGAGAGTTGAATAAAAGCGGAATAAATCAATGATTATTGCGCGATGTATAGGACACACGGTGGCCTATATCTTTCACGCAGGACTGAGAGAGAGACACAGTCTATATAAAAGATGCAAGGCCTTTTTTTCTTTTGTTAGGGCATTTGAGTCGATTTAACAAACAAGTTTTGAACGTCGTCCGTTTTTTGATTATCCGCAGTGATCCACAATGCGGATTGTGCACCGCATTAAATGTTATGATGAATGTTTAATCGTTCTTTTTTGAAAAGGCCATTGATTATCGAATGATTATAATGAGTGTCGTGTTTGTTATGTTGACTCTTATTATGACGCAGGATGAACACGTCATCTGTTCTAACAAACAGCTGATTCGTCTATATAAAACTCGCCGTCAAAATCGGATGAGACATATCTAACCCCTTTATGTCGTGCGGCCTTGGGTTCGGCAACCACTTTACAGGTGTTCCATTTCAAATGGGGGGGGGAGATGTGTTTTTAAAGACCGAAGGTTCAAAAGATCCTCGGCAGGTCCCTACAATAAGATTTGAACCTTTTCTATTTGGATGGTTATAGTCTATGCCAATCTATTTTCTTCTCCCTTTTGTTATTGTTATTTTTATAGTGTTCTTTTCTTCCAAGTTCCGAACCCACCGCAGTGCCCGTCGTTGACTAGTTGCTCCGCAGGGAACAATTAGACTCACCGCCACAACCTTTTTCTATATCGTTTTGGGTCAAAAAAATCTGTACAGATATATAAATTGGCCTTGTGTATAATGTTATACGTTAGTGTTGAGTTAAAGGGTTAAAAAGCCTATATGTGTAGAGGTCAAACCTTTTGGCGTGTGCCATTTATACTAATATAGAATTTCCGCTTAAAACATTCCAACGAATATAAAACGATTTAGACGTATATCATTTTTCAATGACAATTTTCATTTGTCACCAAGGATATACTGTACAACGAGAAATGAAAATCATTTATCTTCACTTAATGAAGAAATGCCCTTCATTTTGTCCTTTGATTTTTTTTTTTTCAACTTTGAATCTCAACCTGGTTATTTGAAACGTGTATATCTATAGACTTAGTGTAAATGTATACAAGTCTAAATTAGCATGCATGCGAAAAAAAAAAGAATCCTTAGAACAAGCGGAAAGGCCCTTTGATAATTTTATGCTTGGATTTAAAAAAAATCCCTAATGCCTTTACTAATAACTTCAGTTTGTTTTCTGCTGAAGGGCTTCTCAACGCGATGAAAAGCCATCGAAATAAATACCCTATTTGCATACTCTATTGGTGTTTAGCATTATCTTTATTTCCCAAATTTCGCACATCTTCAAGTATATAGATATTGCTATAGTTTTTGATCCATTCCACCTGACACACGCAATAAAAATGAGAGGGGGGGGGATACGTTTTTGCGCAGATGAGATTGTCAGGTGGCGAATGATGGCAATCTAAAAAAAAAATGAAATTGGTGTGGTTCCATGGAAAAAAAGAAAGAAAGAAAAGTTCATCAATCAGAAATGTGTGTCTCGCTCAGTTGGAGGTATATAGCTCTCTCTCAACGAACTCTTGTTTCTTTTTTTTGGCTTTTCGAATTTGCTTCTGCTTAAAAACTAAATGCGGATTGGATGGATTGGATGTGCACAGTTTAAAACGGAAGCAAGCACCTTTCGTATATGTGCCAACTGTGGTTTTTATTTTTTCTTGGGGGGGGGGGGGGTTGATTTCAATCATTTTCTTTTTTTATACCTGAGGTCTTCTTCTCATTTTTTCTTTGGAAGACGTCACACTGAGCTCCCTTGTTTCTTTGAAAATATCAAAAATAAAACACATATCTTTCACCATCTCTCTGCCCCCCTCTCTCACCTGAAATAAATTTGTCATGGTGTGTGTGTATCTTATATTCTCCACCTCTTCTTCTCTCTTACGCAGTACAGAGGATGTTGAGGAATATATCGAGAAATAAGTCTTCCTTCTGGAGCGTGTGCCCCATTTCCTGCCCTCCCCCCTTCTTCTATTTAACTGGACGAGACTTTAAATGCTTTTTTTTTAAACCTTATATATACATGCCGTGTATGCAGACACTTAAACAGGGAATAGGGATGGTTAGAGCTAACCTTTTTGTTCCGTTTTTCGGGGCCTTCTTTTCGATTTAATGAATAGGCACAAGCAAACTAAAGAGTATATACGCCATTTAATTGTTGTTAAATGCCCCCGAAAAAGAAAATGAAAAGCTCTTCCCCCCCTCTCTCATTCTTGTGTTCAGCGGTGCGCAGTGTCGGTATATGAAAACGAGGGTACACAGTTTATGTTTTCGGTTATAGAGGGGAGAGTTATAAAATAATGACAGGAAACAGCACCAACAAACGAAAAATCGAGGGGTATCTAATCATTTAACGAGTCTCCGCACAATCATCGTGTGGAAACCCCATTTTCAAAAAAATTAGTTTAAATTCACCTACAAAAAACATATTTTGATTGATGATTGATTGTTTGATTATCTCTCAGCTAAAAACGATGACGAAGATGGGGACAAGAGCAACAACGGGGGCGGCGGAGGTGGCAGCGGCCACCGCCACAACCACAGCGGCAGCACGGCCAGCGAGAGCGGCGACGGTCCCGGCCATAAATCCTCGTCGGGAATGAGCAAGAAAGCGAGGAAAGCCCGCACGGCCTTCACCGATCATCAGCTGCAGACGTTGGAGAAGAGCTTCGAACGTCAGAAGTACCTGAGCGTTCAGGACCGGCTCGAACTGGCCGCTAAACTCGGACTGACTGACACCCAAGTGAAAACCTGGTACCAAAATCGCAGGTAAAAAAACCCAACATTTTTTTTTAGAAAATAAATCCCCTCACATATTTGAAATATGTAAAAAAAAAAAAAAAAAAACAATCTTTTATCCGCGTTCGTCCGTCGGTCCCGCACAAATCCCGCGGTCATAAATTGTGCGATTAAACGATGGCGATATGTTATAGAATATAAGCCCTGATTATATACGTGCGTGGTATATATATCAAAATACGCGGATGTAGGTCTGTGTGTTGACGCAATATAGACACGTTGAATGCTTCGAAAATCGTTTGGGTTATATGTTTAACACGTCGTGTGTTTTTTTTTGCCCAGATTGCGCAATGTGTTTTGAGACAGCGGTTTTTCCAAATATTTACAATCGTTTTTTTGGGGTTTTTTCTTGTGTGTGTGTGTACAAAAACACTTAACTATTTATTATATACGAGGCTTCTCTATAATAATAAAAAAAAGAAATTTTTACACACGTGATGATATCGACTGTGCGGTATGGAACAAGTACCGGTGATTTAAACGTTCCCACCTTATTGTTTCAGGGGGGGGGGGGGGATTCGGAATCGATTTTGAAAATTTGTTTAGATTCTCTCTCTCTCTAGTTTTCAGAAGAAACGATAATCTTTTTTTAATCGTCGCTTTATGGAAATTGTAAATATACAATATTTATTAGCTCTCTCTCTCTCTGGAACTTCTCCTCCTCTTTTTCATACGTGTTAGAAAAAAACAAAAAACATACACACAATTTCCTCGATAGCATGTAGATATCTATAATAACTAACCATGGGCGAGAAAGCGAAAAATCTAATCTCTCGGTCTTGTGATTTTTATTTATTTTTTCTCAACGATATAGCGTATAATAGCAGTCAGTTGTTTTTTGTTTTTTATACAGGCATCCTCGTCTTCTATAACAGTTTTATTTTTTCTTATATATTTGATTTCCCATTGGTAGTTTTGATAACAGGGTCCCCCCTTATTTTTTCCTTAACATTTATTTATATACAATTTTTTCGATGTGATACTGATGGACTCGGCTTCTGGCAGCATCCATCATGGCCGAGTAGCTTCTACAGTTCTTCCTATATATACATATAGCCTACCTCGTTCCATTCTTTTCGGATTTCCGAACGGATCCATCTTTCAGATATATAATACAACAACAAGACCTCATTACCAATGCAAATGGCCACATCCATCTCTCGTTTTTTTTTGCCCTTTTGTCTCTCTCAGTTTTTTTAAGGAAGTCTACCTTATCCCCCTGTAATTGCGATATACGTTTTCCACGTATTCTATATAACTAGTAGCCGCCATCAGCAGCTATAAGGATGGGCTGCTGACACACGCCATCACCAGTGGTTATCTCTTATGTGTGTGTATATACAAAGAGAATCAAAAAGAGATTCGTTTTTAATTGAATGATACCCCGAGTCGTTCATCACTATCGTCAGAGATGGAAATGAAGTTAGGAAAAAAAAAAAAAGACCAGGTGCTTTCATCGAGATTCGATTTAAATTCACTCGTGTTTAAAGCAATCAGACAAACGTATATAAAAGACGCGGCCAAAGAGAGCCCTCGCGTTCAAACAGCCGTGTAAATGTAATTCGTATGAGCGCTCTGGCAGAGTCCAGCACAGCGAAATGAAATGCTTGGCCGGCCATGTGTTGAGGCCGGCGTTGCTACACACATCCAAGACGGGCCAAACTGGCGTAATTTGAGCAACAAGAATATATAAGAAACTTGTGTGATATTTATTCGCTCGGAAAAACAGCCGGAACAGCGAGAGAAAGAACCGGACGGCCAGCCCCAGTTATAGTCACTATGTGCACACACACACACACCTGTCCTTGGATCATAGTTTATAGAGTTTATATCTCTTCAACTCCCCCCCCCCCTCTTCCAATCGTTTATTCTCGGAAAAACATTCTTTTTTTTTTAAAAAAAAAAGGAAAGCGAAGGATGAAACAAGTTGTTTTTTTTCGCATCCCCTTTTACGTCCGCTTTCTTTCTTTTATTGATCAGTGTGTATTATAATACGAGTGCGTTCAAATTGCCCGCTAGCTATCTGACGCAAGGACGCACAGTTGTGTGCACTTGCGAAATCTTCTGGGGAGGGAAAGGGCCCCCTTTTTTTTCGGGCGGAAGCCGGCCATCACGAGCGTGAATCGTTTAAAAAAAAAAAAGGTTCGAAAGAGCGGAACGCGCATGCGCATCTTGAATGAACGCCAACGAGCGCTTAGATGCCGTCGGCCGGATTGGATGTGCAGATTTTTAATGCTGGGGTGTATCATTCCGGGGAAAATTGGAAGGTTATCATTTTCAAGTTGGAACACACACACATCCATCAATGTGTGATATGCAAATGAGATTTGTTCTGCCTGAATGTCGACATTTCCATGAAGCGATTGAGCAAATGTTGAAGATGCTGGTAGTTTGACTAGTGGATTGCACATTAAATTGAATTCAAATTTATATTTGCACATTCGAAAAAACTTAAATCTTTGATTTCTAATTGGAACAGAACCAAATGGAAGAGACAGACGGCCGTCGGTTTGGAGCTGCTGGCCGAAGCGGGCAATTACGCCAGTTTGCAGAGGATGTACGGCGGGGCAAACGGGTACGGCTGGCCTTACGGTCCCATGTCGCAGGGACCTGCCCCAGGACCGCCCAACTCAGCGGCGGCGGCCGCTGCAGCCGCCGCCTCCATGGACCTGTACTACCGTCAAGCGGCCGCTGCGGCCGCCCTTCAGAAGCCGCTCTCCTATCGGCTCTACCCTGGCCAGCCACAGCAACAGCAGGGCAGCGCACCGGGCCCACCTATGCATTCTGGACATCACGTCGGTGTTCCAGCCGGCTCGTCTGGCAGCCCCATCTCGACCTCGTCGCCATTACCCAGCCATCATCCTTACCCGGCCGGATTGAGTCCTCTCCTGAATTCCGCCACGTCCGCATCGGCCGGGCTTAGCTCTTTAGCGGCCGCATCGGCAGCCATCACGTCTCAGCTCTATCCGGCCAACAACAACAACAACGGCATTAATAACAGAGCCGAGTCCTCGTAAAAATATTTTAAAACATATTTCGTGTGTGTGCTGTGTGTGTGTGTGTGTGTGTGTTATTCAAAAGAAAAGGGGAGGCGCACTACCGACGGGCAAGATTGAATGCCCGTTCCGTCCGTTTCCGCGCTTGTTTTTTTTTTAAAACAAATTAAAGCAAATGTCCGTTTTTGAAAATGTTTTGAAATGATTTTGTTTTCATGTTTCAACCTCTTTTTTTTATTTGTCTATCGTTAATGTGTGCAAAGGGTGTTGAATAATGTTTCTCCCTTTAACCTTATCATTTTTTGCATATATAATTCGTTCGTTTCTCATCTCCCGTTTGCGAAATTTAAAGAAAAATTAAAAAAAAAAGACCCTTCCCCAGCTTGTATTGATGACTAATTATAGATGACAACAAAATATTTAAAAAAATGCACGATCATGATCTCAAGTGTGCCTGCAATCGTCCCCTCATCCATGCCTCGTTTTGCTTGTTAGTGTTTGAACATCAATTTCATTGGACAACGTCCGACACTTGAAAATGAACAGCAAAAACAAAACGAGATGATCGTATAATAAACGAAAGAATTAGAATAAAAACATTCCTCCCCCTCCATCACCCTGTTGCTATTTACTACGTGATTGTGATATAAAATATACACATGAAAACAAACCACTTTTGTGTTAACTGGCGGACGTCTTCAATTTATCGGCCAAAAATATACAAATTAATTTGTAATTCAAAATTCTAACATTAACAGAGAGGCTCAACAACCCTCACGTGAATTAAAGTAACATAAAGCCAAACGCACATTAAACTGTCATTTGAAATCAGAATGGCGATTGTCCGTGTGATTTCAAACGCCACACACTAAAGATATAACTATATATTCTTTGAGCACGTAACAGTTGGCGTCATCTTTGCTAATGGGCCAGGGACTTTTTCTTTTGAAATCATCCAATTTTAACCGGCTCCCTTTTGTACCTCATCATTGCCCAATCTTCATATTTATATACTTTACCCTTTTCTTTTTCAATCTACGTTTTCGCTAACGTCTGTCCGAGATTCAAAAAAAAAAACGGTTCCATTTGACGTTAAAATGCGATCGAGTTCACGAGATAATCGCGATTGTTTAAGATGACGATAGAAGAGAACATGGAAATATCTTATATATATATAAAAATTAAACGTGAAGAGCATGGAGGACGCGCTACCGCGTGACTCTGGACATCCGCGTCTGCCTCTCTTTTTTTTAAATAAATTTTTATGTTTAGTTATGCCACTGTTGGAATTATAAAAGAGGAGAGAGATGACAACCGCCACTTTGTCAAAGCTTTAAAAAAAAAACTATTATCATCATCGTCATCAAACTTTTGGCTTTTCAATTTTTCCTTTTGTCCCGCTGTCTGTTCCCCCCCCCCTCTTTTTTTTCTATATGAAAAGACGTCTGTTTCTCATCGTGAATATAAGACATTTCAAAATTTTCACGGGTTGCTGTTTTCTTTCGTGATTAAGTTTATTAAATCGAGTCAATCTTGTGTTTATGTGGCCTTTCAATCGATATTGGGAACAAGGATCCCTTGTTATTTTTAATCGAACGTATGGGGGGAGGGGGCTGAAAGATATATAATTTTTTTAATCCTCACACATATGCACATCCCAATCCCTTTATACGAAAAGCTTTAGCTGCTGGCCATTTTCGAGGAGAATTATGTGTAAAATAAAAAAGAGAAGAACAAAATTACATCCACACACCCCCAACTGGGAGAGACGAGATGCCATCATCATCATCGTTATTCTTATTTTTATTCAAATTTTTCTGCTTGCTGAAAAAATTAAACCTTTATATATAAGTCCCCCCCCCCCCATTTCTCTAAAAAAAAAAAAAAATTAGATATGATGAAGTGTAATGGATCCAACAGGTAGTCGAATCAGACAGGAATAGCTGCCCCTTCCATCTCCTTATTGTTGGTTACGTGAGTGAAGGATATATATACAGCATATAAAAGGAGATGAATAAGAGGGCCTCTTTTGTTTTTCTATATAGACCTAAACCAGCTACCGCATCAGAAGCTGATGGCCCCTTTCACTCGTGTGTCCTGATAGCCTCTTTTGCTTTCTTTCTTTTTTTTTTGCTACCAAAAATGAATAATTTTTTTTTTTTATTCTTTAGGGGGGTAAGAAGGCAGACAGGAGCCCATCCACAGTAGCCCCTATATATCGGATGGTCCAAAAAGAAAAGGTAGGAGGAAAAAGAAGAGAAGCTGTGTGTGTGTGATTTGCATAGTTGCACGCGAGATGATGGATCAGTTTTATTCTTCCAACATCCACCTCTTGTCCGTGCTGCTTTGTGACTGTAGACATAACACGCGCAAGCCGCCCAGACGACACCTGAGGGGTGGCGATGATGACCAGCTTAAAGGCAATGTATATTTTTATTTTAAAAGAATTAAAAGGGAAAAAAATAAAATAAAATTCGATATAACAAAATGGTCGGCAGCTGTTGACGGCCTTTGGTCATCACGTTTTACAGTCAACAACACACACAAAAGCAATGTATAAGTATATAACGTTTAATTTCTTATCACGTACAGGAATCAACGAACACAGCTTCATGACTCAATGTCACCTGACTTTAACACACACACACAATTATTTCGGAGAAATGAGGTGAAAAATACATAATTAAACTGAAAATGATGGGGCGGGCAAGAGAGCTGGCCTATACACGTACAATGCCGACACACACACACACACACACAAATGATGGAGGGAAAGTTTGTGTTGCTCGTTGTGATGAGATGACAGCGGGAGGTATGAAAACCGGTGGCTTTTCATGTGCTTATATTTTTAAAGAAATATTTCACTTCTTTTGATTGCTATATGGTCCTGTTTCTTATAGTTAAGAGATTGACTGTGTATCTTTGAAGGAAATGAAACAAGCGTCTTTCATCTAAAACCGCCTTGTATTCAAAAATGTGTGTGTGTGCATATATAAACACCCAATTTCGAGCGGCAGTTTGACCCTCTCTATCGGCGTTTGAACCCCGCGGGAAACTAAGAAAAACAGTCGAAATTTTTAATATTTTTCTATCTATAAGAAAAAGAAAAACCGCTAAAAAGATATTATTCTAATTACAGGTTGGCTAATGGACCATATCTGGGGCTCCTCTTTTGAAAAAAAAAAAAAAAGCGGATATGTTTAACTTATTATGTGTATATATCTACCTCATTATTGCTTTACACTCTACACTGGGCTTGGCCAGAGGGGGGAGGAAGACAAAAGAGAATGAGAAAAATAGGTGTATTATATAGAAAAGAGCCGCTCTTATTATGTAGAGAACCCATGAGAAAAAAAGAAAAAGAAAAAACCGAATGAATTGCAAGTTCTAAAATAGAAGCTCTCTGATCATGAACGAGTGAAAGATGTTATGCGTTAAATATTAGCTAAAATCAACGTCTTATTCTAGTATGGTCTATATATAAAAGCTTTCAATTGTTTTAATGACCTTCTGCCCAGCTGCCTGAGGCAATTTCGATAAGGGTCTTTAGCTTGTTATCATTTATTTTAAAGCCCCCAACGTTTCTTTTCCGAGTCCCAAATAAATCTCTAAAGAGCTAAACGTTTTGTATGGGATGTTGTTATCTATATAAGTCTGAAAGACGATTCATTTTACAAACATAGAAGAAGGGGGGGGGGAAGTTAATTGTCTTGAAAAAAAAACTTCTTGTCTTTCTTGTTTTCGTTCTCAATGCGCAGGGCTTTCTTCACGAAATGAAATCGAGTTTGGGGCATCGGGTTCAAAACGCCAGATGACTACCAATAATTCGAATAGCTATATAGCTTCCCAATTTTTTTTTTAACGGTTAAAAAAGGGAGGGAGGAGGGGGGGCTCTTGTGAACCGCAATCAAGCAACAGGTGCGATATCTCGTTATGTGCAGCATATATACGCATCGACATCCGGTCAAGAAAAACAAATTAAAAACAAGAAATAAGAATAAGGCAGAGCAAAACTGATGTCTAGTCTTATTTAAGTCCCCCCCCCCCTCTTTTTCCTTGTTTATATATATAATAAACGACCCGTCTAACAATCTATATACCGGATCGGTTCAGTTATATTTAAAGGCTTTTGGGTTCTCATCAACGAATTACAGTCACACACACTTGAAATGAACCCCTCATCCTGTGTATATATATGTGTCTATTATCGCCGTAATTGGCAGAAGCTCCTTGGTTTTTAAGGCCAATTAAAAACATGATCCATTAGCAGTTTAAAAAAAAAAAATCTTTTAATATACTAATAAACTCTTAGATGGGGCATGCAATACATATATACACATATGGAAAAAAATCTTTTTGTGTAACAGATATACGCGTCAAGTGACATCAAGGGCGTGTATATATCGACGAGGACAAAACAAGGGAGAATGAGAAAAAATAAAGTCCTTTTTCTTTTATGTACGTACATAAGATTGCCGACAAAAAGGCTTACCGACAAGCATCACGCTGCGACAGCGATTACGTGAAACTAAACGGAGTATAATAACATTTAAAAAAAAAAAGGAAATAATAATGGTACTATATAAAGAAAAGGAGAGACAATTAGCTGGGCGGCAATGAGGTGTATACGAACTTAACAAAAAAAAAGAAGACAATCTTGCTAGTCATTTTCATTTATCACATTATTATCGGTGAGTGGAAATGCTATGGTCCTCAATTGATATAAAACGTGCCATGGCGCGGGGCATATCAATTCGCGCACATATTAATAGGCAAAAAAAAATCTTTCTCGTTTAATGTTGAGTCGATTGTGCTGGTTGCCCTTTTTTAATCATCTGGGATATATTTAAATTTGAAAAGAAAAATAAGGGAGAAAAATAAAAAACAAGAAGGAAAAATGGTTCTATGAATGTTTGAATGGAATCACGCTGTGAGATTCACGACCGGTAGGCTGCCACTAGGACTCCCTACTGATATCTTATACATTTAAGGTATAAAAGCATATCATCCAAAAAAAAATAAATGTTACATTCTTTATTTTTCGAGAAATAAAAGAGCGAAAATGTTGCTGTGCTAAACATGTAAACAAACATTGAAAGTTTAAAAATATAACGCGATTGCCAATAACACAGGGATCTCGCAACTCACGGTCCAATCAAGAAATCAACATGGAACATTATTATTCCAGTTCGATTGTGTTATTGATCGTTTTGCCGTATATCCATTTGCAATTGAGAACAACGCTATATAGTTCGATGAACGCGTGCTGCTATGAAATAAAAACTTTTTGTGAATATTCTATTTTGGCTGATTGCGTTAGCGATCCGCAATTACACCTGATTGCAGCAGCAGCGTTATTGATTTGTAATGCTGGTTTTCTCAATTAATTATATGGGGCGTTTCCGACTTTCCACAGCTCGTGCCACAGACAATTGACGTCTAAATATACACACACACACGTCGCACTATAATCGAACGTTGGGCAATGCCATGGAAATTAGTCGTGAATCAGACGCTATTAATAAAACAACACACAAATATATATAAGCTATATCCTTTTATGTCCATCTATAAATACCTCTTATCCTCTGCGTTATTTTACCTCTTATTTTTTTTTTCCTGTTGTATTACATTTAATCTATAAATACCAAAGGTCCAGTTCATTTAAGGTAAATATATCAAGAACAAAAGTCAAGTGAAAACTGGCCATTGGAATTTTCGCCTGCCCAAAACAAAAGGGTCCTTTTAAACGGGACGCCGTTTTATATTTAGAGCAAAAAAAAATGCATTTAACGATAAATACATATTTATACATAAAAATACGAACCCCCCTGGAAAAAAAAAACAATAGCTGTTTTACACTTGGAATAAATAAAATGAATCCGAATAAGGCATAAAACGATCTACACACACACACACACCATCTATATATATAAATATATGTAAGGGGGGGGGGGGAAGAAAACAAAACTCGTTTTATTTTCTTTTTTATATCGATTGCGAAAGTCAGCGTTGCGTTGTACATATAACACAAGTCTGTGTTTTGTTTGCGTTCGCTCATTGAAATTCGTGTGTGCTTACATACAGAGCACGCGTCTTTTGTATTTAATGTTTTTTATTTTTCTTTTAAACATATATTCGATCGGCGAAAAGAACCTTTGAAATTCTTTAGAAAAATCTTAAATTTTTTGAAAAAGGGAACAACTTTGCCGCCGCCGCGGACACGATCACCCATTTTTTGTTTCGATTTTCTATTCCTCTTTTTTCTTTATTATTCATCAGAAAGCCGATGCCGCTTCCATTGGTTTTTCGTTCGGCAAGTTGACTAATGGCCATCCGTCAGCGCTGACTACACGTAGAAATGTTATCGAGAGGAGCAGCTCTTTAAGAAAGCCATTCAATACGAGAATATATCTAAAGGGAAAAAGAGAGAGAAAGGCGGGCGCTTTATTATCTTATAGACTCGAAATGAAAGAGACAGACACGCGTGCCTCTTGCCGTCTTTGGTCAGTCGGTGAATAACCTGAGGTTATTTAGAGGCCATCACAGCAAAGCGTTTTGAAAAAAACAGACGAAAAAAATGCGTCTTTG
Source organism: Daphnia sinensis (assembly GCA_013167095.2). NCBI lineage: Eukaryota > Metazoa > Arthropoda > Branchiopoda > Diplostraca > Daphniidae > Daphnia > Daphnia sinensis. The sequence goes on along the minus strand of CM023189.1, from coordinate 7,196,404 downwards.
AATTTCCCCATTGGAAATCTACTCGGCGGATCTGACGTAAGGAGAAACACTAAATTGATAGGCCGCACAAAATGATGTAACACACACAGCAATACACAAACAGTAGCTTTGAAAACGGCCCTCCCTCTGTCTGTGTATAGCTATATAGCCATACACAAACACTATAGCTATTGTGCTAGCTGTTTAGCTATCTAGGCTATAGCTATTCGTGAATATTCAAAGCCGTTCTGTGTGTTGATTATGTAATACATTGAACTGAATATCCGGTATATATATACGAATTAGATAGTATATGATAATGCAGTCAAATTTTATGCGCGACTCACTTTCAAAATTAAACCGGGCAGATATATAATAGAAAAAAAAACAAGTGTCGTAATATCGCTTGTTATAAGAAAGTAACCTACATTTAAATGTGTGTAGCTATATATGACATGTATGTATATACTTTCCCATAATATTAAAAGAAGAATAAAAGGGATAACTAGTATTCAATGGTATAATGGGCACCGGTGGCGAATCCGGTGGTTTCTCTATGGACCCAATGACCGAACAAACTTAAACGTATCTACAAATTTATGTAATCTCACAAGCACATCTAGGCTACTCTTGCATGTCGGCTATTAAATATATATACGTAATCGAATTCTACATTTTTAACTGTTAACCCAGTTTTATTTATTTTTTTTAATCCTATAAAAAATGAAATTCAAATTTTTAATAGCGAAAATTTTGTTTGAGCTGTTTTCTATAGTTATGACGACAAAGGTTTTCTTTTTTCTATAAAGCCTAACGTTTTATTGAGCTATCTCGTATGGACAATATTGCCACTAACAGAGGCTGCTCTAAACTGAGTAATAAACTCGATACAAGAGAAAAACAAACAAGAAAGTTTTTTAAACGAAAATAAGAAATGGATGACATAAAAATCAAATGTTGGATGAAAGAGTTTTTTATGTTTTATATGGAAGCTTGTTTAAATATTGCCTTTGATATCCACCCAACATCTCATTTGTATATGGGCCTTGAAAATGAGTTAGAAATGTAGGTTATAACACACAACGTCTTTGGCCGTTTTATTTAACACGAGTTCTCATCGTCAGCCTGTTCCGACAGCTCATCGTGTTTTACCTTCGTTACAGGTGTGAGAAAGTATATACAATCAGCAAAAAAACATTTCTTTCGTTACGAACAAACCTCTCAGGGTGAATCACATATGACACACCTGTCCTTCAAAAGGTACCCATTTAGTTGGGGAATATTATCGAATCATTTTACCGCACATTTAATATGCCCAACATCGCAATCCAACTCATTCGGTTATACGTTAACTTGCAAACCGATTAACGTATATCGCTTAGACATTCACGAACTGGCAAAAACGTGAAACGCCCTGGGCCATGTTCCGAAGAATTTCCCATCGCTGAATTGACTTTCATTTCTCACCTATACATAAATCAGCTGTCCTAACGCATCTATAAGTTTAATTCAATATATAGAAAGAAAAAAAAAGAAAACTTAAAAATTTCCTATTCTTTTTTTTAAAAAAGAATTTCTCCCATTGAATTTCACATGAACGCCCGTTTAAACTTTGACGCGCGGAAATGGGCCATTAGCTTCTTCTTATAATCTTTGAAACACACACACACACAAAACAGGGGGAACCTGTGTGCTGCTGGCGGCGGCTTATTTAACTCTTTATATTCACAACAATTTCCCAAGTCTTTTTTCTTATAACCCTCCCAGGGGCATGTGCTTTTGAAACAACCGCGTTCACTTAAAAAGAAAAAAAAAAAAAAAAAACAAGAAGCTTTTATTTAAAAAAAGAAAGGCAGCCTTTTAAAAGAGGGATGCCGCAACACAGGTGAATTATTTAAAAAAAAAAAAGCGGGTAGTCCAATTAATAGCGTGAGATTTTTAAATTTTTTCAAACGCAACGGGATGCTGAGAAAAAGAAAAAAACATTAAGGGGCAAACCGGAAAACGTCATTGAACGGTTACAATGCAAAAGGTTTGAACTTTTGAAAAAATAAAGAAGGGGGGCGAGAAAATGAGAGAGAGACAGGGGGGGGGGGTTTAAATGGGGGGAGGACAGTAACGTCTCAGCAGGGAGAAGCTTCCGCTTTCAGGTGTTTTTTATTTTCTTAGAAAACATTTGAAAAATTAGGGATAGAGTTAAGGACGTGATTTCGCTTCTGGCCATCATATTTACGTTATGTATACAGGTTATACAATTTTACACCTGCCGATCAATGCATAAGCCGACGGATTAATATGTATAAATCAGGCGGCTAAAATTGGAATAATGAACAAAACATAATACGTTTAACCAACAATAACAATCGACATCCGGTGGAAGGGATGCGTGTGTGAATCAGCTGTGAACGGTTTCGACGAAGCTGTTTGTGTGTGATATGCGTGATGTGACGAGATAATGACAACGGCCCACCTGAAATGCGGAGTAAATAGTTATAATAACAACGATAGTTATCTAGTATATAATATTATATAACAATGACACAAAACTTGGTATAAGTATATAGAGCCGAGCTGCACAAGTTAGGGGGAGTACTGAGGAAAATGAAAAGGTGAGCACAGGAAATATCAGCCCCCCCCCTTTTTTTTCTGACGTAATCACCTAAACAAAACTAGCAGCCGCTTTGAAGGGTCTTCTTAGATACATCCCCTCCAGCATATGTATTATAAAGTGGGAAAGATGATATATTCAATGTGAAACGTTCAATTAAACATGCAAAAAGAAAGAGAGATATATATGGAATTATAAGCAAATCGAATCAAATGAGCATTTTCAATTATTTAAAAGAACAATAACTTCCGAATACATAAGAAAAATATTTTGCATATAATATATACGATCCATCATTTTCAACTAGCTGGGATCGGTTCTTCTAACGGGCATCATCATCTTCTCAATCTTCCCTTTTATACTTTGGTTTTCAATTTATCTTTTTAGTTTCGAAAATTATACATTTGGCGGTTTGTGTGTGTGTGCCCCACGCGCGCGTGCGCGTTCACCGTCATATACAAAAAAAACATTGGATTGGATGGAATTTTTTATTTGCTCGTCAACCGGCGTTTCTTTGATGTGAATGGCCCATCCTATACACATACGCGTATGTATATAAGAAACACAACAGGGAATGAATGATTACACACCTGCGTTATTTTTTCAAACTGAAAATCCGCAGCACTCAGATTGGACGATGAAGCTCTCATACAGTGTTCGTTATACACATATACGTTCACATTCTTGCGGTGTTTAAAACCGCTGATGGCAAGGGAAAAAAAATTAGACTAGTTAGAGAGTTGGGAAAACATGTGACTTAGTTATATACAGGGCGTCTAATACACACACATCGAGTTCTCTTCAAATGGAACGTCTGCTGCCATCAGTGCCTTTGAAGGCCGTTATATAAAAAAGGCCAACACACCTGTTATACATCTCCACTCTCGTATAGCCGCACCAATCAAAGAGCCCCTAAACCAAGCACAAAACTCATTAAGTCGTATAATTAGATCCATTAGTTTTTGTGTGTGTGTGTGTGTGTGTGTTAAATGTAACCAAACACGCCGCTTCTTATACGTCCGTCTTCTTTATAACGAAAAATTTTCCTTTTTTTGGAAGAAGGCAAAATGTTGTAGACGTGCTCACTTAAATGTATCGGGCACTTATATAGTTAAACGCTTTGTAAAACGAGGACACAAGCGGCCGACCGTTTAGAACGTTTGTATTTTTAAAAGAGAACCCGCCAAATGTAAAGAGAAATGAAATTCAAAAATGGCCATGAAATAGGTTTTATCTTATTAAACAAGCCAAAATAAAAGCAAAGCGTTTATTGCACTTGCTTCTTCTTATCTTAGTGGCTGAATAAACTATGTATTTTTAAAAGCTATGGCCATTATTCAAACACGCACTCTCGATCTATAAAGAAACTTTGTAAACGCTAAATACATCGAGGCCCCTGTATAGAAACCCCAATTTTTTATTATTATTTTTTTTAATATACGAGAGAGAGCAGCGGTCGGAACTTAATCGGCTGGAAATACGTTGTATATAATTTATAATATAAATTCGGTCCGGAAATTTGGGTGCTTACCAGTTTATTCTTTTTTATTATTATTATTCCTTTTTTTTTTTCTTTTTTCTGAAATAAAAGTAAATCCCACGCGGTATGTATTTATAATGGCTGCTAAAAAAAAAGCACCGCCGTTTCTTTCTCTTTTTTTAAAAAAATCTACGTTTAAAAATGATGTAATCTATTTGAACAATGAAAACAAGGAATATAGATAGAGAGAGCAGAGCTTCTTCCTGTCTTCATCTGCTTTCTCTCTATACACGGCCCGTTTTCACGGCAGACATAGTTTTCAGAGTCGACTGCACGCCCAATCGAACGTTAAGCGAGCAGGTTCGTGAAAAAAAAAATTACTTCGATGGGGTTCGTGAATTACGTTTAAAAGGCCAACCGGTAAATATTAGACACAGGGGGAAAAGAAAATATAAAAACGAACGGTGGGAACTTTGAAACCCACTTATATTATAATACGCTCGTTCAACACACTTGACTCTTTACAATCACCATTAAACAACATTATTATTATTATCAAGAGATTGCTATAAATTTGGGCTTTATACTTATTAGGGGGATAATTTTTAAAAAAGAAAAATGTCAGCATAAATTTCTTGGCTTTAACGGGGTTGATGGGGGCTGTTGGATAGAGCGCTAAAAGACTATCTCATATTCCAAACCAGGCAAATATAATGGCTGCTGCTGTTCTCACACAAGTCATTTAGAAAATAGAATAAATTTATATACACACACACGCACACACAATGGCCTTTCTGCACTTTTAAACAAAAACAGTCCAGTATAAATCTCTTTGACCTAATGACTCTCTCTTCTTTGAAAAAAGATTATAAGACATCAGTTGTCAGCACGGCTTATTTAAAAGACATCTTCAACGTGTTTATATATACATATGCGGATGTCCCATAAATATATTTCTTCAGCTCGAGGCTTCTTATACTTAATCTTTTAAACCATATTATTTATTTTGTTGTTTTGTTTGTTGTCAGGTCTTTTCAAGTTATTAAGTGGAAGGTTATAGTTTATCTGTATACTTTCTTGTGGTGGTATATAACGATGGGTCCTCAGGTAAAAAAAAAATCTATCGATAAAAAAAAAAACAGGTAACCACCTAACAAAAGAAGGAAGCGCTCGAGTGGAACACACCGATGATAAACTCATATACATTTTCTTATATATACTATACTACCGCACTACTCGAAAGCAATTAAGTCCTTATCAAAAAAAGGGAAAACAAAAGAATAGAGAAAGGTGTTTCTTGTTTGTCCCTACCAATTTGAAAATGCCCCCAAAGAAAAAAGATGAAACACACACAACAAACAGCAGCCCCCCAAAAATAAGCTTCTGTGTGTGTCGCATAGTGGCAAAAGTCAGTTCAATCATCTCACACACTCTCATCAGCATTTCATATCTATATGGCTCCGTGTTTTGTATTTTTTAAGAGAGGGATTGTTCCAAATCCTTATATTTTTTTTCCCTATTGTATATAGGCCTATATAGATGAACGATGCTAATCGCCTCGGAGCTTTGATTTCAACGCCTCTCTTGTTTCTCTTTCTTTTATATAGTTTTTTTAAAAACATCTTGTTTTCTTCTTCTTTTCTTCTATATACACACGTCTTAAGATGAAGACGAAAGGAGCCGGTGACACGTTCGTGACGTAGATGAGAGTCGACCAAGAAGAAAGAACGAGGAAAAAGAAAGATACACCCTTGCAAGTTTTAAATTGGAATTTTTTTAAAATTTATTTTATAGAGAAACAGTAGTCGTTTGGGAATTTTCAGGATCAGCTAACAGTTAATTCAGTAGCAAAAGAATGTTTTCAGATGTTCTCGTTTTTTGGGTTTGAACTTTCTTTTTCATGTGTTGTTTTGAACACACGCTCCGTTGGCTAATCATCGAATGAAAATCAATGTGATATAATCACACCAAAAACTGAAAATTGTTTTTTTTTCTCTCTTTTTCCCACTAATTATGAATAATTCCAAAATTGGATCTTCCACGAGTTTTGTTTGTCAAAATGCGCAGTTTTGTCTGTGTCCATAAAATAAAGAAAATGATTTAAAAAAAAAACTGGAATGTTTGGTTCTCTCTCTATAAGAACACACACACAAAATAAATAAAAAATTTTTTTAAAACAAGCAAGTTTCAAAAAACTAGCACGATGATGAACGCTCCCAACTGGAAGGTTCAAATTATCTCACAGTTAGATCGTATATATGTATAAATCATTGCGGTCAAGTGACCATTTTTATATTTTGCTTGGGCATTTTTCTCACTCTGATATAGCTCTATCCTTACACACACACGCATATATTAATTCCCTTCTTCTTTCTTTTTCGCTCGGCTAGACTCTTCAACTGAGTTTGGATGGCGTGCCGAGAGGCAACGAGCCGTGCGAGATGAATGGCCAACCAGTTAACAGCACACACATGCTGCCTCTCTCTATCTCTCTTTTCGTTTTTATAGAAGGAGAGAGAGAGAGAGAGCCAAAAGAAAAAAAAAAGGTAGCTATGAAAAACCAAACTGGTTCTCATCGCCCTTAAATGGATAGGACACACACACACACAGAGGAATCTATTTTTTTTTTTCGATTTAATCAGGAGATTTTAGAAAATAAAAACGAAACAAGAGACACAAACGGCCCCCTTCTTTATTTGGGAACACGGACACGCTGCTGTTTATATAGAAACCAGTAGCCGTGTATTTCGATGTCCGATAACGTCACGAATCGAGTCCCCTCTTTTTAACATTTTTTTTTATAACCTTTATTCCCCAACACACGATTTTAAATCAATATTTTTTTCTTTTCAATTATTTTTCGATAGAACTGGAATGTTGGATGAAGCCAACATCATCACGCGATATGGAGAGATGCAAAAGTTTTTTTAAATTAAAAAAAAAAAAAAAACGACGGAGCTTAGAACTGAAATGACACACACACACGATGATACAATCATAGAATGCTTTTATTCATTGTATTTTTTTCCTTTTGAAAAATGCGTAAATGGAAACCTGCCGCTTGGCTGGTGCCAACAGCAGCTAAAAGAGCATAGAGAATTTTGTACGTGTTTATAATATATACACACACCTATTACTCACGATGCGAATGAAGGAGGAGCCTCTCTTCCCATCTCTGGAATTTTATTATTTTTAAATAATCAAAAAAAAAGGCCAGCTTGATGTATATATATACAAACGATTCGATGTATAAAATGGGCGGCAACGTATGATGGAAAGAAAGGGGGATAGATATGAAAAAAATGTTATTTAAATATTACACACACCACAAAGAAGAAACAACAACCCCTCACTAGAAAAATAAAAGAGTCCTTGATGGAATATAGCCGCAGTATATTGTAACGAAAACGTGACCGTCATGCTAATGAAAATCGCATAAACATAGAGAGACAGCCAAAAAGAAATTCATCATCATTATGAAGAGGAATTGAATAATAAATATTTTTTTTCAGTTTTAAAAATAAAAGGGACTTTTATACAAAGGGAGGTTCGCCCCTTAGCCCTTAAAGCCTTATAGCCCTTAAGGACCATAACGAGATTGCATATCTTTTTCAAACGGCACTAAACTATATTCATTTGTCACAAAAGGGGACCCAAACCTCGAGAGGGGAAGTCAAAATGTAACATTTAAGTGTTCTTCCTCTTCCCTCTCTATACCAATTACGTCAGATCGCCATCGGTATCAATCAATGGCCAACTGATGCGGAAAACGTTTGCCTTTTGTTTGTTTTTTCCCGAACGATTGCCATCTAAAAGATTATAAGCGTGGGAAAAATATATATAAGACGCCTCACAAGAGGGGGTTCTAAAGTGGGGGCCCCCCCTATATACCTGAGAGGGGTTTGCATGTCGTGACTCGTGGGTCAACCGCTACCCCCCCTCTCTCAAACATGTCGCCATTTCCGTCCGTGCTGGCCATCTAGATTTTCTTATTTTTCTCCAACTTTCCGTCTTTTTTTTGTGTGTGTGTGTCTATAAAAAAAAACGACACCAAATCCCTCCCCCCCTTCTAACTTGAGCTCAGTCAATTCAGTTAACTGGGGATAAAAAATCAAAAATGTTACGTGTATAAACAAAACACGGACCATCGTCAATTGGCTTCCCTGGTGGCGACGATCAACGTTAACGGTTTCACATTACGCGACAGCACAAAATGAAATGTATATTTTATATATATCCCTGAAATGAACAAGGATTAGAGGGGGGGGGGGGGACTTGAAATCAGTGATGGTGGTCCTTATATATACCCCTTCTATAATTTTTTAACCAGAAAAGAGATCGTATGACTGCTGCACGCAGCTCTGTGTGCTATTAGATAACAAATGGATAGATTTCCGCGGTTGACTTGTGTCTGTGTGTGTGTGTGTGTGTGTGTGTGTACACAACAAACTCGTAGGGTGGTCCCGCTATTCAGCGGCGTGGTTCTGATTCTTATATACGTGTTTTTTTTTTATATAGGCTATATGACAATCCCCTTCTCTGATTTTGATACGTCGTGTCCCCTCCCAACTGTTATCATTTCAACGTCTTCTTCTCCTTTAATTTTTTTTGTGAATTTATTTATATACGTAAAGAGATGTAACGTCAAAATTTAAAAATGGGGTTAAATCAAACGTGTTCCAGTTGTACATTTTAGCTCTTGCCTTTTTATGTTTATTCTATTTTTTATTATATTTAAATCAGAGTCTCTATTCGTGACAGGTTAGTTTATGCATAATAAGGGTGGCGTGCCACACTATTTTTCACGTATTAATTTTAAATGTAAAGTGGTTATTCTTGTCTCTTAAAAGATTTATTCATTTTTCTTGTGTGTAAGTTAAAACTAGTCCCTTTTGGGTTTTCACGCGTTCAAGCCGATATTGCGAAATTCAAAGTACATTCCGCCGCTCAATCTTAGAAAATGAGTCGGCGGCGGTCATCCCTAATGTGTAACACTCTTGTGAGAATGTGCGCATGACACTCGGCCGTGCGTGTTACGCCATTTTAAACATGTCGGATATGAGAAAGAATAAGTTTAAAGAGAGAAATGGCTCGAACACAGTTGCGTCGAGGATATATATATGTAATCGTCGTAAAACGGGGCCACATTTTAATATGTACCGACAAAAAAAACAAAAATGGCTGCCCGTAATTTTACTTCACATGGGTATTTAAAAAAAAAAAGAAATAAAACTGTTGTCTGTTTTTCTTTATTTTTTTAAACCGAAAATGCAACTTGGCATGAAGTCATAAGGAACGATGTGCTGCGGCATTTTCATTTCTTCCGACTTCCAGGGAATAATAAAAAAATTTTGTTTGTTCAAGACGCTCTTATATATTCATCGTTTTTACGCCATTTGTTTCCGCTATACACACGCCGAGTGCATAAAGAAGCGCATGACGTCATCTAACCCACGTATGTAATTGTTGGACATTTTACAAAAAAAAGCAGATGCGCATCGATATTTATAAAAAGGGCAATCAAAAATGATATTTCTTTGAGAAATGTTCATTGGACCCCATGCTGGAACTCGTATATAATGAAGACTTAAAAAAAACATTACAGCAGTTTAATTATATATATGTGGTATGGATATATAGCACGTCTATCGAAGCGATATACCGACAGCAAAAAGGCTATACGTAATCAAAAGGGACTTTGTGCGTTAAAACAAACACACAGGTATAACACACATTATGTATATAGCGCTTAGATATAAGGGAGAAAGTTCTAAGGTATAATATACTTTTTATTTGGTTCTGACAGTTGCTGAATGTTCTGCTGACTTGGTTTATGCATTTAAAAAAAAAGCCCGGAGGGGGCTTGTAAAGAAAGAGCCACAAAATGAAGTCAGCCTGATCTAATTTCCTTACTGCTGATGTCATTGACGTTGCAATGTCTTCGGAAACGACTTCCCCCTAAAAAACAAAAACAAACATAAACATGAAAAGCTTTTTCTGCGGTTATGATGCCTTGGGACGCTAATTGCTCGTTTCATTACATCCTAATTAAGGTAGACGTATATATACACAAGCAACGGCGAGAAACAACAACCGACAGTTTGCCCTTGGCAGCTGACAATATCTCTCTTTTTCGTTTGTGAGAAATCATATAAAACATATGCGCGTTATGACCGACGAAGGCTCGTAAAGATTACGGCAAGCCTTTACCAATGGATTTTTCAGGCCTATGTAGAGATATGTTAAGCAAAAAAAGCGGAAATGGATCATCAACAATGTAAATACGTACATAATAAAAGATATACAACATTCCAATTGAAAAAAAACAGAAGGATATATAGCCATTGGTTGTTGTTATGTCTGTCAAAACGGAAGGAATGAAACAAGACATATTGACTGCGCTTCATAAGTTGCCAACTATTTCCGGGGCACATATGTATTATTAGATATATCTACATGAATAACACTAACCAGCGGGGCATGACACGCTCGGCTTGCTCTGTGTTACACACATACCGAGTTTCTGCTGATGTCTAAAATTTCTTATCAATTTTTGTCGATCAACATTTTTATATTAAGTCCTTGTATATACCGTATATATACAGGGAGATCTAACTAACCCTCCTATTTGCCATAACCATCTGTCTCTTTGTTTATGTACACGCTCTGCTTATTTCTGGGGCACGATACGATTATTACATTGTACCCCCGTACATGTTTTTTTTCAATGTATTTGATCAGTCCGATATATCTTGATAAATATTCCCGTTGTCTTTATATATTATTGCTATACAAGATAAGAGATATAGAACCTGGTGGATGTCAGGTGCGATTAACATCGGAATAGACGGTCTTTGGTCCGCATTAAACTGAAAGAGAATTAGATATATTTTCTTAAAAAAATAACACAAACTTCAAAATCCAAAGAAGAGTTCATTATTCCGGGTGGTTTAGTAACACGATATCTTCGTTAACATAGACACTTTTTTTTTTTTGCATCAGGTAAATGCGCTCATCATCTAACCAAACAACAACAACCCCTCTCTGGAAGAAGAAGGACGAGCTGGATTTCCCACGGAGCTGCTAACGGAGACACTTGCTATAACATAAGAAAACCAAAGTCTATAAGGGAGGAGGGCTTATGTTCATTTTTAACCTACGAAATAGAGAAAAACAACAGGAAGGACCGATTAAAGGATGATTGCTACCTCCATCGTCGCCAGCTCGCACACATAGTTTGCTTAATATGCTCAAGCGTTCCATGTATACAAACCCCCCCCCCTTCTTTTTGAATAATAAGCCTTAAAAGAGAAGAAGCAGAAAAGAAATGTTGTTGTTTTAAAGAGAAATCAGAGATGTAACAAGGGAGGTCTAGCGTGGGCGCTCTCTAGTTACAAGGTTTTTTTTTTTATTCTAACTGACACCGTCACATTAAAAGCCACACTCTCCTCGGGTGTGTGTGTGTAAAACCACCGACCACATCATCTTCCTATATACAAACACCTGGAAAAGGGGGGGGGCAGGTAAAAAAAAATGAAGGGGAGCCTGTATTATATAGAAACCCCTTTTTTTTATTTTTAATCTTTTTCTCTCTTTTGAAAAAACACGCCCACGTAATGACTGAAAAGTCCTTTGCACAAAATTTCCAATGGTTTCTTTTTTTATGTTTTTCACTTTCTAACTAATTTGGCCAAGATTTTCTAAAAAAAAAAAAAACAGACGTTTGTTGTTTAAGTTTTCTGGGCCGCGGTTGTTTGATTTCAGTGCCTTATCGGCTTCTTTTTTTTTTCACTTAATGAGTGTGCATATATCTACCTGACGAATGATTGCACGTTTCACACGCCTGTGTGAACAAGCTTAAGAAAAAAAAAAAAAAAACAGGGTGGCCCATCAGCGTCTGGCGCTGCGGCGAATGGCAATAACATACACAAACGGTGAGACGACAAGTCCCACATTTTTGTGTTCCAGTCATTATATACCGTCGAGTTGTTTCTATTTCTTGTGTGTGTGTGTGTAGCCCGCACATCTGGAGGAGAAAGTGTCAATGATTTTTTAAACGTCTTTTTACACCGGAAAAAGGATAACAAGAGATGCCGACTCTCTTATTCATTTATATAGATTTTTGGGGCTTATTTGTTTTTAATTATATACACCATTTTTTTTTTGTCTTAAGGTCTAACTAAACAAAGAGTTTGTGAAATTCAGTTTAAAAAACGAAATGAGTTTAGCAATTGAATCCGATTGCGCTGGCATTTCGTGACTGTAATAATTAGACGGAAAATATTTGCATCTTTTATAACGGGCAATGGCGGATCTAATACGCCAATCGTACATATACATTATACATATATACATAAGAAAAATTGCGACAGCATAACTTTGTCTCGTTTCGCAAGCATTTCTAAATGGCGTCTTGCAAAAGCTGCCCGAATATCAACGTCGCATCGCACCTGTCATCATCCCCCCCCCTCTCCAAAATAAGAATAAAATTAAAATAAAATCGATGAAAAGAAAAAGATTTGCAGCTCCATCGAGTTCTATATACCATCTTTAGAATATACTATTAAATCTCAATAAGGTTTTTATTATTTGTATATTATCGTGTGTGTTTGTTACCACCCGTCGACACACACACACACGATATATATAACAAAACAGAATAAAAGGGGAAAAAAAACAAACAAACGAAAATAAGGAATTAACAAAATAAGAAAAAAGCCATTCTGGCGAATCGTTATAAATGAAGTGCATCAGCCCTGCAGCTCTTATATGTTTGGAAGTTGTAAAGCGATTAAGTTCTTTTCTTATATTTCTTTTTTACCTATTTCGATTCCATTAGTTTTATAAGTCCTGTATATATATATATATACGACTATAATTCCATTATACGACATCCCCCCCCCCCACATTGGAGTTCTTTCTATTGTCATCAATTAAAGAGTTTGGTTTCCTTTTTCTAATGGAGATGGACGACCCTGGGTGGGATTAGTATATTTCTTTTTTTTTATTCGCTTCAATTTGAAGGTAAAAAAAGTATAGAGTGTGTTTACTTTTAGTTGTTGTTTCTTTTTTATTCTATATAGGCAGCGTAGAGAGCGTTACACTAGATTAGTTCCTAATGGCCGGAAATGAGGGCACTCGCACCACAAAGAGGAGAGGCAAGTTTTGTGTGGGCGCAAACCGTTTTCAGGTGAATCAGCAATGGGGATTAGTTTTCTTTTAATGGAATTTAAAAAATAAAACATTTCTAATTTGAATTCAAACTCATTCTGATTGTGTGATATTAAAGGGCCCAAAAGCAATTAGAAGTTGTTGAGATATACACGGCCCAATTAGTGATGGTGGAAAGAGAGTTGTGTCAAGCGTGATGTTTAACTGGATATAGTATATAATCTCACGATCGATTGCCGAGATATAATAACTGTGTCCGCACATCAGCAGACCAACACCAACATCTATCTGATTGAAACGGTTGTGCGCCGCTAAGCGTTCGTGTAAACTTGCGTCTGCGGTCTGCACACAAGTCCGGACGGGCAAATCAAAGAAAAACATAACGGCCGGACCCGTATATACAATCAAAAATAAAGCTAGACACGGTATATAGTCTACATCAAACAGCTAGTTAACCTATTATATACGTTGTTGTGTGTGTTTCATTTCCCCTCTTTTTGATTCGATTTTCTTTTACACACCTTTTTTCCATCACCTTCCTATATAATATATATGCCCACTTTCCTTTCGATTTATGATAATGAAACAGCGGCCATTAGAAACTTGCAAAGCGTGACTGAAGCCCTAACAAATATCGTTTGGGGGGACCGGCCTCTTATATATGTATAGTCTTAACATATAAGCGGATGTGTGTGCGATGGAAGCCAACACATTCACATTCAAACGCTATATCTAATATAAATCTCTATATGTCAAATCCTTTTTTCTTCTAATCCGAATGGGGCTATTGTGATGTGGCGATTCTGATTTTATTTTTATTTTTTTTTTGCCCGTGTGTGATGTCCGGAAACCGACCGGGGTGATGAATCTCTTCCAATACGATGCCCATCATTTTGCCCTTTTTAGAGAGAGAAACAAGTCAGAAGAGCCGGTCAGTTTCAGAATTGAGAGTTCTCACATTTGGCTTTGATCGACAACAACGGGCAATATAGGCATTGGAAGACGAATGGCAGACGATTCGAATCACGCCTTCTAAGGTCATCGTGCACGGATCCCGCCTTCGTTCCCGCTTTAACCAAGACTATACGAAACGACGTGATGATCGACCGTCCCATTATTTCCAAAGCCAAACGATGAGGTTGGCTATAAGGTTAACCAAAAATCTTTTTTTCTATTTTTTTTTATTTATTTGTCTTTTAATCTTTTTGATCGTCTGGCTATCAAATGTTATATTCCCTCTGCTGTGTGAATATAAGGGCACACACCTTTAAAAGCCGAGTCACGGCCGGCGTTTTAAACTGCTCCTGGCCGCACACACGCAATCATACGACGGCCAACAATTGCCCCCTTTTAAAATAAAAAGACCTTCATTGAAGAATTTTATTCTGGAAGTCAGTGGAAAATATAAAAAAAAAAGCCTTTCGAACTGAGGTTTGTAATCATGATTGGCTATCAAATAGGAAACGGCCAAACACTCAAATCACTAAAAGGCTATAGAGAGAGCGGAGACCAATTACTTCGGAGAGCAAAATCATGTTCGCTCTTCATTAAAATAAACAAGAGTGTATAGCAAACAAAACAAACGTCTTGCCTCTCTCAAGCTCTCATTCGAGCGTTAAGAAAAGCCAATTCAACAGTAAGTGGGTGCGATCAGCGTGTAGTATATAAGACCGAGGCAATGACCATCGCACGCGATATGTCACACCGATGGCTACATTTATACAATAGACGGAAAAGGGGGGGGGGGGCTATATAACGGACCATCAGAGAAGGGCTATATGATGATCCCGTCCTAAAGTGCTGCTGCCCAGGAGCTTGTGCCCAGTTGTGTTGACAGGCCCCGTGTTGCATGGCTGGACGCCGTCGTTACGCTGACCGATTGCGGCCAAGGTCATCAACCATTTGCGGAAATGAACGGTGAATGACGTATTTTTATAAGGGCAGATTTCATTAATTTTAGTTTTTTTTTTTTTTCAATGATGATAATCGATTGTCACCTGTATTATATATAACGTGGGGCTATTTTGCAATGATTTTTTAATGATAAATAAATGTTGAAGGCTTTTTTGTGTTGGCCGGCTTGCGCCATCGATGTCTATCTGCGTGAAACGTGACACGAACGAAAATTTTGCGCTGGTTTATATCTTTGTTGTGCGGCCTTCGCCAAAGGTCTAGATCGATCATATCAATAATCCTATAACTCAACGCTATATAACCTTCGTGAATTCTTCCCAAACTGGAACCGGATCGGGTCAGCTTTAAACAAAAAACATTGGCCATTTAAAATATGAAAATGAAGAAAATGTTATATATCCAAATGAGATGTATACAATAAAAAAAGGAAACAAATAAATCAAAAAAAAAGAGAGACAATGGTTTGATAAAATCGAATGATTTCGATCAATTGAAAAAAAAAAAAACGGAGACAAAGTCCAATGAAAATAATAATAAAAACCGGACAAGACCGGTGAAACATAATAGGAGAGTTTTTATATATATAAATAATAACATATTATATAGAAAAATAAAATAAAAAAAACAAAAACATAAAGGAATCAAACGAGCGAGAACACGTGTAAGAGAGCAGGTAATAATAAGAGTATATAGGAGAAGGCGGCGAAAAGCAATCGGCCGGATCAGGTTTGGACGAGTTGAATAAAATAAAATAAAATAAAATATTAAGAATGACGTTCAGTCACGGTACCCTTCCTCCGGCCGCTTCCTCAACTTTTCCAATCGTGCCCATCTCCTATATATATATATATATATACCAGTTTGACTATTTGATTATTATTGGCATGTCGTTGATGGATGATTGCTGCGACCCAGCCAAGGCCAAACGTAGATATAGGAAATGTATTTTATTTTTTTTAAAGATATAGTTTTGAGAAAATACGTCTATCAACGCCATCTGGCTCTGCGTGACCAGTTGATGTGTGTATCGGGAATAAGGCAGCACGAACGGGGGTCGAACAAACACCTTGGAACACGAACCCATATCAAATTTCCAAAAAAAAACAAAAGAATATTGAGAGAAAATGTCATATCCAAATAGAATTTCATAGAAAAAGGGATATCGATTGACATTCTTCGTGTATCGCATCGGTCCGTTTTGTCCGAACTCAGCGGCAAATTGGAATGTCATCATCTTCTTTTTATATGTTACATATTTGAATTTCTGTTTGTATATATTCAGTTCCCATTTGGCTACTGGACATCGAAAGCTCCCGCGTATATAATTTATGCCCGTGCAACCGTAATCGTTTGACAATTATTCCCAACGATAGAACAATCAAGCAACACTGTCTGAAGGCTATCAAAGGACCTATGATGAAACAAGGTCACATTCACCCTTTCAAATAAGAAGGGATCATCCTTATCTCGATTAACCTTTTGGCCAGATGGTGTGAATCTGGACGGCCTTCACCGGGGATGGATGAAACATTAAAAGAAAAAAACACCGCAAATGATAAGAAATGAATTGGGGGGGAGAGATTGAAAAAAAAAAAGAAAGGGTGGGGCTGGATTTGAAGGTTGGTGCCGCTTGTTTGCAGGTAGAGAGACACACACAGGTATAAGGGGGGGTCCAAAAGCGACAAGAAGAAAGAAGAGGGGGGGGTTAGAAACAAATTTTCGAAGCCAGATGGTGTCAGTTACTTGTCGGTGTTGCATTTCTGCCTCATCCTCCCCTCTGTCTTTCCGCCTTATGTTATTATTTTTAAAATAAAATAAGATTCATATAAGCGGCCTGGGCGACAGCTTGAACTCCACCCCCGCACCTCCGGCTTTAGCCTATATACAAAAGAAAATATAACATCATAAGACAGGACCCCCCCCCCCCTCTTTTAGTTTTTTATCTGTGTTAAGGTGTCAGGTGTGTGTGTCGACGAGAGTCAGTCTGTTTCTATCTTTTGAAATTGAATTTTCTCTTTTCCTTAAACTTCTCTTTCTTGTTTTCTCTGTTAATCTAATCATCATTAGTGAAACAAAACCCTCCCAAGAAGACTGCTCGCATTCGAGGCTTGTTAGTTAGCATGATATAAACACGTGCATTACACAAACCACTGGCTGACTCGTTTTTGAAAAAAAAAACTCGTCTCTCAAAGAAAGAACAAGGCGAGTGGAGGGGACATAGAAATCAGCGCATCTAACGGCGTATTACCAGGAAAAGAGAATGGCACCTTGAACTGTCACATTTAAAACAAATTCTTTTTTTTTTTCAGTTCAATGAAAATTAAATTTAAAAAGATTTCAATTACGTAAGAAAAACGCTTAATTATACATGGTATGATCTATACCGGTACCATTTGCATATTAAATGACGTCTATAATAACAAAATGCACAAGCTGAGTGTTCCAGGAAACGAAACTAACCAAAGAAAAATAAAGAAAAAACAAAACAAATTCCTTATTCAAAAATGTGACAACCATTTTGGACTGTTTCAATATGTTTATATACATTACAATATATATACAATATACAGAAGGGCGGATGACAGCACAAAAGACAAGGCAACACGGCCATCAGTATATTATACAACGTGAGCATATCAAAAGGCCTCCCGAAAAAAGTCCCCTCGCGCGGTGTTTATTGTCTTCAAAAAAAAAAAAGAAACGGACCGTTTTCTTTTTTTTTTATAGAAGAAAAGAAAAAGAACAAGCCTCGGACACCGCCATTTGCCGGTTGTTTATCGGGAATAATGGATTTGTGTCCGAGGCCATTAACAATGTCAGTCCGTCATTAATAGACGATGAATAAGAGTTTTGGTCGGGACGCGGGGTACACACACAGAAAAAGGGGGGCGGTTATATAGGAAAAAAAAAAACAAACGACGAACGAACTCGACAACTTGGGAGCAGGAAGAAAAAGTGGTTACAACACAAGAAAAGAGAGCTGTGCATATGCTGCTGTTTGAGAGAAATAAAAATATATAAATGCCTCGAGATTTGAATACTTGTTTTCATCGCGACATGTCGCGAGCGCTCACTGCCAAAACCAGTTTTTTTTTTTCCTTATTTATTTTATTTTTCTTTCTTTTCGAAGAGACGTGCGTCTCTCCGTGTGTAACTTGATTTATAGACAACCATCTCTTCGCTCATTTCTCTCTCTCTTCAACGAGGAAATATAATCATATAAGATAAAAAAAAAAAAAGAAAAACAGCAAAATATTTTTCGTTTATTATCGACGGACTTGTCTCGCTGTGTATGTCCACCTTTTTTCTTTTTTGATTCCCCCCCCCCCTTTTTGTTAACAGGTATTTGTAACGATTGCCCCCTAACTCTTATCAAAAGCTCCCACGGCGAAGAGCCCTTTCGGATCCCGCCTCTTTCACAAACAACTTCACAAAAGTATATAGTTATATATATACCTCGTTTTTTTATTTTAACCAAAATGAAAAGAAAAAAGAATGGAGAAGTATGGCGTGAGAGATAGTTCATTCAGAGAACAATTGTCGGGGGGGGGGCTAAAAAAAAGAAAAACTGTTTTTTTTTTTCAAGAATGGGCTTCTATTCTTTTTTTTTTTGAATGATTGGACGTGTTGGAAGAGGAGTTACATAAATAAAAGAAGTCATGCTGATGGGAAGTTGGCGGCCGCTTGTGAAATGCGTTCAACTTCTTTCATACTGAAAAAATAATTCGATATACATAACACCTTATGGAAGCGTGGACAGGGCGTAACGAAAGGTACATATGTAGGCCGCAATATCGGGACCACTTATTGACATTTTGAAAATGGCCAACACAATTCCACCTGTGTGCTCGTCCTATTGTTACAACATCAACCATTCTCACCTGTCTCTCTCATCGCCAGTGTGTTGGGTCCGCCATCTGTGCTGCCGTTTTTACTTGTCGGCACAAACGTTAAAGAAATCAAAGGCTTGGCTTATTATATACTGAGGGGCCTCGAAAGTAGCTAAAGGGAACCGGGAGCACCGCTATACCAGGGGGCTCTTTGTTTTCACACATCCATCATCAACGCTACATCTCCTTTTTGTATGTATATATATATATACTTTGGGTTTTTTCTTGATTATTTCGTGTGTAGTGATAAGGTGTGTCTCCCTTACGTGTGTGTGTGTATAAATGCGTTTTCCCCAACTAATCAGCATCGCGTGTTTTGTTATAGCTTCTGGAATCCTGCGCAAAGCACGGTCGTGTGTGTAATAATGGCGACTATAATAACAATCAAGGTATTATATAAATAAATAAAATTCTAAACTCGCAACCGTGGTTCATCCCAATATCAAAACCATTTGCGTTCTAATCTACTTATTTATTTTTTGTTTGTTATCGAATCGTATCGCAACAACACGCAACAAGGGGCGTCTTTCGTTTTTTTTTTTAAATTCACGGTAGGAGAAAATCAAATGCATTTCGCCTATCCCGAATTCTTTCGTGAAACGATCTCCCCCCATCCCCACAAGAATTTAAAATTTTGAAACATGAAGGGGGGTTCTCCCAATATTCCGGATAAATGTGTTTTGAAACAGCCAAGTCACGGATCGAAATCCAACACATCAAAACAAAAAATCGAAAATGAAGTGGAATCACAACAAGTTTGTTTTTGATTTCCAAACAGAGGCGCGTACCGAATTCCAGAACTTAAAAAATTCCATATGTCCAACCGCGTTGGCGTATGTGTGCGCTACTCGTAAATGAATATCATCAGGCCCACAAGAGAAAAAACCAACACATCCTAGAGCCTATATAAAACAGAAACCCACCTGCTGGCGAGCTCGTTGATAAATCAAAAGAGAAAAGATGATGATCAGATTTTCCAAAAAAAAAAATACGGCAGCAGAAAACAACCGGCAGCATATAGGTATAAAAAAAAACAAACGATCGCTATAGGGTGGGAGGGAGGTTATAAAGAATGTCTGCTACTCCCGCGTTCTTTCCTTATAGCTACCGCCGATTTCCTATTGTAATATGCAATCGAACACAAGACACACCATCTCCCTTCGTTCCAGGCGATGTGGAATGCCCCGTTCGCCCCTGATGTTTGTTTTAAAAATAAAACAAATACCCACCCTCTTTGGAAAGGGAGCATTAAACTGTCGATATATAGGGTCCGGTGTAAAATACTAAATTCAAAAAAAAAAAAACTAAACAAAAGATATGCGCAGCAGCTAAGAAAGAAAACCCCCCTGGATGGTCTTCACATTTCATGTGTTTTTCTTTTGTTTTTTTTTTTATCGGAGCAGGGGGGGAGGGAAAGATATAGCCAGTTGTGTTGCATCTATCGACATAACAGTTAAAATCTAAAACAGAGTGAAACGAAGAGAGCGCACACGCCGGATTTTACCACCCGTTGCGGGATTGAACGCGGGACGGTTGTGGCTATGCTGCTGGTCGTTTCTCATTTTCTTATCCGCACGGCATGAATATAAAAAAAAAAAACAACAGAATATCGAGAGCTTCTCTCGCTTAACCACCTAATCGCGGGCTGTATATCTTTCCACCGTATTTGGCTTTTTTTTTTGTCTTCCATTTTTTCTTAGTCGATGTAAATCGTCTGTTTTTTTTTCTTTGTTTTTGAAGGATAAGAATGAGAACTTGTAAAGGAAAAAAAGGGGGAAACGGTTATTATACATCGCTCGCATTTCACATTCAGGAACGCCAACCATTCGCCCAAGAGAGATGGTTTGATTCATGGCTGCCGCCATTGCTGCCCGTCTTATCGCCGCCTTATCGAGATTCGAAATAATAACAACACGGGGGCGAAAAGGACATATCAGCCATAGTATGAGAAGAAGCCCAATGGATTGGAAAACGCAACATTTTTAAGACGAAACATATAAACAGGACCTTCTGTTGTCGCCAAAGCTATACGTCCCCCCCCCCTCCAAAAAAAAAAACGATTGATCAATCTATCCAATTCCATATCAATAAAGTGAACTCGATCGAAACGTGTTTTTTTTTCTTTTTCTATAAGCTTTTTGATAACTACACACTTGGCAACAATATCCCGACCTTCCCCTATTGCGTTTTTCTTTTAGCTTTTTTTAATTGCCGACTCTGAAAAAAGACTTATATTTATATCTCATTTAAAGAAATCTAGTAATTTGGTCATGTCCTAGTATAGCTCTCGTGACCATTCCCTTTAATTCGGAGCTGGTAATGGTCATGTCGACAGGCAATTATTATTTTTTTTTTCGGGGGGCTCATCAAGAAAAACGGACGGCCTGGCCGCGACCTCGTCCCATAGTTTATAAACGGGCTAACCCCTCGCAACTGTGTATATCACTAGTCAACAGCGTTAAATTAAAGAGGCTCATGTGATCAGTTTGTCAAGCCAAATCAAACAAAGAGCGGCTATGATATGGAATGCTCAATTAACACCGCTACACTCATCAAGGGTCAACGGATGCACTCAAATGTTTTTTTAAACCTTTTATTTGTCTATTTAATTTTTTTTTATTTCGTTTGTCCATCCCCCCCCCCCCATTATACGTTTGATAGTTTAACAGAGTACTTAATTGCGTATGCAGCCAACGACAGAAGAACTTGCAGAATGACTGATGAACAAGGACCTTGTTGCCAATCTCTCATGTGTGTTTAGGTTTTTTTTTCCAAAGTCGACATTGTTCAGGATGGCGAGCGCACCTGACCAATTTCTAACGTGCGCAGCACACGTTCACCGATATGCTGCAACTGATTACGCATGAATAGAAGTAAAAAAAACAAAAAAACAAAAAGGAATAGTTTTGGTGGATTGCCCCGGTTCTCATCGGTATAATCTAATCCGGTCCAATGGAGCCCATCAGCGTCGATCGAAAATGGAAAACGCCAACCCCAAAAAAGGGCAAAAAAAAATGAAAATAAATAAAAACAAACACAAAGAAATCTAATTGTATTATTATATAGAAATATAAATTCTCTTTGATAGCTGAGAGCTGAATGACTGGAGGCGTTTGTTCGGCGCATGTTTTGCTGTCGAAAAAAATGAACAGAAAATCGGGATGAAGTGAGCAAGCGTCCGCCCGACCGAGTGACAATCTCATAGCGGGCCAGCACACACATAACGCATAATTGATTCGTCAGCAGTCTCTCTCTCTATCTCTCACGCGGAGAAAAAAGAGAAAGACGGACAAGCGAAGAGACAGATAGGGGAGAGCGGGCTAGACGGACTCGACCACCAACACACGTGAGATGCGAGAGATGATAAATAAACTAATCAAAAATGCACAGTGTATACTATATACGAGAATATGGCAATTCAATTTCAACATCGTGAACGTGAAACAACCCCATTTTTTTTTTTTCTTAAAAAGAGAAGGACAACTTTTAGAATGTTGGCCAGCCGAACAGAATGAGTAAATACGAGATGGCGTCTTAGCCGCTCGATTGAATCGCTTTTGGATGTGAACATTGTCTTTTGGTAAAATGAAACACCGTCTGGTTACAACAATCAGGAATTTTGATTCGAAAAAAAACCCAACAAAACGGTTTGTTTCACTTTTAACTCGAGGACTCAACAATCTATTCATCCATTCGAATAAGATGCTAATCGCAAACTTTAAAAAAAAAAAGCATTTCGCTATTGTTAACTTGACTGTTATCACCTGTTTTGCTATATCCTCAAAAGAGAAAGGAACAAATCACATACATTGGCTGAACAAAAATGAGAACCTAGTGTGTGCTGAGTGTCAGATTTGTACGTGACAATCATTGCAGCAATTTAAACCCTAATGGCGGTTCGTAACAATAAGTTACGAAAAGAAAAACAATGAGCGTCAAGACAGGTATAATACAAAATGCGTTTCTTTGTTTATTGTTAAACAATTCTACACACTCAAAAAAAAAAAATGGATGACTTTTGAAAAATGTATCGAAATACGTGAGTGGAAACAAAGCTCGAGATTGCGTTCTGTTCCCGCGTGCGTGCAAAGCTGCCAGCTGTGCGTTTCTGAGTAAACAAAATGGACGCAAAGCACAAATCGAAATAGCAGAAACTAATAATCTAGATTCTTATTTTCGCTATTGTTTGCCTTTATTCCTTTCACGAAACAAACAAATACATATACTGTATATATAACGAATCCATTTTGAAATAACACGGCGAGCACGAGCGAGGCACCTGCTGAGATCTGACCAGACATCGTTCACGCTTCATCTCTCCTTTCCTTCTTTTTCTCTAAAAAACAAAAGAATAAATAAATATACGGTAGTTATTTTCTTTCGTCTGGACCGCTGTGCTGGAATTATCATAAAGATCCAATGGCCCAGGCATCTCCAGTTTTAAATTCAAACAGACGCGGCTCGGGAATCAACACGGGTCATCATTCCGATCCATCCATTCGTCACTAAGCGGGAGATTTTTTCGTCGGTATACACAACTCTCACACAAAAACCTTTAACATCGTATAAAAAAAAAAAGAAATAGTTTGCTGTGTTATGCCGGAAAGTGAGTTAACTCTCTTTTGTCCCCCTCCGGAGGGAAAATTCAAATAGCTATTGCGTATATTGTTACGATTGTTAACAATAAAAGAAAAGACACCGGTGGGTATATATACGTAACCCTCTTCTTTGGTATACCTTTCAAGTACACGCATCTCTTATCACTTCTTTCCATCCCCTGGGCGCTTGTTTAAATGGCGACACCTGCGCACAGCACAACCCCCCAATGGTCCATTCCTTTTCTTCTTCCCTTTTTCTGGAGAGTTATTTTGACCACAAGATGCCCGACAGTCTTTTCTCGTTGGGATTGAACACAAAAGGCTTTCAATCTGTTCGTTTTACATTGACCATCGGGCACAAAAAAAAACCCTTTACAAAACATTGCTGTTGTTCTTTGAAGTGGGTTAAAAATAGCTGACGAAAGCGGTGAAAGATGGGGATGAAAAGAAGGAGAAGAAAACACGCAAATTCTATCAACGCGTGAGGATGAAACATAATGACCACTTTTTACCTTACGCAGCGGGATGCAGCGTGTCACGAAATTCCGTGAAGATGGCTCTCTATTCCCGACAATAGAAAACAACAAAAAGGGAAATTTCTTTTTAAAGAACCTTATTATTTAAAATAAAGGTATATAGTATATATACTTCTTCACACATATTAGCAATGTCGGAACGCCCAGTCTCTTTGGATACGGAGGTCGTAAAAAAAAATAAATAGGAAAAAACTACATGAAAAACTGGCCGCCATTAGCACCCAAATGGTAATCGCTGGCGAATTGCCACATAATACCAGGTATGACGGGAATCATAAAGACTCGACCAGCAAGCTATTACGTACAGAAAAGGCGAGGTAAATGCTCGTGTATTTTTTTTTGTGTGTGTTGTTGTTTAAATTTATCTCTCACGAACCGTCCCCAAAGGGGTGTGCACGCCACCTATCGAGGGAACAAGGTTACCTGATGAATAGAAATATTTAAAACAAAACTGGCCTGACGTGTGTAATATACCTTCTGGCTAATATCGCCATACAGTTTGTACCAAAAAATGATTGAGTCCGACCTTCGAATGGCAACACGTGTGGTATTTTTTCGAGGGAAGAAAAAAGGAGAAATAAACAGCAGTAAAAAAGAAACCATTAATGACTCAATCGATCCCACGGTAATTCCGCACAAATACACACACACACACATTTCCCTAATGGTCAATTAAAAGCGCCGCCGTCGCCTTTGGGATAGCGCAAACCGCCGAGTTTTCGCGTGAATTTGTGTCAGGTAACACGCCAACTAGAAAAAGAAATGTTAGGGAAAACCAGTAAGCACGAGAAAACAGTAACTTACCCGGATAAAACGTTTAATGTTTGTAGCCTATAAGAAAAGTCTAACGTCACCGCATTTTGTAAGACAAATCAGCACTTTCTATTTTGAGGATGTGACGAGAAAATGATGTGAAAACTAGATTTCTGTTGTTGTAGCGAAATTTGAAGGTTGCTCGTCAAGCGTAGCCAGCCGTAACTGATCATGGACTTCCACAGGATGAAAACTGGCATGGATTAGACGGAGTTATGATGGAAAAGGTGCTAATTGGTTTTGATTTATGCTTCCGTTCTCGGGCAACATTTGCTCCGGAATTGGACTAGCAAGGGAAAGATAGTCATGACCATCCTAAGATCGTATTAACCTCTGAAGGAAGTTAACCTCCATACCATTTATGCAATTACCGGTGCTAGATATTGTTCTCCACTTTCAGGACTTGCAGCTACTCGTTCAACGCTTTCTCGGTGAGTTCGTTAGATAGCAGCAGAGGCTCTCTATTTCAAAATTTCTTGATATGTTTCAAGATATTCATGATGTTTGTGGAGTTCCTTTTGTTTTTATCTGGCATTTATAGTTTTTTAATTATTACTATTTTTAAAAAGGCTGCGTACATATTGAGTTTGTCGATCGATCGTTACGCCCATTTATCGATAGCTACTATACAGTTAATGGCGGCGACGCGCGTTGGGTGGATGCATGTGTGAAACTGTGAACCTCCATGTGATGTTGCACTTCAGGGAGACGCCGTTAATCAGCGTATTAGTAAATTAAGGTATGTAAGTGTAAGGCAATTAATCATGTCATAACTCGTAACGTCTCATTTAGTTCGGAGACTGGTCATTTGCAAGATACGCGTAGCACAGTAGTGCTTGCTGGCTTGCTGCTTGGGTGCCTCGCGAGGGAATCGCAGAACAGTGTAATACAGGTAAAAGGCTAAAAGCTATAGAAGTTTTTGTTGTTTCTTTCACATGTTTAATTCTAGTTTGGTGATTTTGTTGTTTCAGAAGTATGATGTCCTATGCAGAACATCATCATTATACAGGTAAAACCCATAGAAGTTATTTTTTGTTTGTTTTATTAATTTTAATTGGTTTGAGTTGTTTTGAAAGTATGATATTGTTCAACTATCCAGCGTGGCCAACCATGGAATGAGTCACATCCCACATCAAATAAACGGGGCAAAAGCGACAATGAAGAAATAGTCTATGGTAAAGGACACATTCATTCCTGAGGATGGTTTTTAGTTCATCCTATACTTATCACATGTTTAATTATTATTATTATTATTATTATTATTATTATTATTTTTAAGGTTGCGCCTCAACTTTTGAGTGGCAATAGACATTTTGGCTATTACCCCTCAACTTTTGAGGGCAATAAACTTTTTACTATTGCCCCTCAACTACAGATGGCACTAGTTACGGGGAAGGGTACATGTAATCTCACTTGGACGGATGTTTCAACAAATAGGAATCAAATACAAGGCAGTAATATGCTACGCAGCGATTGCAATCCCAGGAACCCAATATACCAGTGTTAAGTCCGGTGAGTAACTAAAATCAAAAACAGGTAATACTACTAATTATCTTCTCGCGCTACAAGATGAAATCCATTGTTGTCCATTTAGATCATAAAACTTAGGCATACCGGTATCCTGTAGTGCGAAGAGGTCTTTGAAGAGGAAAGAGCGCGCATTGGCTTAAGCCTGATAATTTATTCCAAAAAGATCGGGAAATTGGACTGTCATAGCTCAGGGAGCTGGACTTCTGCTACTTATTACTTTCCACTTACCCACTCTCAACTATAAATTGATGCGGCAATGATAACCAAGAAAGGTTGAGAACACTGTTGAAACCGACAAGACCAATCGAACCAATAAATACGCCATCAAAGAAGACAAGGCTTGTGGAACGTCACAATTACAAGGTACCGCACACATACATATGCTACTATTTTAATCTGCCGCCAACTGATTCTCATTTGTCACCTGTTTCCTATAAGGATTCTTGGGAAACAACATTTCTCGAGGACGCGACGGGCGAGGCTTGGACGTAGCGACGGGCGAGGTGAAGGCGAAACGAAGTTTTGAGAAGCCATTCGGCACTTTGCTGAGGCTTCAATTACAATACTACTACTTATGCTACGAGATCTTATACTAAGGCACCAAAACACTACACCACGCATGCTGCCTAGTATCACAATACTGCCTTGTACTACACTCCAACTCCGGAATACTATCCCTACACAAGGTGGAATACCTAATACAACCCGAGGTACTACACAGAAAGCACAAGTTTGTACACCGAATTCCGAATGCTTGAGGGTGTTGTAATTTGCACAACTTGCACATTACAATTCGCTACACAATCGTTTATTCAATATCTTCCGTATTTTTGATTATGTGTATTTCATTTTTATATTTCCATATTTATACAAAACCAATTGAACTACCGCGTGCTATGTTCCAGAGATGGTGGTGCCAGTACATTCCGGTTAGAAATATTGTCCTGTGAAATATTGTGCCTGACACGGTCGGCTGTCGGGTCCGAGATTGGACCTGTGACTTGAAGACTATGTTGTTGCTACTCCTTCCATACTTCATGAAGAAGCTCTGGGGACAACCATATTATGGATACATCTACGAAAGAAGTTGTCAAGCTGTTATATTTCTCCCGTATCCTGTCTCCGTTTTACTAAATGTCTATTTAAAGTGCGTGTTTTTAACCAGTTTTATGTATCGAGTTTAGCCTGGATTCCGCCTTTGGTGTGTTGAGAAACAACAGGCAAGCCTAAACAATCCTGATTCTCGGCTGATGCGATCATTCATTCGACTGATTCGGCATTCCTACTGGAAGACAGGTAGTTTGTTGTTGATTTGAATGCTTGTACAATTGTATTACATTTGGATTTACGCACCGCAGGCAAGCAGAACAGTGAGGCGGTTGCGCATCAACACGTCACGGTACCGTGGAATCAAATGCGGTAATTACTGCTTCTCTGTTTAGCGGATGTTATTTTATCTTTTCGATTATACAGTTCGATTGAAATTACATTTTCTAGGTTGTCTAAAGTCTACCTGTAGTCTTTGAGATGAGCAACACTCCTATTGAAGAATCGAGCGAGTTCCTTTCCGCGTTCATCGTGATTTATTCCCGACCACATGTGACGCAACCAATCGCGTCATCAGAATCCGAAGAGCTAGAAGACGTAGGTGTGGACGCCTTCTGCATACGACAGTGATGGTATTATAGGCACTTTGAAACTGAACTCTTTTGAACACTAATTTGTGTATCTGTTTGCGTCTTTTCTATGGTTTTATCATTCAGCATAAATTATCCAAGATTTCTACGGCCAGTAAGAACATGAGTTCTGGAGTCAACAGCCACGAGATCGCCAAAAGGAGACAAGGTAGGCGCAATTTCAATTAAATTGTCTTTCCTTGGCCTTTCGAAGCGACCAACGGTTTGGTTTTGATTAGTTACAAAGCTGATCGAAAGGGACCGTGCGTATTTGCCATTGATGTGTTGTGCAATCGATGAAATTGGCTTATGTCGACACGAATTTCGTTTCACAGCTGCGTTATTGAATTATTTGTATGTTCGTAGAACATACGTGGATTTTCTTTTTGAAATGAGAGGCATGTTGTTGTTAACGACCGATTATCTTTCTGGACTCGTATTCAATCGCTTCAGGATGAGCCGGGCTGGCCCGTGTTTTTGTTTTTCCCATGTCTGAAAATTGCATTTCGTGGGGATACTTCATTTTTCTTTTTCGATATCATATTCTGCGCGTTTGACAGCAATTTTTGTGACGTACACGTTTATTTTGTTTTAGCGAATTTGTTGGTATGAAACAACACAACAAATAGGGAAGTAGGCAACTTGCAATGGAAACGTATCCGCCACGAAAGGGCCAGGAGTGGCTTAGAATTTTTGATCGATTAACTCTGGGCAAGAACTACCTTGTCCATGAGTTCTATGATATCTCCCTTATCGCTTTTCCTGTAATGTTCACGTACAATGGATCGTGCAGCGTGGCCGTCGCATATGACACTGATTCCATTTTGAATTAAGAGTTTAATGGCGTCGATTAAATTTGAGCCTGAATTGTAGAGACACAAATAATGGAGCGCGTTCCGTCCATTCGTGGATTTTGCGTTGACGTCAATTTCGCGTTCAATTAAGAATTTAATTACGTCGATTAAATTTGATGTTGAATTGTAAACACACAAATAATGGAGCGCACTCCATCCAACTTTGTCTTTGGCGTTCACTTTTAATCCGGATGTAATTAACAGTTGAATTGCATCGATTAAATTTGAACCTGAGTTCTTTTGACATAAATTGTGAAGCGCATTTTGCCCGAATTTGCTCGCGGCGTTAACGTTGATTCCGTGTCGGATTAGGAGTCGAATCGCGTCTGTTAAGTTTGGACTTGAATGATTTCGGCACAGAAAATGGAGCGCATTCCGTCCGTACTGGTCCGTTGCGTTCACGTCGGTCCCGAGGTCGATTAAAATCTGAATTCTTGCAGTTAGATCCATCGAAATATCGCGTGCACATAGTCGAAGCAATTCGCGTTCCTTTTCAGCAAACTGTAATCAGCAAAAATTGACAATTATTTCATTCATTCCGCGAATTGGCTTAAATTTATTGCACCGTATTCTTTTTGGATTCCAACTGATTGACGGCTCCTTGATGCGATGTATCATTTAGCTCGTCCTCGTACGTTGTTTCAAGTAGATTATTCGAATCGTTTAATTGTAATTGCCGTTCGGGATCGGAAGGAGCGTGCAATCTTGGAAGTTCATCGCCTAAAAGTCGACTCTGATTGGCTGGCACATCCGCCGTAGCCGGAGTCGCTGTGCAGTTTTCGTTATCTTCATTAGTGACGTCCGAATTTTCATCTTTGGTTAGTGGGTAAATTGCAATATCCGTTTTCGCGTCGAATTTTAAATGAAGAACCGCAGGTTCCTCTGTTTTCTCGCCGGCGTTGAATGTTTTTTTCTTTAGCATTATGCTGAATAGATGCGGCGGAATGTCGCGCCACTCGACAGCAAAGCGAAATGGAAGTAAATGCTTTTTATTCTTGATATTCAACTTGATGTCTGGATGGCTGAGTAGATGCGCAGTTGCCGTGATCGATTGTTTTTCCAGTGCGAAATGAAGAGCCGTTGATTCATCCATTTTCTCAGTTGCGTTGACATCGGCTGATTTTCTAAGAATCTCTTTGAATAACCCGACTGGAATGTTTGGCCATCCGGCGGCGTAATGGAGGGCCGTCTTGCCGAGGCCGTCTGTGATGTTAACATTCACACGTTGGCCGTTCTTGTTGTAATTCAAAAGCTCTTTGGCAGCAGTGGCCGATTTCTTGCGTAGCGCCAAGTGCAGAGCCGTTCTCCCCAAAATCGACTTAACGTTGACGTCTGAAGATTTGTCGAGGATCTTCTTGAACAAATCAGCTGGAACGTTGTTCCATAAAGCGGCTTGGTGAAGCGCCGTCCACCTGCATTCGACATTCGCGCTTAAAATTGCGATCGTGATTGTGCCACATCATCAAACCTATACCTGTGATGTGGACCAAACGCCATACGGTGGGCATTTGGTGTAAGCAGGCAGGATTTCTAAGCACCCTCCTACAGGTCAGAAGGTTTTTTATTTTTAATCCCAATGACACGAGAAGCCTTATTCATTGTTTTGCGGTTAGTGATACCAAAGAAGACTGTTTACCATTCGGTTCTATTTGAATAACTGGTGATGTCATCGATTTCAATTCACTGTCCCTTAAACAAAATCTTTGAATCCGCAATTCATATTTC
This sequence comes from Daphnia sinensis, assembly GCA_013167095.2. NCBI lineage: Eukaryota > Metazoa > Arthropoda > Branchiopoda > Diplostraca > Daphniidae > Daphnia > Daphnia sinensis. The sequence continues at coordinate 7,165,630 of CM023189.1, read as the reverse complement.
AGATACCATCGCACATGTAATTCGTCAGGCAATTTGTTTTGTTTTTTCCTAACCAGTAAGTGACTGAAAAATGTCTTCTTCTAATAGCCAACACTAGAGTGGTTCGTTCCTCCGAATCCACCACCCCCCTCTAGAAAAGATCCCGATAAAAATCCAATTTGCAGCCAAACTTGATCGCCTGCGTTCAGATAGAGCGTCGATTGCAAAGTCAGCGATTCTTGTTGGTACACGTTAGCGTTGCTCTCGTCGGACAGGCCGTACGCCACGACGTCGCTGAACGAATTGCCTTTCAAACCCAGGCCCATGTTAAGAGAGCTGCGGCCGGCGCTTGGGAGGAAAGAGGCCTTTCCGGTGAAAATGAAGAAATAGTTGCCCATCCTTGGAGCTGTGAATTTACCCGTTGATAAATTCATGGCTCCACCGACGTTACCGCGTGCGACGTCGAACGGAATGGGCACTTGAATTTGTCTGAAAGTCGTAGTGCTTAGCAATGCCTTGAAGTAAACGGGCATCGATTTGACATCGGCGAATCCGATCCACGTTTGCAAAGCTGCTTTTGAATGATTTCGATCGTAATTTGATCTAGTTTTCTAATTTATTTATCTAAATGACTTACTGGGATCGTTTTCTGATTTGCACAAGTCGCAGTAAACAGTTTCCACTGTTTTGGCACCCATAATTAAATAGAGGCCGCTCAAAGTGTGTCCTTTAGCTTGAGGTGCTTCCTAGCATTGAGGTCGGAGCACGATCTCGGCATTCCAGTTGCCGGTGTTTGTCTCGTCTCCGCATCCGCCCTAGTGATTTGATTTCCTCCCCGCAAGGCGGTCAGAAGCGACTCTTGTTGTTGAATTTTACGTTGCAAATTTTGAACGTGAATCGCCTGAGCTTCCAATGTTCTCATCTATCACTCAATCATTGATGTTTAGGTAATTTGTTTTAGATTTGAAAGCTGGAATGACATATGGAAACTTACGTAGTTTTCTACAAGTTGCTGCATTTGTTTTTCCAGAGAGAGTGGCCAGCGATGGCAGTAATCGACCAACAAGCGTACCAAAGGATTGCGAACGCCGCCCGAGCCATTAGTTGCTAATGCTTACGTCCCTTATCACGAAACTAATGTTCATTCGCCCTGCGATTTATAGTCACTTGTAGTCGACGTGTATCTTTACTATCGATTTGATATGTCGACGTTAAGTGTCTGGGCCCCGTTCTCTTCAACCTTCTCAATGGGGTGAAAATACCATCACCTTTGTCATAAAATGTTTTAATTCTTCTTAATTTATTTCTATATGTTGAATTTTAAAAAATAGGTATGTTGTGTCCGTCAGATACACCTGAATAAGAGGTAAAAACTATTAATCATAATGGAAATGTTATTGTTTGTTATTGTTTGATGGTGACATCGTCTAGGGATGTGGTCTGGTAAAAAATCTCGCACTGATGACTCATATCACCACGGAGGCAGAGGAAGAACCCATTATCCGGATTGCACAGAACATGGGAGTTGAAGATATTAATCTATTCAGTGACGAAGAAATCAGCGACCGGAATATATACACAGTTTTCCTCAACGGTTCGTTTAATTTACATGTTTGTCTCGTATATTACGATGGTTTTCATTGCATTATCTCTTCGTATGTTAGGCAATATCCTGGGACTCCTCAAAGATTATCAACGCTTGATCCCATATTTCAAATTGGCTCGTCGCCGTGGCTAGATCAACGCCTTCGTTTCCATTTATCCGCATTTCTTAACAAGAGTGGTTTACATCAGCTGCGATGGTGGTCGTCTATGCCGGTATAACAATCTAGAATCTGAAAGTTACCACTTAATTTCCTTAGTTTTCTCTAACCGTAGGCCATATATAATAGTTCGTAATGGAAAACCAGCTTTAATAGGAAAACATATGCAAGAACTGGCCGATGGCTTTCGGACATTTGAGGACTTCATTCACGATGGGCTAATAGAATATTTGGATGTGAATGAAGAGAATGATAGCAACATTGCTGTCTTCGAGTCGGATATCATCGAAGAAACGACTCATCTTGAAATTAAGCTTTGCTTGGCGTCTGTGCAGGATTGATTCCATATCCTCATCACAACCAAATTCCACGAAATACTTACCAGTGCACCATTTGCAAACACGCGATGGGAACCATCGCGTGCAACCAACGGATTTCGAATTGGTTCGATCCTCTACAACCTGGTGTACCCACATAAACTAAAGGTTAAGACATGTACCATCAAGCTCAATAAATTTCGAAAATATTCCCGCTGGCGAAAATGCTATGGTCGCGGTGATGAGGTAATCTGGATTCGATATCCAAGATGCTACTGTTTTAAATAAAGCCTCTCTGGATCGAGGTAACATGAAATTTTAGCTTTTTCTTTTACCACCACTATTTATTCAAATATTTTCTTCAGGTTATTGGCGGTGTTTGGTTTATAAAAATGCTGAATGTGTGTTGAAGCGTTACGACAATCAAAGTTCAGACCGTGTTAATGGTCCTAAGATTGATCCAATAACTAAGAAACCAACATGGAAACATGAAGTTATTGACATAGATGAATTTGGATGGATTTGCTTGTGTGAGGCAACCTGTTCAACCTAAGCAGGTATTCAAATCGATAAAAATAGGTATTCTATCGGTTCTAATCTATTTATTTGATAAAAGGTACCAATCAATAAAATTATGCCAGCCGTTCCCGTGGTTACTGTTGCACCAGGAGCATCGGGAGCACTAGCTGCGGCTCCAATGCCAGAATATCGCGACGTGCCCATCACGTAAGCTCGTTCAGTTTTACAGGCTTAGCTTTTTAGAATTTATTGTTATTAATTCCAATTTAGATACAAAGGACCGACTCCTTCTTATGTTGAGAAAGTTATGTTTTTTTCTAATGCTGAAGAGGCAAACATTGTTAAAATTCGCTCGGCAGTCGTCGATCCAACTAAAAATCGGCGACAAGTTCAGCAGTCGGTCAAAAAGGAGTCACCGGTTAATGTCTTCCGTTGTGTGATTCCCATGGACCTTTTTTAACCCCCAATTTTCTTTTTTGTACGAGAAGACTAACCCTTTACAGAGCTTCGAATTTGTCATGATGTAATCATGAAACCCCACGGATTTCCATCTCACATGACAGTCGGAAAACTGATTGAACTTTTGGCTGGAAAATCCGGGCTCATGGAAGGAAAATTTCACTACGGCACCGCGTTTGGCGGATCAAAGGTGCGAATTTAATATTTCATTTGGGATTTTGTTATGTCAAAGTTTTATTACAGGTCCAAGATGTCAGTGACGCATTGGTCAAACAACGGGTACAATTATCAAGGCAAAGAGTGTTTAACTTCTGGAACAACGGGGGAGCAACTAACGGCTTACATTTATTTTGGACCTGTACTCAAGCGAACCGATATCTTATTACGACAGTGAATGGATTTCATTTACTTTTAAAATTTTTAGGTTTACTATCAAAAGTTGAAGCACATGGTGATGGATAAGATGCATGCGCGTTCACGTGGACCTCAAACTGTCTTGACACGGCAACCCACAGAAGGTCGTGCCCGCGATGGAGGTCTTCGTCTTGGTGAAATGGATCGTGATTGCCTGATCGCATACGGATCTTGGTTCGCTTAAGGTCGGTCATAGATATTACTGAAATTTTTCTGATCGAATTATTATTTGCAGCATGCTAATCTTGGAACGATTGATAATCTCGAGTGATGCGTTTGATGTCGATGTCTGCAATCAGTGTGGTCTAATGTTCCAAATGCCGGCGTTACTTTCGCTGCGCTAATAAGTCAAAGTCCGCACTTGTGTCCGGGTAAACTGGTTTTCAATGGCCAGCGATGCGTCCATCCCAACGACTATCAATGTCACAATGCATCCATCATCGAGTCAACTGTTTCGCCTTCCTTACCAGTTCCGTCAAGCCCGGTTGAAGCCAAAAACGAGGTATCTATTCTAATGTATTTCTTTAACAGTTTAATTTTATGAAGAAGTTTAAATAATTTTGTGTGGAAAAAATTAAAAAGGTGGCGAAGAATTGCGATGGAAGACCAGATGGATATTATCAAGACGGTGAATCTGGATGTCGGAGTTATTTCTACTGCGCCAGCGGGATGAAAACCATCTACGTCTGCCCGGGCAAAAGCATCTTTGACGGACAACGTTGCGTCGAACCGGACACTTACACGTGTCCGCACAATTCATCAGACTGTCAATTGGGAGATACGACTGTCACCAACGGCTATCATTCTAACTTGAATTTCGGCTGCCGGAATTACTATTTTTGCAGTAGAGACGGGCACAAGCTGATCACGTTAACCTGTTCTGACGATCGATTATTCGATGGCAAGAAATGCGTCGATCCGGCCCATTATCGTTGCCCGTCTGAGCACGTGACCACGACGGACAAATCAAAAGCCAACAGTGCCTCCGTCCAGCTGGATTCGTATTATTCTTATTCCCCTCCATCCCCTGCCCGGAAGCCGTCAGCCGTTCAATCGCAGACGTTTTTCGTCGTCAGCAGCCGGACCTGCGCCAAAACGGTCCGTCCTCAGCAGCAGTTGTCCACCAATCCGTCCAAAGATTATTGCGAAAAGAGTTACGGATTTTTCTCCGTTGCCGGAACAGGATGTCACCATTATTACATGTGAGTCGGCGGAGCGCGATCGAATCTTCAATGTTCGGGGGATACCATCTTCAACGGCCAAGTGTGCGTCGATCCGTCGCAGTACACTTGCCCGGAATCCATCCACAAAGCGAATTGCCAAGGAAAATCGGATGGAGTCTATCCCGACAAGCAGTTTGGATGTCGGAATTATTTCCTGTGCCTGGGGGAAGTGCAAACGAATCTAAGTTGCCCGGCTGGCCAGCTCTTTGATGGACGCTGGTGCGCATACAGTCGCCGCGTTACTTGCAATGATCCCGCTGTCATCGAGGGTCGCACCAATTCAATGCAAAGTCCGTGTGCTGGAAAGACGAACGGCCTTTATCTCGACCAGAGCTTTCCTGGATGTCGTGGCTATCTCTACTGCCGGGCAGGCCGAACGTAAATGCTTGTTTCAACCGTTTTAATCATATACATACATGTTCACATCAGAGAATTGAACCAAATACGTTTTGATTGCTTCCTTTTCGTCTTTGGCCTGATCCCGCTTTATTTATTCCCGATTGATTGCCAAAACGTCGACCACATTTTCCTCATGTAGAATTCCTGATTTTTGTTTTGATTTAAGCTCGTTGAATTATTCTTAAAACATTCAACAGCAACTGTCGTGAAAGCAATCGTATGTTTATTATCTGTTACACTCCGTTTGTTACCCACTCCCGTCGAGAGGGAGGCCATTCATAACGTGCCAGAAGTTTTGCGAATATGACGTCTCGTGTTTCCCTCCGTAAAATTTGTTTGGTTTGATTTTCAAGATTATTTATCTACCTGCAAAAATGAAAAACGTAACAATCGATGTTTGCTACATTTTGTAATGATTCTGCTTATACAGGTCGCATTTCCATTTTCTTTATTTAAGTTTTAATGTCTGTACTGTTAGTGGCATTAAATCGAATGTGACAAGCAACACACATTTTCATTTTTGGGACATTTTCAGCTGGTGCCGCCAGGTGTCGAATTATTTTAGGCAATGACGTCATTGGCCAGTTCTTGGCGTACGACTTTAGCATTCGCCATCAGATGGCACCAGAAACGAATCATCAGCCATTTTTCTTTTCAGTATTGTCACAGTCGTTGTCACGTCACAATCTGTGGTATCGTCTCGTGATGAATTATCCAGTTAGGGATAGTTTGTTTATACTTTTTCTCCTGCACACTTGTGGTAACCTACCACTCGAAACCTTTATCTTGGTGTTACACTGTTAACTTCATCTGCCCTGAATAGATAAAAGGTTAATTAGTTCTTTCATTTACAAACATGACTGAAGGACGCTATTTTGTAACAATCTCATTGGATCATTTTGTAACAATCATTGGACTAGCTGCCTTCTCTAGGCTAATCAACAGCCAATCGTCAATGGCCTCCTTTGTACTCAATTATAGAATCCGACAAAACCTCATGCAGTGACCACTGGTACTGGATACTATGAGCTGAGACGGTGGAGTGCTCGTGCAGGAACAGAACTGTAAATAATTGCAACAATATCCCATTCTCCCTTTTTCTTTATTCGAGTGAGTATAGATTTGAATTTTCTATTATGATTTTAAAATTGTTGGTCCATTGGTGTGCAAGAGGAAATCTCCTTGAAAACTTTTTTTTACTTGTTACATGTTCCATGCTTGTTTAACTGTGTTCAGTTGACCTCTGGAATCCTAACTAGTCACATCAAAATCTGGCTTTATCCCTTCAGGTTTCATGGAAAGATAGCTCGAAGAGGAAGTAATTCTGCCTTAGCCGACCCAATCCAAGTAATTTTAATCATGATCTGAAATAGTCCCAATCAGGCCTCAACTCCAGATCCAGATGAAAGAGCAGATGAAGCATATGTTGTTCAGAAAATTCTTGATTGGAGGTTAGTTTGGAAATTATTTCTGTCCTAAATTACATTAGTATAAATGGGTGGCCTTGTGATTATAACTTCATTCTCATATCATAATAGGGAGAATGGTGAAGTTGAGTATTTCCTCTAATGGATAGGCTTTTCAGATGTCAATAACGTTTGAAAATGTTTTTCAACGTTTGAAAGCAAACGAAATGACGAGGAAGAAATGAAAAAGAAACATACTTACATACAATACAAGAAAAACATCTACCGTTGAATGAAAATCATGAAAAAAGCGAGACAAGCTAACCCAGGAAACGAAAACTGTGAAGAAAACAACAGAAGTGCAGGTTTGCTTTAGTCGTTAAACTAAAAATCGTTAACTTTAAAGTTTTATTTTTATTTATTTCTTTTTTTCAGCCAACACACGCCTTTGTTTCGTCCGTCGCCCCGTCTTCGCCTCGCCCGTCGTCCAGTCTTCGCCTCGCCCGTCGCCCCGTCTTCGCCTCGCCCGTCGTCCAGTCTCCGCCTCGCCCGTCGTCCAGTCTTCGCCTCGCCCGTCGTCGCTTCGTGGTCGCATTCATCATCGTATTATTTTTCAATTCTAGTCTATTTAGATGTCAGAACCGAAATTGTACTTTTAGAATATTTAAAACGCCGCAAAGCTTTTATTAACAATAGTGTGCTTCTACTACTATCAGAATACTGTTAACATTTTAAAGGAGAACAAAGCTCATTTTTTAGATTTACATTCCGGTTTTTCTTCCGGTTTTTAAATGACAAATAACTCGTTATTTGATTATCTGTTAGAAAAAAGACTTAGATTTTCTTGATCCTCGTCAAATTTGGGGTCGATTCCATGTATCAGCACAAAATACCCGAAAATCGTCAAAAATCGCAATTTTTCCTGAGTTCATCAAAAATCGCGATTTTGGTCAAATCCGACTTTTGGCTATAAACACGTCATTTCAACCCAAAATTTGATATCGATCACGAACATCCTACCCGTTTTGTTGTGGGGTCAATATTTTCGGAGATATTAGCCACTTCCAATTACTTCAGAAAAATTTGCGTGGCAATTTGCAAAAAGTAAAAAATGAGCTGTGTTATTCTATCAATTTGATATGTTTTTCTTGCAAATTTTCTTGACAACAAGTTAAAGCTATGAACTGATATCGGTACAGTTCATCTTTAAAAAAAAAAAGAAAAAAACGGTCTTGTACAGCATTTTAACACTGTTTTATCTTTACAAAACCAGCCTCTTCTTTGCCTCGCCCGTCATCGTCTCGTGGTCGCCCCGTAATCACCTCGTGGTCGCCCCGTCATCGTCTCGGCCGTCATCGCCTCGTCCGTCATCGCCTCGCCCGTCGTCGCCTCGTCCGTCATTGCCTCGTGGTTTCTCCGTCATCGTGGTCGTGGTATCTCATTGTATATAGTTAAGTGTTTGTATTAATTATACCGTTGGCTGCCACGCCACCTTGATCCCCTTTTTTTTTTAGCTTATAGGGACGGGCCGCGCTGTTCTGTCCCATGGTCTCTGCCATGGGATGGGACAGTCGCCACTGCCCAAGATTCGCCTTCGGGCGCCGTAGGCAACGCACCACATAGGGACTTTCCCTTTTCGATTTTTTGATGGAGACCTGGGGGTGTGCGTTCCCCTAAAGGTTTCCATCAACAAAATCAGCCCGGACTTGTCTTCGGACAAGTCCCCCAAGTAGCTAGCGTAGATATTAAGTGGCGTGGCAGCCAACGGTATAGTTAAGTGTATTTGTGTATGTGTTGTATGTTGTATTGTAAAATGTTAAACAGTGGTGGAATTGTGGGTGGATGGAGGGACAATAAAAGATTTTAATACTTATTTAACTTTGTTTTTATTTATATAACCATGTAAGTTGGATGAGACAGGGATCGAACCTTATACCTTTCATGTTACAAGACTTGCCAAGCCGGTGTTCTACCACTGACCTACCATAGTTGGATACGTATCAACTATATCTCAAACACATTGTAGTAACCTAAGACGTTAGTCAATAGACTATCTGTTATCATTGGGGGGGATGATAGGGGGGGTTGCCAGGTTGGTATCGCATCGGCCAAGGAACTCGAAGGTCTGGGGTTCGATTCCCAGTCAGGTTCCCAAACTTCCCAGGTGCAGGTGGAGTCGGGAAACTTCCCCGTTACCAAGTAACGGGATGGATATTTTGGCAAAGTTTGATATGATATCCAATAACAGATTTTTTAAAATTGTTCCTTGAGATTTACTGACGTAATTGCGTATTTAATTATACATTTCGCAATAGAGTTTACCCATTCTCTCAACTGATATTAGTGATAATCTGTTAGACTCATTCAGGATTTGAACCTGATATCTTCGGCGTACCATGCCGATGCTCTACCACTGAGCTATAAGTCATACATTCACATCGTCTATATTTTTAGGTCAATTTAGTTCACTAAATTTGGACTTAGAATAATTTTGAAGCACAATTCGTAATAAATTTACATTACAACACAAACGTTCGACTTTGATTCAATTAAGAGTAAATGAACTCGACATTATATTCATTACAAGTATTCCGTTGCCAGGATTTGAACCCGAGTCATTCAGAAACGCATTTCAACGCTCTACCACAGAGCTATGATCCTTTATGACAAACTTATCAAGGTTAGATATAGAATTGCGTGCCTACACAAACTGCTTTTACAATATTTTCTTTTCATGTTTTCTTGTAATAGTGAAAAGAGAATTGTGTCTCATGGCTCAACGGTTCAGCATCGGCAATGCAACACGATAGTACCAGGATCAATCCCGGAAGAGGTAAATTAAGTTCTACAACAGAAATCTACTACACCTGATACACCGATGTAACCAAAGGTAATAAATGATTAAAATACATTCTACAAATTAACCTAATTGCTCTTAAATGTGATATTCAAATATGTGCTACCAAATTACAAAATCAAGGATTGGAAAGAAATCGGTGCTACGATAGAGACACAAAGAAATTATCAGGATCAAAGATCTTTAGCAGTTCTCACGTTGACAAGGTCCCATCCTTCACGAAAAAAAAAATGCAAACATAAGTAATGTGCAAAGTGTGTACCCAAAGATAAGAACAAGTTCTCAAAATACAAATTAATGATAAACAACTTTTTACATTGAAGTATTATAACACAATTTTGTTATACTAGTTTGATTGTTAATAGGACATTGAAAATTTCACAATAGTTTAATATTCTTCTTGCATTTTTTGGAAGTTACTGTGCATTTACTTATGTCTTACATCGTTAGACGTAGATTCACTCTTCATACTGGATGGTGATCACAGTATTATTACCGTTTCCATATTCATATGCTTTATTCTGGTAATCATATTACCTCACGTTTTTTTATCTCCATACAGAATTACAGCAACGCTAGAAAAAAAAAATTGTTAGAACAGTTTCCACCGCAAATTCCAAATCATGCGTACCAGTCCGTACGATATAAACTGTGCAGGGTGGAACAATATCCTTATTTGTTGTGTCACATTGAATTACACTTATGTACTTTCATGATCACATGTCACCATTTGACACAGAAGCGTTAGAGCCGATGATCTGACTAATCTTCTTAGGCGGGTTGAAAATAATCCTCACTTCAGTTGAACGAAAACAATCGTCCACTACATCGTCACACAGGCGTAATGTTTCGTCACGATGAGTATCTACTCAATGACCCATGTCTCGAAAGTCTCCCACCCTTTTTCGTCGTCTTCATTACCTGTGAGCAGGTAAATGCTTATCCATTTATCTCCACTACAGATGTTATTTACTTAACTGACAAATGGTAAAAACGTTCTTTGCTGGGGTGGAGATGCTGTCTACCGCTCAAATCACTATTACTGTAAGCTTGCCCCAGTTGATTGGTTCGGCAACGACAAACAATTGCAGAAATTCCCTGAAACAGAAAACAGAAGTGATATAATTAAGGAAATACCTATATAAATAAGAACTTAATTATAGGATATTGGATTCTGGCTTAATTCACTTACACAGCTACAAATCTACAAGATCTTAAAGATTTGAATTTCAGTTTTTTATCCCATATTATTTCTGTAAAAACACTAATGAAAACACCAAATGCATATACACCTTTTTAGGGTAACAGCCATGACTGTCAATAAACTTGCCGTTAGTTTTTTGGTAGGTGTATGATCAACCCTCATCTTGTCATAACCTAACTACATTACCTAAATTCAAACATTTCTAACAGGTGCATAAAATCTAACTAAAAAACTGACCGAACCACGGGGTTAAAGTGCAGTGAATTTCGCTACTCCGTGCAAGGTATAACCATAACCCACAGTGCTTGACGATTTGGGTTAAACGAAAATTGACATCGATGTGGGAAAAGAAATTGACATTTATATATGAAATTCATTAATTACAATTAAGAGTACAATAAGCAAATGCCGCTTTGGCAATACTTAACTTGTACCATCTTCTATTTCCCATCTTCCTAAGGCTGGATGATAATTTTTAGTGTCCATCATCGTATCCATTTCTATCATGGGTAATGATGAAACTCCCCTAGATGCATAAAACGTTGTTAAACTATGAATTTTAAATACAAACATCATAAAATGCTGGACAACCCACGTTGTTCCGGCGATAATGCTCGATATCCAATGTCCGCTTCAGTGGTAATAACAACTTCCTAATTACATAAGACAACAGAAATGATTAGACACATCATAAAAAGAACACTTAAATTCTATACCTTACAATCCCGGGAAACAACCTCGTTGCTTTGGCGACAATTCTCGATTTCCAACTTCCTCTTCGGTCGTGCTTCACTATATCCTATCCATTTTGTTGATGTTAGGACTACCGACTCCCCTAGGTACATAAAATACAGAATTAAACCAAATTGACATCGATGAGGGAAAAGAAATTGACACATTTATATATAAAATTCATTAATTACAATTAAGAGTACAATAAGCAAATGCCGATTTGGCAATACTTAAATTATACCATCTTCTATTTCCCATCTTCCTAAGGCTGGATGATAATTTTCAGTGTCCGACATCATATACATTTCTATCATGGGTGATGATGACTCCCCTAGATGCATAAAACATTGTTAAACTATTAATTTTAAATACAAACATCATAAAATGCTGGACAACCCTCGTTATTCCGGCGATAATGCTCGATATCCAATGTCCACTTCAGTGGTAATAACAACTTCCTAATTACATAAGACAACAGAAATGATTAGACACATCATAAAATGAACACTTCAATTCTATACCTTACCCTACACAAAATAAATTAATATCCACGAAATTAAAAAAAAAAACATGTAGCTTGCGGCTTACCTCGATGTCCAACTTCTTCTTCGGCCCGCATAGACTAGGCCCAGCAACAATCTCCGTTATGCAATAGTCCTCTTCGGTGATGTCATGTGACTATCTAGATACATAAAACCCCAGAAATAATATCAATTAACATTTCAGATTTTAAATAACCTTCAATTCCTTGATGATAATTCTAGTGGCTCTAACGATAATCCTTGAAGTCCAGCAATCTCTCTCAGAGGGTTCTGTAAATCCGCTAAATAGTAAATACACAAACAAAACGAAGACGTTAACACAATTAAATTTTTAAGATAAATGGCAAAACCTCGGCATTGATCTGATAATTCGGCAACCACCGGCGAATTCCAGAGTCCTCTTTAATTCCCACCTGAAATAGGATGAAACAGAGAAAAAAAAAACGGGTATAATAATAATAATAGACATCGTGTAACAAATTACAATAAATTTAATAATAACGTTCCTGTAAACAAATTTGGTTTTGTTAGTTAGAAGTCGGAAGGTTTTGGGGATTGATAGGGAATTGGAAAATTGTGAGAAGAGCTGAAAACATGATAATTGCATAGAATGATTTGCCAGTAAATGCTCCAAATAACACATAAAACAGTTAGGGCCACACGCAGCGGTAATGCTTTGCCTAAATAACGAGTTTAGATTACGCATTATTTAAAAATAAATAAATTTGTCATAGCTTTAACTTATCCTTACTTATCCTACACTTAATCTACATATTTCTTTTATATCTAGACTTAAATTACTACCCAGTTAAAAACAGCTTGCATACGCAACTAAACAAAACCAGTGCAGAGGCAAATTTTGGTGATGATACGGCGAGTTATTAGTGTGTGATAGGTGAATCTACAAATTCTGGATCACATCGAACTTAAAGATAACTATGTCCACGTGCAAAAGTTCTGTGAATTACTACACCCGGCGAAAAATCTAGACTAGTGCACATCTTGCAGGTGATCGAGCTACTGAATACTGATCTCGAAAAAGCAAAACGTGGTCTTAATCCCACAACCCCCCGCCTTTTTTTTTACGAATTGCCCGAGGTTATTCACCTTTTCTCGGTGAATGCAAAATATCGGGTCAAACGAGGGGGAATGGCCATATTCCCGAGCTTCCTTGGAAATAAAAATTTGCCCTTCAACATGTCGACCTTCAGAATTATGTCCCCCTACCCTACACTTTCCCTTCGAGAAAGGCAGGATGTGGCACTTGTTATCGAGTATTTAAAGCGGTACCCTTACCTCTGCTGACATACTACCATTCCAACAACATAGTCGGACGCTCCGCCCATCACGTAAGTTGATTTTCACTTGTTAAACTTCGTTAGTCTTTAAGTTGTAGTAACAACGAACGTGAACATATTGATCCTGTAATATTGTAATTCAAGATATATTAGATATTATAACTGAGTCTATTTGTAGTAGATTATATTACCAAAAACATTCCATTTCGTCAATTGTATGACAGTGCCATCCATTTCTGGGAGAAGGAACGGTTACTCCAACAACTACTGTTCAGACTGCATCAAACGAGGAATTGACAGTTGTAATGTAACACTTATAAATTTAAAAAAAGGTTTAAAAAGGTAAATAAACAAAAACAATATACTCCACTTCACATACCATTCCACTTTACCGAACCATTCCTATACTTGGATAATCCATCAAGATTTCTTTTCATATCCCTTGTTTTCCTCCTGCAAAACTGCATTCCTATATAAAGAAAGTACACAAATTACCTTTGTAACCTATTTATCACCCCACATAACTATTTTGTTATTCTAGTCAATCTGCACCAAAAAGTTCCACATCATAACAAAATAAAATTTTCTCCATCACGTACGTGTAATAAATGTAAATTTCATTTTATATACCTTCGTAACTTTTACTCGAAGATGAATTGTAAATTACATGCAGTTGTTGCTTTAAGTGAAAACACAATCTCATAGTTTGAATTGCGTAAACGTTCGCAACATGGTCACCTGAATCAAATAAAAGAAAAATTTTTAGCTTTTCAGATAATTGTCTTTGCTTACGACGATTATCGAATTATGCTTATGGTGCAAAAACCCATTCACACCTCGACGAAACACTTGGGAAAAAAGCAACCCATAATCTCCACAATAAATAACGTCCTCTTGGTACACACACAAAAAAATGAATATCCACAAAATAAAAAAAAAAAACATAACTTACCTAAATGTATCTTTTAATAGCACTGGCGATAATCCTCATTGTCCCATCTTCCTCTTCAGCCCGCAGAAACTTGCCTCAACTACAATCTCCATTATCTAATTATCCTCTTCGGTGGTGTCGTACGCCTATCTAGACAATAAAAACCATAAATAACATTAATTAATATTTTAAATTTTCTATAACTTTAAAGTCCCTGATGACAATTCTAGTAGACCTGCCAACGACCCTTGAATTCCAGCAATATCCCTCAAGGAGCGCAGCAACTCCGCTAAATACACAAAAAAAAACAATTAAGACAATTATATTTTTAAGATAAATGGTAAAACCTTGACGTCTAATAATTCGACGACCTGGCAGTGTCCTCAATTTCCAACTCCTCTTCGGTGGTGATAAATCCCTTCTAGTCGAAAAAAAAAACAATAATACATATTCGTAGTAGGAAAATAATTTTAAAACACATACCCGATCAACCCTGTCAACAATCTCATTGCTTCAGCGACGATCCTCAACGTCCAACTCCTCTTCGGCGGTGGTAAGCCCCTCCTAGTTGCACGAAACAAAAAATGATAATGAAAGAACTAAAATTCGTAATAGGAAAAATAAATTTTATAACACAAATCCATCAAACCTTGGGCGCCCATTAGGTTGATGCCAGCGGAGATTCCTGCGAAGATATTCACTACCCACCGTAAACATCTCTGTCATAGGTGATGAGGCTCCCCTAGATGCACAAAACATGATTAACCCATTAATTTAAAAAAAACACATCATAAAATGCTGAACGACCCTAGTTGTTCCGCTGACGACCTTCAATATCCAATGTCCGCTTCAGTGGCGATGACATCCTCCTAATCACATAAGACAACAGGCATGATAAGACATATCATTTTTAAAAAACTTAAATTCTCTACCTTACAATCATGGGAAAAGACCTCGTTGCTTTTGCGACGATTCTTGATTTCCAACTTCCTCTTCGGTCGTGCTTCGCTATATCCTATCCATTTTGTTGATGTTAGGACTACCGACTCCCCTAGGTACATAAAATACAGGATTAAACCAATAATTTTTAAAACTTACATTTTAAAATGCTGGGCGGTGTTCTCGTTGCTTTCTTCCTACACACACACAGAAAATAATGAATATCCACGAAATTAAAAAACATGTAGCTTACGGCTTACCCAAGAGAACCTTCTAATGACTCCGTCGGTAATCCTCGATGTCCGACTTCCTCTTCGGCCTGCAGAGACTAGGCCCAGCTACAATCCCCGTTATCCAATGGTACTCTTCGGTAGGGTCATGAGCCTATCTAGATACATAAAAACCCATAAATAACATCAATTAACATTTTAGATTTCAAATAACCTTCAAGTCCTTGATGATAATTTTAGTAGCTCTAACGACAATCCTTGAAGTCCAGCAATCTCCCTCAGGGGGCGCTGTAACTCCGCTAAGTACAAAAAAAGAAAAACGAACACGTTAACACAATTAAAACTTTAACATAAATGGCAAAAACTTGGCGTTGAACTGATAATTCGGCGACCACCGGCGAATTCAAGAGTCCTCTTTAATTCCCTCCTGAATGCGATAAAACAGAGAAAAAAAAGCGGGTTTAATAGTTTGAATAAACATCGTGTAACAAATTACAATTACATTTAATTGTGAAGTTCCTGTAAACATATTTGATTTCATTAATTAGAAGTCGAAGGTTTTAGGGATTGATTGATGGCAAAGGGCAGAGGTTGTGCCTAAATAACGAGTTTAGATTACGCATTATTTAAACATAGAAAGGGTGGTCATAACTTCAACTTATGCTTACTTATCCTACACTTAATCTATGTAATTTCTATTTTATCTAGACTTAAATTACTACCCAGTTAAACACAGCTTGCATACGCAACTAAACAAAACCAGTGCAGAGGCAAATTTTGGTGCTGATACAGTGAGTTATTAGTGTGTGATAACTAATATGTGAATCTACAAATTCGGAATCACTTCTAGCTTGTAAGAGATAACTATGTCCACGTGCAAAAGTTCTGTGAATTACTACACCCGGCGAAAAATCTCGACTTGTGCACAACTTGCAGGTGATCGAGCTACTGAATACTGATCTAGAAAAAGCAAAACGTGGTCTTGATCCCCCAACCCACCGCACTTTTTTTACGAATTGCCCAAGGTTATTCACCTTTTCTCGGTGAATGCAAAATATCGGGTCAATCGAGGGGAATGGCCATATTCCCGAGCTGCTTCCTTGGAAATAAAAATTTACCCTTCAACATGTCGACCTTCAGAATTATGTCCCCCTACCCTACACTTTCCCTTCGAGAAAGGCAGGATATGGCACGTGTTATCGAGTATTTAAAGCGGTACCCTTACCTCTGCTGACATACTACCATTCCAACAACATAGTCGGACGCTCCGCCCATCACGTAAGTTGATTTTTACTTGTTAAACTTCGTTAGTCTTTAAGTTGTAGTAACAACGTACGTGAACATATTGATCCTGTAATATTGTAATTCAAGATATATTAGATATTATAACTTGAGTCTATTAGTAGTAGATTATATTACCAAAAGCATTCAAATTCTTCAATTGTAGGACAGTGTCACCCATGATTGTGAAAAAGGTTAAAAAAAAAAAAGGTTAGAAAGGTAAATAAACAAAAACAGTGTACTCTACTTTACTTACCATATTCCACTTAACCAAACCATTCCTAGCTGGATAATCCATCAAGATTTTTTCTTATATCCCTTGTTTTTCTTCTGCAAAACTGCATTCCTAAAACAACAAAGTACACAGATTAACTTTCTATTTGCTTGCTATTTGTTTGAGGTTTATGTTTTCTTCACTTACCATTTTTTCAAATCGCGACAGTAATTATGTTTTATACTCCCACACTTTTGTTCCCATTTGAATAAACTTTTTTATTATTCTGGTCAGTCTGCAACAAAAAGTTCCACATCATAACAAAATAAAAATTTTTCAATACGTAAGGTGATTTATACGTACATTTCATTTTACATACCTTAATAATTTTAATGAAATGAGAAGTAATACCTCAAATGTTACGTGACCGTGAATCGTAATCTCTGGCCACTGTATGATATCCAAAGTGTTTCTTCGTAAACCTTTGAAAACAATATATCGTTGACATCACGGCCGTTCAGTAAATTTTTGATGAACAAATCATCAAACGCCTGTTACCGCTTGGGATCAGTTGGGGAGAGCAATGTCTTGCGGGAATGTTCAGATTATTAAGTCTCCTCTACAGCCAGATTTCCATGAATTGTTAGTTGGTCAAAGGTATAGGAAAAAGGGCCATTGTTAAAACCCGAAGAACGTTAAACATTGATTAACTAAATAAACCTCTGTGCCAAAGACATGGAAGTCCTCTTCCTTCTTCGCAACGTTTTAGTCCAAAGACTTGAGAATTTCACTCCGTTGAATCGGTCTGGTCGTTAATCACCATATCCCCGTGGTCGGTAACATCGTCGGTGAACTGCACTTCCACATTGAACGTCTGTTTGGTTCTCGTCAAGAAGAAATCACGATTGAGGAAGCGTTCCATGAATGTCCGAGTAGCAATATTTAGAGATAGATATTTTAGATAGATCCGTATACAATATTTAGATAAATCCGTACCCGACCCAGCACAATGTGTGTATCATCTTCATTAGAGAAGAGGAAGTCATCCCCATTTCGCCCATTCATATCTTGACAGTCAATGTTTCCTTGAACATCTAAGCCGTCGACTTCATTACTCGATAGGATAGTTTGCTTACCCGAGGTGCTGAATAATCTTTCATAAAGGGAGATCGTTAACTTCAGCATCGTCAACAAGCAAAAGCGCAGTGAAAATCACAAATCCTATAACAAAAAATGTTATTAGACTGCACTGATTACATTGATTGACATTACCTTTAACGATCTGGTGGGATTCTCGTCAATAAGTACTCCGGGGGGCATGGAAACGTTTATTCCGTTAATCCAGTCACTTCGGAAGCTCTAACTTCCTGTACAGAACCGACGATCGCGCACTGGTTCAGCGAAATGCTGCTCTTTCTCGCTTTCTGTAGAATCAATTACTCCGACCATGCCTTTAAATTACGTTACAACACATTGTATAGTTAAAACGAAGAAAATTAAAATCAAATGTAACGTTGGCGAACCTCATTGGCGGTGTTGGTTGTAACATTTTTTTAAACTTCGATAGCGGAAAATGATTTTGTCCCTTGAATGACGAGATGTGAGGCACTCTGTCGCAATGTATCCTCCAAAGCTACACCGTTGATGAAGTTATTGCCAGCGTCGATATTACCTCGGTCATCCAAACTAACCAAATCGGCCACTCAATTGATTTTCCCTCCGGAATTCAGTAGCCAACGCGAGGGCAGTGATCCTCCTATGGTAAATAAACCGAAACAATTGCAGCTTTAAATTCTCTAACCAACAATGATAAGTAACAACATGTTCTAGTGAAGAGTTACGCCATGCTTGTCGCGAAAATTCATCCCAATTCCTACAGTTAATGATGCACCATTGAGACGTAGACGACCCTATGACGCCGTTATATTCGTTTCTGCGACTTGTTGAATGAAGTTACTCATCATAAAAGTGGAGCTTGTAGAGTACAAAAGATGTGGTAATTCTTGGGAGAGATTGTTTGCTGCGATGTCTAGTATATCTTCGGTGCGCTTTCAATTTATTCTGTTTCACAAATCCTTCGCTTAAGTTGTTATACCTAAACAGACCCCAATCACTAACCATTAAATCGTGGACAAATGCAGATTTTTGAATATTACCTTAATTGTGTCAATCACAGGGGATTGAAAGGAATTCGTTTGTGTGATAACGATAACGCTGTTGGCGTTACATTCTCCTTAGAATGAAACATGTTGTTTTTTAGTTCTTCAACCCGATCCGTAATGCTCGTTACTACGTTTTGAAATCAGGAAATTAACATCAATGAAATTTTTTACCGTGGATCAATTCTTCGACTCTTCGCGGAATTCTTCTAACCTTTGATTGGTAAAATTTTCTAATGTCCACATAAAGGTAGGCAGAATCTGATCCGTCTAAGCGAGCAAGAGTTGAAGATGTTGGCCATCAAAATTGTCTTCCAATGCAGCAAAAGCAGGACGAAAGTGACTAGATGTATCTGATGCATAAACTGAAAGTGTCACTGGAAAACATTAATAATAAATTATGAGAATTCTAACTGGATAACTCCATTCTTGTGAGCTGATTATTTGGTAATTAAAAGCATTGAAAATAAAGAATTGTCGATTCGTTCCCACCACTGATTCCTTCTTGCTTCTTGCACATCCAAGAAACAGCACTAGAAGTCCGGTCGTGCGGCAGAATTTTCCTATGTAAATAATAACCTTGCCTTTCAATAATCTAAAAAAATACATATTAAATTAAAATTAAGTTTTTCACAGTTTTAAGGGCAGATTAAATATACCTCAAAGGCAATGGATGTAGGAATTATTTGATCCTCCGAGAACAAGGCACCATTGAGCTTCTGTTAGAAAAGTGTCTAACAGGCACACTGGTTCCAGGTCAATGTTTAGAATTTCCAAAAACCCAGCTTCTCCCGGATCAGTGAATCGCCCTCAGATGGACGTAGGAATCTCCGTAAAATAGCACCAAGTGACCAGTATAGGGATGGCTGAAGGACACCTAAGTCCAGGAGCCGCAAAAGGGCGCTTCATAATCCATATCATCTATAGTGGTCCCTAACCACTCAGATTCTGCAATAATGACCGTGAAATAAGTCCATTAGATAATCAGTAAAAAAATGACAAAAAAATTACATGTGTTGCATTCCGGAATTTCGACAATACTGCATTGCAGCAAGCTGTATGGTGAAAGCCATGTACAGGGTTCCTTCATGTTCAACAAAGACACCATCTTCGAGTACCTCTCCAGTGTTGTGCTGGATACTGACTTAGTGTCATCCAAACCGGGCTTTTGAGCAAGTATAAACGTAACGATATCTTGTAAATCGAGTTCGAAGTTCCTCCACGAAAGAGACGCAACTTCGCGTGAGGCGGTCATTCCGTCACAGGCCGGCTGATTGAAGCCTCTTAGAGGTGTTTCCGGTACAGCGGTTCCTAACATTCCACGGATTTCGGAAAACAATTCAACGGCCAGCCTCCGGCAGTTTTCACGGCTTCTGGCTCCAAGTTGATTTCCACGCAGTACCTTTTGCTCCTCCCATTTCCACGATGACTTCCACGCCGTACAGTTCTACGTTCCAAGAACACGATATACACTGACCCGGTGTACTACTGATCTTTAAGGTGTTAATGGTTTCCTTTATCCTGCAAATTGAGAGAAACAAAGTCATTTATCTCAATATCAATATTGAAGAAAATTCTTTTCATACATAGGAGCTCCCTGTATGATGCTCACTGGTTCTATACCTGGAAAACAATAAATCGTTAGTCATTTATCTGAATGTCACCCCAAATGTTTTCTACTGTAAAGAGCGGCCAACCTTCTATGTTGTAGTCCTGCACGAAGGGAAGAAATTTCCACAATTTCCTTTAAAATATTGCCCAAATGATTGGTATATTTCATATATGCATTGTAACACTGCTGAAGTGCTGATATGCCACACCTGAGGAAATGCAAACACTTTATGACATGACTAATTGCCTTACATACCTTAATTTATTAATACGCTTACCAACGAGAACTCCCTATTGAGCAACGACACAGGGTTATTTTAGTGTGGGATGTGAGGTTTTAAAAATAAGGGTCAAAAAACGTGTTTCTTCATTAAGGCGGCTAGCAGCTGCACGCTAGACGCTACATCATCGGTAGCAGAAGTTAGTTACAGCTATCGATGTTCGTACTAACATAATCGATCTCATTCAATTGATATTATCGATTGGCAGTAGGCCAATCAGGTTTCTTCTTTTAATACGCGCTGTCTAAGCAGGATGGATTCCGGGGCTAGTACAGTACAGTAGACCTACTTGACCGGTTTGTCCCACGAAATTAATACAATACTGTCAATACAACACGTTACAATGAAGGCCAAGCTTCTGTAGCGCCATTCTATTAATAACAGTAATGTTAAGGTTAGAATACTTACGTTCAAGATTAATCGGACAGAGAATTCCGGATGTTACGGAATTATTAACCTTCAACCGAGATTTGAACCTTAACACCAGACAAAATTAGGAAGAAAAAAAACGTAGGCATTTTTTAAAACTTGTCAAAATAGGTAAACTACTTTGGATGCTAGTCCATGCTTTTCCCCTTCAGAGTGCGGAAGTATGATGCCGTGCTAGCTTACCTGATGCTTCACAAACTGATATAAAGCCCTAGATCATCAGTAGGCACGAAATAGTACAGCGGATTCCCTTCTCCAGTAAGGTTCGATTAAACTGTCCTTCAACGTTTTCTTTCTTATTCTTTGTTGTTGGGCACTTAGGGATTTTTATTCTGAATCACATTTTTCTTTTTGCGTTTTTCTATCCTATTTTTAGGTGTAGGCCGTTGGCATTCGACAAAGAATGACCATCCTAGCTGGACATTCACCGCTTTTCATTCAAGGCTCGAACTGGGCCATTGAGAATACAATTGAAGTTCCCGTAGATTCTGTGCTTGGCGATCCTGCGTTCGTCTACGTCAACGTGTTCTCCCTGATCTTCCGAGTGGTGGTCCAGCTGGAAAGACTTTTCGTAAAGAAAAAAACCCGCTCCTCTAGGTAAACAATTCTTATTATCTGTGCAAACTTTCATTTCGTTACTGTAATTTTCTTTAATTAACCTTTATCGCTCCAAATTGCTCTCACAATTCAATCGCTAATTTCTTACGTCCTTCCAACCGAACATTTATAGAAAGATCGGTGAAGATCAACATACCATCTTCAAATTACTAGAGAGATCATTGCAGAACACTGGAATCGATGGTAGGGCTTGTCTCCTACGGGCCATTTGTGAGATGCAGCAAGTCCCGTTTAATCACTACTCGCTTATGGGAGAAATTCTGACAGCTCTTTTGACGTAAATTTAGATCTTAAAAAATTATTATTAGAAATTCTAATAGAGCAACTGATTTACCTGCACAGACCTAAACGAGCTGCTGGAAACCTGATGCAAGAGTATTTAGAAGCGGAAAAGCTGGGTCAAGCAGATGCAGAGTTTTGTATTACAAATTATTCGGGATGTCCAGTGTCGCTTTTCAACATGATGCGTACGTACAGTACACCAGCCGACAAGCCGCACAACCATCATCACGCGAAAGATGCCAAAGAAGAGGGAAGATTTCTTGATGCAGAAGCATCGGACGTAGACCCGGGTGGAATAGAGGATGACGATCCGCAGAATGATGCCTCTAATTTTAGAGTCGACATGTTTTAAAATCAATGTGGCATTATATGATCAATTTAAATGAACAAGAAAAAAGCTGTGTGGCAAAAAAAAAATAGCTTGCTGTTCTATTTATAACTGTTAAATTTCCTTATTTATTGCTAAATACCTTTACCGTCTCACCTTTTGCATGTAAAAATTACCCGTGAGAGGAAGTATTGGAAATACTACAAATACACAGTCCTCAATCGTACGATAACCATTGACGTTTTAATTAAAAAAGAAAATAATCCGCGTATTGTAGATGATTGAAATTGGTTGCAATCAAGACAACAATTTCCCACTACAGAATCCACATCCCGAATTTCTTCTTTTTTTTTAAGACATTGCATACGCTTATGCTGGAAACGTCTATACCCAATGGTACATGACTTGGAGCAGAAATAGAGTTACTGGAACATCAGTTTCATCCAGAAAATCTCGACTGGCCTATGCTCCAGTCATCTGGAATTATTTCCGCATCGACTTCTGTCCATTGTTAAAAGGCAATTCGCCTTTTTTCTCCTTTACGCGATTAACCATTAATCTGGCCCAAGCTACCACGTCTAGTTCACGGGCATCTTGAAAAATGGGAAGTAATACAGACAGCACATACGTAATTTTGAACCGTTAACATTCGGAAGTTCTCGTGATCCATAGGATGTCACGCAGGCTTAAAATTTATCATTACAGACTCGCTGTTATTGTTTAGGAGAAGACCAAACAGTATTAGTTATAGCAAATGAGTTAATCTAACAGGATCTGAAAATTAGTATTTTACGGCAGTTTGTCAGAATACCGTTACTGTTATACGGTCAGTCTTCTCCACGATACCGAACATACTACGAATGTTAAAAATTTAAGGAAAAAATGTTCGTCTAGCCTTTGGTTGGTTTTCACCAGTTACACAAGGTCACGCAAGTCATGTACAGCATAGTGTGTTTTTTTTTACTTCAATCTTAAGCGTTCAACGAACTCGTATAAGCACAGTAAGACATGGCGCTTACGCCACGTATATTCTTAATGCGAATAAAATCTATGTGTTGAAAAGGTTGTCGATTCAGCGATACTTTAGCGTACAATTACGATTCACGTATCGTTTACAACGAAGGTATAGAAAAACCGAAAAACCACTTGCCTGTAGGTAATGAGATGTCCACTTCCTTAAGGTTATAAAGCTGTGGCCACTTCCGACTTTGCGAACAGTCATTTGAGAGCGTCAGAGGTAACAGCATCAGTGTCAGTCGTGGCTGTAATCCAACGAAAACTAGGCAGACAAAGGTAGTTGCATTCCTCCACTCTGAAAATATTATCGCGTCCTTATCCATTCGTTCTAAAAACAAACAAAAATTCGTGAAGAGTTAAACACGTATCGTATTATTTCTTATGGTTATGATTAGAAATGGCTGCACGCAACGCACTTTTATCGAGGCCCCAATGGGTTATCGCCAACCAGCTGACAATGCCGCTAATAACAGTTGCCGACAACGGGGCAAAATCTGTCCGCGGACTCGTTGCGGTGACCGTTCAGTTCACGATTTTTCTCGACACTCTATTTGTGGAGAAAGCTGTACATGGGCAGGGAAGGTACGATTGCCATCTCGATGCTTATCACTAGTAAATTGATTAGAGTTTTTTTTTTTGCTATTTAATCATTGAAAAACAGGAGCATGGAACAGGACCAATTTCAAATCTACAAAAGTATAGAGGGGGCCTTACAAGTAGCAGGAATGGATGGTAAAGCCTGTCTTCTGCGCACCATTTGCGAGATGCAACAAAACCAACTAGGACAATACACATTGGCAGGCGAATTTGCTACTTTACTTCTAACGTAATTTCGAATTTCCTAAGTCATTACCACGCACAAAACATGCAAACAAACCCCCTGTTCTAATTTCTATTTTCTACTTAGACCCAAAAAAGGAGAAACGGGATTTACCGGGTTCCTTCACGATTATTTAGAGGCCGAGAAGGTTGGCAGATCGCTCAATCAGTCCTGCAGTGATTCGTTTCCACGTTGCCCGTTGTCACTTATCGAATACTTCCGTTCGTACGGGACCAACAATTCGGCCAACAACGTAGCTTATCGTGATGACATTCTTGACCCGAGTTCCATTTCCATAGCGATTGCGCCGTTAGAGCATAGCTCATCTGAGACGAGGCACGATAAAGTAGCTGGCCATCATATGAAAATGGAAAACGAGGCAACGTCCATCCGGAAGAAGCACCCCTTTGGAATGGGAAATGAAATTTAATCGCCACATTTTTATTTATTTAACATAAATGGACATACCCGTTTAGAAGAAGCAATTTCTCTTTGGAATGAAAACCAACACGATTAGGAGCGATATTCCGAGGTTTCGATCAAGCTGAAGATTGCTGTCAAGAAGAGACGATTGCCTGTATCAACAAAGTGGAAACGCTACATTTAATCGATGATTTATTTATTACTACAATGTACCCGTTTTGGGTTTATTCAAAAACATTCACATGTGTAAAATACAAACCTGAATCGAAATAATGGGATGTGACGATTAAAAATTGTCTTGGTGTCATGGGTATCCAATTAAACGCAGAAAGCCGCACAATCTGTAAACGGCAATCACGAACCCCGCACCAATATGTGCTGCTGCTTGAATTGATTTATCTAGATCGTGAATGCCGGACAGTTCCCCCTTCCACTCATGAATCAATTCCAATCATTGTGAACGATTCTACAAAAAACCTAGTGGTAAAGTATAAATTAATCTGCATGCGAAAATCTGATCAATTGCCATGCTTCTTCTTATACAAATCTGTGAGATAAACAAACAATAGACAATTATATGATTGCTGTACACGGTGTGTACGAAGATTGAGTATAGCGTATTTAGTACCTATAAGATGTACCGTTTCCAAGATAGTTTTACCCTCGTATGATCTCGCAATATTAAAAATCCTGCTTCCTGAATTCCGGTTGAGTTGATTAGTATTCGTGACACGGTAACAACACTTGGCCCCAAGATGGCCGGACGCATCCCAAAAAACTCAGCTCCAGGTCATGTTCTTCCGTGTAAAGCCATTTCCAAGCCAGTTATCATCAGGAAGTAGTTTTGCTTTGGAATGACGTAGCCTCTCATTCGTTTAAACATTTTTACCTATCACCTTACGAAAAAAACGAATGTCACATATTTTTATCGTTAACAAATTGCGAAACATTTTTGTTTAATTTTACCTATTTTGGTATCCCCTAGAATGGCAGGCCCGCAATTCAATTACGGAAGATACCGTTTTTAATGAAATCCAGAAATTTTGGGGTCAAGACGGGTGTGGCCTTCTTGACATAAGGTAGATACCAACCGAACAGTTATAAGGCCGTTCATACTTCCTTCTCGTCACAGTCGCCCGATAGCTTCACTGCAGGATCACGTTTGAACGCAGGCTAAAAGGTCATCACTTTTCAAGAAGGTAACGTAATGTCGTACATGACGATTTTTTCCTAAAAACGAAATAGTTATTTTAATTTTCTTTTAACAAAATAAGTAGATGGGTACTCGTACTCCTATATTGCTGCGTCCTCATTGGACTATCAACAATCAGTTGACTCTGCCATTGGTGGCGTTTGATAACAACGGTAAAACAGCGATTCGTGGACTAATGCAGATTATCATTCCGGTTACCATATTCATGGATACGATCTTCAGTGATAAAGCTGGTTACACTGCAAGGTAAAAATGCAAAAGTTTAGTCATTATCAAGTCAACTAAAATCCCAGTCCACCTAGCAATGTGGAATTGTTAAATGAAGTTTACTTCGAATTAGTAAGACAAATGATTGATTTGTTCTATCACAGGTCATTCGGCAATGAGCAGTTTCAAGTCTACAAGTCGGTGGAAGGCATATTGCAAAGTACAGGAATAGATGGAAAAGCCTGTTTACTTCGCACGATATGCGAAATGCAAACAAACCCAATTGGAGAATTTACCGTCGTGGGGGAGATCATAACTATTCTACTAAGGTAAAAAAAAAAAACAATTAAATGCTGGTACAAAGAAGACATTTGATCCTAATTCATAGTTCAAATTCAGTCCAAAAAGAGGAATTAATGATTTCTTACACGACTACATCGAGGCTGAACAGATAGGGCAATCGTCTAACATGACGTGCGCTAGAGAGTTCTCAGATTGTCCCGTCTCGCTTTACAACCTGTTCCGTTCACGTGGAGATTCAAACGAGATTGTGCCCGATGAAGATGAGGACGATGAATCTTCGGATACAGACGACGATGAAGATGCTAGTGAACTACATTTGGGAAACAAGAGCAATCGTCTGGTTGGCCATTCTGAAGAAGTAATTAATCTTCTAGTGGAAAAGGATGTGCATCACAGTATTCGAAATGGAATTGAACACTAACCGTTTAAACTGAGCTTATGTTAATATTGACGTCCACTTCAGCACCGCCTGTGTGTTTACAACACGGGTAAAAGGTTCATTCGCATAACTGTTAAACCATTAAAAAAATTGTCAAAAGTATTGACCGACATCAAATCGCTTTTCTATGATGGAGTGGTGAAATTCCGGATCGCTAATACGTAAAATGATGTGCGAGCAAGCAACGTTAAAAGCATTTAGGGATGAAGGATAACGTTCAAAAGAAGTTAACCTACATTCCTAGTAGTTCCTGATTGTTGCTGCAAGAGATGACGTTTTAGTTTATGAAAAGCGACTGCCATTATTTATTATTCACCTATTGTAAAAGTTGCATGCATGTTACGAATAAAGAAAAATGTAAAATGGATTCGCTTTTGCATGTAATTGCGTAGCTTCCAAGTCCCAATTTTCTTCATCGTGTTAACGAAACTTACAAGTAAGGCGCTCTCAGACCCTACTACCTAATTTTCTTATTCCATAATTATACCTTTTAACTGATTTTGACAGCATCCCTTGAAAAACACGAAAACAAAATGAGGAGATTACAACAATTTTGCTTTGAATACGCTTTGATTTGCCATTTAGAAGGCTAACAACGGCAGTAAATGTTGAAAAACCGCATTTTATTCAGCATGGATTCCGCTTTTCTAAGGCCTCTGCTGTAGTACGGCGGACTTTCATTTTCTTTGCGGGTGCCGGATCCAATCCGCTTGAAAATTCCGACAACATGGCTTGGCGTTCATAATGACTCGGCTGGTGCTGTGTTCCATCCGCTCTGCCAGTTAAAGAAAACGATTATCTTGAGCCGTTCGTACAGAATTGGACATAGTAAGTTGGAACATCTGAATGCCCGTACGACCAAGGTAGCTTCCCAACAGAATAAGAAAGTTTTTTATCTTACCCGAGTGCTGCTGCCCTCTTGAGCATAGACGGATTGCGTTGACGGGCCGTGTTGAACGGCTCAACGCGGTCGTTACGCTGGCCCATCCGGCCTGCGGTGTTGATCTGCGCCGGCGGATCACGAAGGGCGAACGATTTTGCGTAATGACCCAAATGGAGTGACTGGAAATTAAAGACTTCACGGACGTCTTTGGGTAGAGCTGCATATGACCTGACGAATGACACGTAACCTGTAACAAGTACAACATTAGTCTTAGTCCTTTCCGGCTTAATTTTAACCAAAAACAATCAAACCAAAAACAATCAAACCAAAACTGAAAGAAGAAAGCAAAGGAACAAACATGGAAAAAGACGGACAGAATTGTATACCTTTGGTGGCCATTTCGTAAAGATTGTAGCTCTCGATAACGCATTCCTCGAAGCTCAACTGCAGAGAGGTGGCGGCTTGCTCCATCGTTTGTGACGTCTTCTCATTGGCGTGAAAATCAAAAAAGAGAACGAGATCAGATTTTCATTGGACACATTTCGTTGAATACTTTTCTTAATATGGTGTTACAGCTCTCGTGACAAATGAAAAAGACTACATCGATCAAACGTTATCAATATTTACCCTGGCCCACGAACTGGCTAACGTTTTCAAGATATCATCAGGATTCTTTTCGACGACACTGGATGTCCGACCCAGAAGAATGCAGGCAGATAAGAAAAACGAACGCAGTTAATGTTTGTACAACAAAAACCAGCATAAAAATAAATAAAACCATAAAAGAATTGCATAGTTAAGTATTACTATCACTAGCTAACCTGAGTCCCCTTTTGGCCAGATGATGGACGAAGTCCGTTTCAGGTGGCGCTAAGAAGATGATCGCTTGGCCGCACTTGCCTACACGGGCCGTTCGACCCACCCTGTGAACGTATTCTTCGGCCGTCACGGGAGGATTATATTGGACGATCCAATCGACCGATGACAAATCCAGGCCACGGGCAGCTACATCCTGTATGAATGATTTAATAAGGTTTTGTCAAGTGTTTAATGCCAAGTCAAATATGTTATGATTACATGAATCATTGTGTTGCAATGATTAAAACTTTATGCTACCCCAGAAAAATGCAGTAGGTTAACGTTCTGTTTGCGCTTTCTATTTGTTAACATTCGATAAATATTCGCTTTGACCCTCTTCGGTAGAACAAGCGAGTTCAACCAATTAAGTTGTAGAGAAATCTGCCCGTTTTCCTCGATTCTCACTTCTTATCCATACAAAGAAAATTAACTTTCGTCACCTTCGTTAATTGGCTAGCCGCGAACTATACATCTTCCACTTTTTTACCCTTTCTCACAAAAAAGATGGGATCAAAATTCAAAGAAATCGACAGAAAAATCAAAACTCGTTCAACAAACTTCCATGAGCAGTCGCTGAGCCAAGGTAAATCGCATTGTTTACGTAGAAATTAAATGCAACAGATAAGGATGGAGAATTTGTTATTACACCACTCGCATTTCCAATTAAGGAACGTGAATCATCCGGCCGCGAAAAGAAAACGACGATTCAAAGCAATCAATCACTATCTTATCTGTACCTCATGTACCTCTCGGGAGTTCAAATTACAAAAACCTTATAAAGACAACAGCAAAAGGAAGATCAACAGATCAGATTTTTTTTTGTTTGCGTTTGTTCGATAGATGAAAATCTTTGTTTCTACAAAAACAAGTTATGTCTCCAGAAGAGCATAATTGATCAATCCCCCCAAGTTTACAAAGTCAAGTCAATTAGAATAACTTGATCGAAAACGTGTTTCTTTTTAAATTTTAAAAGAATTTCGCTTGTGGCACAACTTTTTCAACAACTCACTAAATCTTCCTTCTCGCCGAAACAAAGATTGCCATCACATTTTAGAATTAAGTAATCTGATCAAGATGCCGTAACCTGCATGATAATACCCCAAAATTAACGGCTGTAATGGTCAAGTCAAAAAGCAATTATTTTGGGGTTCGTTAACAAAAACGGACGACTTGTCGACCTCCTCTGATCTAATGCAAAGTAGACAAGCATACTAGACCCCCGTTATACCATAACTGCAAACGCACATGTGATCAGATTGTCAAAACAAAAACCAAAGACAAAAAGTCTAGGACGGAATGAATAACTACGATCAAAAACTCCGTTAGTCGGTTAGTCTGCCCGCTTAAATTCCAACCCATCCGGCAGTTACGGGGAAAAAAACATCCCAATCTCCAATTCTCAGTCCCCTCCCCTTCCAAAAAAGGGAAAAACTAATCTAATTTACCTTTTTTTTGTAGATAGTTTCGGTAGCCAATGACGAATTGCATCGCAGAGGAAAACACACAATTATTTAACAGAATGAAACCTTAAAGATCACTTACCGTGCAAAGGAGGACGCCACTTTCCGTGTCCCGAAATTCCTTGAAGATTGCTGTTCGATCCTAGGAATGCAAAACAGATCAAGAGATAAGGAAACTTATAATTGGAAATATAAAAGTAATTTCTTCACACATATTAGCAATGGCAAAACGCCCAGCTCCGTGGCTTGGGGCCATAAAAAAACAGGAAAACTAAACCAAACTGGCCGTAATTGGCACCAAAGACGGTAACCGGTGGCCAGCGGCTTCTGTCAAGAACCCCAAAGATTCCAACCCAAACTTATTACGTATAAAAACGTGAGAATCTTCATATCTTTTTTCTTTTTAGGTTTTGGTACTTTGTAATTCTCCCGAATGCGGCGTGCACGCCATCTATTCGGGAAACAACACTGTCTTGTAAATAATGAAAGTGTATATCGTACCTTCTGGGGCATATTGCCGTGGAGTTTACAAAAACTGATTGGAGTCCGGCCTTCCCGTTTAGCCAGAACCTGGAATAGAAAAGATACTGAGTAAGAGAAAAAAAATCACGAAGAACACCAAAGATACCACGCAGAACGTTGCAGTGACACCTTTGCATTTTTAAAGATGCTTTAATTAAAAAACTCACCCGGTTGAAAAGCTCAGCATGGTAATCTACGGAATCTTGCGTCGTCATGAAAATCAGTACTTTCTTTTCGGTGGAAATCTGTCAATAGAAAGAAAAGACGAACGGGCTATTTAGTAATTACCCTTTTATGAGAAACAGTTCTCCATATCTAATTATTCTTCACTAACCGTGCATTTCCAAAGAATGAAAGCAGCCAGCGTCGCCAGTCGTAGTTTTGGAGGTACTATAATATACCACTGTTTCAAATTCGTTGGGGTCACTAACTGGTCTTGATTGATGCTTGCGTCTTCCGACAAGTTAATATGCTCCGGGTCTGTTAGTGCCAATCCGGCGAGCTTTTCTACACCTTTACTCAACGTAGCCGAAAGCAGTACAGTTTGACGTTGTCCTATACTGCCTTCTTTAACAAAATGTTCTTCTACTATGCTTACAATCCTACAGGCAAGAGCAAAAGCAAAAGGGAAATAAGGAAAAGCAATTAGTTTCATCCGATACAAATTGAGAATAACGTCACGTTTAATACCTGCCCACGTCTTTCTCGTAGCCCATATCAAGAAGTCGATCAGCTTCGTCCATGATGAGCCAGTGAAGTCGACCAAGGTTAAGATTACGAGTGGACGTTAAATGGTCTAGAAGACGACCAGGTGTAGAAATTAAAATGTTCATCCCTTTTCGTATGCGCGCTTTTTCAGATTTTTTCTTCTCCCCGCCAATCAAGTATCCCGGCACGACCCACGTAAAGGGCTACATTCAAAAATGCATATTGACATTAGAATAGGAAGAGAAAACGGAGCCTAAAAATTATTTCAAGTAAATACCTTTAGAATTTTTACGAACCAAGAGTATGTTTGCAGAACCAACTCTCTTGTGGGAACAACGACAAGCGCAAACACACCAGAGCTTCTATCAATCTTGGGTGTGATACTCTGTAATTTCTATTTAAACAAGCCTCAGTAAGCAAAAAATTTAAACACTTGGAATGGGGCAGTGCTTTAACTTACCTCTACAATAGGAATGGCGTATGCCAGAGTTTTACCACTTCCCGTCTGAGATTTAACAATTGCATCTTTTTTGTCGAGAAGAATTGGAATCGTTCTGGACTGGGCTTCAGTCATATGTTTCAAATTCAAATCTTTCTCTAATGTTGCTACCTGTGAAATAAACATTATTTGTGTTTCCATTTAAATTCTAAATGTAGTAGATAATTTCTTACCAAATACTTGTGAATGTTCAAAGCCGAAAAACTTCGGGACGAAAATAAATTTTCTTCTGTACTTTCTACGTTATCTTTAGTGACGGTAGGAATCTCCGGATTTTTAAAGAAAAGTGATGATATAATGCCTGTGTTGTTATAACCACCTGATGAGCTCCCTTGCTGTGAAACAGCCCAGTTGTTCTTTTTTTTATTTGCAACAGATTTCTTAGTTGCTTTCTTTTGGCTGGTATGCATGGCAGTAGTATCCACTTGTACATTTTCGGCATGTGACACTTTCTGTGGTATACTGCCACCATTTGATTGACCATTTTCTGCATGTGATGGTTTCTGTGGTTTACTGTCATTGTTTGCTTGATCATTTTTCTTAGAGCCAAGTGGCTGTAAGTTTGCTGAAAGACTCTTCAGTTCAGACAAACTTTTCTTTTTAACATTTGTGGCTTTTTTCCGAACAACTAAAAAAGCTGGTTTCTTCACACCATCTGTCTTCACTGTCTGTCGAGGCTTAGATGCAAAGCTCACGAGGGGCTTCTGATTAGAAACATACTCTTGATGTGACATAGGTTTGGCCTGGTACATAAATGTTTAAATTATTTTCAACATGAAAACAGTTGAAACAATATGATCATGAATGACTATTTTGTAAATGCATTTAAGAGTTACTAACCTTTGGCGCATCTTTACCATCAGTAAGGTTTAACGTGAAACTACTGCTGTCCATTTTCTCGTGAATGTTTGAGTCTAAATGTCAGAGGTATTCAAATATAAATCCGTATGGGAAAATATCGTTAATTAGAGAGTAGAAAAATTTTAAATATAAACTAAACCAGTCAAATCTTCTCTCATCTCATCTTTTCGTACTTTCTTCTGCTACAGCAACGCACGTGTTTTGTGACGCTTCGATCATCTCGCGTTCGCTAGATGGCTGTGTAAAAGTGCGCACAAATTCAAAATGCCCTACCTAGTTTGGTTTTCGTTTCGCAACACACAAAAAAGATAAAGAATACCAGGCAAAATATAAATTAAGTAATAAGGTGCTTCAATGCTTCATACTTTGTCACAAGTACTGTACTTTAATACAGGAATTTTTTAAAGACAAAGAACATCAGAAAATAGGATTGAAAAGCTATTGAAGTATCCGACCTGCAAGTTTTTGTTCTTATAGCTTACTTTTTCTTAATTGGAAATCGAATTTTTCAGATAAATATTTTCTAACGAAAGCGATATTTTTTCAAACTTTGACAACCACAAGGGCATCGTTTCAGGTAAATGCTGCACTCGTTGCAAAAAAGAAGAGTTCTACATTTAAAGCGAGTCGTTGCGGTTGCGTTAAGGCAAATTTGACATCCAATGTTCTCGACTCCAAACTTGGAATAAGCAATTATGGACTGGACTATATTAGGTGTTAACTGATGGTGATACCAACGACGTGGTGCGCGATAGAAACGCAGTACTAATTGACTATCTTCCGGCCCACCTCTGGAAAGTGCTTCCTCAGCTAGGGTCTGTACAACCAAACGTTTTCTTAACCGTTCCCTTCGCGAATTCTCCTGCTGTACTCGCTTCCTCTCACGTCTCACATGTTCGATGAAACGACCACAGATTCTACACATAAGATAGTCCGTTTTCTTCGCGTACATCCCGATAAGAACATAGAAGCCAGCAAGAAGGAAAAGAAAAATCCAAGTGGACCAACCTACCGGAAAGAAAGGCGTGATGCAAACCGAACTATCAGCTTTGGTACAATACTTACTTTGCAGACTGAACCCACCAAAAAGTGAGCGCATAACGCTAGCAATCGTTCCATTGCCTTGGACATTAAAGGCCAATCGAGCTTCACCTCTTTCAGGCTCGATAAACTGGATTTCCTGCAGTTGCTCGTGCATCCATTTCATAGCTTTTTCACTCAAAAAGAAAAGTAACACTTTCACCATCAATTTAGCGTTGGATACAGATTTCCAAGACAAACCGGTAGCTTCACTACAAAAGAGGAAGTCTGTCCTGTATCGACGTAAGAAAAAAACGGATTGAATGAGAGCGCGGAAAAGGATGAATAGGAAAAAAGCGACCAAGCAAAGGCTGGCAATCCTGCGCCCGAAGAAGATCCAATCAGCATGGAACGAAACATAAGCTGTTTTTCCAGAATCAAAAAGCGTGAAGTTAAAATGAAGCCAAGGCTGAACAACTATTGACGCTTTAAGCTTTTCCACTGCTGTTAGGAAAGTATGGTAAGCTTGACCGTAGAAAGTATCATCCGGTGAACAATAGGCGGTTATATCGATAGCCCGACAAGCGGATAGAGAGATCTGCTGGCAAAGTTGTTTGGATAGCGTTCGTTGAACCGATCCCGTGCCTTTGGAGGATGGCAGAATTAAACTAGTCAGCCATTGGCCGGCTACATCGAAGCCTTGATCTAATTTGGCTATGTCCGTCTGGTCGATGTAAGCAGTGCACGAACGAGCAAACAAAACTGGGCAAGTCGAATACCAAGAAGTGGTCACATTCACACACAATTGACGCAGTCGGCTAGCTAACATCTCGTCCAGCTGCGCAACACTTTTCCCTTTGAAATCCGTTGATGAGAAAAAGCCTGTAGTCATGTCATCTACTGATTGTCTAATGGAATTGATGAGCTCAGAGTGTCGCCCATTAAAATCAAAGAGACTGAGAAATGTTTGGTAAAATGGGAGCAGTATGACTTTGACGACCAGTAATTTCTCATCAATATAGAGCCCAATCAAACAGAAAACGTGGACAAGGATAGACAAACTATTGATGATTGAGGTGAGCACTGGTCCTAAAAAAAGCTGAGTTTCTATGATCAATCGCAGAACTAAATTTAAAAGTGGGATAGCTAAATGGATGAAAGTCATAGCACCAAGTCCTGGTAACCATGTCCGAACGTACAAAGGGCTGCCAACAAAAATAGCTATCGCAATTAAAAGCCAAATGGTGTACCAGTTGTGATAGTATAAACGAACAAAATAGAAAACAGCGGACGTAACGAACCCCAGAATGGCATTTAAATACAGCGCACTGATCTTCCGGCAATGCAAGTAAAACAATAAGAAACACGATCCTGCTAAGATCGAATACACTCGATGGTTCCATCGTTTTCTTACAGATTCCAAACCACTAACATCTTTTGCTGCGTTAATCAATACCATTCCTAATTCCTCAAGTCCATCTTTAATACTATCCACGAATTGCTTGACGATCAAAATTCCATGTTCGAGTAAACTGGTTTCAGATTGTGGAGTTGTAATGTTGGTTTCACATTGTTTTTCGTACAATTTTTCCTTCAAGTTCTCGAAAAAACCTGCCGCTGAAGGGAGTTGTGGACATTCTTGAATTAGCTCTCCTTTCTGCGCGTGCCAAACGTTAAAAGCATCGCAAACGGTTAGAACGTGTTCTGATTTGAAGTTAATTTCTGGTGAGGCCGGGGCTATTAGCCCGAGACACAGAATAATTACTGCCAACATTGAAGACGGTACACTCTGAGAATAACAAAAACACACCGACGTCTAGAAAGTTTTGAATTCTGCAAAGCCAGTTGAGTCCAACCCCGGATGGAAAGCTTTTTATTAACCGGAAGGCTGCGAAAGTGCATGTCGCAATGACATCTGTAGTAACCGAAATGTAGAACGAGTCAGATAAACTGGTTCTTGAAATGTTATTTCGCAGCTTGAGAGGGCGAGATCCTTTTTTATTCAACCATCAATACAGAATTGCACGGGTTGTTTGGTTGAGCCAATTGCTATAACGGTTTTCATGTTAGGACTGTTTCAGATGTGGCGGCGATTCCGGAAAATATTGGAACTTTGACAACAAATTCCGTTTTATTGAAATCCAAGATTTAACAGCTTCATTGCTCGAAGCTATTTCTTTAACAACTGTCCCCAATTTTTTTTTTCGTCTATAACCCTTACAAAATTCAAACGTAACCAAAGCTTTCGCTTATGTCGGAAAGTCTCAAAACAGCGGTATCGATTACCGTTATCCGAACGTCACGATATTTATGACGTCTCTCCTCCCGAAATACGGCAGATAACTATTTAACGGCTATTTAACATGAAATTCCTGTATTTCGCAAAGCCGTTGCCATCTGCGTTGAAACTGGAAATACAAAATTGACCTGACGTGCACGAAACGTTTGTATAAAAGCAAAGAAAAACGTGCAGCGTTTTTAAGGAGAAAATTTCTCCTGATTTAATTCGCTCCCAACAGAAAAGGTTTAGGTCTGGAAAAGAATCAGATGGACATGTGATAGCGAGAAAATGACATCCATCAGGGAAGGCAGGTTGAAAAAGCGTAGCAAAGGTTGGACAGTTTCGAGAAAGAAAGCACACGAGAAAAATGTGAGGTGAAAGGAAAAGTTTTTAACCGCCACGTATTAGTAGATCCTGGCGACAAAAAGGATATCGTGAGCGTGCGTCGATTCACGAAATGAAGTGGTGATAGGTTCGTTTACGGGTAAAGACCTTTTATGGACACACATTAGTACCCATTTAACAGGCCTTTCATTACACAATGTGAAATCTATTAGATATGCCCTTGTATAAAAAGCTTTCTAAGTTGACAGAGTCCCGTCTAAGGTGAGATTTCAATTTCACTGTAGCTCCGTATTAATTACAGTTCATAAATACCATACTATAAACTGTACAAAAAATAGCAGCCTGTTTATAGTATTTTGTTTTGAATTCTGAGGGAGTAAAGAACTAGAAAGGATGCCGTTCTAATCTGGATGCCAAAGTGAGAAAAAAAGAAACAAGGTAGTAGTTGCCGACCGTTTGTGGATAAACGACTTTCTCTTAAAATCGAGACACAAAAACTACCGCACTTTTGCTCCTTTCACTTTCTGAATAGCCATTCAAAAAACGACACTCTTTCCAGCTAGTGGGTCACACTTCGCTGGTGCTACTCCCAACGCGAACCGGTACAAAAATTATTTTTTTTAACCCAACTTATGCTCTCTTTGGACTTTCAGACACCTGAAAGTTGACTCAGCACGTCCAGTATGTGTCGTGTGTGTCGCCAGAGTCGTTGACATTCCACCGAAAGAAATCAGTTTTACTTAGCCAGTGAACTTTTACTCTTTAAAAAGATCAGAGAGAAGTGGACAATCGAGACATTTGGTCGACAACTAGTGGATAAGATGAAGCCGTTTATACCTTTGCTTTTGATTGCCTTAAGTGTGTGCGTTCCGGCCATCGACGCAGCATCAATATCCAGGTGAGATCCACTGGATGTATTTCCTTACGTGAAAAATTTGCTAACCCCCATTCGTTTTCCTACAGGAAAACTCTCGTAGTCGCAGAACCACTTGGATTCCTTACGAAATTCATTCTGAACAAACGAGCCAAAGCGGTAAATGCAGAGAGAAACGATGATGTTCAAACTCTCGGCGCAACTAAAAGAGAAAGTGTGATTCTTGAGACACCAATCGTCGCAGCAGCGTCTATACAGATTGAAGTAAAGGCCGAACCGAAAGGAACAAAAAATCAAATTCAAAGTGCTAGCGAAAAACAGGCCATCGTTTCTACGAGTCCTAGGTGAGTCACTAAAATACCATCAAAGGAAAAGAATTCTAAATAAGACGTAACAAACCTTATTTTGAAAATAGATCCACTACTACCACAGACGCTTCGACGTGGAGCTGGTATGAACTGAATAACCCTAAAAAAACTATGAAAACCAACACAAGAGACGTGATTAAGTTATCATTCCGCGGTAACGCTAATACTGCTCGAAGTGTCACGGAAACGGCTGCAGTTGAAGCCGCTCCAGTCGAAGTGGTTGAGACCCCAGCTAATGTCACTCCAGTCGAGGCAGTCCCCGTTAAGGTTGTCGAAACAATCGCCCAAGACACTGTTGTTGCGTCGGCCGGAGCAAGTGCATCCAGCACCGATGGATCTCCTGTTTCCATGTCTGCCACTCCGCAAGCTGCAGAGAAAAAAGGTACCATCCACATCGTGGCGAGTCCCAAGCACCGCATTCTGTATGAGGATAACACACCGGAATATCACGTCACGTTACAAGTGATTAAAGTGGAGTTAGATCCTGCATACATACTACCAATACCTGATACCATGGCGGTGGACGCCAAACCGACTGAAATCACATCCGGTGTAGATGCTTCCGCTGCAAGCAGTGCGGCCGGTACAGGCGAAGCTTCTGCAGTGGGGACTCAGACTGTTGCGACTGCAACTTCAGATAGTTCCGTAGACGGAGGAATTCCTATTGGAGGTGTTACGTCAGGCAACGTCCAGGTGAATTTAGACGCGGGATCATATGTTCCTCAGTCTGGACTTGCTGGATCCGGAGTAACTGGGGTAACTGGAGCAACTGGAGCAACCGGAGTAACTGCAGTAACTGGAGGAGCTGGAGGAGCAGGGGGCGCTGGAATAGCTGGCGGTGCTGAAATAGCTGGCGGTGCTGAAATAGCTGGCGGTGCTGAAATAGCTGGCGGTACTGGAATAACTGGCGGTACTGGAATATCTGGAGGTGCTGGAATAGCTGGAATAGCTGGAGTAACTGGAGTGACTGGGACGACTGGACTGGCTGGAGCGACTGGAACGACCGGAGGAACTGCTAAAAAAGAAAAAAGTGGTGGAACCGGAGCTGAATCGGATAGCTCAGAGGAGGACGAGTGAAGTTCTCCACAAGAATCTCATTTGTTATTCACCGAAATGCAAAGGCAAAATTCAGTTCTTAACTTCCTTAATCGACCAGTGATAAATATCTAATTGCACGTGTATCAAAATCGTTCGTCCATTTTCATCTCAATATAATAAATCATAAGCCATTTTTCATTTTACATTGCACAACTAAAATTGTTATGCAAAACGCTTGAATGTTTTTCTTTGCTCCTTTGAAAAAGTTACAGTACAATTCCGAGCCAAGACAAATGCAAAATAAAAACATGGACATGTTGCGTTAGTGTTAAAATCAATTGGCACGAGAAGGTTTTGA
This sequence comes from Daphnia sinensis, assembly GCA_013167095.2. NCBI lineage: Eukaryota > Metazoa > Arthropoda > Branchiopoda > Diplostraca > Daphniidae > Daphnia > Daphnia sinensis. The sequence continues at coordinate 7,126,718 of CM023189.1, read as the reverse complement.
TGTAGTCACGCCGAAGCATTTCGGCACGTCGTCCTCGCTTGTCGACTTATTTGGGCCGTTACAATTTTCACGCACGTCTTGAACCGCGTGAATCTAGTTGCAGATAAAAGACCTAACGTGATATTTGAACAAATACAGGAAGGAGATAACCGATGGGCAGATGCAAACACTGCAGAAGGGGTATCAACAGCATTTGCTAACGTCAATATGACGTATACCATAAGGAGAAGTCCCATCGAATCATTTGTAATTCAACTTGCCGTAATGTCGTCCCAGTCGCTTCAGAGTTTCTATACACGAGTCACGTAGCACTCGACGTTTGCTTTCAACTTCACCCTCACTTGGCGCTTTAACGAAGATAAAACAAAACCACCCAAAAAGCCAATAAATACTAAACAAATGGATGAAATTACTATAGCTGTTTCTATATGGATTTTCCCCAACGGCACGGTTATCTTTTGTGTGAGCGTGTTGATCCACAACAAAGAGCACTGTAATAAGGGATATGTTACCACGATACCCACCTATGTATCAGTTCAGTTATTTATAGTCCACGTTTTCTTAAATTGTATGAAAAATCTCTCGGGCACTACATTCGGGTGGTGCAAGTACGTGGCATAAGCTCTTAATTTATTCGCGTTAACATTTTAACGTTGCACTTCTCCCATCAAACGGGAAGAGAAGGGGGAATGAAGTGGGAATGATAGATTTAAAGTTAATAAAACCAAAACCCCATAAAAACTAACCTGATAAACGCTAAGCATGTAGCCTAAACAATCTGCGTGACATTCACCATAGTTACATTCCTTTTCGTACCTAACGGAACCTTGCGAGTTTGTAACGAACTGCCGAATTCGATGAGAGAAAATTTTTTGAATAAACTGGGTTTTTTCTTCCGGGATTTCACCAACAAATTTATGTTCCATATTTCTTTATCAATTACCAAAGAGATTAAGAGAAACGGACGGATTGGGAACGATGGGTTATAACTGAAAAACATCGTAAACCCGCGTAAACCCATAAAAAATTCAAAATATACACCAGCAATTAAAAGCGCCGAAAGATAAACAATTTTATGGCAATGGATTACTTCTGGAATTTTACTAGACGTTCATCAGCCTCGAGAGCCTTTTACCAGCTACAGAATGACACGATCAGTTGTGTGCAACAGCTTCTCGATTGTGGCCATTTCTATTTTGAACAGACCGTATTTTAAATATCCTGTGGCGCCAGACGATGAAAATTAGTCATTTAATCAATTAAGATGCTATGGCTTCTAATGCCGCAAGAAAGTCAAACCCTGTCGACTAGAGTCTATATGCAGACAAATAATCGCAATTTTGTTGACTGTGACTGCGTGGATGCCCTGTCTTATGTTTACCCCCTCCTACGAAAATCTTGAATTGTGCGTCTACAGCATAAAGTGATAGGGACTAACAGTATACATGCAAAGTGATCCTACCTTAATTTTGCTCTGAAACAGTGGCACCTTGATGAATTGATGGTAATTTTTCACGTTACGATTCCAACGATATCTCTTAATTAAAGAAAACCGAACGGCAAAATTATTAACTTGAGAGATGAATTACACCAAACGGGCTCGTTCATAACCTCCAAACTACTGAAGTAGAGATCGATATAGAACAAAAGAAATGTGCTAAAAGTTAGTTTAGTTACTCTACCTGCGCTCTAATAAAAAGTGGGCGGATAATATAGTCGAAAAAAAAACAGCTGTCGGAGGGAAAGGGATTGAAAACAAATCTACCTTCGCTTGAATACCTTTTTATTTTTCATTTCGTTACCTTTCCCCTAGTTCGTTTTCCAACAAATGTGAAGGTCAGGGATATGCAATAAAAGTCATATGCGCTTTTTGTTACTATGGCCAAAAATATCAACGTGTAGCCGGTATTAAAAAGGAAGTAATCGCTAGACATTTACTTGCTGGGTGCTGTACCATCGTACCATAAAATCTAACCAGCTCAAAGGTTTCGATTCAACTATAGGAAAAAGTAACAAACGCCGAATGTATTGCCTTATAAACGTGTCCTAATGCATATATTTAAGCCAACACGATCGTATTGGTTTGATTGGTTCGAAAATAGGCAATATTATCGATTCAATGAGACTCCACCTCTCCGCATCACGAGGTTGTTAACGAACAATAAAACACAAAGTCAACATGATATGGATGTTACCCTACCGCGTGACCTATGATTTAAGCCGTACCCGGTGAACGATTGATTAGATTGCGGACCCCAATTTTTCGCACCCCGCCGTACAGTGCGAAACAGCATATAAACCAGGAGATGTTCTGCACATGTCACCAGTCTTTCTGATTCTGTCTAACCCTCTCTCCTGAAAATGAAATTCTTGATTGTTGCAGCAACTCTCTTGGTGGCGAGCGCTTCGGCCAGCGTCTTGAGGGCCAAAGGCCTCAGCGACTGCGGTAATGTTCTATAGCATTTTTGTACCTGTGCTAGTAATCTATAAGATTTCTACTAAAGAATTGAAAAATAATCGTACAATTTTACTTACAAATTAACTTTTTAAAGGTGCTGGTGGCTCCCCCATTTCCTTCGCGGGCGAACTTATCACCCAAACGGCTCCCGTTGTTGGCAGGATGTTCATGGATTTGACCGTAAGTCATCGTATTTGTCAACAAAGTCCCTATTTCTTTATACATACTATATTAAATCCATATAATGATGAATTGATAGTAAAATCATTTAAAGCTAAAGGCACTTTTGTCTTCCAAAAACTTTCATAGACTACCACTTTAATTGATGCCACAGTCGAAGCCAACTTGCAAGTCCGCAAAGTCACTACCCGAGTTGCCGACAACTATCAAGTTCCATGCCTGAACGGCATTTCTGGCACCTGGTAAGTTTCTTATAACTCATTGCAAATGAAGGATCAGAATCCTATATAGCACTACAGTATATTTTCAAGGGAGGAGAGAGGTTGAAGTTTCTCATTTTCATTATTTTTTTCTTCTCTTTAGCACTGTTGAGTTCTGCTCTGCCCTTACCACTTACCCAGATGCTGTCTGCACCCTCTTCCCTGCTGACGTGCCCTGCTCATGCCCTCTTGCTGCCGCTGTCTACGCCAATCCTTCCGCTTACGTCACTTTCACTTCCGAATGGCTCGGCATTGAAGGAGGAGTTAACGTAAGACTTAAAACCAAAATCTATTCCATTACACAGAGCCCGTTTTCAATGATTGGTTACCCCACGTGATTTTGCTTTCGCACAGGGTGACTACATCACTCGCACTGAAATCGTTTCCAACCTCGGAACACCCGAGGAAACCATCGTGGGCTGCCTCCTCTTGGAGTACGCTTTGGTGGCCGTTTAAGCGCAAGCAGACCTGCCATTTTTCTTCCAAACTGTTCGTGAAATATTGGTGATTTTAGTGTGTTGGAAAAATCTTAATGTCGAAATAAATCAGTAAAGCAAAGTGTATAGTGAGAACTTCCATTATTCGGAATCCCAAGCAACAAGATGATATACGAGTACTTCATCACTACACACATTTTGTATTTCAAACTCAGCCAGTACGCATCAAATATTTTGGACACATCCGCGTCGGGACACGTACGTACGTAGACCTACATCTTCACGTTTGAGACCAAGAATCACACCAAATACTATGAGCTGAAAAGGACAACATTGCCAGTCAAAAATTAGCACAGCCTTTATGGCTACATACGCCTTGATGTCAAGCTGTAATTTCATAATTAGATGAGAGCTTATCATTTTTGCAGGGTCCTACACCGACACCGCCAAGAAAGATGAAGAATGCTCGGAGCACTTTGTCTACGTCTCGACTTCTACAAATCCGACCATTTTCCTTTTATGTATACTGTTTCTATCGCGGTGAGTGAAATATTTTTTGGCCTTTACCTTGTTATGTTGTCATACTCGTATAGTTCTTGTTTTCAGTCAACTTCAATGAATCCCTATCATTAACTGTTTTAGGTGAGCTTCATTTGGTGGTCATATAGCTTCTTATCTGAGGGAGGCAGCGCTGAAATATCATACAAAATTTTATCTGGCATAAGGGCGCAGTTGAAAATTTTTTTTTCAGGTTCACTATGGACAAATACAATGGTAATGGAAAACTCCTGCCACGCAAACGCGTCTCAGTGTTTTATAGGCCGATGCGTTCAGATTGGTTTGATTGATTTGTAAACAGAGACTATTACTGATTTATGGAGGCTTTACTGCCTGGCTGTATAACAAACAACAAAAAAAGGGAATCAACAGGATACGGAATGCCACCATACTGTATGACCCATAACGCACAGCCTAAGCTGTACCTGATGAACAGTTGATTAGACTATTGACCAAATCTAAGCACCCTAACTGAGCAAAGTAAACCTCCCTCTCCCTATATAAACAAGAGAAGCTCTCTATACGGTACCAGTCGTTCTGAATCCTTCTCAATCCTCTACATACTAAAAATGAAAATCTTGATTGTTGCAGCAGCATTCTTGGTGGCGAGCGCATCGGCCAGTGTCTTGAGGGCTAAAGGCCTCACCGACTGCGGTAATTTTTTTAAAATATTTTTGCCTTTCGACTAACAAATGTCACTCAAGAATTTTCACGTAATCGAAAAACGGAAAAACATCTCTTTTAATAACCTATTTCTAGGCGGTGGCGGCACTTCCATTTCTTTCAATGGAGAAATCCTTACCCGTACCGCTCCCGTTGTCGGCAGGATGTTCATGGATTTAACCGTAAGTTGCCACAATTGCAATGCACCAGTGGTTCCTTTGAAAAGCTTTTTCCAGCGCATTTATAAAATGTTTTTTAGACCACCACACTGATTGATGCTACAGTCGAAGCCAATTTGACTATGCGCAAAGTCACCACCCGAGTTGTCGACAACTATGAAGTTCCATGCCTGAACGGCATTTCTGGCACTTGGTAAGTCTTGCTCCCATTATGTGAAATGAAAGTTCATAACCAGGGTATCATTTAGTCCTATGCATTTCCGACGAAAGACAGACTGAAGTTTTGAATTTTTTTAACAATTCATTTTTTTAAATATTGTGTAGCACCCTTGATTTCTGCTCAGCCCTTACCACTTATCCAGATGCCATCTGCACCCTCTTCCCTGCTGGCGTGACCTGCTCATGCCCACTTGCTGCTGCCGTATACGCCAATCCATCCGCTTACGTCACTTTCACTTCCGAATGGCTCGGCATTGAAGGAGGAGTTAACGTAAGACTAAATAATAAAATCATTCCATAACACAGAGCTTGTTTTTAATGATTGGTTTGAACATTATTTTTTATTGTATAGGGTGACTACAGCACTCGCACTGAAATCATTTCCAACCTTGGAACTCCTGAGGAAGCCTTGTTGGGCTGTCTCCTTCTGGAATACACTTTGGTGGCCGTCTAGGAACACGCAATCGTTCTGCTTAAAAATTTATTATCAAATACTTATGAACGTGGTGTATTGGAACGATTTAAAGAAAAAATAAACTGACTATAGCAAAAGAGTAATGCGTTTCAGAATTATTAGCAATCGCAATAAAACAATAGAATTTAACTAAAATTTCAAATTCAACGCGTTCTCCGAGTTTTTTCTGATTCTTGGCGTCGTGGTGATGCATTTCTCTTCGTATGTTCAAAAACCAAGCATCGAATCATATAAAATAAGCGTATAAACGGAATTTTCAGAAGATCAATGGAAGTTGGCAATACAGGGTGCCAACGTATGACAGCTTGATGAAAATTCCCCTTATTTACAATAACAATAGTTATATATGAAATCTTTTGGCTCGCATGCATTTTCATAGTTTTCTTGTGCGTCAATATACGAACCGTAATCGTCCTATATTGAGCAAGATAACAAACCCATTGAATCTTATTTGCTATATCCCGGCAAATAAAGGCTGTTGTCAGTCACTTGGATTAAGGACATTGCTTTTAAAATAAAGGCCGAATGCTTGCACGAGCAACGCCGTTGAAATGTTGAAAGCTCCGATATCGATTCTGACTGGTGTGACGTCTATACTCAGCCGATACTATTATCTTTTATGTGGGCAGAGTAAATACAAACCGTCCAATCTTTGTGTACCTGCACGGACTTGAATGATGCCCATAATCTATGAGACTCAGTTGTGTGCGTTTCACTCTGTTGCTGTGAGAAATTCATTAAAATATTTCGATCATGAAACGGCCCATTGTATTAATCGTATTTGCTCTGCTGGCCACCTCTCCGTCGTTGTGCTCCCACAACATAACTGATTGCGGTAAGAGAAAAAGAAAGTTTTAGTCACTTTTTTAAAACTAGCCTATTTTGTCCTCTATGAAATCTTTTCGGACGACAGAACATTGAGGAAATGCATGTGATCTTTTATTTCAATTAAAGGCGGATCTTACGTTGCATTCAGTGGACAATCAACAGACAGTGCTGATATAACACAAGTGCCTGGAGGATCGATTGTATTGTCCATAACGGCCATCAACATACAATCAATACCTGCGGGTGTGGTGCTCACGAAACTTATCAGACGGGAGGCCGATGATGTCATCGTTCCGTGTCTTGATGGGTTTTCAGGAAGCTGGTACGTCCACAGTTTTGTTTTTAGCTGGATTGAAAAATACTGTGATAGTGTAATGAAACTAATAATTTCTATTATTTCCAGCCAAATTGATCTGTGTGATTTCATGATCAATTATCCAGAATTGATCTCGCTTCCGGTGGCCGGTTGCCCGATTCCTCCAGCCAGCTACAGTTTTAGCAGCAACCTGTTTTTTAACGAACTTTGGCTGGCTGTTAATGGAAACCTGCAGGTATAAGCGATATTTGATTTTTGCCTTAAAAATTCGCGCAACGAAAATTTGCATTATATTCTTTTCAGAACGCCACGTACAACATGCGATATGAGTTAAAAGTAGAGCAAGAAGTTGTCGGCTGTTTCACCGTACCAATCATCCTCTCAAGTAGCGGCGTTTAGAAACACTTGTGACCATACAAATTTTTATAGAAATATTGTACGCGATTCAATTGTAATTACACTATCGGTTTTTATCTCAACGCACAACTGTTTAAAAATTTCAATTGCTAAACTCGCGGTATGTAAAACCGCGATAGACTCTGTTCAACACACATCCCTCAACAGGAAACTGATCGACAGAGGGTCTCGGCTTTCGTCAGGTTTTCCAGAGGGCCACCTCCCACCCATCCAATGATTCATAGTCGGGATTTGGCCCGGATTTGGATTCAATCACGTACACATGCACTTGTTCTCTACCGCAAAGGCGCTCAACATCTGACAAAGTCCCTTCATTCGACATCGTCGACGCTTCTAAACAACAAAAAGACTATTTCGGTGAAAACGAATTCGGAATCAAGAAACGAGACTCAAATTCCGCAGAGGAGTTCATACTTTACCTGTGGGGTGAATCCGACATGTCCTTGCCTGAGGTTACACCTGGCCAATTTCTTCCCCTTTCTGCTTTCACCGGCTTCAAGGTTACATAAACACCAGATTTGCCAGTGACGTCTAAGCAGTCCTTGTGAGCAGAAGCTCGTTTAGAACGGAGGCGCGGAGCTCTTTTCCAGTATTGCGAAACAAACACAGTGGCGTGATTCATTTTTATGTATAGAAATTCAACGTCTAGAATCTCAGTGCACCTAGACGTAAATTGAGCGAATCACAGCCTTGGTAAGTCATAGTTTTGTTTATTCCAAGTTAGTTGTTATTTGTTTTGACCGGTTTTGGCTGACATTGTTAGCTGTTAAGAGTCCCACTACTACGTGACAAGACCATATATGTGACTTATTATCACCGGCTGTTCCACCACATCCCAATTTTAACAATCGTTTGGGATAGTGTACCGCAGTTTGTTTTTTTCCTTTTGGGTTTTTGAAATAAATTTTATCATATTGTGTTTCCTGCTGTTGTTAGATATGTTAAAAGGCAAGTGACCAAATTTATCCATTATGTTTTTGTACAGTGTCAGCTTACGATGGACGAGAAAAGTGCCTCTAGCAGTTCCGGTATCCCAACACCCACGTCGCTTAACAACAACGATGACGTCATTGAACAAATCAGAAGTTGGATTCAGTTCGACGTCAGATCGAAATTCAACGAAGATGCTGCCAAATACATCGAGTCGGTTGTGGGGCGAGATCTTTCCTCCTTGGAAAAGACCGTAGTCGAGAGACAATACGTTAAAGTCGTATTGGAAATGTGGCTCAGAAAGAGTTTACGAAAAGCTGTTGAATTTTTAAAGGACGACACGATCGACATCAGCGTCGGAATGCCCTCTTTATTGAAAGAATTGAATTCTATCAATTCATTTGAAGATATTGGCCACAAATTGAATGAGACGGCATGCCAGTTGGAAAATCTGTGTGACGCAGGATGTCAGTATTTAAAACTCATCCTCGATCAGGTGGATATTTTCAAAAACACGCCTCGTTTCTCGGTTCTTATTGCCAGTTATTTCAAGCAATTTAAAGCGTCTTGTATTGAAAAAGTCTTTTCCAGGTGTCTGGATGATATCGCCAAAGATCACATTAACGGCAAGAGAAACCAGCAGTTTATTGTTGCACTAAATGCGCTTCTACAAGTCGCCAGTGAAGACGTAGAAATTCAAAATATTTTGGAGAAATATCTCAATGGAAATGACGTCATAGATCTCAGCAATATGGATGGCCATGACTTAATCAACAAACTGGTGGAGACCTTTGCAAGCTGCAGCGATGCGACTAACAACGAATCATCAGAATGGATAAATCAGCTAAAATCTGAACAAGATTGGCCACCAAAGTTGCAAGTCCTGGTCAAAGAGACGTGCAAGGCGTTCCTGCTACCTAAAACGACAATCAAAATCAAGGAGGAGTATGGGAGGAAAATAATATTTATTGAGGGCACCTCTGTGTTTATCAGCAAAACGATGGAAGAAATGAAACGATTGAAAGAAGACAATCCGGAATTGCAGGAAATCCAAATCGTCGGACTGTCATCCGTTCACGTCGATTGCCACCTGGAGAACGAAACTTGGCACGGGACGAACTTGGGAATCGTTACAGATAAAATCTGTGTAGATTACGAAGTATGCCGGAGAAATGACGTCCAAAGGATTGGTAGCTAGCCTATCTGTAATTGTTTTTTATTCTTATTTGATGGTCTCAACCTTTGCTTAAAATGTAGAAGAAACTACCGAATCGATAAACAACGAAGATGTTATGGACAGCTTCTCCGTCTGCTGGGATTTCTCAGGAAAAAGTGGTAATACACCAAATTGCATTAGAATATTTAAATCTATTTTAATACTCGGTTGCTGATCGCAGGAGAACCGGGTCGTCCGGGGGAAAGCGGCGGTAACGTACACATCATTTGCAACGAGATGATTAACGCTGAACGATGGAAGATTATCTCTGATGGAGGCAATGGAGGTGACGGACAAAACGGCACTAACGGGGAAAGTGAACCGGACAGGAAGGCCAACAAATGGTCTAAAGAATATTTCAAAACAGTTTTCCCTTCCATGTCGATATTCGATTCCGGAGAACAGACAGAAGACGTTGTTCCAGAAGATGCGGTTAAAACTGTTTTAACGAAGTTAGAGGACTTGTTGCCTGTTAGTCGTAGGAAATCTGGCAAAGATATTCAACCAGGCTACCAAGGTAATTTCTTCATCGATGGCACTTCTAAAGATGGCACTAGAATCAGCGTATCGTACTATCAGTCCAAAACAAAACGACACACACTCATTCTCTGCCAAGGTATATATCATTTTTTAGAATAACTTAATCGATTTTATTAATAGTTTATTTAATTTTTGAATAACCAGGAAGCTGCGTCGGGCAAGGTGGATCTGGAGGCACCATCGTTTTTGAATTCATGACAGAAAAGAATTCGACCGCATCAGAATCCAGCGTTCCAGTCGTTGGTAAGCAAAACCGTCAACCAAGGGCTGTGCGGATGGGTGTCTACGAAGCAATGGGTTCTGATGGCGTCATGGGAACACCTGTTGGTGATGTTGGTTTCATCCACAGGCTGGACACATCTGAGGCATCTGCAAATCAAAATCTGACAGGACATTACATCGGCTTTGAAAATGATGTGAGCCTTCGGTTGGAACGCAGCCCCACGAAACCTATACAGCAGCCCAATGATCCTGAAAATTATTACGTCAAATTAAGGAAAGGTGAATATGCATCAGTTGCCGATCGTGGCACTCCCGCATACGGCCAAATCGAGCCATTGCATTCGTCGGTAGTCAATGCAACGAAAAAGAAGGCCATCGTTCGCCAAAGCCTCGCCCGGCACGTTGTGCAAGTGGACGACCGGAAGCAGATTTCACAATGCCTTCAAGCAAACTTATCCAACAACTGGGAGGAGGAACGATTGAAAGACAATGTTGACTTCTTAGTCAGCCAAATGGAAGGCAAAGAAATTCAGCTTTATCAATTGATGTCGCAATGCAGTCGGGGCCTTGAGAACATGGCATCAACGAGGTTTGCCAAACCTGCTCTGAAAAACAAACTGGATGTGAATGGCTATTCATACACTACATGTTCTCCAGTCAATCGGCGGTCAGTAGGACGTCGTCCAGTTGATTTCCGGCAAAAACCAGCTGTTGACGTTCGGTGCCTCGATATGATGCCAACAATGGGCGGTGTCGATAGCGCTCTACACAGCATTTTCGGCCAAATGAATTCAAGCGGATTGTACGTTTGCAATAACGTGAAAATGTTTCGCCATCGTCTTGCCACCTACATCCGGCAAAATGCAATAGATCCTAAATGTGTTGAGGAACCATCAACCTCATCTGGATCGGCTACATCCATCCGCAAACAAGAGAATCGTGCCAAAGCCTCGGCTTTCATCAAGCAGTTTGTACTCCGCGTGCAGAATAGCGATGCGCTAGATTATCCTGTCGCCAATGATATAAAAATTGCTTATTTCAATTATAGATGGACGAACGATGAGGAAAATGAATTCAACTGGCAAAGTGCAACAGAATTTCAAGAACTATTTGAAGAATACGCTCAATTTGTTGAGGCACCCTCAAACCCATTGGAATCGGCTGAATTGGAAATACTGGCAGATATCCATAACATAACCATCCACGTTTACATCGATCAATCGTCGTCCTTCAAATACAGGGAAAGCATGAATTCCAACAGTTCCAGCAAAAATGAGCGCTATATCCTTTACCACGGAAACGGAGAATGGCAACGTGTCGAGCCCAATAAAATGGTGAATAACATCTGCGAGAAAATTGACGAGGATTTATTCGAACGTCAGCCCATAAAAAATCATTATTTCCGTGAATTCTTAGACCTCCTGGAACAACACGGCGCTAATCAGCAGGTCATCCATTCCATGAAGATGCTTAGCCCTGAATACGGTGATACACCGGATAAGTTGTTTGAATTGCTTTTGCAACGCTTCCGGCAAAGTATTGCAAATCGGGAAAATTTGAATTTTGAATCGATGGTGGAGATGGCTGAATGGATAGAGGAGCACAATCGTCGAAATCTGAGCCCCATTTTCTATTTGAATATCGTCAAAGACATTCCAAAGGACTGGAAATGCGGGTTTTTAATGCTCGAAATCTACGACCGCTTCACTGAAGAGACTTCTGATATCTTGCTTATCGAAGAAGTACAACCTTTGTTGACTACAATAGAAAATGGAATGTCATCCATGGTGCCTCTATTACGAAAGCTGGTTGCCACATCCGAGAACTGCGCAGCGTTACAACCCCGAAATTTGTTGCGGCTTTTGAAAACGATAGCGAAAGATTGCGGACAAAGTGATGGAATTACAAGCCAACAATGGCCAGAACTTCAGCAACTGCCTCTCAGCGATTGGTATTACCATTTAAGAAGCAAAATGCTGGAAAGGCAAATCAATCTGCTTATCAATCAAACGACTCCTAAAGCAGAAGACGAACAGTTCAAGAACGAGGCTGTTTCCATGTTACTCGAACTGGAATTCAAAGAAGGTGAGAACTGCTTTGAAGATTTATTGAAAAAGGAAAAGATAAAAGACTTTGAAAGCGTGAAGAAATTTGGGGAATTTCTGAGAGACCACCTGTATCCGGGAGTGACTCCCGGTGAGTACGTATCCAAACAGAACGACGAACGAAACATCGAAGATATCCTCACGAAGATGAGGGATCTTTCGATGACGGACGAAGCACCCAAGAATAAAACCACCATATCCAGCAGCGAGAAAGCTGAAGAGATTTTGTCGATCCAACGGCATTACTTCCGCGAGTTCTTAGACTCTCTTGAAAAACACGGCGCCAACCAACAGTTCATTACTTCAATATCTGGTATACTAGAACATCCGGTATACTCCAAAATGTTGGGTGACATAACAAAGAATGACGGCTTGTTAAAGACAGCTGTTGGGTTTTTACGGAACAGTGTTAATCCAGGAGCTACCATTAGCCAAGAGTGCATCGAAAAACTCATTGACGATATCATGTCGAAGATGAGAAAAGCTTTGCTTGAGAACGAACGGAAAGCCACAAGAAAGGTACCTGACGATGATGTTTACATTCGGATGTTGGATGACGTGAAAAAGAAGACGGAAAAATCTAAACTGATTCCAGACAAGCTTAAAGACTGCGAAGTACAAATCGGCATAAGAAAACTGATCAAGCAATGGCAAACAAAAGGATTGGAACTAAATGATACGTCAGTTGTCGAGTTCCTCTACGTCTACGATTACGCCGTACAGAAGACGTGCACGAAGGAAGAAGATAAAGAAATATTCCGGCTACGTAACACTCAACGTGTGACGATTATGACATTACTGACATCGAAGAGTAAAAACACGTTAATGCAAGTATCAACTGGTGAAGGCAAATCGCTCATCGTCACGGGTGTCGCAATCGCATTCGCCCTTTGTCGAAACAAAGAAAACAAGAAGAAGAAAATCGATGTTATTACGAGTAACGACGTGTTGGCTCGCCGTGATTCTACGCTATCGGTGGCCGATGGTGGACTGCGGGATCTTTACGAATATTTCAATATAAGTGTGGCAAACAATTGCAGCCAATGGGTGGACGAACGAACACAAGCCTACAATGCAGCAGTCGTTTATGGACAATTGGCCAATTTCCAGCGAGACTATTTGCTGGATAAATTCTACGGCCATAACGTCCGCGGGGATCGCACTATGGACCTTGTCATCATCGATGAAGTCGATTGCATGTTGCTCGATCGCGGCAACAATGCGCTCTATCTATCGCACGACATCCCTGGCATGGAGATGCTAGAATCTCTTTACGTATTTATTTGGGAAAAGATACGTAGCTCTTCCACTGGATCTGATAAAATGGCAATTATCAAATGCATTAAATCGGCCGTTCTCTACGACCTTTACGGTGCTATAACTAAAGAAGATTTGGAATCGATTCACGGCCCATTGAAGGACAAACCGTCAGAAAAGAATGCACTGTGGGATCATTTGATTGAGAAAAAAGTCATCGACCCACAAGGATGTCTATTGATGGAAGGCAAGATTAAAGACATCAACTTTGAACCAAAACTAAATCCCAAAATTATCTTCTATCTTCATAGTGTGGCAAAACGCGAGCGGAGTATTCGATTACCTGAGCATTTGATGTCCTTTGTCGATCGTCATCTTGACACTTGGCTGGACAACGCCATGCAAGCACTGGAACTCAGACGAGACGAGGACTACGTCGTCGATCAAGACCGGACAGACGCTAGTCCAGATCTCAATCCTCAAGTGATTATTATCGACCAGGACACGGGGATCGACCAAGTCTCGTCGCAATGGGACGGAGCGCTGCATCAATTTATTCAGCTGAAGGAAGGCTGCAAATTGACGTCACAAAGTCTAAAAGCCGTTTTGGTATCTAACTTGTCGTATGTCAACCTTTACAAAAAGGCGGCAGGTGTCTCGGGCACGCTGGGATCGAAAACTGAACGGCAGTTCGTCCAAACCAAATTCAAAATCCTTCAGTTTGTCATCCCGACAGCTTTCCCGAAACGTTTCTACCTCAAACCGACGCAAGTCTTAAAATCAAAGGACCACTGGCTCCATGCCATCGCCAAAGAAACACAACAGATTGTTCTTCCTGAAGATCAAGCTAAAGCTCGTTCTCTCGTCATCTTTTGCCAATCAATCAAGGAGGTGAACGTTATTCATCGTTACCTTAAAAACGCCTTAGGATCGAAACTCAATGAGAACCATATCCATTGCTACACGCGTGATTATGAGAAGTTTGCTTTCGAAGGTAAACTGCTAGAAGTAGGTCACGTGATCATCGCCACCAACTTGGCAGGTAGAGGCACAGACATCAAAATAAGCGACAAATTGAGAGACAACGGAGGACTCCACGTCTGTCTGACTTTTTTGCCGAAAAACGAGCGGATTGAAGAGCAGGCGATGGGGCGTTCTGCTAGAAATGGAGCACCTGGAAGCGGAGTCTTCCTCTTGTACGAAGAGTCACCTACAGGAAAGAAATGGGGTGCAGGTAAATGGTGCAGCATGAAAGAAGAACGTCAGTGGAAAGAAAACGAATGGGTATCCCGTTTGAAAGAAGATTACAAGATCACAGAATACGAGCTCGAATTATTTGACAGATTGGCGATTTATTACACCGAACTGAAGCAAAGATTGAAAAACCGAAAACGTGAAGATCAGGAAATCAAAACAATTTGGGACAGTGTGTTGGACAAGTTTGCTTTGTGGCTCGATCAAACACAGGCCCACTTGACAGAGACTTATTCGTATTTTATAGATTTCCAGAAGAGACTTCCAGAAAACACCGATTCGAGGACAATCATCAATTTGGTGCCGCTTCTCAACAATTTCAGTGCTCTAAAATTGCCCTATTCTAACATAGATTTCAATATCCTCGAAAATTTTAGCGCTGCGCTTGAACTGTCAGACAAGACTGACATCAGTTGGATGACACCAGTTCGATCTGTCACCATGGCCAAATACCTGGCTACGCAAAAGTCATCGCTGTCGAAGGCAGGTGAGATTCTGAAACGAGTCATTGATTCAAAAGACGGAGAGCTTTATCCGGCTGCTCATTACTACTTTGCTTTTATTTTAATCGAAGAAGATTTCAAGGAAAACAAAACTGAGTTCATTCAAATTTTGCGAAAATGTGAAACTATTTTGAACAATCACATTGACATGCACTTGTCCTTTTACCGCAAAGTCGCTCACGCAACGCCTGACCAAGTCCCATCGTTCTGCGTCGTTGATGCTTACAAACAACAGAAAGATAATATCGTGAAAATTCTGGAATATTTCATCGGTTCTGTTCGAGCTCTGCTGGGCAACCATTATTGCTCAGCTTCTAACCTAAAGGAAGTTGGAAAAGAAGAGAAAAAAGAAAAAACCTTTATTAAAAAAGCTGAAATTTATCTACAAAAAATCGGTCTAGATTTTGTGCGCTTCCAAAAAGAAAGAAAATCAAAGTGCAAACCTGAACAACAGCTCAAAATCTCTCCCGAGAAAGCGGACAAACTTTTTCAGTTATTGGTAGAAAAGAAGTGCATCAACTGTCAGCTCAACGACATCGATACAATCCCTAATGGGGACAATATCATTGAGCAAGTGTCCGACGAATACGGAATCAAGAACCTGATGGAAAATTTAGAGTTCATTTCATTAGGGGAGAACTTAACTGAGAAGCAGATCGAAAAACAATTGAAAAAAGAAAATTTGATCCCGTGCACGAGAAAGGCGTTTTGGGAGGAGCTGAAGAACGCAGGAGCACTAGAAGCTGTGAAAGGGGGGTTATGCTCTCAGATGAAATGCGTCATCATGTTGGAATCGGAATGCGATGTCGAGCCAAGTAAACCGAAGAGCAGAAAACTTGATCGAGATAAACGGATCAAAATTGAAGACTTTCAGTTTGGATTGGATTCTTTCGATCGGGAAAACAACTGTTTAAACGTGCTGTACAACCCAATTTACGACAACATGAATGACTTGTTGAAGCAAAAGAAAGTCATGTTCAGGAAACAGTACGTTGTTGAACAACTTGGCAAAGAGGAGTATCGACGCCGCAAGGAGACATTTGAATCCAATCAAATTGCACAGCTCAATCTTGACAAACTTGAGAGTGCCAGTTTGAAATTTTCTGGCCCATTGGGGAAGCATGATCTGGAACGAGTCAACATAATTTCTAGTGGCGAGCAGAATGGCGTTTGGAATGCGCTAGTGGATCAGCACATTATCGATTCAAACGGTAAGTTGTCGTCCAACTACCAAAACTTCAGTTATCCTGATTGCCCGGTTTATGAAGAGCCCGTCATGCGTGTGATTGGCAGAACATTTGTCGCTGAAATAGTTAAACGTCAATGGCTAAATGCTGCGCAAGATCCCAAATGTTTGAAAGCCATAAATTTACTGCCATTAAAACCCTATCGAGATTTGCTTGGCGATTTGATGGCTGCCCACGTCATCTCTGGTGCTCGAGTGACGGAAGATCTAATACTCATCGAGAAGGAAACTAAGGAAATTGAAGACGAGGACGAGCGTGAGTGTGTTCTGAAGTTTCTGAAAAGCCGCCAAGCTATTTACGTTCCCAGAATGAAAAAGAGCGAAATTTTTCTTGATCTAATTGAACCGGATATTCGAAGGATTCCTAACATTACAAGTATTTCCACAGAGCTCCACATCTTCGACCTCCTTGGATTCAATCACGTCATTGACATTAAGGATGGGGAAACGTCCTGGAAGTCATATTTGGGAGCAACGTTCACCGGTGCTGTTGGCGTAGCTTCGATTGGTGTTGGAATTTTCCTGATTCACGGGAAAATGCTATCCTTTGGATTAAGCAAGAATTTATTGTTAATGGGAGGCGTATCAGACATTTTGTACGCCACAACGGCCATCCTGACGCGAAGCAACTTCACGTGGGCCAATTACACTCGTCAGAGGCTAAGGAGTGCCATGGGAAAAACGGAACCAATCGAAACGATTAAAGCCATTTTCAAATTATATAGCTCGTCTGAAAACGCTGCGTTCCGAGAGGCCATCAAATCGGCCGTCAGTTTGGAAACATGGAAACGACAAGGCAGAGCCCAAATTAAAAGCGAAATGGAAGTAGATAGGACTGTTAAGCATATTGAATTGAGCAATCAACAAACCGAGTTTTACTTTCACGCTCAACTCCATTATCTCTTACAAGATTTGAGCATCTTTCCGCTTGGAAAAATTAAGAAATACGTCAACAAAATTCGTGAGAAGCTGACCGAATTGAATGAGTGGCATCGTCTTGAAATATCCAAGTCTTTCATCAAAGACAAAGTGAATGAACTAATTTCTAATTGGACAACACACGGAGAAAGATGGGTCTATGATACCGTCGACGCTCTGACTTTGAAATTAGAAGAGATTCGTGTTAGCCTTCAAGGAGAGGCAGGAATCCCGTTGACACAAGAAATAGCTGACAAAGGGATTCACGAAATGGAACCGATTTTCAACGACTTCGAGGTGCGCATGGGATTCATACGCGTTACTGTCACACGTATCCGCGAATTTCTACTAGACCTGGAGAATCATGTCAATCCTGAAACCCCAAGAGCTAAAGACATAGACGTTGAAGAATTTAAGCGTTTCCAGAAAAAGGCGATGGGCGACATGGACTCTGAACTGGGAAGACAAGTGGAAAAGATTCTGGAGTTGCTGAGGCAACAAATTCATCAAGTCGCATCTAATCAAATCTCAAATCTAAAGAATCTTAACCCTGAAATATTCACCGCTTTTTTGCAATTGACTTAAACGAAGTTGAAAATTCGGTTTTTCTTCAAATTTTACGTACTGTTAGTATGTAAATATGTACTGTATTGTATACACTTCGTATGCTGTGAGTGAGCGAAGAACATTGTCAATTGTGTTGTAATTCTTAGAATTTTCTGTCTAGACTACTCTACCTCTTTGCTTGATCTATTTGTGGTGCGTAGTACAAGATGCCATTGCCATTGTTCGACTGAAATGCCAGTAGCTATATGGACTGGAATGGGTAACAAAAATTTTCAATTTTAAGGGTACGAGGCCAGAAACTCAAGGACCACGACAAGGATGGGTTAGGTAAAATGTCCTTCCTGGAAAACCATTACCTGCCCTTACTTTCAGTCAAGGTTTGTCCACAGAGCCAAAATCAACGCACTCTGTGAGATTTGTGAGTTAAAGCGTCGATCTTGTGATGTTTAAGAAGAGTGTGATAATAAAATGGGTAAGATGCTGTACTGCTATAGTTCAATTCGTTATTCTGTTAAGTATTATCTGAGTGCAAGTGAGTTTAAAAAGTTTCAACTGAGCTCACTACTTTTTTAAGCTAGTGTAACCATAAGGGCTGAACCTTTATGGCCGCTGCTAAATCTGTACGGACCGCACCGTAAACACGGTGTTAACAAATGCAATGGGTATTGTGTATTAAACGTTATTGTGGGCATCCGTGACTAGATTAATGTTAGTGGCGCACACACAAACATTCTTTTTAGGGTGGATTGTGGGTTGGGTGTTTCGAGTGATAATTGAAGTTATCGACGTCGTCATCATGTGCTAGTATCATATCTAATCAAAGTAAGGGAAGTTTGACACTTTAGACAGATCGTTCGAGAAAAGGCATCATGGGCCCCCCCACACGTGTGACGTTCGAATGCACGCTAAACAAACAGTAAGTTATTCATTTTGATTGATTTGTAAATAGTACTTGTTGGTGGCTTATTAAACGCCACTCCTCTGTGCGTCATAAAGCTGTAAAACAAACAGAAAACTAAGGCTATCGTGTCAACATAATACGGGCGTAATCACACTGCGTGGACTAAAAGCATTAGCCGTACTCGGTGAACACGAGATTAGGAACAAATCTTGGCATTAAACCAAAGGAAAAGAAATCGTATAAAAGCGGAGAAAATTTCTGTGTTCATTCGACTGTTGCTTCTGAACTTGTCACGTACCCAGTACTGAAAAAAAAATGAAATACTTGATTGTTATCGCAGCTGTTATGGTGGCGGGCGTTTCGTCCAGCGTCCTGAGGGCCCAGGGCCTCAGCGACTGTGGTAATTTTTGACGCTTTTACTAAAAACATAACTATTCAATTTTCATAATACAAAAGTAATTGAATTATTTTTCCCTTTTGATATTTGACAAACAAGGTGCTGGCGGTGATCCAATCAAATTTACTGGACGATTGCTCACTCAAACGGTTCCCGTTGTTGGCAGGATGTTCATGGATTTGACTGTAAATATTAAAACATAATTTCATGTTTTTATTGTTTATGTCGATACAATTGGCGAGATACAATGTAAGTGAAAAACATATAGTTATCTAACAATAATGTTTCTTAGACCACTACCCTGATTAATGCCACAATCGAAGACAATTTGCAAGTCCGCAAAGTCACTACCCGCTTGGCCGACAACTATCAAGTTCCATGCCTGAATGGCATTTCTGGCACCTGGTAAGTTTGCTACAGATTGACAACTAAATTCACGAGCCAGGACCTAAAAAAGGCACTTATATCAAATGGACGACCATGAATAACTTTTGTGTATTCATTTGTCTTTACTTTTATCACGTATAGCACTGTTGAGTTCTGCTCTGCCCTTGCCACTTACCCAGATTCCGTCTGCACCCTCTTCCCTGCTGACGTGCCCTGCTCATGCCCCTTCCTTGCTGACGTCTATGTCAATCCGACCGCTTACGTCACTTTCACCGCTGAATGGCTCGGCATTGAAGGAGGAGTTAACGTAAGCCTTCAAGAAAGCAATTCCATAACATAGAGCTCGTTTTTAATGATTGGTTTCGCACATTATGTTTACTCGCACAGGGTGACTACGTTACTCGCACTGAATTCGTTTCCAACATTGGCACTCCCGAGGAAACCGTCGTAGGTTGCCTGCTCTTGGAGTACGCTTTGGCCGCCGTTTAAGCGCAAGCAGAGCCCTACAGTCCTACTTGTTAACTTTTTGTGAAATGTTGCTAAATTTTATGTGAATAGACGAGATGTTAAAGCTGAAAATCAATCAGTGCAGCTGAATTGCAGTACATTACCTTATTCACCGTTATCTTATGGTAAAACGTGTCTTTGTATAAGGTGGTAGGAATATGGCGTGTAGCATTATAGCTTAACACATTGTCAAATTTGACGGAGATTAACAAACGCCAACAAACGTATCCAGAACTACATACTGTATCGTAGACAACGAAAACAACTACATCCTGTTGGTTTAGGCATATATAAAAATGCGTGTTATTGTACTCAACGGGATAGCCAGGGAAATCGAGGAAAATACAACTCGCGCTAACGCAGGAGAAACGTTACGTTATTCACGTAGACACCGATTACAGTTTACATTTTGCCCTCAGCCATATCTTTATCTCGTTGATGAATAAGGTTTAAATATTAGTTGTATGCGATTTTCTACACTCAACCCTTTCTAAAAATGATCACCTATCCTCCACAATTAGGCTAATACCTCTGTCCTTGTGTTATACCTGCAGGTGGAATTTTTGAGTTATGGAAAGGAAAATTGGAACAAAAAGATCACAACCTATCACATTCTTGGAATACAAAATTTAATTTTCTGACCCATCCTCAGGTCATTATCTCAGACTATGTGTCATTTTTCTTTTAGAACTTGTTCTATTTCAGTTAAAATTCAACCGTGCAAAGAACAGTTGTTTTCCTTTACGTTTGTAGTGTATTGTGCTTGTGTTCCGATCGTGTGCTGAAAATCAACCTATTTTTCAAACCGATTAGAGAGATGATCTAAAACCATAAGTATATTACAGTTGTTCTGTCAGTTCAAAATTATATGCTATATTTTAAAGTCTTAATTTCAGTGAAGCGTTAATAGGGATCGTCGTTGTCGTGTTTCAGTGGTAGACTTGTAAGAAAAAGTAACAGGCTGTCAACTTTGCCAGTGCATCCGAACTGGCGGATGGGTAGAGAAACAAAAAATTGCCGCTTTGTTTTCTTCAATCACGTTGTCTGATCCACCAGTTTTAGCCTCTAATGCCTAACGCTGAGGCTTAGCTATATGTGACACTTAAACCAGGCATAAGCCGTTCACCTTCTTATACTCAAATTTCCAAGGGATCTGTATGGAGCGCTAAAAGCACATATACGCTGTACCTAACTGGTTTGTCGATCGTAGTCGAATTTCAATGTTCCGTAATATTATAGGCAGATTTGCTGCAAATCGTGCAATTCGCTGTACAGCGTGCAGCGTCACGCAGAAATCGTGTTGACGCACCAAATCACAAGCAATTTTATAAATCCCAAACGCGTTCACTGAGTACGATATACCGCGATATACTTAGCCTATATAGCATATATAGAATGAAAGCAAGAACCAGGATTTGGGTGTTATTTTATCTTTATTGACATCGTATATCTATTAGCCAGAGTAAAAGAGGACGCGAGGAAATAGAACTATTAAAAACAAACTCTATACCATGCACGCGGCTTATCTGTGTATACACAGTTACCTATGCACGTACCATAATACGAACTCCATACAACTGTACATGTAGAACCTAGTTTTATGCCTTTAAAATTACTGTATATATTGTAGCTTATATAGTGTATATAGAAAAATACTGTAGTCTCTTATTTTGTTACTCTATGAAATAAGGTAATTCTAGTAGTACAAAAGCTAACAAGCTTTGGTAAACAATAGTTATACAGTCCGACTTTCGGCACTTGTTTACCAAAGCAATGCATGGAATCGAACGTCGTTTCCATATCAGCATACTGGTAAAACCTCCAGGTAAATTAGAACAAACTAACGATAAAACGATAAGAAAACACAGTGGGTTTTTGAGCATTATGTTGACGTCATAGCCCTGGGTGTATTAAAGGCAAATGCTTTAATGAAATGATTCACTTTGCAATAGCTTATTGTTAAGTTTCTATTTCCAAACGCCTCTCCAAAAAATGAAATTCTTGATTGTTGCAGCTCTATTTGTGGTCACCGTTTCGGCCAAGTCAGTAAGAATTAACAGCCTCAACAACTGCGGTAAGTCTTTCCTCAATTTCACACTCAAGAAATTGTTAGTTTAAAAAAAGTAAGGCGTAATTTTAACCGAGGATTAACATCATGCAGGAGGCCCTGGAGCACCAATTACTTTCTCTGGATCAATCCTGACCGATCCCGTTCCTGTCCCAGGCGTTATGAATATGGATTTGACAGTACCTAGACTCAAATGATTGCTCTTTATAAAAATAAAAGTTAATGTTAACAATATTTTTTCATAGACTGTTACCTCAGTTGCAGCCACCGCTGCCGATGGTTTGACGCTTCGCAAAGTCACCACACGCACCACTGACAACTTCGAAGTTCCCTGCTTGAACGGCATCGCTGGCACCTGGTAAGTAATCAAACAATTAGTGAATGAGATTATAAACATTCTACTCCTTTTACTTATTTTTATTTTATTTTAATAAGCACCCTTGATTTCTGCACCGCCATCGCCACCTACCCAGAATACGTGTGCTCGCTGTTCCCCCCTGATGTTCCATGCTCATGCCCCGTCGACGCTGGTACCTACTACGCCCCGGAGGCTTTCGTTACCTTCGATGCCGCATGGCTCGGTATTGATGGAGGAGTTGCTGTAAGAAAACGAATAAATACGATACCTTATTTTAATAATGTTTGACCGTATCTTCTAAATAATTCCCTTGTTTTTTTTCTTTTGTTCGTCTAGGGTGACTATGCCACTCGCACGGAAATCGTTTCCGCTCTTGGAGCACCCAACGAGCTCGTCTTAGGCTGCATTGATTTAACCTACACACTCACTGCTGCCTAAAATATATTGACAACTATACTTTTGACTATTCCTTGCCTTGACTTTTTTGCTGCGATGTCCATGAAAGGACAAAAATAAAAAGTAAATCAAACGAATCGTTCCTCATCATCAGCTGAATTGGCAAGATCCATAACACGTTAATAGTAGGCTATAATTTACCGAAAAAATTTGGAGGAAAATTCTTTGGTTTGCTCTGCTATAAATAACGTGTTCACGGAAAGATTAGGAAAGTGTGATTAACAAATTCTTCACATAGAACTTTCTCATCTGCGAGCTTTTTTAGTTATCCAGAAATTCCATATAGTTGGTCGGTAGTTCAACTGCTCCTGGTTTCATTTTTGAACTCAGAACAAACCCTTTGAATGCTATTAATTAGTTAAGATCGTGTGGCCTAATGGATAAGGCGTCGGACTTCTATAATAGTGACATCCGAAAATTGCGGGTTCGAGTCCCGCCACGATTAATTATTAATTTTATTTGGAAGATGTTAGTAATTTAATGTTTGTAATTCATACTCGGTTTGGAAGAGCGGATGACAGTGAATAGCCGAAACGTTAAGATAGGTAAAAAGTTTAGAGGAAACGCTTGCAGTGAAAATTACCACGTTACTTTTTTAAAATATATAAACTAAGTTTAATTTCCTTAGGTAAATGATGCGAAAATAAATTCCGCCCGATAAGGGACTTGAACCCTTGACCTCAGGATTAAAAGTCCCGCGCTCTACCAACTGAGCTAACCGGGCAGTATTTCATAATCATACTAGCATAAGTAAGGCCATGGTTATAGTACTGGCCTTACTGGGTGTTAGTATAAATTTCAGCCCGACAAAAATAACCCCGATTAGTTCTATCTATTTTATAATTAAAAAACGTGTGGCAAATCACAAAGTGTTTGTGTGGTAAATTTTGACGAGCTTAATAATGAAGGTTTTGGCATGAAGTTTAAAAATAAAAGAACGAAGGTGCTGCTGGCGCGCCAGCACTGCCGCTGCAATAGCCAATAGTAATAGTGCAATAGCCATTTAGCCAATAGCATTCTTCGTTGCAAAATTGAAATGGTCACTTGCAACGAAAGATGTCGTTGCAAAAGTTTTTACTACGATCGTCTGCTACGACTTTTAACCATGCTGTTAACCGCTGTTAACTTAAAATGGGTCTCGGTCTCGATCATGGTCTCGATGTTCGCAAAATTCTCGATAACTTTGGAGAAAAAAATCACATGGTTTTGTACAGAATGCTAAATCACCTCCTAAATTTTCAGCTTCCCAGAAAGCACCATTATTTGTTTTTTTGTTGTTGCTGGAAATCATCAAGTATCAGGGCCATGTGGTGATACCAATACTATCGATTCTAATTTCCTTTTTAGTTTTTAACTTTTATCATTCATAAGCAAGGCTGACAAGCATACCAACTTGTGAATTGTGACAGCAGACTTCTCTAGAAATTCGAGGATTTGAGACATGTTAAGAGGGGAGGTAAATAAATGTTCAGTGCGTACCATTTTCAACATCCGTTGGGCTACTCAGTCATAATTGAAATTCACCATTCTTTCACATCAACCTGAGGGACATACAAGATTGTTTGAAGGTTGATTTTCATCGGATGTTATGTACCGGTACTACACACAGTACAGTATATTAAAATGTTATTTCTTTCAGTTTTTATTTGCTGTCAGACAATGTGTTTTCTTATCTTTAGGTGCAGTTCCGAACCACAGGCCTACAGTGTGCAAAAATAGAGAGCGGAAAAATCTACTCATCATGCTGATCTACATGATGGTGGCTACATGTAAGCAATATTGAAATGAATCATTAACAATAGTTTTGGCTTAGATTTGGCTTTCACATGCATCTATAAAACAAATATTTATATTAGCTAACTGTTATTGAACATACAACTACAAAGTATTAAATTAGCAACCGTGGACATTCTCTTGATGACAGTTATTTCACAATATTTTCCTGCTTCTTGGGACAGATGTCCTTGGAAAGATTGCAAAAAAATGTTTAAGGTATTTGACAAATTTGTATCATACTGAAAAAGTGATTTTTTTTAAATTCTTAAATTAGCAGAAAAAACCTAAAGTTGGAGGATGATACATTTGTTTCTTGTTCCAAGTTTTGTGAAACAAATGGTAAATTAGTAAAATTAAACAACACATGAGAGTGCTTTTACAGACAGTATTTTCTCATTTCTTTTTCATACCAGCAATTATTTGATATTTCTAATCGTTTTAGGTTGTTAAAGCAAGTTTGACTTCCTACGATGCTTCCACCAACATGCATGGTCGCCAAACTTTGTCGTTGTGTCGGACTGTTGCGATGGACAGTAAAAACTTTCCATAACGATTGACTAATAGAAATCGTTAAATGAAGAAACGTCGTTGAATAGTCCTGTGGATGGTTGAAAAGTAGAACCTCTACAAGGTACTACTACATTATGGTGTTTACTCCTTTATGGCATTCCAGTAAGGTCTTTACTCTTTTTTCAATTTTTCCCAATAGGCTTCCACAAAGATGAAGTAAGAGCCTTAGATCGCGAGCTGAGTCTGCTCGCAGAATTAGTGGAACATCACCCGTGTAAATTCGAATCATTTACGCAGAAGAACCGTCCATGGAAGCTGATTTCGGTGAGACGCAAGTGCTGATTCGTTTGGTAGTCAATTATGCCAACGTTTTTAGCAGCCAACACGTAACACATCTTGCTCAATCGAAGAGAAATCGCGATGTCGGAAGAAGAGCGTCTTCTTCTGGAAGAACTATCCAGTGCAACCAGTATGTTGTCACGCTACTGCGTATTCGCACTGTCGATAATGCCGCGATCGTCCTTTTGACATGGCCAATGGCTTGAGCCGGATACTAACAGCTATGGCATATGCCGTTCTCGCTTTACCTGGACAGCAAATGCGATGGACGCTACATCTACTGGAAATCAACACCCAACTCTGACGGTGGCTGTCATATTTAGGTGGCAAAAACCGGTGATGAATGGAGGCATCCATAGAAAAAGTCGGTCACGCGTGGGTCTTGCAGGCGAGGTAACTATTTCCTCCTTGAAAATTATGGCACTACAAGAGGTCGATGTGTTTCTCAATTTGGATTGTGGTTCAATCCTATGAACCGTTACGTCCGTCTACTACGCTTTTCTATGATAAAAAACCCCTATGACATGATGTACTCTTAACAACGCGATGAGTCCGTGGTCGAAATTTGTCATGTATCCATCGTTTGGCATGAATATGGAGGAGACGACTGTGATGACATTCCCAGTTTGGATTTTGATAAAAATACGCACGACAATCAAGCCCGACTTTTACACGAAACGTTGGCTTTAAATTAAAATTTTGATTGGAAATTCAATCCATGCCGATCCAACTAAAAATCGGCGACAAGTTCAGCAGTCGGTCAAAAAGGAGTCACCGGTTAATGTCTTCCGTTGTGTGATTCCCATGGATCTTTTTTAACCCCCAATTTTCTTTTTTGTAGGAGAAGACTAACCCTTCACAGAGTTTCAAATTTGTCCTGATGTAATCATGAATCCCCACGGATCTCGCATGACAGTCGGAAAACTGATTGAACTTTTGGCTGGAAAAGCCGGGCTCGTGGAAGGAAAATTTCACTATGGCACCGCATTTGGCGGATCAAAGGTGCGAATTTCATATTTCATTTGGGATTTTGTTATGTCAAGTTTTATTACAGGTCCAAGATGTCAGTGACGAATTGATCAAACACGGGTACAATTATCAAGGCAAAGAGTGTTAAACTTCTAGAACAACGGGGGAACAAGTGACGGCTTACATTTATTTTGGACCTGTACTCAAGCGAACCGATATCTTATTACGACAGTGAATGGATTTCATTTACTTTTAAAATTTTTAGGTTTACTATCAAAAGTTGAAGCACATGGTGATGGATAAGATGCATGCGCGTTCGCGTGGACCTCAAACTGTCTTGACACGGCAACCCACAGAAGGTCGTGCCCGCGATGGAGGTCTTCGTCTTGGTGAAATGGATCGTGATTGCCTGATCGCATACGGATCTTGGTTTGCTTAAGGTCGGTCATAGATATTATTGAAATTTTTCTGATCGAATTATTATTTGCTGCATGCTAATCTTGGAACGGTTGATAATCTCGAGTGATGCGTTTGATGTCGATGTCCGCAATCAGTGTGGTCTAATGTTCCAAATTCTGGCGTAACTTTCACTGCGCCAATCAGTCAAAGTCCGTCTACTTGTGTCCGGGTAAACTGGTTTTCAATGGCCAGCGATGCGTCCATCCCAACGACTATCAATGTCACAATGCATCCATCATCGAGTCAACTGTTTCGCCTTCCTTACCAGTTCCGTCAAGTCCGGTTGAAGCCAAAAACGAGGTATCTATTCTAATGTATTTCTTTAATAGTTTAATTTTATGAAGAAGTTTTAATAATTTTGTGTGGAAAAAATTAAAAAGGTGGCGAAGAATTGCGATGGAAGACCAGATGGATATTATCAAGACGGTGAATCTGGATGTCGGAGTTATTTCTACTGCGCCAGCGGGATGAAAACCATCTACGTCTGCCCGGGCAAAAGCATCTTTGACGGACAACGTTGCGTCGAACCGGACACTTACACGTGTCCGCACAATTCGTCAGACTGTCAATTGGGAGATACAACTGTCACAAACGGCTATCAGGCCGACTTGAATTCCGGCTGCCGGAATGACTATTTTTGCAGCGGAGACGGGCACTAGCTGATCACGTTAACCTGTTCTGACGATCGATTATTCGATGGCAAGAAATGCGTCGATCCGGCCCATTATCGTTGCCCGTCTGAGCACGTGACCACGACGGACAAATCAAAAGCCAACAGTGCCTCCGTCCAGCTGGATTCGTATTATTCTTATTCCCCTCCATCCCGTGCCCGGAAGCCGTCAGCCGTTCAATCGCAGACGTTTTTCGTCGTCAGCAGCCGGAACTGCGCCACAACGGTCCGTCCTCAGCAGCAGTTGTCTACCAATCCGTCCAAAGATTATTGCGAAAAGAGTTACGGATTTTCTCCGTTGCCGGAACAGGATGTCGCCATTATTACGTGTGTGTCGGCGGATCGCGATCGGATCTTCAATGTTCGGGGGATACCATCTTCAACGGCCAAGTGTGCGTCGATCCGTTGCAGTACACTTGCCCGGAATCCATCCACAAAGCGGAATGCCAAGGTAAATCGGATAGAGTCTATCCCGACAAGCAGTTTGGATGCCGGAATTATTTCCTGTGCCTGGGGGAAGTGCAAACGAATCTAAGTTGCCCGGCTGGCCAGCTCTTTGATGGACGCAGGTGCGCATACAGTCGCCGCGTTACTTGCAATGATCCCACTGTCATCGAGGGTTGCACCAATTCAATGCAAAGTCCGTGTGCTGGAAAGACGAACGGCCTTTATCTCGACCAGAGCTTTCCTGGATGTCGTGGCTATCTCTACTGCCGGGCAGGCCGTCCTTACGGACCCTCTGGTCGGTGTACCCGAAGTGAACGATTCAGTGGCCAGCACAGCCGCTGCCTAGCCAAACACAAAGTGGAATGTCGATCGTCACTCGATGATAACGAAGACGAAGACTACATGATGGCTGAAGTGTCCGCCATGTTGGCAACGATAATCACTGACGACATGGTAACGACCACGCCAGCAAGCAATTAGGTTTAACGTAATTGCTTGTTTCAACCGTTTTAATCATATACATACATGTACACATCAGAGAATTGAACCAAATACGTTTTGATTGCTTCCTTTTCATCTTTGGCCTGATCCCGCTTTATTTATTCCCGATTGATTGCCAAAACGACCACATTTTCCTCATATAGAATCCCGGATTTTTGTTTTGATTTTAGCTCGTTGAATTATTCTTAAAACATTCAACAGCAACTGTCGTGTAGCTATCGTATGTTTATTATCTGTTACACTCCGTTTGTTACCCACTCCCGTCGAGAGGGAGGCCATTCATAACGTGCCAGAAGAAGTTTCGCGAATATGACGTCTCGTGTTTCCCTCCGTAAAGTTTGTTTGGTTTGAATTTCAAGATTATTTATCTACTTGCAAAAATGAAAAACGTAACAATCGATGTTTGCTACATTTTATCTTGATTCTGCTTATACAGGTCGCATTTCCATTTTCTTTATTTAAGTTTAAATGTCTGTACTGTTAGTGGCAATAAATCGAATGTGACGAGCAACGAAAGGGGATTGCGACTTTGGACCACCCGACAGTAGCCCCCGACGGTACCCCGACAGTGGCCCCCCATGACACCATCCCCCCCGACAGTGGCCCCCCACGACACCATCCCCTCCGACAGTGGCCCCCCACGACACCATTCCCCCCGACAGTGTCCCCCCACGTTTTTGAATGGGGGGCCACAGACGGCGACGGAGTCGACACCAGCCCCCCCTGGCAATTGAGGCTGGTGGGCCTGTGTCGTGTAGGCATCCGACACCAGCCCCCCAAGTTTTAACGATCAAGTGCGTAGGGGGGGCCAGTGTCGTAGTATAATGCGACACAGGCCCCCCCCCCCCCCCAACCACTATTTTTCCAGTGACACTGACGCTTTTCTGCATGCTCTGTAAAGTGAAAGCGCGGTTGAATACGTGATTGGAAATTAGTGCCCCACGAAATACAGAAAAACTTCTATTTGCGGTAAGTTTTCTTTTCCGTATTCGAAGTAATTTGGTAAATATATATTTTTCATTTTATTATTAGGAGAGGATGTTGACTCTCATCAGACTACTACCAGTCTACCACCAGCTTGTTTTGTTTTATTTTTAGGTTCTACAATACAAAGAAAAATATATGTTTACCAAACAACTTCGAATACGCAAAAGAAAGTTTACCTCCAGATAATACGTAGATAGAAGTTTTTCAGTACTTCACGGGGCACTAATTTCCAACCACGTATTGAACAGTCTTTCACTTTAGACTTTACAGAGCATGTAGACGCGTCACTGTCACTGGAACATGGCCTATGCACTGGAAAGATAGAGGTTGGGGGGGGGGGGCTGTGTCGCATGATACTACGACACTGGCCCCCCCTACGCACTTGATCGTTAAAACTTGGGGGGCTGGTGTCGGATGCCTACACGACACAGGCCCACCAGCCTCA
Source organism: Daphnia sinensis (assembly GCA_013167095.2). Taxonomy (NCBI): domain Eukaryota; kingdom Metazoa; phylum Arthropoda; class Branchiopoda; order Diplostraca; family Daphniidae; genus Daphnia; species Daphnia sinensis. Next base: position 7,096,793 of record CM023189.1, on the reverse strand, counting down.
ATTGCCAGGGGGGGCTGGTGTCGACTCCGTCGCCGTCTGTGGCCCCCCATTCAAAAACGTGGGGGGACACTGTCGGGGGGAATGGTGTCGTGGGGGGACACTGTCGGGGGGAATGGTGTCGTGGGGGGCTACTGTCGGGTGGGATGGTGTCGTGGGGGGCCACTGTCGGGGGGGATGGTGTCGTGGGGGGATGGTGTCATGGGGGGCCACTGTCGGGATACCGTCGGGGGCTACTGTCGGGTGGTCCAATGTCTGCATGCCCAACGAAAGTGTGAGGGGACATTTTCAACTGGTGCCGCCAGGTGTCGAATTATTTTAGGTAAAGACGTCATTGGCCAGTACTTGGCGTACGACTCTTCAGCTTTCGCCATCAGATGGCACCACAAACGAATCATCAGCCATTTTTTTTAGTATCGTCACAGTCGTCGTCACGTCACAGTCTGTGGTATGGTGATGAATTATCCAGTTAAGGATGGTTTGTTAATACTTTTTCCCCTGCACACTTGTGGTAACCTATCACTCGAAATCTTTATCTTGGTGCTACACTGTTAACTTCATCTGCCCTGAATAGATAAAAGGTTAACTACTTCTTTCATTTACAGACATGGCTGAAGGACGCTTTTTGTAACAATCGTTGGACTAGCTGCCTTCTCTAGGCCAATCAACAGCCAGTCATCAATGACCGCCTTTGTAGTCAATCATAGAATTCTGCAAAACCTCATGCAGTGACCACTGATACTGGACACTGTGAGCTGAGATGGTGGAGTGCTCGTGCAGGAACGGAACTGTAAATAACTGCAACAATATCCCATTCTCCCTTTTTCTTTATTCGAGTGAGTATAGATTTGAATTTTCTATTATGATCTTAAAATTGTTGGTCCATTGATGTGCAAGAGGAAATCTCTTTGAAAACTTTTTTTTTACTCATTACATGTTCCATGCTTGTTTAAATGTCTTCAGTTGACCTCTGGAATCCTAACTAGTCACATCAAAATCTGATTTTATCCCTTCAGGTTACATGGAAAGATGGCTCGAAGAGGAAGTAAGCCTTAGCCCACCCAATCCAAGTCATTTTAATCATGATCTGAAATAGTCCCAATCAGGCCTCAACTCCAGATCCAGATGAAAGAGCAGATGAAGCATATGTTGTTCAGAAAATTCTTGATTGGAGGTTAGTTTGGAAATTATTTCTGTCCTAAATCACATTAGTATAAATGAGTGGCCTTGTGTTTATAACTTCATCTTAATATTGTAATAGGGAGAATGGTGAAGTTGAGTACTTCCTCTAATGGATAGGCTTTTCAGATGTTAGTAACGTTTGAAAGCAAACGAAATGACGAGGAAAAAATGAAAAAGAAACATACTTACATGAAGTACAAAACATCTACCATTGAGTGAAAATCATGAATAAAGCGAGACAAGCTAACCCAGGAGAAGAAAACTGTGAAGAAAACAACAGAAGTGCAGGTCTGCTTTAATCGTTAAACTAAAAATCGTTAACTTAAAAGTTTTATTTTTATTTCTTTTTTTTTTCAGCCAACACACAACTTTGTTTCGTCCGTTGCCCTGTCTTCGCCTCGCCCGTCGTCCAGTCTTCGTGGTCGCTTCGTCATTGCCTCGCCCGTCGTCGCTTTGTAGTCGCCCCGTCATAACCTCGCCCATCGTCGCTTCGTGGTCGCCCCATCATCGTATTATTTTTCAATTCTAGTCTATTTAGATGTCAGAACCGAAATTGTACTTTTAGAACATTAAAACGCCGCATAACTTTTGTGTACTTCTACTACTATCAGGATACTGTGAAACTTTTAAAGGAAAACAAAGCTCATTTTTTAGATTTCCGAAATTTAAAATTCCAATTTTAAAATGACAAAGAACGCGTTATTTGTTGATGTGTTAGAAAAAAGACTTAGATTTCCGTATTCCTCGTCAAATTTGGGGTCGAACATGTATCAGCGCAAAATACCCAAAAATCGTCAAAAATCGCATTTTTTCGCGAGTTCTTAAAAAATCGCATTTTTTCGCGAGTTCTTAAAAAATCGCGATTTTGGTCAAATCCGACTTTTGGCTATAAACACGTCATTTCAACCCAAAATTTGATAAGGATCACGAACATCCTACTCGTTTTCTTGTGGGGTCAATATTTCCGGAGATATTGGCCACTTCCGATTACTTCAGAAAAATTTGCGTGGCAATTTGCAAAAGTAAAAAATGAGCTGTTTTATTCTAACAATTTTATATGTTTTTCTTGCAAATTTTCTTGACAACAAGTTAAAGCTATAAGCTGATATCGGTACAGTTCATCTTAAAAAAAAAAGAAAAATCTGTTCTTGTGCAGCATTTTAACACTGTTTTATCTTTACAGAACCAGCCTCTTCTTTACCTCGCCCGCCATCTCGTCTTTGCCTCGCCCGTCATCGTCTCGTGGTCGCCCCGTCATCGCCTCGCCCGTCGTCGCCTCGTTCGTCATTGCCTCGCCCGTCATCGCCTCGCCCGTCATCGTCTCGTGGTCGCCCCGTCATCGCCTCGCCCGTCGTCGCTTCGTGGTCGCTCCGTCGTCGCCTCGTTCGTCATCGCCTCGCCCGTCACCGGCTCGCCCCTCGTCGCTTCGTGGTCGCCCCGTCATTGCCTCGTGGTCTCTCCGTCATTGCCTCGTGGTTTCTTCATCATCGTGGTCGCGGTATCTCATTGTATTTAGTTAAGTGTTTGTAATAATTATACCGTTGGCTGCCACGCCACCTTGATCCTCTTTTTTTTTTAGCTTATAGGGACGGGCCGCGCTGTTCTGTCTCATGGTCTCTGCCATGGGATGGGACAGTGCCACTGCCCAAGATTCGCCTTCGGGCGCAGTAGGCAACGCACCAACAGGGACTTTCCCTTTTTCGATTTTTTGATGGAAGACCTGGGGGTGTGCGTTCCCCTAAAGGTTTCCATCAACAAAATCAGCCCGGACTTGTCTTCGGACAAGTCCCCCAAGTAGCTAGTGTAGATATTAAGTGGCGTGGCAGCCAACGGTGTAGTTAAGTGTATTTGTGTATGTGTTGTATGTTGTATTTTAAAATGTAAAACAATGGTGGAATTGTGGGTGGATGGAGGGACAATAAAATGTTTTTATATGTATTTCAATTTGTTATTATTTATATATCCATGTAAGTTGGATGAGATAGGGATCGAACCCAAGACTTCACATGTCACAAGACTTGCCTAGCCGGTGCTCTACCACTGAGCTACCATCGTTGCAATCGTACTAACTATATCTCAAATACATTGTCGTAACTTGAGACGTTAGTCAATAGACTATCTGTTATCATTGGGGGGGATGATAGGGGGGGGTTGCTAGGTTGGTATCGCATCGGCCAAGGAACTCTAAGGTCTGGGTTTCGATTCCCAGTCAGGTTCCCAAACTTCCCAGGTGCAAGTGTAGTCGGGAAACTTCCCCGTTACGAAGTAACGGGAGGGATATTTTGGCAAAGTTTGATATGATTTCCAATAACAGATTTTTTAAAATTGTTTCTTGAGAATTACTGACGTAGAGTTTACCCATTCTCTCAATTGATATTAGTGATAATCTATTAGCCTCATTCAGGATTTGAACCTGATATCTTCGGCGTACCATGCCGATGCTCTACCACTGAGCTATTAGTCACACATTCACATCATCTATATTTTTAGGTCAATTTAGTTCACTAAATTTGGACTTAGAATAATTTTGAAGCACAATTCTCAATAAATTTACATTACAACACAAACGTTCGCCTTTGGTTCAATTAAGAGTAAATGAACTCGACATTATATTCATTTAAAGTTCTCCGTTGCCGTAATTTGAACACGAGACATTCAGATCCGCAAGCCAACGCTCTTCCACAGAGCTATGATCCTTACGACAAATTCATCAAGGTTAGATATAGAATAGTGAGCCTCCACAAATTGCCTTTATAATATTTTCTTTTCATGTTTTCTTGTAACAGTGAAAAGTACAATGTGTCTCATGGCTCAACGGTTCAGCATCGGCAACGCAACACGATAGTACACGGATCAATCCTGAAAGAGGTAAATTAGGTTCTACAACAGTGATCTACTACACCTGATACACCGATGTAACCAAAGATAATAAATGATTAAAATACTTTCTACAAATTAACAAATTGCTCTTAAATGTGATATTCAAATATGTACTACCAATTTACAAAATCAAGGATTGGAAAGAAATCGGTGCTATGATAGAGGCACAAAGAAATTATCAGGATCAAAGATCTTTACGCAAACTTTAATCAAGTTGACGACGTTCTATCCTTAACGAAAAAAAAAAATGCAAACATAAGTAATGTGCAAAGTGTGTACCCAACGATAAGAACTCTCAAAATACAAATTAATGCTAAACAACTTTTTATATTGAAGTATTATCAATTTATCACACAATTTTGTTATACTAGTTTGTTTGTTAATAGGACATTGAAAATTTCACAACAGTTTAATATTTTTCTTGCATTTTTTGGAAGTTACTGTGCATTTACTTATACCTTACATCGTTAGACGTAGATGCACATTTCATACTGGATGGTGATCACAGTATTATTACCATTTCCATATTCATATGCTTTATTCTAGTAATCAAATTGCCTCACGTTTTTTTATCTCCATACAGAATTACAGCAACGCTAGAAAAAAAAAAATTGTTAGAACAGTTTCCACCGCAAATTCCAAATCATGCATACAAGTCCGTACGATATAAACTGTGCAGAGCGGAACAATATCCTTATTTGTTGTGTCACATTGAATTCCACTTATGTACTTTCATGATCACATGTCACCATTTGACACAGAAGCGTTAGAGCCGATGATCTGACTAATATTCTTAAGCGAGAAAATAATCCTCATTTAAGTTGAACGAAAACAATCATCCACTGCATCGTCACACGAGCGTAATGTTTCATCACGATTCACGATGACTATCTACTCAATGACACATGTCTCGAAAGTCTCCCAACCTTTTTCACCGTCTTCATTACCTGTGAGCAGGTAAATGCTTATCCATTTATCTCCACTACAGATGTTATTTACTTGACTGACAAATGGTAAAAACGTTCTTTGCTGGGGTGGAGATGCTGTCTACCATTCAAATCACTATTACTGTAATCTTGCCCCAGTTGATTGGTTCGGCAACGAAATTCCCTGAAACAAAAAACAGAAGTGATATAATTAAGGTAATACCTATTTAAATAAGAACTTAATTATAGGATATTGGATTCTGGCTTAATTCACTTACACATGTACAAATCTACAAGATCTTAAAGATTTGAATTTCAGTTTTTTATCCCATATTATTTCTGTAAAAACACTAATGAAAAGACCAAATGCATATACACCTTTTTAGGGTAACAACCATGAGTGTCAATAAACTTGACGTTGGTTTTTGGTAGGTGTATAATCAACCTTAATATTGTCATAAACTAACTACATTACCTAAATTCAAACATTTCTAACAGGTGCATAAAATCTAACTAAAAAACTGACCGAACCACGGGGTTTAAAAGTGCAGTGAATTTCGCTACTCCGTGCAAGGTATATCCATAACCCACAGTGCTTGACGATTTGAGTTAAACGAAAATTGACATTGATGTGGGAAAAGAAATTGACATATTTATATATAAAACTCATTAATTACAATTAAGAGTACAATAAGCAAATGCCGATTTGGCAATACTTAACTTGTACCATCTTCTATTTCCCCTCTTCCTAAGGCTGGAATAATTTTCAGTCCCACATCGTATACATTAATATCATGGGTGATGATGAAACTCCCCTAGATGCATAAAACATTGTTAAACTATTAATTTTAAATACAAACATCATAAAATGCTGAACAACCCTCATTATTCCGGCGATAATGCTCGATATCCAATGTCCGCTTCAGTGGTAATAACAACTTCCTAATTACATAAGACAACAGAAATGATTAGACACATCATAAAATGAACGCTTAAATTCTATACTTTACAATCCCGGGAAACGACCTCGTTGCTTTGGCGACAATTCTCGATTTCCAACTTCCTCTTCGGCCATGCTTCACTATACCCTATCCATTTCGGTGATGTTAGGACTACCAACTCCCCTAGATTCATAAAATACAGAATTAAACCATTAATTTTAAAACTCCCATTTTAAAATGCTGGGCAGTATTCTGGTTACTTTTCTCCTACATACACACACAAAATAAAATTAATATCCACGAAATTACAAAAAAAAAAACATGTAGCTTGCGGCTTACCTCAATGTCCAACTTCCTCTTCGGCCCGCATAGACTAGGCCCAGCAACAATCTCCGTTATACAATAGTCCTCTTCGGTAATGTCATGTAACTATCTATATACATAAAACCCCAGAAATAATATCAATTAACATTTCAGATTTTAAATAACCTTCAAGTCCTTGATGTTAATTCTAGTAGCTCTAACGATAATCCTTAAAGTCCAGCAATCTCTCTCAGAGGGTACTGTAAATCCGCTAAATAGTAAATACACAAAAAACACGAAGACGTTAACACAATTTAATTTTTAAGATAAATGGCAAAACCTCGGCATTGATCTGATAATTCGGCAACCACCGGTGAATTCCAGAGTCCTCTTTAATTTCCTCCTGAATGAGATGAAACAGAGAGAAAAAAACGAGTATAATAATAAAAATACACATCGTGCAACAAATTAAAATAAATTTAATAATAGCATTCCTGTAAACAAATTTGTTTTTGTTAGTTAGAAGTCGGAAGGTTTTGGTGATTGATAGGGAATTGGAAAATTGTGAGAAGAGCTGAAAACATGTAATGATTTGCGAGTAAATGCTCCAAATAACACATAAAACAGTTAGGGCCACACGCAGCAGTAATGCTTTGCCTAAATAACGAGTTTAGATTACGCATTATTTAAAAATAAAAAGATTTGTCTTAGCTTTAACTTATCCTTACTTATCCTACACTTAATCTACGTATTTCTTTTTTATCTAGACTTAAATTACTGACCAGTTAAACACAGCTTGCATACGCAACTAAACAAAACCAGTGCAGAGGCAAATTTTGGTGCTGATACAGTGAGTTATTAGTGTGTGATAACTAATATGTGAATCTACAAATTCTGAATCACTTCTAGCTTGTAAGAGATAATTATGTCCACGTGCAAAATTTCTGTGAATTACTACACCCGGCGAAAAATCTAGACTTGTGCACAACTTGCAGGTGAACGAGCTACTGAATACTGATCTTGAAAAAGCAAAACGTGGTCTTGATCCCCCAACCCACCGCCCTTTTTTACGAATTACCCGAGGTTATTCACCTTTTCTCGGTGAATGCAAAATATCGGGTCAATCGAGGGGAATGGCCATATTTCCGAGCTACTTCCTTGGAAATAAAAATTTTCCCTTCAACATTTGACCTTCAGAATTATGTCCCCCTACCCTACACTTTTCCTTCGAGAAAGGCAGGATGTGGCACGTGTTATCGAGTATTTAAAGCGGTACCCTTACCTCTGCTGACATACTACCATTCCAACAACATAGTCGGACGCTCCGCCCATCACGTAAGTTGATTTTCACTTGTTAAACTTCATTAGTCTTTAAGTTGTAGTAACAACGTACGTGAACATATTGATCCTATAATATTGTAATTCAAGATATATTAGATATTATAACTGAGTCTGTTTGTAGTATATTATATTACCAAAAACATTCCATTTCGTCAATTGTATGACAGTGCCATCCATTTCTGGGAGACGGAACGGTTACTCCAACAACTACTGTTCAGACTGCATCAAACGAGGAATTGACAGTTGTAATGTAACACTTATAAATTTTTAAAAAGGTTTAAAAAGGTAAATAAACAAAAATAATATACTCCATTTCACATTTCATTCCACTTTACCGAACCATTCTTATACTTGAATAATCCATCAAAATTTCTTTTCATATCCCTTGTTTTCCTCCTGCAAAACTGCATTCCTATATAAATAAAGTACACAAATTCCCTTTGTAACCTATTTATCACTCCACATAACTATTTTGTTATTCTAGTCAATCTGCACCAAACAGTTCCACATCATAACAAAATAAAATTTTCTGTATCACGTACGTGTAATAAATGTAAATTTCATTTTACATACCTTCGTAACTTTTACTCGAAGATGAATTGTAAATTACATGCAGTTGTTGCTTTAAGTGAAAACACAATCTCATAGTTTGAATTGCGTAAACGTTCGCAACATGGTCACCTGAATCAAATAAAAGAAAAATTTATAACTTTACAGATAATTGTCTTTGCTTACGTCGATTATCGAATTATGCTTATGGTGCAACAACCCATTCGCACCTCGACGAAACACTTGGGAAAAAAGCAACCCATAATCTCCACAATAAATAACGTCCTCTTGGTACACACACAAAAAAATGAATGTCCACAAAATTAAAAAAACATATAACTTACCTAAATGTATCTTCTAATAGCACTGGCGATTATCCTCTTTGTCCCATCTTCCTCTTCAGCCCGCAGAAACTTCCCTCAACTACAATCTCCATTATCTAATAATCCTCTTCGGTGGTGTCGTACGCCTATCCAGACAATAAAAACCATAAATCACATTAATTAACATTTTATATTTTCTATAACTTTAAAGTCCCTGAAGACAATTCTAAAAGCCCTGCCAACGATCCTTGAATTCCAGCAATATCCCTCAAGGAGCGCAGCAACTCCGCTAAATACACAAAAAAAAACAATTAAGACATTTACATTTTTAAGATAAATGGTAAAACCTTGACGTCTAATAATTCGACCGACCTGGCAGTGTCCTCGATTACCAACTCCTCTTCGGTGGTGATAAATCCCTTCTAGTCGAAAAAAAACAATAATACATATTCGTAGTAGGAAAATAATTTTAAAACACATACCCGATCAACCCTGTCAACAATCTCATTGCTTCAGCGACGATCCTCAACGTCCAACTCCTCTTCGGCGGTGGTAAGCCCCTCCTAGTTGCACGAAAAAAAAAATGATAATGAAAGAACTACAATTCGTAATAAGAAAAATAAATTTTATAACACAAATCCATCAAACCTTGGGCGCTCATTAGGTTGATGCCAGCGGAGATTCCTGCGAAGATATTCACTACCCACCGTAAACATCTCTGTCATAGGTGATGAGGCTCCCCTAGATGCACAAAACATTATTAACCCATTAATTTAAAAAAAACACATCATAAAATGCTGAACGACCCTAGTTGTTCCGCTGACGACCTTCAATATCCAATGTCCGCTTCAGTGGCGATGACATCCTCCTAATCACATAAGACAACAGGCATGATAAGACATATCATTTTTAAAAAACTTAAATTCTCTACCTTACAATCATGGGAAAAGACCTCGTTGCTTTTGCGACGATTCTTGATTTCCAACTTCCTCTTCGGTCGTGCTTCGCTATATCCTATCCATTTTGTTGATGTTAGGACTACCGACTCCCCTAGGTACATAAAATACAGGATTAAACCAATAATTTTTAAAACTTACATTTTAAAATGCTGGGCGGTGTTCTCGTTGCTTTCTTCCTACACACACACAGAAAATAATGAATATCCACGAAATTAAAAAACATGTAGCTTACGGCTTACCCAAGAGAACCTTCTAATGACTCCGTCGGTAATCCTCGATGTCCGACTTCCTCTTCGGCCTGCAGAGACTAGGCCCAGCTACAATCCCCGTTATCCAATGGTACTCTTCGGTAGGGTCATGAGCCTATCTAGATACATAAAAACCCATAAATAACATCAATTAACATTTTAGATTTCAAATAACCTTCAAGTCCTTGATGATAATTTTAGTAGCTCTAACGACAATCCTTGAAGTCCAGCAATCTCCCTCAGGGGGCGCTGTAACTCCGCTAAGTACAAAAAAAGAAAAACGAACACGTTAACACAATTAAAACTTTAACATAAATGGCAAAAACTTGGCGTTGAACTGATAATTCGGCGACCACCGGCGAATTCAAGAGTCCTCTTTAATTCCCTCCTGAATGCGATAAAACAGAGAAAAAAAAGCGGGTTTAATAGTTTGAATAAACATCGTGTAACAAATACAATTACATTTAATTATAAAGTTCCTGTAAACATATTTGATTTCATTAATTAGAAGTCGAAGGTTTTAGGGATTGATTGATGGCAAAGGGCAGAGGTTGTGCCTAAATAACGAGTTTAGATTACGCATTATTTAAACATAGAAAGGTTGGTCATAACTTGAACTTTTGCTTACTTATCCTACACTTAATCTATGTAATTTCTAATTTATCTAGACTTAAATTACTACCCAGTTAAACACAGCTTGCATACGCAACTAAACAAAACCAGTGCAGAGGCAAATTTTGGTGCTGATACAGTGAGTTATTAGTGTGTGATAACTAATATGTGAATCTACAAATTCTGAATCACTTCTAGCTTGTAAGAGATAACTATGTCCACGTGCAAAAGTTCTGTAAATTACTACACCCGGCGAAAAATCTAGACTAGTGCACAACTTCCAGGTGAACGAGCTACTGAATACTGATCTTGAAAAAGCAAAACGTGGTCTTGATCCCCAACCCACCGCCCTTTTTTTTACGAATTGCCCAAGGTTATTCACCTTTTCTCGGTGAATGCAAAATATCGGGTCAATCGAGGGGAATGGCCATATTCCCGAGCTGCTTCCTTGGAAATAAAAATTTACCCTTCAACATGTCGACCTTCAGAATTATGTCCCCCTACCCTACACTTTCCCTTCGAGAAAGGCAGGATGTGGCACGTGTTATCGAGTATTTAAAGCGGTACCCTTACCTCTGCTGACATACTACCATTCCAACAACATAGTCGGACGCTCCGCCCATCACGTAAGTTGATTTTCACTTGTTAAACTTCGTTAGTCTTTAAGTTGTAGTAACAACGTACGTGAACATATTGATCCTGTAATATTGTAATTCAAGATATATTAGATATTATAACTTGAGTCTATTAGAAGTAGATTATATTACCAAAAGCATTCAAATTCTTCAATTGTAGGACAGTGTCACCCATGATTGTGAAAAAGGTTAAAAAAAAAAAAAGGTTAGAAAGGTAAATAAACAAAAACAGTGTACTCTACTTTACTTACCATATTCCACTTTACCAAACCATTCCTAGCTGGTTAACCCATCAAGATTTTTTCTTATATCCCTTGTTTTTCTTCTGCAAAACTGCATTCCTAAAACAACAAAGTACACAGATTAACTTTCTATTTGCTTGCTATTTGTTTGAGGTTTATGTTTTCTTCACTTACCATTTTTTCAAATCGCGACAGTAATTATGTTTTATACTCCCACACTTTTGTTCCCATTTGAATAAACTTTTTTATTATTCTGGTCAGTCTGCAACAAAAAGTTCCACATCATAACAAAATAAAATTTTTTCATCACGTACGGTGATTTATGCGTACATTTCATTTTACATACCTTAGTAATTTTAATGAAATGAGAAGTAATACCTCAAATGTTACGTGACCGTGAATCATAATCTCTGGCCACTGTATGATATCCAAATTGTTTCTTCGTAAACCTTTGGAAACAATATATCGTTGACATCACGGCCGTTCAGTAAATTTTTGATGAACAAATCATCAAACACCTGTTACCGTTCGGGATCTGTTGGGGAGAGCTATGTCTTGCGGGAATGTTAAGATTATTAAGTCTCCTTTTCTACAGCCAGATTTCCGTGAATTGTTAGTTGGTCAAAGGTATAGAAAAAGGGCCGTTGTTAAAACCCAAAGAACGTTAAACATGGGTTAACTAAAGAAACCTCTGTGCCAGAGACATGGAAGTCTTCTTCCTTCTTGGCAACATTTTAGTCCAAAGACTTGAGAATTTCACTCCGTTGATATCGGTCTGGTCGTTAATCACCATATCCCCGTGGTCGGTAACATCGTCGGTGAACTGCACTTCCACATTGAACGTCTGTTTGGTTCTCGTCAAGAAGAAATCACGATTGAGGAAGCGTTCCATGAATGTCCGAGTAACAATATTTAGATAGATAGATATTTTAGATAAATCCGTACCCGACCCAGCACAATGTGTGTATCATCTTCATTAGATAAGAGGAAGTCATCCCCATTTCGCCCATTCATATCTTGACAGTCAATGTTTCCTTGAACATCTAAGCCGTCGACTTCATTACTCGATAGGATAGTTTGCTTGCCCGAGGTGCTGAATAATCTTTCATGAGGGAGATCGTTAAGAGAATCGACTTCAGCATCGTCAACAAGCAAAAGAGCAGTGAAAATGACAAATCCTATAACAACAAATGTTACCAGACTGCACTGATTACATTGATTGACATTACCTTTAACGATATGGTGGGATTCCCGTCAATAAGTACTCCGGGGGGCATGGAAACGTTTATTCCGTTAATCCAGTCACTTCGGAAGCTCCAACTTCCTGTACAGAACCGACGATCGCGCACTGGTTCAGCGAAATGCTGCTCTTTCTCGCTTTCTGTAGAATCAATTACTCCGACCAAGCCTTTAAATTACGTTACAACACATTGTATAGTTAAAACGAAGAAAGTTAAAATCAAATGTAACGTTGGCGAACCTCATTGGCGGTGTTGGTTGTAACATTTTTTTAAACTTCGATAGCGGAAAATGATTTCGTCCCTTGAATGACGAGATGTGAGGCACTCTGTCGCAATGTATCCTCCACAGCTACACCGTTGATGAAGTTATTGCCAGCGTCGATATTACCTCGGTCATCCAAACTAACCAAATCGGCCACTCAATTGATTTTTCCTCCGGAATTCAGTAACCAACGCGAGGGCAGTGATCCTCCTATGGTAAACCAACCGAAAAATTTGCAGCTTTTAATTCTCTAACCAACAATGATAAGTAACAACATGTTCTAGTGAAGAGTTACGCCATGCTTGTCGCGAAAATTCATCCCAATTCCTACAGTTAATAATGCACCATTAAGACGTAGACGACCCCTTTGACGCCGTTATATTCGTTTCTGCGACTTGTTGAATGAAGTTACTCATCGTAAAAGTGCAGCTTGTGGAGTACAAAAGATGTGGTAATTCTTGGGAGAGATTGTTTGCTGCGATGTCTAGTATCTCTTCGGTGCGCTTTCAATTTATTCGGTCTCAAATCCTTCGCTTAAGTTGTTAACACCTAAACAGACCCCAATCACTAACCATTTAATCGTGGACAAATGCGGATTTTTGAATATTACCTAAATTGTGTCAATCACAGGGGAATGAGAGGAATTCGTTTGTGTGATAACCATAACGCTGTTGGCGTTACATTCTCCTTAGAATGAAACATGTTGTTTTTTAGTTCTTCAACTCGATCCGTAATGCTCGTTACTACGTTTTGAAATCAGGAAATTAACATCAATGAAATTTTTTTACCGTGGATCAATTCTTCGACTCTTCGCGGAATTCTTCTAACCTTTGATTGGTAAAATTTTCTAATGTTCACATAAAGGTAGGCAGAATCTGATCCGTCTAAGCGAGCAAGAGTTGAAGATGTTGGCCATCAAAATTGTCTTCCAATGCAGCAAAAGCAGGACGAAAGTGACTAGATGTATCTGATGCATAAACTGAAAGTGTCACTGGAAAACATTAATAATGAACTATGAGAATTCTAAATGGATAACTCCATTCTTGTGAGCTGATTATTTGGTAATTAAAAGCATTGAAAATAAAGAATTGTCGATTCGTTCCCACCACTGATTCCTTCTTGCTTCTTGCACATCCAAGAAACAGCAATAGAAGTCCGGTCGTGCGGCAGAATTTGCCAATGTAAATAATAATCAAATAATTGCCTTTCAATAATCTAAAAAAATACATATTAAATTAAAATTAAGTTTTTCACAGTTTTAAGGGCAGATTAAATATACCTCGAAGGCAATGGATGTAGGAATTTTTTGATCCTCCGAGAACAAGGCACCAATCACCATTGAGCTTCTGTTAGAAAAGTGTCTAACAGGCACACTGGTTCCAGGTCAATGTTTAGAATTTCCAAAAACCCAGCTTCTCCCGGATCAGTGAATCGCCCTCAGATGGACGTAGGAATCTCCGTAAAACAGCACCAAGTGTAAAGTATAGGGATGGCTGAAGGACATCTAAGTCCAGGAGCCGCAAAAGGGCGCTTCATAATCCATATCATCTATAGTGGTCCCTAACCACTCAGATTCTGCAATAATGACCGTGAAATAAGTCCACTAGATGATCAGTAAAAAAATGACAAAAAAATTACATGTGTTGCAATACTGCATTGCACCAAGCTGTATGGCGAAAGCCATGTACAGGGTTCCTTCATGTTCGACAAAGATACCATCTTCGAGTACCTCTCCAGTGTTGTGCTGGATACTGACTAGTGTCATCCAAACCGGGCTTTTGAGCAAGTAAAAACGTATCTTTATCTTGTAAATCGAGTTCGAAGTTCCTCCACGAAAGAGACGCAACTTCACGAAAGGCGGCCATTCCGTCACAGGCCGGCTGATTGAAGCCTCTTGGAATGTTTTCGCTAAAGCGGTTCCTAGCATATTTTACACGATTTTCGGAAAACAATTCCATGGGATACTTAGCCTCCGGCAGTTTTCACGGCTTCTGGTTCCTCCCATTTCCAAGAAAACTTCAACGCCGTACATTTGGCTCCTCCCATTTCCACGATGAAATTCACGTCGTGCCGATCCACGTTCCAATTACACGATACACACTGTCCCAAAAATAATCCGCTTTAGCTGTTCGCTGCAAACAATACTCTCAAAAGTAGAATTACAATTACTGCGACTTGAATATGATGAACCATTTTTTCCACAAACCTTAAATTCCTTATTACAACTAAAGCAGTACTGCAATAGTAAACCCTAATGGTATGTAATATCATTCAGAATAGTGAGCAGTTTTTCCTCTTTAAATTTTATCATCTGATTCTTACCACGGAACTGCATTACAACATGCAAATCACATAAGAATTGCAGACAGCAAACAAAGTAGGTCTCAAAAGTACCTCAACTGACTGTGTGAGATCAGTCTGTAAAACTTCCAATGGCATGCCAAATACCTGCTAACAAACAAACAAACATTCAGCCAAATCAACAAACCAATGGACTAACGGTAAGAGACTTGGTGTATGATTTTAATCGTTGAGCAATTGCCAACTATGCTTGGGACAGTAGAGAACCTGTAGTGCCATTTGTCAATGCAACTAAAAATCTTTTTTCTCCAAGAAATTTGGAAATCCTTTGGAAGCATAACTATATGACAGAAAATAATCTATGTCTTCTGAAATCAGAAGAAGTGCTATAATCCAGTTTCAGGCCAATACAGAATGCTACAAAATCAATAGTGCATGCCTGGGAAATGGTGCCACTCCAAAGATGTATAGCTTATTTTTTATAGATTTTTTGGTGAAACTAAGGTTAAACAATATACACATTTATTTTAATTACCTTTAAAGGAAAATGATGTGATTCTTTGTGACAAGTATCCCGTGGCAATAGAGGCAATAGCATGAATTGTTGAACTGGTGCAGGTTATTGCTAAAACAAAGAATACATTATTATATAATTCAATGTATCACCAGTATCACTCAAATAAAAATATTTGATTACCTATTTTTAAATATTTATAAAACAAGGTCACATTATGTTGAGTTGTTGACAAGTTCTTCACCATTCACAGTTATTGTACAGCATGATTTTACTTTTCAAGTACTGTAAGGCACAATGTGGGTAATGGTACAATGCTTGAATAGCTTTACACCGTAAGTGACGTCTAACCTAACAGACCATGTGTCGAGTGACTTTCGGAATATTTATAACGTATGTAAAACGGATCAGAAAAGCAGTAAATAAATTTAGAAAAATTGCTGAAAATTACAACGATGTATACCAATTGACCGCAAAATCTGAAAGAGGATAACATCAGACAGCTTCTGCATCACGTAAATTTCACGTTCTTCGATATCCAGATAAAAAATGGCTTCTGTATAAATCTTCGTTCACCATTCCATGCATCCACCGACGAATTTTACGAATTTTACATGTAGATGTAGTAGCAGGTAGTGACATCTACTTCCTTATAGGCGTGATCTATTCAAAATTCCTCAAGTGTCATTTTAAGCCGTTAGATGACAGTGCTGGTTAGCTACCTATTATTTGCCGAACAGCACAGGCACAGGATAAAAGCTGTCTGCTACGTGAACCAATACGATATACGAAAACATGGCAGTTTCTTTCAGTAATTTTTGCTGCATTCGACGGCTTTTAATAAGTTCGACTTCGTGTAGTAGAGCATATCTCTCTGGTTTCAAAAGTAATTTATCTCTTGACAAATTGTACCCTACTAGTCGGCTCGACATAACCACTATTCCTAAGGTAAATCAGAATACTAAATCTCCCTTGTTGTAATTATTCATTAAGGAAATCCAAAACTGATTTCCTCATTTCATTTTAAAAACCATAGGCACCAGAAAGCAAAGATGGAAAATTTAGTGGTTACATACCTATGGGTAAGTTGTGATAGATAGGGTGTTATTCCTTTTCACTATTGTTATCACTACCGAGCCATATTACTCAGACATGGATTATTTTTTCCCTGCTGTAGGGCATTTAGTTGTGTGTAGCTATATAACTATACACATTGACTTTCACATAATGTTTTCTAAGCTATGCATTTTTATTCTCACAGACAAAATTCAGGTTAACTATGTCCGTAGTGGTGGACCTGGGGGACAAAATGTCAACTGTGTCTCAACCAAAACTGAGGTACGTTTTCATCTAGCCAGTGCAGATTGGATTCCAGAGCCTATTCGTGTCAAGCTTGCAGAAAGGGTGAAGAATCAAATTTCCAAAGAAGGTTATTTCATTGTAAAATCTGAAAGAACCAGATCTCAGCAGTTGAATTTGGCCGACACTCTTGACAAGCTGAGAAACTTAATCCACTCTGTAGCACAAAGCCTTGTAGTCCCTGAAGTTTCCGAAGAAACACTGGAAAGACAACGCAGGCTGTAAGTAGTATTTTCAATGTAACACATTTCTAATTTTGCATTTTAAGAATCACATTTAATCATTAGTGAATAGCATATAGAATAGGATCTAAGTTGAAATTTTGTGTTATTGTATTTATATCGTATTATCAAACGCAATTGAAACGGCTAAAAATGCATCGAATGTTTTAGGCGTGAAAGGGCAGCTCGGGAGCGTCTAAAGGAGAAGCGGGCACATTCGATGACGAAGCAAGGACGCCAATCACCGACTCTCGATTCGTAAACAGTTTTGGTCAAACCACATTTTGACAACAGTAAATACACAAACAAGAAAAGAAAAGCAACAATCCTTAATAATCAGTCTTTCAAATGCACTGTCGAAAACAAATCACTGATTTACGTCGGACGTCGTCTATAAAATTGAAACACAACCAACGCATCCATCACAATCTGCCAACACCTCTCTTTTATCTATCAACTTTGATTTCATTATAAATACCGCCCGTAATCACAACAAAAAAAACGTACATTTTGAAAATCGGAAAAAAGCTCGGCCTTAAATTGTAAAGGCAGATTATACTTTATGTGGATAATGGAGTTTTGAGTTCATTCTCAAAGATCGGTACTATCCCCCGCCGCTCCTATAGATGTTGCAGAAACGTTGCTACGGGGCTTGACAGGGGGGACAGGTGGCTGCGGGCGTGGAGCCGGACGGGGCAGAGTTCCTCCAACGTTGACTGGCTGAACGACAACTTCCTCGTCTCCAGTTAATGCTTCCAATTTCGGCGACGATGTATTATTATTGTTACTTTCCACGTTTCCGTTTCCGGAAGGGTGCGATAACCTTTCCGGTTTAGGGGGACGTTCTGGTTTAATCACTTCACCTAGACGTATTAAAAAATTAGATGCGATAGGGTAGATTGAGGAAATGCATGTCTACCATGGGGTATAGAAGGGGCTACATCGTCCGAGTCCGCATACTGTATATCCGGATGGTCGGAAGAATTGAGCGTCAAACCCGGGTTGCTATTAGTAACTTCTACAATCGAAACTTGCTGTTTGTTAACAGAAAACGAATGAACACGCTCCAATACTGCAGGCCCATGACTTCTAATTTCGTTCGGGTTACAAGCTTCCGGGGACAAATTGGCTGAAGCTGAAGTACTCCCAGCTGAGCCTGTTTTACGGTACCTCTAAGTTGCAAAGCCATTTCTTGTTTTACTCATAAAATAACGTAAATGGTTTACCTTGTAATTTTATGATCGACGGTCGTTCTGGTATGCTAGGCCTGGGTTTATCGACATCAAATTTTGTCCGATCTAGTGGCATAGGTGGTTGGAATCCTCCGAACATAGAAACTGCATTCGGATGTGGGGTAGGGTTTATGTTGATGACATTGTCGAAGGAAGAAATTCTCTTATGCGTGGGGGCATAAGGCTTCCGCAGTTCAACGGTCTCTTCATCGCTTTTGGCAGGTCCAGCGTAAGCAGGTATTTGTCTTACGGAACCCTGACGTTTTAAGTCGTTTTCAATTGCTTCGAATCCGATCGGTGCAAGTACATTGGACTGGGATTGACTAGACAAACTAACGCGCTCAACCGATGGATTCAACGATGGTCGTGGTGCAAGAACGGGTTTCTTCTCAGATACTGGCAATGCGGAAAGACGTTTTGTGTCAGGCCCCGTAGGCGGAAGCATGGGCTTTTCTGGCTTATCTGAAGCCACAGAACGTTCGGGCAGAACTGGGGTGCTGTCACTAATACTTTTCTTTTCTTCTTTCTCTGGTGTCTTCGCATGCGGTAAGGTTTTCGTGTGGGGCGAGTTTGCCTGATTAGGAGGCTCTGGTGCAGGTATTTTTTTCCTCCGGGAAATGGGTCTCGGACTTTCAGCTTTCGCCAAGCTAAAAATCGATAGTATGATGTAACAGGTAAACAAAATATTGGAGGTCGATATATAGCCTTACTTGTCATACGCGTAGTTGCTGGGCGTAGGGTGTCGCAGTTCAACCAACCCTTCAGTGCTTCCCGTACGCTGATGAGTTCTTTTCACTTCCTTCGAATCGTGTTCATCTGTCATGAAGAAAAAAGAAGCCCAAGGCTATCATTTAGCTTTAATTTGCTTGCGTTAGAAAGTTACCTCGCTCGATGAAACCTCCATTCGAGGGTGAAGGCGGTTGAAGCAATCCAGAGTACAAGGCTTTCGAATAGGTCATGTAAAAATCAATCTGCAAAAAACGAAAGCGTCGTTGCAACGAATGATATTTGTACTTTCTTATAGCGCATTTACCTCTCCAGGAAAGAAACGATCAGCGAACATGATAAGATGTTCAATCACCGCTGCGTGGGTATTGGCCAAAGACATGTTTAAGCTTAGGGTATCACTGCTATTGTTCTGTAAAAAAAAACGGACAGTGACATTGGAATGAAAGATAATTAAATGTCCAATCAAATACCGGTGACCAGAGGAGACTGGGAGCCAAAACAATAGCTAAATTCTGCGACGTCATTTTATTATGCTCGTGGCGACGACTAAGTTCATGAAAGAACTTAATCAAATAACGAATGTTGTTCCAACGACTTTCCGGCAATTTATCAATAACCTGCAACACACAAGCAAACATATCTGATTTATTTCAAAGATATAAAAATAAAGGTAATTAATTTTTAACCTCGCCTAGAGCGTTGAGACGGGTTTCTTGATCCGGGCTCTTGACGGCATTGACCCAGTCATCATACAATGCAAGTGTAAATAATGGATCGGGTAGTTCGCGCAAGTAGGATTTTAAAATACCCGCAACAATGTGGACATCGTGAAGTTCCAACGCAAACCCAAGATCTGCCAAATTAGCATCGAGGGCAGCCTAAAAATTTGCAAGTTTTAACATTAAACTAATTTCTAAGTACGACTACTTTGAAATACATTAGCTTACCCTAAATTTTCTGACTTTGGACGCACCTCCTGCTATGCGAAATATTCCCTCTTCATCAACGCCGGTTTCATATAATGTGATAACACAAATCTCTATGGGATGCGCAATTGTACGTCCGGAAACGCGTAGATGTTCATCCAAATCAAATCCAAACACTGGTTTCTGTATATGTGCCTTCCACTTACTCTCCAGCAATGGAATGTGTTCATTTAATACTTTCAAAGCAGCAAGATGGTATTGACGTTGAGATTCGGCGAAGTGCAGAATCACCTATGATTCAAAATAATAATAAATTATTATTATTTTATAGTTTTAGAAATTTGATATAAAGTGAAATCGAATGAGAAAATGAATACCTTAGCAAAATCAGATTCCTTGGCCAAAAGAGAGTAAATATCTGCTGCCAATCCATCACGATTCATTTCTACTTTTAATTGTGCCTCTTCTAGTTCCTCTTTAATTCCATCCACCTTGGCAACACTTCCTCCACTGATGGCTTGCTTTTGTGCGTTTCGGTACCTTTGAAAAACACGTTTCAACATACTGCGTGTGCTTCATTTTATAAATCTTGATGTAAGCAACCTGGTCCTTGCAGAATCCATATCCAAGATTAGTTTATTTAGGTTACGCCTCGCCTTGACGATGTTAGCAGCCTCATTCTCAACTTGACTCAGAGGTTCCACAACATTTTTTTCAATATCAACTTCATGTACTAACATCTCTGTTCCAATCTTATTTCCTATTTGGCCACAATCAGTCAGCAGGTCTCTAAGAATGGACTTCTCACCTTTGGATAATTTCAAAATAAAGTTTTTGTTTTGATCATTTTTTTCATAAAAAGTTGAATACCTAAAAGCCCTCCACACTCAATCATTGTGTGCCCGATTGCAGATTCAGGAATCTTTTTTAGCCTTTTATCCACTTGGG
Source organism: Daphnia sinensis (assembly GCA_013167095.2). Taxonomy (NCBI): domain Eukaryota; kingdom Metazoa; phylum Arthropoda; class Branchiopoda; order Diplostraca; family Daphniidae; genus Daphnia; species Daphnia sinensis. The sequence goes on along the minus strand of CM023189.1, from coordinate 7,075,922 downwards.
TACCTTCATTTTCTAAGAAAACCAGAAATGAATCCAATGACCATTAAATTCTAATTTAAAACCATACTTACTAGAAAGTACACTATTGATTTTTCTTGACATCGTTCCACATGTTTGTTTGAGCAGTTCTACATGTTTTTCAGCTGATTGGACATCTTCGGTCAAGACCTCTGACTGCTCAGCTCTATTAAACAAAAGACACTCATAATTTTTATGAGCACACTTGGTTGTTTGTTACGATAATTTTAACTTAGCTAATAGCTCCTACTTCCTTTAACTAAATTGTCTTAAACAAGATATTTCCTGTTGTTTGACTAAGTAGAAGCTTTTAAAAGAAAGAATAAAAATTGGTTGCAACATAAGTTATGTAGCACAGTTTTAATAAGTAAACGAATTTAATAAAGAGGAGAAAGATCATGTGAATTGCTTGATTCATACTCAAACACACATGGCAAAGGGCCATAGATAGTGATCAAACATTTACCAAAAGAGAATTTAGAAGCAAACAAATGTTCTTTCTTTCTTATGGTTTCATTTTACCTGGAAACAGTCTGATCCACGAGCTGCTTCACGCGGAAAAAATTTTTCTTCATTTTTTAAAGCACGGGGTGAAGTTTGCAAAAAGCCAAGCCACTGTGTATCCAAAAGCCTAGGCGAAGTAAGTGTCAAATCGACACTTGCTCTCGGCTGATGGCCAGAGACGCGAAGGCGAGAACATCAAAATTTCTACCTTGTTAAGGCTCTTTTTACTGACTTTAAAAACACCTTAAGGAGGAAACGATCAACTGCTTGATAACGAAGCACTAAACTCGGCTCATTGTTGCGAGTTTCCCTAATCAGCTCTGACACACACAATCACAATTCAGATATGTACTTCACCAAAAACTGGCCAGTAATAAACTGTTTTCTCGCCCTAACAGGCCAGCCAGCAGCCGATCCCAAATGCCCCTGCCCCCTCTTTGGAATACGGGTTCATGAAGACTCTTCTCCTTCTGTTTCCGGTTTAGCTAGAGATGAAAGGAGAAAGGACCGACTGACTTTTTTCGGTTTAATTTTTTGGTTGCTGTGTGGCCTGGCGTTAACTGAACAGCAGGAAGGGGAAAACTGACTGCTCTTCTATTATTTTTATTAGGTTTACCACACTATAAAACACTGTTCAATGGCAGAACTCTTTTTGTTTGGGGAAACTCTTTGTCAATTGTCTTTGAAAAACGTATACATTTCTTTTTGCAAATCGCTTTACACTTGGTTCCGATTATTGTAATCTCATACAAAGATCGATTTTCGCTCGAACAGCGAATCAGGAAACCCAGGCTTTTGAAGACTTTATCTCACTAACCATGTTTCCCTCCTCGACTGCCTTCCAACTAAAGATAATTCGGTGCACATCCGATTAGCAGTGTGGTGTATAGCCACGGCAAAGCACTGCACCCTTGAGTTCACTCTATCGATTTCTGGCAATAGCCACAATTACCACCATAAAGTTTTTCAAGGTTTCCTTCTCCTATTTTCCTCAACGGATATACATGATCACATGCACTTCTCGGCATCAGTTTCGGACTGTTACTGTACCTACCATGCGATCGAGGGCAATGTCTTATATTCCCTTTTAATTTAAGCGAAAGCGCTGCGCGTTTCGGATCTTGGTATCACTCGTCGTGTGAAAAGATATCCGCGTATTATGGCGCCGCCACGGCCTCGGTTTCCATTAATGGCAGTCTTTTCGAAAATGTGTCTACTCATGTGTAAAGGACGTAAGGACCACACACGATTTTAAACCTGTTGCCAAACCATTAGGACTTGTGTAGAAATTAACCTGGAATGAAAGTTCACTCTCTGCAAATAGCACTTTACCATTAGCACATTAAATGCTATAAAATTAGGAGAATTTTCACCATAATTTGACCCAAGGCTCGAATCCAATTCAAAGCACAAGGTACTGGGTGTAACTGAGGTGTCGCTCCATTCATCTGGTTTCAATTCTTCTACTTAACACTTCCATTTTGCCATAATAAGTATAGCACTAAACCAATGAAAAAGAGATCTTGAATCTCATCCTGCGGTAGTCGCACGCATTTTATCGCAGCTTGTCTAAAAGGTAAGTTGGAAAGCATTTAAGTAACACAAACGTTGACTATATATTCCAGGAAAACATATCCACTTATGTTGATATAGATGGAGAGGACTTCGTCGTTATATCAGGGATTGCTCCGGTGTCGATAAGGATACTGCGTTTGGCTTCAAAAAAGTCTCGGAACCAGTTTATGTGTTCCTTTTTCTGTGCCACAGTTAGGTAAGGGTTTTTACTCAAACCAACGACGACAAGCTCCATAAAATGGCGCACTGGTCCTCGCCTTGGACACCAAGGCTTCAAATGGGGTTCCAAAAATACATGCTCGTGGAATCCAACTTGAGCTTCTTCATCCAAACCTGATCGTCAATGAACTGTTAGTACGTCAATAAACACTTGCATACCAAAATCGAATACCTTGCTCATTATCAATAGGGAACTGCCATACTTTTCCTTGCTTGGTCCATCGGATCATTTGCTGGAAACCATTGGCAGGCGGATGTGTAACGGCAAGTTCAAGTTCTCTCTCATATAGCATATCCCAAGTCGCCAACCCGGAAACTGCCGAAGATTCTTCTTTGAAATGCGCTTTACTAAATATCCCACTTGGTTGGGCACCATATATATCTTCAACTTTTCTGCAACCCCAAGTTGGTGTTAGTCTATGTGAAAATAAGGTTTCCTTCAAAAACAAGAAGACTTACACTGGAGCTAACTTGGGTGCTGGGGGTTTGTTTTTAGGCTTCTTGCCATCTACTTTTAAGGTGTTCAATAAACTGTTAAGGTCTTCTGTTTTCTGTTTGTTTGGTTTGAATGGCTCTAATCTGGCCCTTTCACTTTCATCTGCTACAGCCTCAAGTTTAGCAATTAGACTATTTTTCGATGCTTCCTTTTCTTTGCTTAACATGTTCGAGACATCTTCCACTGCCTGCAGCATTTCAGGTTCTATGAAAATGAATTAGAATAGTGTATACCATGTGCAATATTATAAGAAAAATACAAATCTTGAGAAAAGAAAAGAAGATTACCTATCTTAGTATTAACAGCTGTTCGTTTAACAGGTTTGGCAGGTTTAGCCCTAATTTTTGGTGTTGCTAAAGACAGAGTAGATTCCGAAGGAAATGCTTTTGATGTAGTCTAAAAGTAACTCAAATCAGCTGAAATTTACCACAAACACAATTTCAACTAATACCTTGCTCATAGACTCCAGCAACATGTTTAATTTAGCTTTAGCCTCTTTTTGTTTAGCCTCTCTCAATTCCGCTTTGTTCTTTTTTTCTGCGACGACTTTTTTCGAGTCATCTTGGTCTTCATTCGCGTTTAGTGTTCTTGTAAAGCACAAATTCCTAGCTAGGGTTTCATTTCTTTTGACGCTGCAGAATTGGAAAATTACATGGCTTACAAAAACAGTTTTAAACTCACGAACTAATACAAATTACCTAAATGCTCGCCGCAATAACATTTTTGTGTTTCGTATGGAAGTCGCCATTGACTTAGGAAACGCGCACCATTGCCAAATGTGTATCCCAGTACTAGACAAAAAACGCACGAAAATTTGAATTTTGATCAGTTTATGAGTTTAATTTAAATAGATTTTGAACTTTAAGGATTAAAGAGGAATTGATGAGGCAAGTATCCAAGGAAAAAAGTGTGAAGTGTCACGCTGTGAAGCACCAATCTTCAAGCACTAAAGCAGGCATAAAGATTTACCATTTAAAGTGAAGCTATGATAAGAAACAGTGATTAGCAGATAACTCAACGCAATCTGCTAAGGCCTGCTGTACGATTGCATGTCAAAAATTGTTGTCGAAGATGCTGTAAACGCAAGTAACGCTCCTATGCTTTCTGTATTTACAGAACAATAGCACTTGCTCCGGCAATAGTTGTATGTTATGTCCGGGGACGAGCTGCAGCTAGCTTGTTAAGAAGCATGCTGTTAACGTTTAGTTCCGTGTCGTTAGCACTCCACACCAAGGAAGAGCCACCGGCTTTACTATTCTGGTGTTGTTTGATGATGAAACGATTTTTGAATCAGTCTTGTGCGATGTCGCCATCAGTAAAGTAGCAAAAACTTGTTCCAAGGATTCCGTCATAACGGTACGATATATGGAAGCATTAAAAGTAACTTCTTAGAAAGTAAATGAAAATCATCATCCTGTTCACATCGGTGTCGACTTTCCATCGTGTGTTAATTACACCGCATTATGCAAAACCTCTTCACAGTGAATCGCATTGTACTTTTTGGTGCTCTACTGGTAATGTACATGTTTTCTTCTTCCAGCTTAATTTCAATCTTGGGTTTGCACTTAAGCCCAAGTGTCAATCAAGGGTTCCTCTAACGTGACATCATCAATTTTCGACTTAGCTATTCTTGCCCTGTCTATTGCTGTCTTCGCAATGGAGGATGACTCGACGACGAGGAAGCTTTGAACGATCAAAGAACGATATTGCCAGTACGAAGAGCGACACTGATTACCATGCTATTAACCCTCAAGTTGTTTTTCTTGAATTCGTGGTTAATAAGCCGCAGAAAGAGCCAAAAATTAGACAGCACATATCAAATGTTAGACCCTACCGTTACGACCGGACGTATTTGCAGCCACAAGCAGTTGACGCAACTCACGATTCTGACGCCGACTATTCATACGATCCCGATGCGTATTACTCTGATGACAATCCTGATGACTGTAACGAAGGTTTGCTTGGATTTCTTTACGGACAATTGTTTGCAAAAGTAATCACAAGTTCTTAACCGACTCTTTTAGTTACCTTCGATGAAAAGAAGAAGACGATATGGAAGGCCAGTTTTATTTTGGGTTCCATCGGCCTAGCATTTGGCAAATTAGGTCTCATTTCATTTTCACCATCCGTGCAGACCGAGGATGCAACGACGACGTCCACCACATCAACAACAACGTCAACGACGACGACCACACCCACAACGACAACTACACCCACCACGACGACTACACCCACCACGACGACTACACCCACGACGACAACTACACCCACGACAACAACGACACCCACGACAACAACGACACCCACCACGACAACACCCACCACGACAACAACGCCAACAACAACGACCACACCAACTACGACGACGACATCCACAACTTCAACAACGACTACAACTACGACGACTACCACAACGACTACAACGACAATGATGCCAAGTAAAAAGAAAGACGTCATTAAGTTTGCAAGAATTAATTAAAACTGATGCAATAATTTAAAAAAACTTTGCCATTCTCCAATAGTGACTTGCTCTACGACATCGACGGCTGCCACTGGAATATACACAACTATCAGAAATCCTGGAATGCAAGTGGAGCAATGTCTCGCCATAACAGTAGCCCCAGGAAGCAGAATTCAACTTGTGTGCACGTCGATCAACGTTTCAACCGGTACCTACGTCACGGTAAAATCTGTTGTATTATACGATAAATCAGAGAAATACTTATCAGTGAATAATAATGCAAACAAAAGTGCCAATCTGTTTTTGATCGATTATGCTCTACAGGTCCTAGACTTGAGTGGAACCAGAATAATCGCGAATCCGCCCACCTTAAATCAAGCGTACACCACGGCGGACAATACGATGATAATCAAGTCCCTTGCCAGCAGTTCAAATTCTGATCAGCTATCCTGCACCTGGTCGACAGTATAACCTGCAATGTACACATTTCCTGTATACAATTCGTTTTGAAAAGAGGGAAGTAAAAATGCCATTAGTTCGCCTACCTCAGGCTTCATCTTAATAGTTGAAAATGAACTTATTATTTTAGGTTTAGTATTACGTTTGAATACCAACTCATATTCGATTAGCATCATCTCACGGCTGTTTTCGTAACAGATGTCGAATTTCTTTTTGTTTGTTTACATGATAATAGCTGTAAAAGCCGCTTCCCTATTTGGATCTACGGTTCAGGTCCTCTTGCATTGTAACGGTAAGAGTTTCTATTTTTTCATCCGGACGGGGGGCAATCAAATATAGCCTGGCGTGTCCACATCCTTAGAATACTGTCGTACTGTATCAACCGAGTGCTTTTGAGTATAAGGACGGGCATAAAAATAAAAAAAGAACAGCATAACAACCAGAGGCTACATCGTTTAATAACATCAGTTAAAGTTAAGAAAATTGATAGTGCACCCAACGCACTCTACCACCTGTTGGCTCTTCCGTTTAATATCATGGTCCGTATCGCAAGTCCATGCAACTTATTCGAAAGAAGTGGTCGTCCTTGACGGATATTTAGCCCTGGCTGTATATCACTCCTAGACGACTTTTATCTACTGTATGCTAAGGATTGATCGGGCATTATCCACCTCTATGCGGACGGCCTTTCATACAAGGCGTGCAACAGTGTCGAATTGAAGTAGTTGATTCACATCTAAGTGTTTCTTGGCTTTGACTCCTTTTGTCATAAGAATACTTCTACTGGGTTTGAATCAAATAAATTCGTGTCAATTCAACGCCAAATTCCGTCCTGGAACGATTGAACTTGGCGGTGAACTAACGAATATCCCATGGAATAAGCAGCCCTTATATACGCCACTGTCGCTCAGCTCATGCTGTGGAACAGGTTTTGATAAGCAAGGAATGTCTTCCGCATACAGGAAAGTTGCAATTCCTCAACACCCTAGCAACTCCCCTATCCGGTTTTTCATCATCCGATTTCTCAAACGGACGTGCTTATCCCAACCTACATATGCACAACCAAACAATGGACTAAACATTTTGCTAGCAAGTGTCTCTCGGATGACACTGTCGAAAGTAAATTTGTGCTGCCTGTTTAAGTAAGTAAAGAGGTTAACATGTTTAAATCTGTTTGCACAGAATTTCTGACCTTCACATTTATCTCTTCCGGTCACTAGAAGCCATCGGGGAAAAAAAACGGAGGAAAACGCCCCATTAGGTTGACCGAAAGGGCAGTGCACCGTTTATTGTTTGCTCGAGAAGCTACTTACGGGGCACATAAGAAGGTAAAAGAAAGGGCAATAGGTAAGACAACATTGTTCCAGCTTCTTTTTATTGACAATCACTGTACACGTGTAAAAGAACCTCATCCGTTCCCACCCTTTGTTTTACCTTATTGACAAAAACTGCCAGAAACTAGTGGGAAAAAAGCCTTGATATCTATGTTTTTAGGTTACACACTTTCGACGATTGTATAGCTCCACTCTTTCAAATGAAATGTTTCTTCCGCCCAATATTTTTCAAAAACTTCAGAAAAGTTTAGTTCCTATTAAGAAGAATATTAAGAAACCATTGAATTCATGCACTTATACTTGAAAAAAGATAATAATTTCGTTTGGAATCTTCGGCATTGCAAAAAGAAATGCGTGTAGTTAACGGTCGGAAAGGAATGCGGACGGGAAAACGTATGTAAATATGTGGCTGTCATCTGTCGATGGGCTGTTATGCAAGGAGAACGTGAGTGGCTGCTTGCAAGACATACCAGCCTGGTCTGACACCATTCTAGGGGTTCTATAAACCCGAGCGTGAGTTGCGTGACTGATTGCGATGCGGGCCGATGCTGGGGGTTCCAAGCGAATGACACAATGGCCATTGTGACATACACAGCGAGCTACTATACTGGGAATGTATGCATTGTTGACCATATCATGTATTAAAACTTTACTAGGGCAGTCCAGGCACTACAAAGTGGATGGTGAATGTAGTTTTAAAATTTATTTGTGGCTCTTCTCTGGAAGCTGTCGCAACAGAAACATTTAAAGGCATTATCATGGAATCTCATATTACTATTGTATACGGATGAACGAAGATTTTGAAATAAGAAAACAGCAAATCATTAGCAAGTTTTGAAACCACCGGGCATGCAGAATAGGGAAGAACCCAGTAGAGCAGTTTTAGTTGAATTGACCGTGAAAAACGAGTAACTAGTAAACGTTGACGTAATGGTATAACGTGCTGAACGGGCCTGACGTAATAAATACTGTGGTAAATGATTACCGTTTACTTCAACCTCCTTCGATGACAGAATCTCCGGATCCACTGTTCTCCCTAAGCTGTTGACGAGTGATGAATCCATCCACCTGAGCGAAATCATTATAATACATTAGGTTAAAAGTTTACGAGACTGCACCTAACGTAAGTTAACTTACTGCTCCTCTTCACTCGATAGATAATTAGGACCTTGTAAAATGTTCAGTTCATCTTCTCCTGTCACAACAGCTTCGTCCATCAGGTGTCTTTTCCTACGACAGGCCACATTGGCCAACGAGGCAGCGCTGAACGATGAGATTGGAATGCACGAAGTAATCAACGTCGTCGTTAAAGTAGAATTTAAAATCAAGTACGAAGTGGACGTTGAGTACGCAGACGTGCTGATACTGCTCAAATAAGAGTAGAACATTGACGGGAAAAACAAGTTAGGAAACGATGCGAAAAAACGAGCATTATTGGCCATCATGTCGGTGCTGTCTGATGGCGTTGATGGACGAATGAACGGACGAGTTTTCTGGCGTGAGCTGATGCGTCCGTGATCTCTGACAGGCGTTGGAAGAAAGGACGGCGACATTGGGTAATAAAATTGATTGACATTCTCGTTGTGGTGATACTGACGCAAATGCGGAACGCCACCATCCTCTTGACGCCATAAAGGCTCATCGGCGCTGTCCCAGTTGTCGTTATCGGCAATAACATTATCTGCATCGCTGTTCCTGAAATCGATCAGCGTCATAAACTGGCGATTTCTGGATGCCGGACGCATCTGCTGCCATTGAAACGGAGGTTGGCCGTACGACAGCGATGCGGTGATGAAGCCCGCTATGAAAATCAGGGACAGTTTCATCTGGAAACGAAGCAGAAAATGAATTATGTATGTACGTCTAGGACAAAAGTGTGAAGCTGTTACCTTTGAATAGTTGTGTTTCCCTCAAATGTGTCAAACGAGGAGGCTATTTTCTGGTTTATATAGACCCGATACAAGGGTCACTTCAATTATACAACCGTGTTGGCCTTTTTCGTCACGTGTGGCCATCATGGAGCAAGGGCATTTTTGTTTGCTTTTTTTCAAGAAGGGTGTCGTGTTTACATACGGCACATATCAGCCTCTTAACAGAGTGTCCCTTAAAGTCCTGGTGTCAAAAACGTTACTCAAACTGTGTGTTCTCACACATGTTCAATTTAGAGAAGATGTTTATTGAATAACGCAATTAAATGTAACAGAGATAATAATAATTCGTCAAATCAAATGTGCTGATGATAGCTTGTCTTTAACTAAGTTTAGCAAAGGGTAAACCCTGTTGGCAGACAGCTAAGAGCTGCACTAGAAGCCAAGTTGGTAACAGTAGTGGTACTTGTTTGCACAGACACGGAAAATGCGGTTAGAACTGAGGTTGATGTGACCGTTGTCGATATAAGTTTTCGGGCGTAGCGGTTGATGGATTGCTCTGTTTGCCTCGGAACGGTTCCAAAAACATCAAGGTCTTGCTCGATCCAAGATGATGCCAAAACGTCAGCTGGGTTGATGTCTCTACCCTCTCTAGGTAGAACATCGAACGCACTATTGAATGAGAGATTGTTAAGTATGTGAGAAAACATTCAATTGCATTGCTTTTATACTTTTCCTCGGGTAATGGTGTGTTGTGATCGTGGTCATCACCAATCGACATAGCGGAAACAGAGTCCCTTTTGCGTCGGCAAGCCGTAGTCGCTGAGAACATTGTGCTGGTCAAACAGGTAACAACAGTTGCACCGGTAATGGTCGACGTAGAAGTCGTAAAGGACGTGCTAGTGGCCGTTAACGACAGGGAACTGAGGATGAGACTGGCCAAGTAATTGATGCCACTTAAGCCAAACGCTCTCTGATTCACATTAGCTCTTGTCCTGATGTGCGACTCCTCTTGATGCTTCTAAACAAACAGAAATTTAAAACAATAAAATCGATTAATACTATGGCAAAGTTCAAAACATGCTGTGCATAGTTACCGGTACTAAATTTGGATAAGGCAAATGTCTCGATTGGGAAGCAAAAATCGGTCCATACGCCTTTACGGGCAGTTGGTTGTAATACGGTAAGCGCCAGGTGGGCAAGGCCCATTGGACGTTTTGTTGCCAAGCAATCGAAAAGAAACACATCAAGGAAAAAAGAGCCAAATTCATTTTGGTTTTGTTAATTTACTAAGAGAAGACAACAGAAAATCGATAACCTCGATTGATCGAGCGGCTTGGATGTTAGTGTCTCGATGTGATAGTTGTCGTTTATATACATAGTGTCAAGAACATTGTAGAACACAACTTAACAAGAATTATTACATTATTTACCGGCGGGAAATTTAGAAAATGTTCTTCGGCTTCGGCTTCACAGTTCATCGGCGATTGGTTATTTCTACTAATAGGAATTTCTATGACGTCGTATTTTTTTCAATGACATCCGTCTGATATGTATCTTTAGTAGTCCAATATAACTATGACTAAAATGCATTAAATACAACAAAGAATTTCTAAAATTCTCGTTGAAAAACAAAATGCGTCCAATTTCCTTATATAGGTCCGCATATGTCTAGCAAAACCATTTGCGACGTGAAATTCCTCATTGTCAAACTATCGTCCGTTCCCATCGCATTTATTCGAGTGCATCGTTTTCTTGATTTCCTTTTAAAACGCATCGATAGAGAATTTCGATTCGACTTTTGATGAACGCGAAAAAATTCTGGAAAAAAATATACCCACATTTCTCCACACAAAAAACCTGTCTGAGAAAAGCATTTCCTAAAATCTGATGCCTTTTCTTTGGTTAGATTAAACCAGTGCGATAAGTTTGACACTTGTTTCCCCAACACGAAAACAAGCAAAAAAAACCTGACATATTTTTTTTGCACGTTGAAACGTGTCAATGTGTTGTGGGCATTTTACCTTCATTAGGATTTCAGCCCGCCAGCATAGGTACGCTCGAGTATAACGGTCCTCGATCTAGAAATCCGATTTCTCGAAACGATTGTCAATTAAAGAGTCAGACACTTTGACATTTTGATTGATCAGATATGTGACCTTTTCCTTTTGAATCAACGAATTCCACCGCGTTCACGACCTTATTCGAGGGGAAGACTCTTCATAGAGTTCGTGATAACGGAAAAACAAACTGTTCAACTGCCATGGCCAAAAAAAGGGAATACTTCACATTGAATTGAACGTATCGAGAATGTCATAAGACCATCTCAGCTATGTCGTTCTAAAAAACTAAAGCGTTTCCGTGACGGCAACAGTCCGAATACCATTTTTTGCTGTTGTATAAAGTCTGTGGCTTTTGAAATCTTGCCAAATATAAAAGGCTAGTCAGAAGATCAACAAGTCATCACAACGTTAGACGCTACATTCAGGTACAGTCTCTCTTTGCACTACATTCGTAAATATTTTTATTTCAAGGTTTAATATTAACGCAGGTAAAGAATGAAGATCGCCTTATTCGTATTGAGTTGTCTCATCGCTGTTTCACGCCAGCAAAATGGGTTGTGGTCGATGCCTCAATACCACCAGCAAACCCCATATCATTATTCATCTCCTGTGACTCATAATCTAAGACAATGGGCTAATGCTTTCGCTGGATCGTATCCTTATTATCCGACTCAATATGCTCAGCCACAGTACGTGAAATATTTCCCATTCCTGGCTAAACAGAGTCCAGGTGTGGTCTTACTCAAATCTTTCCCGCAATCGGTAAGTACTTGGACATTTCATTTATGTTTTCGCTCATTGTTTGATAAACGACTATTTAGTTACAGCGTCGCGATGATGAAAGTGATGAGTCTCTCATCCGTCACAATAACGAAGGAGAATCTATCGAGGCCAGGATAGCCAATCCCAAGGGCGGTAATCAAGAAGGCCGACTGTTTGACAACGCCCTGTTATCTAATTTGCTGTTCGGGACTGTTGCGACCAGCACGAAATACAGCATCGCCACTACAACAATTATGTCCACATCTGTCATCTCGTGCATTCCCGCAGCGTCCTTTGCTACTACCACAGCTTGTCGCCGCAGACGTGATGTGTCTGCCATGAGAGAACTTTTGAACGAACATGATGTCCTATCGCCATCCACAGTTGAAAGGTATCTATTCGCACGTTCGATTTTTGGAGTTGTTTTCATTCAATCGTTTCATTTTACAGGGTGGAGCCATCGGCCGTCCTCCAGCTTGAGTCTCTCAGCGATGTGAACAATGCCAAAGCAGCTCAGGATTCTGTCACTATTGTTTCTTCGTTAGACGATGGAATTAACAACAGAGCTGCTGGTGCTCGTTTCATCGGATTGAATGCCCTTCTCACCTTAACCACCACTTCGACGTTGACGACCGCTACCATCAGTGTCACCGAATCTAGGAAAACAGTAACACTCGGCTCTGGTTTGTTGTGTTTGCCTTCGGGTATCAAGCTTTGTTAGGTCCTAAATGATTCGTGTTGTATTTATTACATATCCGTAGAATAGAGATAAATGTGAACAATGGGTCTCTATTTAACAAACACATAATAACTACTTGTAGCTGTTTCAGCATTAAGTGTTATGCGTTGGCCTCTTCATGATACACATTTCTCAATCAGCATTTTGCTATTTTTTGTTTAAATTTCCTTTGTTCTCCAAAATATCATGACGCAAGTGAACGTCATTCCCAATAGCTGGACATGATAAAAGATAATGGTGTAGTTTACGACAGCTGTGTCCTCTTCAACCCTTGAAACGATAGTGGGTTGTACCGAGTAGAACGATGGTGGGGGTGAGGAAAAAGAGATCCACGTGTATGACCAGCTTTTTAAAGGCAGCGCTTTGTTTGTATACAGACCTTGAGGAACATGTTGACCTTTAAAAAAAAGAAAAACACCCCCCTGCCCATGTGACCTGCCGGATAGCAACAGAAGAAGTCGGAGGGGTAAGAAAAAAAAGGGGGAACTTTCTCTTTTCCTTGTTTTCTTTTTTTTTTATAAAGACTTTTCTCTACCATGAATTCAAACTTTATTTCATATTCTTACCTACTACAGCAATAGCCGAAAAGAGAAAGCAGTCCCCCCCTTCACCTCCAAAATGATAGATGATTAGGAGAGGGGCCAATAAGATTTGACTACCTCTTTCGGCTTGAATCCACCGAATACTATAAAATCTGGACTTAAACTCCGCAGATGGGCATATCATGACCTTAGACAACAACGTGGTAAGACTCTTTCGATCTAAGCTCTGAAACTTAAGTAATTTAATTTAATTTTTGGCCCACTTTGATCGCCCGTTTGGATCCATTAGATGAAGTTGGCATTGCTCGTCTTGGGTTGTTTCGTTTGCGTCACCAAACAGGAGCGCTACATTTGGCCGTTCCCGATCGATCCCAAACACGCCGTTTACAAGCCCTTGTATTACAGTGATGGCCTTCCAGCTGGTTACGACGTCATCAAAAAATCCGACGGAATCCAACAGGTTTCTATTCAAAAATTTATGCTAACTTCGACACATGTCTTACGAAACACTTGATTGCAAAATCAGGATGTAATCCCTCGCAGTCCTGCAGCGTTATTACCCCTACAAAATCGTTTCTTCGTTAACGCAAACAGCATTTATCTGTTTACAACGACCACTACAATCAAATCAACAGTCACTTCAACAGCCACGACTGCCGCCGTCGTGAAATGCATCCGTAACTATAATTCCTCTGTATTTTTCAATCTGCTAATACTACAGCTAATAATATCAATCAGCATCCACTCAATTCTCGGCTACGACTGCTTGTGGACGACGTCGGCGTGACACCGAAGAGAAAGTGCTGATTGGCAATGACGATATGGCCATTAAACCCGATGCACCTAAACCGTACGAAACAAAGCAAACAATAATTTGGAGGAAAGCTTGAATTACAATTATCGTGTACTTTACTTTTAGATTGGAAACAAGCGTCATGTCTGACGATGTTCCAGCAGATGCATCATCTGCGGCGCTTCCTGACATCGTTTCATCTCAGAGAGAATTGGAATCAAGTGAATTTTCAGATCACCAACAACGAGCCGCGTTCACCACGACAGTGTCGGTCACTTCGTTAACAACGACGTTCGTGTTTGTGGCAACGTCCCTCACCACCACTACATCACTGGGCGCTTCCTCTGGCTTACTTTGCCTCCCATCCGGATACAGCATTTGCACTTAATTTAAAACCCATGCAAATTCAGTTTTTTAATTTTCTTGAATTTTTTTAATGCTACCTCATCTTTTGTTAGCCATCATGAAATACAACTGTCCTTTTCTAGTAATAAAAAGATACATTGTGATGGAATTAAAGGAAAGACCAGTGGAGAGGGACATTGTTTATAAGAATTTGATAGCAGTTTCCTAATATGGGCTGCTATCGATGACAAGCGAGTTCATCCACCGATGCACCGTAGTTGGTTTAAATGTCACGGCCCCTTTGTTGTTATTTTTCGAAGCCTTTGTTTGTGTAACGGCCCACGTGTTTCCCCTTCTACATTAAAAAGCGGAGTCCGGCTGAGGACGTTGATCAAGGTCTCGGCTTCTAGAATCAAGGGCATTGACTTGGTTCAAGAAAAATAAGTTCATTCGCACTAAGAAACCCCTTAGGACGAAGAGTAGTTATACTTAAAAAAATAATGTTGCAATTAGTTTTGAAGAAAATTCGTTCTTTGTTGTTGTTTTCTTCTTTAATTTTTATCCCAATTAGAAAATTACAGCCCCTTTAAACTTCCCTTTAACAGAACAGGTGAGCGGAAGGGGGGGGAGGGGGCTAAAAGGGGTGGAGAATAGAACCCAGATGAAGGTTACGTATAAATACGGACAGCGAAGAAAACAGAGTTCAACTTCATCCCTCTAACGCGCACAACAAAGGTAAGCTCTTTCCCATCCTCAATTGCATTTAAATAAATTTCAAACACAATATGTATAACTTTTAATGTCAACACATTTGTGCGTAGATGAAACTCTTCTTGTCCATTCTCCTCTTTTGCTTCGTGAGCGTATCGCATCAAGAAAACTACGTGAGGCCTCCCGTGCCTTACGCTCGCCAATCCCGTGCTCGTTACGTTCCCCTTTTTTATTCTAACGGTGTTCCAGCCGGCTACGATTACATCGAAGACAATAAGGTATCCATTTGTTTTGTCTGTTATCTAACCATCAATTTTAAAACCGTTCACTGGCTAATTACCCAATTCCCTGCCAATAACAGGCTGAAGAAATTGTACCTAGAAATAACATCAACGAGACGCCTCTAGGACGTTTATTCAACAACATTCTGACACCGATCTCTAATTTAATTACGAGAACATCTACGATCACTAGCACTGTTTTGTCCACGGTAACCACGGCAACGTACACCCAATGCCTACCCACTGGGCAGTTCAAAATAGCTGTAGTGGCCACCCCAGACGCTGATCCGCCCGTCCTTGAAGTACGTTCCACCGCAGTTTGCGCCCGTCGTCGCCGAGATGTTGCTGAATTTTTAGTAAAAGCCGATTCTGAAATCGACATCCACCCAGCTGAACCCCTACCGTGAGTAACAGCACCAGTCAAACCTGGTCTAAAACATCTTTGGGGTTGATTACATTTCTTTTCGGAAATTTAGGATTGAGACCAGTGCCGTGGTTGATACCCCAGCAGAACTCAGAGAGATTCAGCCAGCCCCGGCGGAAGTGTTGTCATCCAAGTCGGATGAGCTGGTAGAAAATCCCGAGGTCCGGCAAGGAAGCAACGCGTCCATAAAACTGGTGACTGTGTTCACCACTAGTTACACATTCGTTCCTAAAACTCTTACATCGACTGCAACGTTGGCTGCAGATGGGGGGCTGCTGTGTCGTCCAGCCGGATACGCCATTTGTTGAAACTGATTTTTCATTTGAGTTCAGGATGTTCTTTGATTTTATTTAAAACATTTTCTTACAAGGAAATTTTTCCCAGTTTTCTATGCCCTTATCTCCAAATGCATTTCGACTTGATTTTCCCTCCTTTTTTATTCCGTGATGATGAATAATACACAAGCATAAGTTATACTCCATGACATTTTTGCAAGGCCGTTCAATAATACAGGAACTATATACGGTATAAGCCTTTAAGAACACAGGGCACGCACATAATGAATTGCCATTTTAAATAGCTCATCAGTTTCAAATATCCAATCATAAGGACCATACATAACATGAAATTATACTTGAAACAAACTCGTCATTCGTATGGAGGCCAATAACTCTTTCGGAAAATGATAGGGTCCATCCTAATCCGACTTTCGTGCTACCATAAAAACCATTAGACTTTCCATAAAAGTTACGGAGACAAAGGATTTCACGGATGACCTAAACAAAGACGGTTGATATATGCAGCCACGTGTGGTTGTTGTTATATCTGGAACTTTGTTAAGAGCCATCGTCAATAGCGACCGATCAAGTAACCCAGAGGAGCCCTATAACGTGAGAAGTGAATGAACTAAAGAACTTGAACTTCCAGCGTTGGGTGAAGGACGTCCAACCCACCGGGAAAAGGCCGGCCTATAACCATTGGACAGGAAAGCAGTTTGGGGGTTGAATAAAAAGAGGGGGTGAAAGAATCTCTTCGTCTTGCTTTGTCTGATGCTATCAACAAAACAAAAAAAAAACCTGAAGACATGTAAGAAATTTCTCGAGAAACACGGAAAGGCTGTAGCATACATTAACGCATTTAAGGACGGAAAAGAAAAAGAAAATCTTTTGAGGCCTATAAAAGAGCAAGAGGGTTGAAGGGGGTAGTTTAGTAACGTTCCAGCATTCAACAACTGCACAAGGTAATGGGACGAGAAATCTGCTGTAGAATTTTGTATTTATTATTGTGATTATAAATTATGTTTTCTACTTAAAAATTCAGATGAAATTGACGCTGATCTTCCTCACTTGCTTCGTCGGCCTGTCCTACCAACAGCGATACGTATGGCCAATGCCCTACGCACCAAGGGCTCATTTGATGCCTTTGTTCTACGCTGATGGACAACCAGCAGCTGACGTTGAAATTCTCCCTGAAGTCAAGGTAAGATCTTGAATAACTCATCTCTAAATTCTTCCTCGCCCGCATAGCAGAAATAGCTTTGCCCTTCGATTCGCTCTTCTAATTTGTGTTTTACGCATCAAGGAAATCGATAACCAAGCCAAGAACGAACCCGAAATTCAGCAAGACCACGAGAAGGGCTTTTTACCAATACCCACCCCTGTTTTGAATTTCCGACCGTTCACCACGACCACCGTAAGTTGTTGACGCAATAATTATTTCGTGAACCTCACGTATTTCTTCTTGTTAGACTTTTACCTCAACTTCTGTCTCCGTCGTGTCAACCCCAACGACCGTCAAATGCATCCCTTCAACCCAATTTTCGGTTGCTACCGCTGCTAATTTAGGTGCGATTCCACCAGTGCTTGAAGTCCGTGCCACGTCAGCTTGTGCCCGTCGTCGTCGCGATCTGGAACATCTGTTAGCCGACGCTGAGTCAGCTAAGGCATCCATTGAACCCGCTCAACCTATCGCGTATGTTTGCAGGCAATCTTACGTTAGTTTTCAGTTATTACCATGAATTTTTTTAAATTTTGCTAGTCTCGAAGTGTCTGCCGTTGAGCCACTGCCAGTTGCTGATGTGAAGGATGCCAGTTTCACGGAGCCTGAAATTGAATCTTCGCAATTAATGAACCTGTCCCCTGAGGTCGTACAAGAAGATCCCAGCAAAGAAGACAGGGGCTTGCTGAATTTGAGCCTCACGACAACCATCTCGGTGACCACTGTAACTACGGTGATCTCTTTCGCTGGCGCAACTGTGAAAAACACTGCCAATATCGCAACTGACAATGCGCTGCTATGTCTTCCATCCGGATTTACCGTTTGCTAAAAAGGAGTTTTTTAAAGATTTAGCGACTTTTGCTACGGGTGTTTTGTTTTCTAAGGCGATTTCTCCTCGTAATTTTATGTTGTTTGCTCCCTTTAATTTATATCGACATGATTAACCGATTACGCTGGTAGTGTGTAATAATCAGTTAGAGGATTATTAAAATACATGGTTTCAATTTACAGTTTGGCTTACCTGCGTTGAAGCGACATCAGCCGCGTTTTATGTAAAAGAATAACAAACGTCGTTTGAGCATTTTTGGTGGCCCAATTCAAATAGCAAATTTTGATGCGTTTCCTATGGCTTTTCTTGAAGCATGGTCCGATAATGTGGAGAATGTAGTCTGACCACAATGAGTGCGTGAATGTACATTTGAAATAAATTCATTGCTGCTATTTTCAGCGTGTAGGGGAATTATGACAATCTGCTTTACAGTTGATGTTACGATTCGTTTGGCCAACGTGCCTGGGAAAATGCCATAGTATTTTTGCTGTACAGAATCGCATTTTATATCGAATTCTGTAAACTCACGAGCTGCAACGGCATGCTTTTCGCATCCAACGATGTATATTTAAGATTAGGAACAACTAGAAGCTGATCAGCCGTCCCTATGTTTGCATATGTATAAAAGACGCCAAAAATCATGGTGAATGTCAGACGTGGCAGCGATTTCGTTCAGCAACATCCTTTGGTAAGTAAAGCTGTATGGACTATAAAGTTTAATCAGCAGACTTTTAAACATTCATTTCTTCTTTGGGTTTTCTAGAAAATTAAATAAGCAAGATGAAGATTGCATTGGTACTTGTGGTGTGCTTCGTCTCCCTGACTTTGCAGCAGAACGTCTTTTGGTCTTATCCAGGAAGACGCATTCCATATTATCCCATGTACAACCATAATATTCAGGACGATCTGCCCATTCTTGCTGCCCTCGATCCTGCCGGACACCACCTTCATCCAAACGTACTGTATCCTTATAAATCTTACGTTTGATTTTTGAGCCTTGGCTTGAGGGATTGATAACTGAAACATTAAAAAATTTGTTTCTGTCATAAATATAGAACTACGGTGCCCGTGTGCAAGGTGGACTGGAGGAGCGGACGCTTGGAGAATCTGGTCTCTACCAACAGCTAGAACCAAAAGCGGAATCCAGAACATTTGGCCTCAATAACTTAGTTAGCATTATTTTGAGTTCGCTGTCACTCTCCAGCACGAGCACAACATACACGACGACCACGTCCACCATCACAGCCGGAGCGGTACTCACGTGTTTTACCAGGACGATGTTCAATTCAACCACAGCTTGCCGGAGAAAGCGAGATGCTTTGCTGATGATTTCCGAGGTGCTGATTGGAGATAGTGACGATCAAGACGAACCACTCGGCGATGAAGAGTAATTTTTCAAATTTTTATTGTTGTGTTGGAGTTTGATTAATTTGTGTTATGGTTTTGCAGCGAATGGGATGGCGAGTTGGAAGCTTTGCCGAGAGAAAAAAGGGACGTGGATCCAGCCCATTTAATCGCATCCTCTAAAACTGAAAGCGATATTCACGTCAATGATGTTGCCCCCAAACAAACCGAATCGTCAGTTGATGGCTATTTCCGCCAAAATCGAGCCATCGTCACATCATCATTCACTTCATATACGGTGTCTTATTCGACCAGTACCAGGACTGTAACGAATATCGCTTCAGCAAGTGGCTTGTCTTGCTTGCCATCGGGATTTACTCTTTGCTAGTTTCAATACCATCATGACGACACGTTATTTATAACTAACAAACCCCTTCTAGACTAAGAATTTTGGCTTAATATTGATTATTTTAATTCATATGAAAACGTGTGGTAGACTATTCTGCTGTAGTTACTTGATTAATACACCATTTCTGCATCTATGGGCGTCTTACTCATTACTTTAGCGGCAATGAAACATAATTTGAAAAAAAATATTTGTTTTCTTTGAGGGGAGAGGGATGGTGACCGTACATGGTACAATTGTGCCAATGCCAGTCTCAGCTAAAAATTATCACTCCCGATTACGACAGCCATTGTGGAGTCGAATTCACGGAGGGCAGCTAACATACACGAAAAGCAAAATCGAAATTGTAACACGGTAGTCTGCTTTCTTGAAGTATGAGTAAGTGAGCTACTCGTTTCTCATCCTTATTAGCCTCCATACCCAGTAGAATTTGACTATTTACACTTGTATTACAGCATTATTGTCAGTGCAAGCAAAAATTACCAAAAGATATGGTCGATTTATTGACTCTTCTGCGAGATTGAAGGAAGTCAGTGTTAGGGATGGCATCATGGCAAGGACTCTGTCAATTTGAACTTACTTAGCTTCATATCAACCATATTAATGATTTCAGTTTTACTGTGTTCTCCTTTACTTGGGCTACTGTAATCCCCCCCTCCCCCTTGCCAGCTCCCTTTCTCTTATATAGGCACGATAACCTGTTTGCTTTGATACTGGGCATCACATTGGTTATAGATAATGAAAATACCTTCGAAAATATTTAATAAACTGCTTTATAACAACGATCTCGTTAACGGAACGTCTTTTTACATCGCCCATCTTATGAAAGAGTTTTTCCAACCGTGCGCCATAATCAAGTACAATACATCAAATTATTGACGGTACTTTATTTTTACCCGTGAAAAATCAAAAATGTTGTTGAACTATGGCTCTTATCCAACATTCGACGTATGCACTGTAAAGCAATCGTTGTAAAGCATATGGTGTATGTATCCTACTGGAAAGCAATTTCAGGGATGTATTTTATGACCTCAATGAGTGCCCGAATAAACAGATCAAAATTTCACTGCTACCGAATTCAGCGCATACTTGATGAATTATGACCGCCTTCCGTATACAGCAGTATGAATGTTTTGGTTCGTTTCCCGAAAACATATAGTGATCAGAAAATATCTAGTATTCCGTAGAATACAATAATTTTTGTTATCGAATTATTGGAATTCACGAGCTGGGACGTCAAACTCTTTGCATTCCTTGATGGCACAACAACGATAACCATATCGAACCACTAGAGGCCTAGCAGTTCTTCCTGGTGCGTTTGTATAAAAGACGCAAACACTCACGGTGAATGTCAGATGTGACAGCAGTTTTCACTCACCGACATCCCTTGGTACTGTAAGTTGAGCTACACTAAATCATCTTTCATTAAAGCATTGTTTGAATGATCGTTTTTGCAGAAAATTAAAGAAGAAAAATGAAAATTGCATTGGTACTTCTTGCTTGCTTCGTCTCCCTGACTTGGCAACAGAACGTCTTTTGGTCCTTTCCAGGAAGACGCATTCCTTATTATTCCATGTTCAATCGCAATGCTGAAGACGATCTGCCCATTGTCGCTGCCCTCGATCCTGCCGGACATCCACTATATCCAAATGTACTAAAGCCTTTTGATTTTCACATTAGATAAACAAAACTTCGCTAGTGTATGTCATATAGTAAGAATATTTTAAATTTTAATTGCAAAAAAATAGAACTATGGCCAACAAGCGCAGAATGAAATAGAGCAGCGTACGCTTGAAGGATCTAATCTCTATGAAAGGCTGAAAGCAAAAGCGGAGTCCAGATCGTTCGGTCTTAATTACTTGGTTAGCGTTATCTTGAGTTCACTGACAGTCTCTACCACGAGCACGACGTACACGACGACCACGTCCACCATCACAGCCGGAGCAGTATACACTTGTTTTACCAGGACGATGTTCAATTCAACCACAGCTTGCCGGAGAAAGCGAGATGCTTTGCTGATGATTTCCGAAGTGCTGATTGGAGATAGTGACGATCAAGACGAACCGCTCGGAGACGAAGAGTAACTTTTCAAACTTTTATTGTATAATTGTGTTGGAGTTTGATTAATTTGTGTTATGATTTTGCAGCGAATGGGATGGTGAGTTAGAACCTTTGCCGAGAGAAAAAAGGGACGTGGATCCAGCCCGTGTAATCGCATCCTCTAAAACTGAAAGCGATCTTCACATCAATGATGTTGCCCCCAAACAAACCGAGTCGTCAGTTGATGGTTACTTCCGTCAAAATCGGGCCATCGTCACATCATCATTGACTTCATACACAGTGTATTATTCGACCAGTACCAGGACTGTAACGAATATTGCATCAGCAAGTGCCCTGTCTTGCCTGCCATCAGGATTTAATCTTTGCTAATTTAATGCCCATCATGACGCCACTCTATTTATATAACCAACGAAACACTTCTATAGGCTAGCAATTTCGGCTATGATTCGTTTGATTAAGGCGAAAGCATGTGGTAGACTATTCTATTGGAGTTGCTTGATTAATACACCATTTCTGCATCAATGGACATCTTGCTCATTACTTTCATGACATGAAAATACGGACCCGTTTAATACAAGCTGAGCTCAGGGGTGCGACTTGGCAAGGCCAACGATGAGGCCGTATTTCACCAGGTAAAAATTTCCAGTGTATTACATACCAACGCAAAATTTGGCCTCAAGAATTCATATACACAACATTACACAAGTGCTAATCAGACATCGTCATCGGCATGATGGCATACCTCATTGAGGAACAAATTCGTCGCATAAGCCTGCGCCACGAACCCCGGATGAACTAAATCGGGACAACTGAAGTAAGCCTTTCCTGTAAATTCAAGATCGTTACGAGGCAGAATAAAACAACTACGGATGTATCCTTCAACGATCAAATCCCCTGTGTTCCACAAGACGATTTCACTGTCCCTAAAAAAAACAAAGATTAAGTTTCAGCAGTCACTTGATTTTCAACGCCAATACATACGGGGTGTAGCAGATTTACCTTAAGGTATTACCAACCAATGAATTGAATTGATAAATGGATGGCCTGATCTGAATCAAGTTGCTCATGTGATTGTAAAAGATGCTGGATATGAAAGGATTGTCGATGACGGTGTACTGCTTCACCCAAACAACTTTGTTATGTTTAGCGACACGCTGGAGAACTGGCAAAAGCTCAGTCAGGCCTCTCTTAAACTCCGAATATTGAGAACTGTCTTCTTGCAGATGCATGATGTGGTGTAGGGACATGCCTAGCACGAACAAGGCAAGATAAAGTATAATTTTCATGTGCACAGGAAATCATATGAACCAAATTAGCAAAGATATACCAGTACCGAGAACTATCACTCTGACAACATCGTCTTTGGAAGTCCATTTCGAAAAGATGTCATTGGTCCTGTTTGAAAATCTCGGTTCCCAATGAAACGAGGCATGGAAATTTAATATGCGGCTCGTTACGGTCGCGTCCATGTGAAGTTTTCCGCGTTTCGAACCGATCGGTGTGTCGAATTCGAGGTCGTAGTCCGGCAAGAACTAAATTAAGAGTATAAGAAAACTCACGTAAGGGTGGAACAGTATACAAATAACTAGTAATTTCCATTTTAAAAAACAGAATTTACTTTAAGCAGGTTGTAAAAATGTTGTCGTATTGTGGAGTCCCCGACGAAAATAAAATGCACAAGTTTATTTTCTGAAGTAGTTTGCCCAGCACCTTCAGGTGTTTGACTAGTAGGTAAACGTTCATAAAGCTGTGTTTGATATGGATATGAACGATCACTATGAAAAAGCCTATCAAGGCATCTGGCGGTGTCTTCTAATTCAAACGATTTTGCACGACACGGTGGATTGAGGTAGCTTTTCATGTCGAGAAAGCCATTGTTGCACGGGGGCAATGTGTCATCTAGAAACGATCGACTATGTAGATAAATAAAAGAATTAGACAATATATACAGTATAAAGTGGATGCACGTCGAAAAAACATTGACTGATTTCGATGGAAGAAAAAGAGAAAAAGCAAAAACGACAGACACATGAAATTGTAGATTGACGATTAAGTCTGAAAAGACGCTCCTGAATGATAACGTAGAAATTTTTCTAAAAAAACATACAGCCAATAATATGGTAAAAAGTTTGTAAATTATTTCCTACTAGAATATGTGCAGATTTGCTTGATTTATGGCAGGGGTGGTGTTCGGGCTGTCTTCACCATAAAACCATATCGTTGAAAAATTAGCACAAAATATAACTAGGCCAATCGTGAGTAAAAATGGTCGCGGGAGCAATAACACACTTTCCATTACACCTGGTTGAAATTTCCTGTTTACGATTCTGGCACTGCCCAACTGAAATTTTCGCACCAATTCTTAATAGTGATTACACCAGAATGCTGAGACAGAAACTGACAACTCTCACCTATAAACAAAATTACTTTTGTGTTGCATAAACCTCTCAGATGAGAACTCGTCTTTATTACACGAACGACAAAAGCCAAGAGAGGCCAACTGAGTAGTTCAACTTTGAAAATCTCACTCTGTCAGCAGTTGCAGTGTGTATCTGCACTTCAGTGGGATGAGAATGCCAAGCAAAAGAAAACCAAATAAAAAAATTCAGATAATTTGGTATACAGCCTTGAAGGGTAGCTACGTTCCTCAACGTGAAGTTCCTCCTATAGCGTTTTGAAAATTATAGCTTATAGCTATAATCTCACTAGTTCTTGAGGAAGGCTAAAGCTTGCTTCCAGCCATTAGCATCAACCAAGGCTGTCCATAAAAGAAACACTTTCATATGAATAGCTATCAGACGATAGCTAGTTAATACTCACCAATTTTCAATTTCTTTCTAAGAAACAATTTAAAAACACAAATAATTTGGAACAGAATCCATTTATTGATAAGACGAAAAAACAAAAACAAAAATAAAGCAAATTTTGAACCCATGTTGACATGGCCAACGTTTCCCCATGTGATGCTTGCTCGAAATTGAACGACTCATTTAAGGATTAAATCCCCCGTAAAGGTAGTCGTGTCACTGCCGCGAAAATGAAAACAACCGACACCTTCTACTTCGATCACCTTCCGACAGTTGTAAACACCGCAGAGTTCAGCTGACGCTAATCTCTTGCACATGCAAACAACTTGCCGGAAGAAGACGATCCGAAAGTGAACGGAAGAATCAAACTCGCGACAACGAACAACTCCATTTACGGGCTCGCCGTTCAATTCCGTTGGAGCACCACACTGGAAACGCGTCGCTACATGTTTTAGGGTATTTATGAGCCAAATAGATACGACCATTTCTTTGATAGGATAATAATAGCTTAAAAAAGTTCAATTTCCGCTAAAAGATGGAAATAAATTCAAGTTACACGTCTGCAAAGTTGAATTTAACCTCATCGTTAGTGAAAGCGCAACTAGTTTAAGTCTATTTCCTCCCACTCTTCAGATAATGGATCGATTATCATTGCCTGATCCTGTCTTTTCCCTCCCCCCATCCTGTCCTGCTTTTCCTTCTCTAAGTCAGCGAGGATTCTTCTTAGTGTGACCTGCGCTGGATGGTAATAAATTGCGGGATCAATCAAAGTGCTGGCTGCGCTATTCGGCGTCTGGTGTGCGTGGCTCATTTCCTCTTTTTCAGCTTCCAGCTTGATGATACGCTGCTGTAGATCAAAATTCTTCAATTTTTCTAGTTGAAGTAAGTTCGACACTTCCAAAAGCTTTTCACGCATCTTGTCTAACTCGTCCTGAACACAGGGGCTTGTCGTGATATTAGTTTGGTCAGTAAACAGATCAATGAGATCCTCGTCTCCGTTTTTGGTCACCGGGTCTATCTCTGGTTGATCGTATATGCCAACTACATGCTCTGGCGCAGGCGGTGGCACGTATGAGGCGGCCGGCCAGTACGGTGGAGGCGGTACACAATTGGGTGGTGGAGGCCGGTTCCGATACGCCTCGATGTCAGAAGTATCGGCTCGTCCCAACGAAGAGTCGTAACGGATATAAGAGTCCGGTTGGTTGATTGGTCTATCATTCCATTCATCGGAAAAATCGATTAGCCTAAAGTTGGGATCATATTGTGTTCGGTGGCATCTCGTTTCCGGTGCCATTGTCTCCGTTTGATCTTGGTTTTCTTCTATTTTATCTTCAACAAGGTTTAAACCTACTAACAATCCCATCCACGAAACGATATCGGTAAACGACTTCATTTTCGAAAGGCTTATTGCGATTGTAGAAGAAGCTTTGATTTTTTCCCGGTTTTTCGCTTGTTGATATGGAAATTGGCGAAGAATCGCCAACGGATTGTTTGAAATTTCGTACATTTTTTTTATGTTCAAAATTTCAATCAAACGTAATAACGTTGCATTCCGCTTTTCCACAAACTTCAATACATTTCGCATGTTGTTCAGAGTGATAATTAGATCACCAAAAAAATTCAATTTGTAAAAATTACGGAAATCGTCGTGACATGATGATTACGATGACGACCGAATGGATCGGGCAAAGTAAGCCTATATAGCGTGAATGCAATCTCATTGTTGCCAAACGCCACCTGGCGGCGTGAAATGTATCGCAGGTTTCCCGTTTCGTTTATACGTTATGTAAGAAACGTTGTGATTTAAGTTGATTCTAGAAAATAAGGTAGCTGACACCGTATGTTTCATACTTTTCAATTTGATAGTATAGCCCACGTCATAACTTTGCCCATAAGTGACATTTGCTAGCTCTTAAACATGGTTTTTATTAGTCTGTTTTGTTTCGTTTATTCTTTCCTTTGTTGCGCATGAAATCAATGTTGCGAATTGCAATTAGATTAAAATTTAGGTAGATGACATAATCGCTCCCGCCGTTTATCCTGAACTGAGACTGTCTGTAACCTTGAAAAACTAATTAACTCCAGTTGCTTCAGGCCACCAGGTGACTTGTGGGTTCAAAGTGGACGTATAAAAGCCCGGCGTAATGCTACATGTCATACGCAGATCAACTTTTATCCTTAACCACCAAACAACTCTTATACGACATGCAGGTAAGGAATTTATTCCCAAGTTTCTACTCCTGTTTTGGAATATTTGAAGTTAATGTTTATTTTATATTTCTTTTGAAATCAGTCTGTACTTGTTACCTTGTCATTGCTGAGCTTGTTGGTTGTCTGTGATGCTTGGTTTCTCAATTTGAAGTCTGACAAAAAAGACAAACTGGGCCAGGTGACACCAGCACAGAATACTCGAAAGGTGATTCTCGTTGCTAGGAAGGTGTACGTGCCGATGTATGCATCCGACGACACTGCTACGCCAGACATGTCAGGCCGTTTGTTGCCCGTTTCTCCTGTACTGGCCACTTCTGGAGCTGTGATGGGAGGACAGCAACCGCTTGACTCCTCTTCGATGTATTATCAACCTCCAGTTGTTGCGTATGCCATGTCTGGTCCAGCTTCAGGTGATGTTCCAGCAGCTTACACAGCTCCTTCAGCCTATGCTGCCCCAGTTCCAGTGCCTTCCAATGCAGACGCAGCTATGCAGCCATATGCATTCTATACTGGTGCTTATGGTGTCGCTGGCCCACAATATGATTGGTATGGTAGTGCAGCACCAGTACCTGAGGTAACATCAGTTTATCCAAATTTATGGCACACAATTACCATTTGTCTGTTTTTGGGGAAGACATGGGTGATGCAATACCCTGGTGGTGATGCTGTTCCGGCTGCACCTTACCCCCCAACTGGAACTGACGGTGACGCAGTGACACAGGAAGTCAGTGCTTCAGCTCAGACAAGTGAAGCATATCCAAGTGTTTGACCGCATTGATTGCAATATTTTTAAATCTCAGTTTTATTGTATTTTAATTTATCTGACTTATGTAACGGACAAGATCGATGTGCTCTATGACCACTAATAAAAACGCTATGATTTTAATGACTTTCTGTTCATTGGTGACAAATATTGTTGGATTGCTGCACTGCTTGAACTAACTTACCTGTGATACCAAACAAGGATGGGATAGTCTATTCAAAATAATCCCTTTAGGAAGATATCGTATTATCATCCCGGCCATCTGAAGATATTTGCCAAAATATGCCGTGTGGAACATTACGGACCTACACTTTAGAACTTGTTTGTGGGCTGATGTTGCCCCAAGTAATATAAACGCTGCTCAGTGTTCTTAAAGGTCTGCTCGAAAATGTTAATTTTTTACTGGCCAGCAGACTTAAATATTTCCTGTATGTTTTAAGATTGACGTGCAAGGAGTATTAATCTAAACTTTCTCTTCTACTCTATTAGTTGTTTGCGGTAAATAATTCTCTTGTCCCAACGTTTGAATCGAAAATTGTTTTTAAAAAACTAGCCATCCTGTGATTGGCTTACGTACTCATTCAAACTTGCAACTTCAATATCCATTTGAAACACTGAGGTTTATGCAATATGGTAGAAAATACGGCAATTCACTAGCATGGTTCAAACACCATTTGTGAGCAGCTGTTGTTTTATTTATTTGATGCGTCAAAAACTATCCTATATTTAAGTTTTTCGCATTCTTTTAGCGTTCTTTTACGATGCAAAAAAAACCCTTCCATTAGTTTTATACATTCCTTACACATGCTTACTTTCTCTTTAGGGTTCGCTAGAATTGCAAAGTGTAAAATAGCTACTCAGTTGGCCGTAGTAACGCTCGAAGTTTTGACGTGTTTTTCAAACAGTCTAGCAATATCATTAATTGCCACCATGAAAATCATGGAATCGCGGTGCCTGGGAAACTGAAAGATCCTAGTGAGCGTATTGGGTGAAAGTCTAACCTTTCTATTATTGCTGAGGCATTTAACTAGGACGCAGAGGCTGTTTGACGACTTAATTTTTCCGCTTTCATTTTCGAAACTACAAGCGAGAAATAGTTTCCCTCACGGCCAACAGGTGGTTTAGAAATTTTAAGTCAGCTGTTGTTGAACTTCAAAACAACAGTTTACCATGAATTTTTAGGGGGCGTTTCAACATCGGAGAGAAACTAGAGAAAGATTTGCTGCATTTCAGAATTTCTCAGTAGTTGAAGCGTGTCATTCGAAGAAGATGAACAATTTGCATCTTCCCTGCTTGTTGCTAAGTCTTAGCTTACTTTTGATTTCTGCCCAATGTGCAGAATTTGTCCAAGAGAACGAATCGATAACAGCCTATGTAGTGTTTGATGAAAATAATGAAGAATTTGTAATCGTTAACCAGGAGCCACCTCGCGACAAATACGTTGCTGGGGCGAAGTTCACAAACTCCATTAATCAAACAGGGTATGGTGTACATTATACATACAGTATAGGAATGCACTATATCTCAATTACTGAATTGCAGATGGGCTAATTTTGAAGTCTGGACAAATGGGAACTTTCCAGATACTATGCAGTCTAAGGCAGCTGGCTTCCTAGAAGGCTATCTTACCCATGAGCTTATCTATTTCTCCTACTTGAATACACTTCGAGATTACTGTCAGGGTCGAGATGGCTATTGCAGCAAGCTTCGTACTTTTTTGTCTACAAATACAAAATGGGTTAACAAGATGTATAAAAAACTGAGAAACACGAGTCCTTTCTGGCATCAGGTATTAGTGACCATCAGTCTAATTATTTTTTATGTATAATTTTTTAAATTTCAAATAATTCTGAGTTTTATTTAATGCAATTATTTAGGTTGGTTTGTTCTACGAGCAAATGGAAGGCATGGCAACTGGTTGGGAAAAAGCAGCAGTCAATACTGGCCATTCAATGGGGAGCTATGGATTTCTGTAAGTCATCAACTCACCATTAATAGTGAAGTTTTAATAATTTGGTTATATAAATTTGTTTATCTTTATTCAAAGTTGGTTCAATATTTTTGGTGATATGGAAGAGTTCGAGCAAATGTTTGCCCCTCAACAAGTGAACAAGGACTGGCGACTTAATAAAGTTGGTCGACGTCACATGGTTGCGTCTTGCTCCGCCTTAATCAAAGTGCTTCCCGAAACATCAGACATCTACACTTCTCACGTTACATGGAATGGTTACGAATCAATGATCAGAATTTTGAAGAAATACAGCCTAGAAGTGCATCAAACGGCTGACGAAGATTCGGCGCTTATTCCAGGCCATTCCATGTCGTTTTCTTCTTACCCCGGCCTATTATACTCGGGAGACGATTTCACCGTCATATCCTCTGGCCTTGTTTCCATGGAAACTACCATTGGAAATAACAGTAAATGTTTTTATGATTATGCAAATTATTCAGGTACTAATGACTACTTTCTACTGTTTCAGATGAAGAGCTATTCAAGTACATCAAACCCACTGGACAAGTTCTTGAAGGAGTTCGGTCCATGGTAGCAAATCGCCTCGCTTCATCAGGTATTAGAGGCTTTTTATTCTGAAGTCATTTAGTGCCCTAACGATTTCATTATTGATAATATAGGCAAAGAATGGACGGATGTTTTTGGACGCCATAACAGCGGCACTTACAATAATCAATGGATGATTGTCGATTATAAACTCTTCAAGCCTGGCAAAGCTCTTCGTGACGGTCTCTTTTGGGTTCTCGAACAGTTGCCGACTCTAATTGAATCTCGTGACATGACCGACGTGTTGAGATCCAAATCTTTTTGGCCATCGTATAACAGCCCCTATTTCCCTAAGATCTTCAATCTTTCTGGTACACCAGCACTGGTGGAAAAGTACGGTGATTGGTTCACGTACGATAAAACACCCCGTGCGCTCATTTTCAATCGTGACCAGTCCAAAGTCCACGATATGGATACAATGATAAGGATGGTGAGTTTCTTCTTACGTTCTATTTTGGGAAAGTACTGTCACTGAACCTGTCTTTATGAATTAATTTAGATGAGATACAACGATTACCGCAATGACCCACTTTCTCGCTGCGACAAATGCGATCCGAAATATTCTGGAGAAAACGCCATTTCGGCCCGGAATGATTTGAATCCAGCTAACGGCACTTATCCTTTCCATGCGTTGAGCCACCGTTCCCACGGCGCTACCGACTGCAAGGTTACTTCACATCAACTCATGTCTTCATTGGACTTTATTGCAGTTGGTGGACCGACCTACGACTCTTTACCGCCGTTTAGATGGAGCGAATCTGATTTTACTAACTTGTCCCATGTTGGCCATCCTGATCTTTGGAAATTTCAACCAATTCAGACAAACTGGACTATCTAAAACGTTGTATCTCGAACGTTAAATGTAAACCACGTTGTCTTATTTCTGAGATACTCATTGTTTCCCCCCCTAATCATCGTGTCCTAGGCTTTAAAACATTGTTGAGATCAGTGATTTGATCGTTTGACGAATTCTATTTACGGAAAGTGTGTACACGTGGCCGTTGATTTTCGCCAATCAAAATCAAACACGAGAGTCACTTGATCAGCGGAAAGACGTTTTTCATTATACAGAGGGAAGAAATTGATGCAATATGTGAGATTAGTTGCCCTTCCGCTGTTCGTGCCCAATGATCTTTGCGCATCCGTTCTAATGCTCGTTATTGCTAGCGTAACGCTAGAGGGGGCATGTAAGCAGATGCGTCTCCGTTATGGTCTAATCGGGATTCCCTAGACCGGAGAACTATGAGGGCTTTTGTGATAGTGATCACGCGGATGGCACGGACGCTACCGAATGTTCTAGTCGACGGCGAAGAAATGTGAGATGGTTTCACACTGTAAGCTTTCTGACAAAATGATGCGTCCTTTTCATTTGAACGGCTCAATTGCCTCTCCTCTTTGCTATTATTGGGCGCATTAATGAATACCATAGGCCGCAAACGAGTACCAAAATAGAAAGAGTAAGGCCGATAACAAGGCCGCACAGATAATTAAAGGCCCCCTATATAGAATTTCGTATTTTCGGCCGAAAAAAAAAGGCACAAAGAGGGGGAGAATGGGAAGGAATGCTAAGTGAAGACACATATCCAATTTTTTTGTATTCTTTTCATCCGCTGGCGATGTAATTGGAGAGGGAGGGGGTCGGTCGTACGATTTGACGTCACGGAGTACGGAGTTGTTAGATGTACTGGATTGGACGAAACAAGAGGCCGGTTCGGTAGCCTGGAGGGTCGACCCGTGTATTCGAGTGTAGGATCCTTCAGGGGAAAATCAGTTTGAACATGGTGCCATTTGACGTCAGCAAATCTGACGACTCCTATTGGAGCTCCATGTGCTGTGGATTGCTCCGTTTACCTGGTTATCCCCTGCGGAGATCCCTCCTTTTCATTTGAGATCATTATTTTCATCGTAGTGGTGGACCGGCCTGAACCATTGGAGCGGCAGTCTCGTCTGGCGCTTTCAACTCGAACATTCTATCTGTTCCGTCCAAACCGAAACTCAAAAATCATGGCTAAGATTGTGCACATTTTGGCTATTGTTTTTTTCGCTCTTTGTACGACGATCGGGTTGGAAGCTGCCACATTGAGCGAAACCGGAGTGGATCCGGTGATGCCCAATTTTTACGCGTTTGACGTGCTGGAAGATGGTGAAGTGGAACGCCGGTTTTCATTGAATGGAATTGCGCTCAAAGAAACGTCTGCGGTCTTCACACTCAACGGCACCAAGTAAGTAATCTTTCATTAGGCATTCATTTAATGTTACGTTATACTAATAATGGCTTTGATAAACAGAGAAGGAGCTGTGCTCCGCCAGATGACTGACGGACGTCATTTAATTCAGCTGATATACGACGCTGACCTGTCATTGCAAGATTGCGAATACATCACAGATACGGAAACGGCTATTGCATTCCAACAGAAGTTAACTAACGAATATCAGCAATTATCATCCATCGGTCACAACACTACTATTCGCATTATTGAGAAACGGTCAGACCTGCCGGAAGATCTTGCGCGGTCAGCTGTTTACCGCCGAATGAAAGCGGAATGCCGCCAGCTTCACTCTCGTATGCGCAAGGCCGCCCGTCAATCTGAGGATCAGTCATCTGTCAGGTACGAGAGTAGATTAATAAACTCCATCCGTCCTTGCTTCCAGCATTTCTTGGGAATCTTAAACCAGATTCATCTACCTGAGTTCTACTAAAATCTACCTCTTCTTCGTTGATATTGTTCTTGTACGTTGTAATTTAACTTTGTGGTTTATCTTACTAACTGGGTTGCCTTTTTTTCCCTTTGATGGATCACTACTTTTCGTGCCTCGTATTTTTAAAATTTTCAGCCTTTTTATTCCCCTTATTTTCATTGCTTTTGGGGTTGAAATTCCAAACCGTGTGAATGTACAAAGAGGGTTAAGACGTTTTGGAGGGACGAGGGAGGGTCATCGAATTGAGATATCATTGGTTTTGGAGTCAACACCTTGCGTTATTACTAACGCAGCAGGAGGAAACGCGATATCATGATGATGCCTGGAACGATTTGGTGCGGTTCCGGTCATCGTGCCACCCAGTACAAGGATTTGGGAGCCGAACAGGCCGTGGACCGTTGCTGCCGTCGCCACGACCACTGTCCAGAGACCATCCGGAGTTCCAAAACCAAATACGACATCACCAACAACCGACCAATCACGATATCTGCGTGCGACTGCGATGAGAGGTGAAGTACGAACTGCACGAGTGTAGTACTTGGGCTGTATAGTATTATTTTAGCCAATTTATTTAGCGTTTACAATTGATGTTTGGGAAACTATTTGCGCGGTGTACAAAAGTCTTTTCAAAAATTGTACAGAAACAAAAGGTATGCACGTCTTTCCACCACTAAAAACAATTTAGCCTTAGCTTTTTCTTTTTAAAAAATTCTCTTTAATAGCCCCGTTTTCCAGCTGTCAGATTTCCTTTATCTCAGACTTTTTTCGGCTTCTCTCACTCGTTACTGTGTCCCTTAGTCTTTTTGTTTTCGTTTTCTCGGGGAATTCTGTTCTTGATTAACACACAGCATCCACTCCAAGTCGTCTTGCGTCTTCCGGCTATCCGAAATCCTCTTTACAACAACCATTTCAACATAACAGCAAAACAAAAGATCCCTTATCCAATTTGAATCAGCAAATGCGAACCTCGAATCCTTTTGCGTATTTGTAGGAGAAGACGTGAAGCAGATGATCTCTACATAGTTCCCCACACGAAATGGTGCGGTAAAGGTAATCGGGCCGATGGACCATCTAACCTGGGCGGTTATGCAGCAGCGGATAGGTGCTGTCGCCAGCACGATATGCAGTGTCCCCAGCACATCACGGCCTGGTCCGAGAAATTCGGTCTGTACAACAGCCGACCTTATACTGCTATGCATTGCACTTGCGACGACAGGTAAATTCCCTTTCCCCCCCGTCCCAAGGCGCTTTGGACGTCGAAATGATGCGTAAAAGATCCGTTGTAGAGATAGTTAAAGAAAGCGAAACTGGAAAGAGCATTGTTCACCAAGGACGTATAATGGAGAGACCAGTTTGAAATTGCAAAATGATTTATGCAAGGCCAATTCGATCCATCTTTGTCGTAAATGTTTTAAGGTATAGGGTTAAGTATGCCGTTCTGTCGGTTCGTATACAACGCCCAGAAATCATGTAGGATTTGGTGCATTAGAGACCGTTAGAAAGAAAATGGGAACGGGCCACAGAATGCTGACCTTCTTGGCCGATATCGCCTTGCCTACAGCAGTCCAGCCGAACTTTCATTCCGTTTTTTCTTGGCACTTATTTGGAACGTTTGATTGCCTTCAGACGAAATTACGGGCTTTTTAGTCGCCTCAGCCAGGAATCTAACGAAATTTCTTGTTTCTATTTTTAAAAATTAGATTCCGTTCCTGCCTAAAGCAAGCTAACACGGCCGCCTCCAACTTGGTTGGCAAACTGTTCTTCAACATCATTCAAATCAAGTAAAAATAATAGAGAAACAAATCACTGACAATGTCGGATCATAACTTTATTTGTATTTATCACAGATGTTTTGTGCTGAAGCCAGAGAAAGTTTGCAAGAAAAGCTCGTGGTGGGGGAAGTGCACACAGAACGAATGGAAAAAAAGAGCTCATCTCCGCGATCCTATTCCTTATTGAAATCGGCTTTTGCTCTTGTAATATTTGTTTAATAATACGTTTAACGATTAGGATTGCCGATAAGACCTCTTTTTTTTTGCCCGCAAATGAGAGAGAAAACCAGTGTCGTTTTTTGTTTGTTTATCAACAGCATTAGTCGTGCCAGTCAGGAAAGTTATTTTCCTTTGTTCGTATTTTTTTTGCTTCATTCCTTGCCATTCCCTTCACGACACGAAACAAAATTGTTTGGTCTGTAAAGCATCCAAGACCAATTTATCCTTGATATTATCGCCGATCTGAAAAAGATTTCGCATTTATGGAGCAGAAGATATTTTTTCTTCTAATTTACTTTTGTGTAAATGTCCCTACCGCGTCCGTGCATATTATATTGTGCGTGCGTGCATGCTCTCTTATCTAGAAACAAATTTTCGGAAATTCAAACGAATTATTTGAGTTGTTTATTAACTCATTTCGCCTTGCCAATTGCATCCTATAAGTGTTCCCGTGTGGCCAAATAAACAATGCGTATCAGTGTAACGTTTTGCGCAACGATGTGACTGCTTTGGTGTTTTTATATGTGGCAATAGAATATTAATTTCGAGTGTTTTTACATGTGTTGAATTGCCATGAACTGCAAAAAGCGATTGGGTATTTCCTGTCAAATAACGTGATGTTTTGATCACAAGTAGGTCATTTCGCCATCGACGGCAAGGCTAAACATATCGCAAAATTGCTGCGTGCACAGCTCCTCTTCCTCCTTCGTTCAATTACTCTGCCCATAAAAGAGTAGGGCTTATATATATTTTCATAATACGTAAAAGTCGAGGTTGAATTCGCTGAAGAAGTCCTATCGTGAGTGCCGACATCCGGAATTCTCTATCCGGTTAGTCTTGAACGTAAGTATTTTAACCTTGGCTTTACTTTTATTAATAAAATGGTGCTACAGAAGCTTGGCCTTCACTGTGATTGCTAAATCATGGTTATATCGTACTGATTTCGTGGGGCAAATCGGTCAAGTATTAGCCCCGGAATCCATCCTGCTTACACAGCGTATTAAAAGAAGAAACGTGATTGGCCTACTGCCAATCGATAATATCCTATCTATTGAATGAGATCGATTATGTTAGTACGAACATCGATAGCTTACTACTAGCTCGATAGCTATTGAGAGCCTTGCTTCGCTTGATGTCTGATACCACCCAAGTGTCATTGAAAAAGATAGTTTTAAAAAATGCATCAGGATAGATTATTCTCTCAGTGATGATGACACCAGGTAAGGAAAGAAAATGAATTTTTGCTGCATTATTTACTTCTGTTATTTATATCTTTAGGGTATCTTACTGACCTCTATATTGGTTAAAAGAAGATGCTGAGTGGGATAATTGGATCAATTTACCAGGTGTTTACTATTTTTAATGAAATTATCACAAAAATTTTTTTTTTCAACAAAACATGAATGATTCATGTTTGTTGAGTGGTTAGGAACCACTATAGATGATATGGATTATGAAGCTCACTTTTGCGGCTCCCGAACTTAGGAAAATAAGTGTCTTTCAGCCTGGTCTGACTTGATGCTACTTAACGAAAATTCCTACGTCCATCTGAGGGCGATCTACTGATGTGGGAGATGCAGAGTTATTGGAAATTCTAAACATTGGCCTGGATCGAGTGTGCCAGTTGGACACTTCTAACGAAAGCTAAGTGATGCATTCAGTTCTTCACTTTCAGTTTGTGCGTCAGATACATCTGGTCACTTTCGTCCTGTTTTTGCTGCATCGGAAGACAATTTTGATGGCCAACATCTTCAACTCTTGCTCGCCTAGACGGATCAAATTCTGCCTACCTTTATGTGGCCATTAGAAAATTTTACCAATCACAGGTTTATAGAAGAATTCCGCGAAGAGTCGAAGAATTGATCCATGGTAAAAAATTTCATTGATGTTAATTTCCTGATTTCAAAACGTAGTAACGAGCATTACGGATCGGGTTGAAGAACTAAAAAACATGTTTCATTCTAAGGAGAATGTAACGCCAACAGCGTTATCGTTATCACACAAACGAATTCCTCTCAATCCCCTGTGATTGACACAATTAAGGTAATATTCAAAAATCCGCATTTGCCCACGATTTAATGGTTAGTGATTGGGGTCTGTTTAGGTGTTAACAACTTAAGCGAAGGATTTGTGAGACCGAATAAATTGAAAGCGCACCGAAGAGATACTAGACATCGCAGCAAACAATCTCTCCCAAGAATTACCACATCTTTTGTACTCCACAAGCTCCACTTTTACGATGAGTAACTTCATTCAACAAGTCGCAGAAACGAATATAACGGCGTCATAGGGTCGTCTACGTCTCAATGGTGCATTATTAACTGTAGGAATTGGGATGAATTTTCGCGACAAGCATGGCGTAACTCTTCACTAGAACATGTTGTTACTTATCATTGTTGGTTAGATAATTTAAAGCTGCAAATGTTTCGGTTGGTTTACCATAGGAGGATCATTGCCCTCGCGTTGGCTACTGAATTCCAGAGGGAAAATCAATTGAGTGGCCGATTTGGTTAGTTTGGATGACCGAGGTAATATCGACGCTGGCAATAACTTCATCAACGGTGTAGCTGTGGAGGATACATTGCGACAGAGTGCCTCACATCTCGTCATTCAAGGGACGAAATTATTTCCCGCTATCGAAGTTTTAAAAAATGTTATAACCAACACCGCCAATGAGGTTCGCCAACGTTACATTTGATTTTAATTTTCTTCGTTTTAACTATACAATGTGTTGTAACGTAATTTAAAGGCTTGGTCGGAGTAATTGATTCTACAGAAAGCGAGAAAGAGCAGCATTTCGCTGGACCAGTGCGCGATCGTCGGTTCTGTACAGGAAGTTGGAGCTTCCGAAGTGACTGGATTAACGGAATAAACGTTTCCATGCCCCCCCCCCCCCCCCCCGGAGTACTTAATGACGAGAATCCCACCAGATCGTTAAAGGTAATGTCAATCAATGTAATCAGTGCAGTCTGATAACATTTTTTGTTATAGGATTTGTCATTTTCATTGCGCTTTTGCTTGTTGACGATGCTGAAGTTAACGATCTCCCTTTATGAAAGATTATTCAGCACCTCGGGCAAGCAAACTATCCTATCGAGTAATGAAGTCGACGGCTTAGATGTTCAAGGAAACATTGACTGTCAAGATATGAATGGGCGAAATGGGGATGACTTCCTCTTCTCTAATGAAGATGATACACACATTGTGCTGGGTCGGGTACGGATTTATCTAAAATATCTATCTATCTAAATATTGTTACTCGGACATTCATGGAACGCTTCCTCAATCGTGATTTCTTCTTGACGAGAACCAAACAGACGTTCAATGTGGAAGTGCAGTTCACCGACGATGTTACCGACCACGGGGATATGGTGATTAACGGCCAGACCGATATCAACGGAGTGAAATTCTCAAGTCTTTGGACTAAAATGTTGCCAAGAAGGAAGAAGACTTCCATGTCTCTGGCACAGAGGTTTCTTTAGTTAACTCATGTTTAACGTTCTTTGGGTTTTAACAACGGCCCTTTTTTTACCCTTTGACCAACTAACAATTCACGGAAATCTGGCTGTAGAAAAGGAGACTTAATAATCTGAACATTCCCCCAAGACATAGCTCTCCCCAACAGATCCCGAACGGTAACAGGTGTTTGATGATTTGTTCATCAAAAATTTACTGAACGGCCGTGATGTCAACGATATATTGTTTCCAAAGGTTTACGAAGAAACACTTTGGATATCATACAGTGGACAGAGATTACGATTCACGGTCACGTAACATTTAAGGTATTACTTCTCATTTCATTAAAAAAATTCTCTTTGCATAACACAGGACACGTTTGAAACGAACACTATCAACAGCTACAACGTTTGAAGAATAGTTAAGTGAAGTGGTGAATATGACAGACTTCTAAACAATCTCTGGGACAAAGAAAACATCCTATCGCTGTCGAAACAGACGTCTTCCTTGGGCTTATTTATTGGCGGTCATCTGAATTTCTCAACGATATTGACAGTCTCTAATAACCAGACCATTACTGGCGACTGCGTCTTTGATCCTCTGAAATCCAGCTTGTCCGACCCAAACGAATTTTTATTGCTTGACCAGCCCTCGGAAAACAATCCTTACCTTGCTGTAATGTCATTCCGGTACTTAATTTCTTTGTTGTTGTTCATTTTGTTGTTTTAATCATTTATTTGACGAACTTTATTAACGGTAATATTAGAAATTTTTAGCTTTTCTTTTCCTTCAACATATTAACGTTTTATAGTTATTGCAGATTAACCAATATGCAAGATAAACCCTGCTAATTTCACGCTGATGGCTGCCTGGCTTCGTCTGCTTGTGTGAATTTGCTTGTGTGAATTGCTTGTGTGAATTCTTCTGTGAATTAGACTGGTAATGGGAAGATTTATGGACCCAAAGTATCCTAAATAATTGATGGAAATTAAAAAAGAAGCAACCTAGTCAATAGTAATGAAGATACTACTACGATAGACACCTACAGGTAAATAACTGACAATTAAGTTAATTTGACTTTTCTTTTATTTGCTTCAGGTGTCCATGCTGCGATTGTTTAGGCAATTCAAACTTCGTGAGATCGTGTTTTTCACTTAAAGCATCATCTGCATGTGATTCTAAATGCAGCTTCGAGTAAAAGTTACTAAGGTATGTAAAATGAAATGTACGCTTAAATCGGCGTACGTGATGCAAAAATTTTATTTTATTATGATGCAGAACTTTTTGGTGCAGATTGACCAGAATAATAAAAAGTTTATTCAAATGGGAACAAAAGTGTGGGGGGATAAAACATAATTACTGTCGTGATTTGAAAAAATGGTAAGTGAAGAAAACATAAACCTCAGACAAATAGCAAGCAAATAGAAAGTTAACCTGTATACTTTGTTGTTTTAGGAATGCAGTTTTGCAGAAGAAAAACAAGGGATATCAGAAAAAATCTTGATGGATTATCCAGCTAGGAATGGTTTGGTAAAGTGGAATATGGTAAGTAAAGTAGAGTACACTGTTTTTGTTTACTTACCTTTCTAAACTTTTTCACAGGCATGTCCACTAACACTGTCCTACAATCGAAGAAATTGAATGCTTTTGGTAATATAATCTACTACAAATAGACTTAGTTATAAAATCTAATATATCTTGAATTACAATATTGCAGGATCAATATGTTCACGTACGTTGTTACTACAACTAAAGACTAACGAAGTTTAACAAGTGAAAATCAACTTACGTGATGGGTGAAGCGTCCGACTATGTTGTTGTTGGAGTGGCTGAGGTAAGGGTACCGCTTTAAATACTCGATAACACGTGCCACATCCTGCCTTTCTCGAAGGGAAAGTGTAGGGTAGGGGGACATAATTCTGAAGGTCGACATGTTGAAGGGCAAATTTTTATTTCCAAGGAAGCTCGGGAATATGGCCATTCCCCTCGATTGAACCGATATTTTGCATTCACCGAGAAAAGGTGAATAACCTCGGGCAATTCGAAAAAAAGGGCAGGGGTTGGGGGATCAAGACCACGTTTTGCTTTTTCAAGATCGCTATTCAGTAGCACGTTCACCTGCAAGTTGTGCACAAGTCTAGATTTTTCGCCGGGTGTAGTAATTCACAGAACTGTTTGCACGTGGACATAGTTATCTTTTACAAGCTAGATATGATCCAGAATTTGTAGATTCACCTATCACACACTAATAACTCACCGTATCAGCACCAAAATTTGCCTCTGCACTGGTTTGGTTTAGTTGCATATGCAAGATGTGTTTAACTGGATAGTAATTTAAGTCTAGATCAAATAGAAATACGTAGATTAGGTGTAGGATAAGTAAGCATAAGTTTAAGCTATGACCACCCTTTTTATTTTTAAGTAATGCGTAATCTAAACTCGTTATTTAGGCATAGCACTATACCTCTGCGCGTGGCTCTAACTGTTTTATGTGTTATTTGTATTATTTGCTCGCAAATCATT
This sequence comes from Daphnia sinensis, assembly GCA_013167095.2. Taxonomy (NCBI): domain Eukaryota; kingdom Metazoa; phylum Arthropoda; class Branchiopoda; order Diplostraca; family Daphniidae; genus Daphnia; species Daphnia sinensis. The sequence continues at coordinate 7,035,183 of CM023189.1, read as the reverse complement.
GTATGCAATTATCATGTTTTCAGCTCTTCTCACAATTTTCCAATTCCCTATCAATCCCCAAAACCTTCCGACTTCTAACTAACAAAACCAAATTTGTTTACAGGAACGTTATTATTAAACTTATTGTAATTTGTTACACGATGTCTATTATTATTATTATATCCGTTTTTTTTTCTCTGTTTCATCTCATTCAGAAGGAACTAAAGAGGACTCTGGAATTCGTCGATGGTCGCCGAATTATCAGATTAACGCCAAGGTTTTGCCATTTATATTAAAAATTTAATTGTGTTAACGTGTTCGTTTTTTTGTGTGTATTTACTATTTAGCGGATTTACAGTACCCTCTGAGAGAGATTGCTAGACTTTAAGGTTATTTAAAATCAAAAATTTAATTGATGTTATTTATTGGTTTTTATGTATCTAGATAGGCTTATGACACTACCGAAGAGGACCATTGGATAACGGGGATTGTTGCTGGGCCTAGTCTCTGCAGGCCGAAGAGGAAGTTGGACATCGACGATTACCGACGGAATCATTAGAAGGTTCTCTTGGGCAAGCAGCAAGCTACATGTTTTTTTCGTGGGTATTAATTTTTTTGTGTGTGTATGTAGGAGGAGAGCAACGAGAACACCGCCCAGCATTTTAAAATGGAAGTTTTAAAAATTAATGGTTTAATCCTGTATTTTATGTATCTAGGGGAGTTGGTAGCCCCAACATCACCGAAATGGAAAGGGTATAGTGAAGCATGACCGAAGAGGAAGTTGGAAATCGAGAATTGTCGCTGTAGCAACGAGGTCGTTCCCCAGGATTGTAAGGTATAAAATTTAAGTGTTTTTTTTTATGATGTGCCTAATCATGCCTGTTGCCTTATGTAATCAGGAGGGTGTTATAACCACTGAAGCGGACACTGGATATCGAGCATCGTCGCCGGAACAACGAGGGTTGTCCAGCATTTTATGATATGTGTTTTTAAAATTAATAGTTTAATAATGTTTTATGCATCTAGGGGAGTTCCATCATCACCCATGACAGAGAAGTATACGGTGTGTAGCGAATATCTCCGCTGGAATCTCCGCTGGAATCAACCTAATAGTCGTCCAAGGTTTGTTGGGTTTGTGTTATAAAATTTATTTTTCTTATTACGAATTTTGTTCCTTCTGTATAATTTTTTTCCCCGTGCAACTAGGAGGGGCCCACCACCTCCGATATGTAGCTTGACATCGAGGATCGGCGCCGGAACAATGAGATCATTGACCACAATTTTAAAGTATATATTTAAAAATTTATTGTTTAATCTTTTTTTTGTTTTTTCATGTGAGTAGGAGAGTCCTATCATCACTAAAAAGGACGAAGGACATAAAGTATCATCGCCAGAGAAACGTGATCTTCGCTCAAGATTTTTAAAGTATTAAATTTAAAGTTTTAAAAAATGATTTATCTAACCATGCTAGTCTTGTGGAAGTAGGAGTTCACCACTACTGAAGAGGACGCTGAACATTGAGTATCGCCGTTGGTGTAATGAGATGTTGACAGGGTTGATCGGGTATGTGATTTAAAATCTAATTTTCCTACTCGAATGTTTAGTTCTTTTATTATAATAGTTTTTTTTTTAACTGGAAGGGATTTACCACCACCGAAGAGGAGCTGGCCATCGAGGATACCACCCGAACAATGAAATGATCGACTGGAAGTTTAAAGTTATATGTTCAAAAAATTTTTTATTTAATCATTTTTTTTCGGTAAGTAGGAGAGTTTAATATGATAAAGACGAAGGACATTGAAGATGATGAGAAGTTTTGCACGTGGATATAGTTCTTTAATTCTGTAGTAGTTACAAACTAGATGTGGTTCACAATTTGTAGATTTACCTATCACACACTAATAACGCACTGTATCATCATCAAAATTTGCCTCTGCACTGGTTTTGTTTAGTTGCGTATGCTAGCTGTGTTTAACTGGGTAGTAATATAAGTCTATATAAATAGAAGTGTGTAGATTAAGTTTAGGATAAGTAAGCATAAGTTTAAATTATGACCACTTTTTCTATTTTTAAGTAATGTATTCTAAACTCGTTATTTAAGCATAGCATAGCATATAAATTTAATTGTCATAACGGTTTCGTTTTTTTGTGTGTGTATTTACTATTCAGCGGAGTTACAGCACCCCCTGAGGAAGATTGCTGGCCTTCAAGGATCGTTGTTAGAGCTACTAGAATGATCATCAGGGACTTGAAAGTTATTTAAAATCTAAAATGTTAATTAATGTTATTTATGGATTTTTATGTATCTAGATAGGCTCATGATAATACCGAAGAGGACCATTGGATAATGGGGATTGTTGCTGGGACTAGTTTCTGCGGGCCGAAGAGGAAGTTGGACATGGAGGATTACCGCCGGAGCTATTAGAAGTTTTACTTGGGTAAGCTACATGTTTTTTTAAATTTCGTGGATATTCATTTTTTTTGTGTGTATGTAGGGAAGGAACGAGATAATTGCCTAGCATTTAAAATGGAAGTATTAAAAATTAATGGTGTAATCCTGTATGTTATGTATCTAGGGGAACTGGTAGTTCTAACATTACCGAAATGGATAGGGTATAGCGAGGCACGACCGAAGAGGAAGTTGGAAATCGAGAATCGTCGCCGAAGCAACGAGGTCGTTCCCCAGGATTGTAAGGTAGAAAATTTAAGTTTTTTTTAATGATGTGCCAAATCATGCCTGTTGTCTTATGTAATTTGGAGGGTGTTATAACCACTGAAGCGGACATTGGATATCGAGGATTGTCGCCGGAACAACGAGGGTTGTTCAGCATTTTATGATGTGTGTTTTTAAAATTAATAGTTTAATAATGTTTTATGCATCTAGGGGAGTCCTATCATCCCCCATGATAGAGATGTATACGCTGGGTAGTGAATATCTCCGCTGGAATCTCCGCTGGCATCAACCTAATAGTCGTCGAAGGTTTGTCGGGTTTGTGTTATAAAATTTATTTTTCGTATTACGAATTTTAGTTCTTTCATGATCATTTTTTTTCGTGCGACTAGGAGGGTTTACCACCTTCGAAGAGCAGTTAAACATCGAGGATCGGTGCCGGAACAACGAGATCATCAACCAGAATTTTAAGTTATATATTTAAAAAATTTACTGTTTAATCTTTTTTTTTTTCATGTCAGTAGGAGAGTCCTATCATCACTAAAAAGGACGAAGGACATTAAGAATTATCGCAAGAGAAACGTGATCTTCGCTCAATATTTTTAAGTATAAAATTTAAAGTTTTTCAAAATGATTTGTTTAATCATGCTTGTCTTGTGGAAGTAGGAGTTTATTACCACTGAAGAGGACGTTGAACATTGAGTATCGCCGCTGGTGTAATGAGATCTTTGATAGGGTAGATCGGATATGTGATTTAAAATCTAATTTTCCTACTACGAATGTTTAGTTCTTTTATTATTGTTTTTTTTTAACTGGAAGGGACTTACCACCACAGAAGAGGAGCTGGACATTGAGGCTACTTGCCTAACAATGAAATGATCGACTGGAATTTTAAGTTATATGTTTTAAAAAATTAATAGTTTAATCATTTTTTTTTCTGTAAGTAGGAGAGTTTTATCATCACTGAAAAAGACGAAGGAGATTGAAGATGATCGTCAGTGAAACAAGATCTTCTCTCAGGATTTTAAGTTATAAAATTTTAAGTTTTTAAAAAAGATGTGATTATGCTTTTTTGTCTTGTAGAGCTAGGAGGGTTTCACCACCACTGAAGAGGACGTTCAACATTGAGGTTTTTGGAGCAATGAGATCGTCGTTGTTGTGGTGCACTGATGGGGACGAGCGACGAGGGTGGTTACATTGTTCATTATTAATTTTAAAAAATTGAACTTTCACTATATTTGTGTTTTTTAAAATGTGTACTTAGGATGGCATAAATCACCATCGAATAGGTGGCAATCAATCAATGAAAATTGTCGTCGGAGTCCTCAACATTGTTGTGTTGTGCACAAGTCTAGATTTATCACCGTGTGTAGTAATTCAGAGAAGTTTTGCACGTGGACAGATTTCTTTAATTCTGTTGTGAGTTACAAGCTAGATAGTAATTCAGAAGAATATTTGTAGATTCACCTATCACACAATAATAACGCACCGTATCATCACCAAAATTTGCCTCTGCACTGGTTTTGTTTAGTTGGGTATGCAAACTGTGGTTAACTGGATAGTAATATAAGTCTAGATAAATAAAAGTATGTAGATTAGGATTAGGATAAGTAAGCATAAGTTTAAGTTATGACCATCCTTTTATTGTTAAATAATGCTTAATCTAAACTCCTTATTTAATAGCTCTATCTCTGCCCATTGCCATCAATAAATCTCCAAAACCTTCGACTTTTAACCAACGAAATCAAATTTGTTTACAGGTATGTTAAAATTAAATGTTATTGTAATTTATTACACAATGTTTGTTCGAATTATTAAACTTGTTTGTTTTTCTCTGTTTCATCACATTTAGGAGGGAACCAAAGAGGATATTGGAATTTACCGATGGTCGCCGAATTATTAGATATCAAGGTTATGCCATTTATCTTTCAAATATAATTGTCTTAACGTGTTCGTTTTTTTAGATGTATTTAGCAGCGTTGCAGCGTCCCCTGAGGGAGATAGGTAGATCGTCTAGGAGATGATAACATCGGAACTCTCGAGTGGAAAAGCGAGTATTTCGAAGATAATTGTTGAAGTTGAGGGCAGTTCTTGCTCCATGATTCAACGTAAAGGTATGTGCAGGTAGTAATCGCCCAGTTGCAAGTTTCTTTCTTTTCCATTTTGCCTTTTTAGTCTCACAGTTTGACACTTTCGACGTAAATATCCCGAGGGAAAGGCGTCTTGCATCAAGTTGACTGGAAATTGTAGGTGAAGGATACCTAAGGGATTGCTAACAGCTGAACAGCCATTTAGTTTTGAAGAAAAGGAGGTATTAATTTTATGTTTAGTATACTTCTCTTCAGCCTATCACTAATAGAAATTAATTAATTGACAGGAATTGTTATATGACTGGTCCCGGAGTAGACTACAAAGTTAGAAGAAAAACACATAGTTAGTTAGTTGACTTTGGCAATGACAAATGTCTGATATGTGATAATCTTCTTTACTTCAGGTGATCGTGCTGTGATTGTTTATGCAATTCAAACTTCATGAGATTGTGTTTCCACTTAAAGCATCAACTGCATGGGACTTTATATTCAACTTCGAGTAAAGGTTATTAAGGTATGTAAAATAAATGTACATTTATCACCATATGTGATGGAGAAAAGTTTTATTTTGATATGATGTGTTACTTTTTGATGCAGACTGATCAGAATAACAAAAAAATTAACTGAAATGGGAATCAAAATATGGGAGGGTGAATTGAAATGGTGAATTGAAATGTTGTGAATTGAAAAAATGCTAAGTGAAGAAAACAAACCTCATACAAATAGCTTAGAAAGTTAATTTGTGTAGTTTGTCTACTTAGGAATGTAGTTTTGCAGAAGAAAAACAAGGGATATGAGAAGAAATCTTATTGGATTATTTATCTAGGAATGGTTTGGTAAAGTGGAATATGGTAAGTGAAGTGGAGTATGTTTTTGTTAATTAACTTTTTAAACATTTTTTATAAAATTAATAATTGTTACATTACAATTGTCAACTCCTTGTTTGATGCATTCTGAGTAGTTGTTGGAGCAACTGTTCTTTCACACGGAAATGGATGACACTGTCATACAATTGAAGAAATGGAATGTTTTAGGTAATGAAATTTACTAAAAATAGACTTAGTTATAAAATATAATGTATCTTGAATTGAAAATATCTTGAATATTTGCAAAGGTCTACCCCATTAAGACGATGACAAAATTGTATGGTGTGTCCTCACCAGTTGACCATCATTTTCTGCGAAATGGTTATTAAAGTGTTTGCTACACCGGCCTTGTGCAGCACGTTTGGTTGCTGGAATTTGTAGAGGTTACTATTTCCAGATTTGGATGAACTATTTCCGAACTTGGATGTGGAAATTTTCACCCCAGCAAAGAACGTTTTTACCATTTGTTAGCTAAGTAAATAACATCTGTAGTGGAGATATATGGATAAGCAATTTCCTGCTCACAGGTAATGAAGACGGTGAAAAAGGCTGGGAGACTTTTGAGACATGTGTCATTGAGTAAATATTCATCGTGGCGAAACATTACGCCAGTGTGACGATGCAGAGTGGAAGATTGTTCTCGTTCAACTTAGGTGAAGAAGATTTTCAACCCCGCCTAAGAAGATTTATCAGATCATCGGCTCTAACGCTTCTGTGTCAAATGGTGTCATGTAATCATGAAAGAACATAGATGTAATTTAATGTGTCACAACAAATAAGGATATTGTCCCGCTCTGCACAGTTTACATCGTATGGACTGGTACGTGTGATTTGAACGAGATTTGAAATTTGCGGTGGAAACTGTTCTAACAATATTTTTTTTTTCTAGCGTTGCTGTAATTCTGTATGGAGATAAAAAAAAACGTGAGGCAATTTGATTACCAGAATAAAGCATATGAAAATGGAAATGGTAACAAACTGTGATCATCATGTAGTATGAAACGTGCATCAACGTCTAAAGATGTAAGGTATGAGAAAATGCCCATTAACTTACAAAAAATGCAAGAAAAATAAGAAACTATTGTGATATTTTCAATGTCTGTTTAACAAACTGATAGTAAAACAAATATATGATAAAACTCCAATACAGAATAGAATATAGTTTTAAAAACTTGTCATCGTTTTGTGTGTCAGCATTTTGGGTAATTGTTTCTTGTATGTTCATGTATCTGCTTGTAACATTTTCACACTTTGCATGTTACTTATGATTGCATTTTTTTTCTTTAAGGATGCGAGCCCGTTGACTTGAAAACTGCGTAAAGGCTTGGATCCCGATAATTTCCGTGTGCCCCTATCATACCATCGCTGACCAATCCAATTCTGGAGTTCGCAATTCGGTAGTACATATTTGAATATCACAGTTAAGAGCGATTTGTTAATTTGTAGAATGTATTTTAATCATTTATTACCTTTGGTTACATCGGTGTATCAGGTGTAGTAGATCACTGTTGTAGAACATAATTTACCTCTTTCGGGATTGATCCTGGTACTATCGTGTTGCGTTGCCGATGCTGAACCGTTGAGCCATGAGACACATTGTACTTTTCACTGTTACAAGAAAACATGAAAAGAAAATATTATAAAGGCAATTTGTGGAGGCTCACTATTCTATATCTAACATTGATGAATTTGTCGTAAGTATCATAGCTCTGTGGTAGAGCGTTGGCTTGCGGATCTGAATGACTCGTGTTCAAATTACGTCAACGGAGAACTTAAAATGAATATAATGTCGAGTTCATTTACTCTTAATTGAATTTAAGGCGAACGTATGTGTTGGAATGTAAATTTATTGAGAATCGTGCTTCAAAATTATTCTAAGTCCAAATTTATTGAACTAAATTGACCCGAAAATATAGACGAATTGGTTGTATGACCCATGGCTCAGTGGTAGAGCATCGGCATGGAAAGCCGAAGTATGCAGGTTCAAATCCTGAATGAGTCGAATGATTACATCATAAATGAGTGAAAATCAGAAATTGCAATTGTAGTAAGGATTTAAAATAAAACCTGCTGCAAAGTGTTTAACCAAAACAACCGCATTTACATCGGTAAATCAAAACGAACAATTTTAAAAAATCTGTTAACGGATATCATATCAAACTTTGCCAAAATATCCATCCCGTTACTTCGTAACGGGGAAGTTTGTCGACTCGACTTGCACCTGGGAAGTTTGGGAACCTGACTGGGAATCGAACCCCGGACCTTGGAGTTGCTAGGCTGATGCGATACCAACCTGGCAACCCCCCCTATCATCCCCCCCAATGATAACAGATAGTCTATTGACTAACGTCTCAAGTTACGACAATGTGTTTGAGATATAGTAGGTATGAATTCAACGATGGTAGCTCAGTGGTAGAGCAGCGGCTTGGCAAGTCTTGTTAAATGTAAGGTCTTAGGTTCGATCCCTATCTCATCCAGCTTACATGGTTGAATAAATGAAATCAAATTGAAATATGTACTAAAATCTTTTATTGTCCCTCCATCCACCCACAATTCCACCACTGTTTTTACATTTAACGATACAACATACAACACATACACAAATACACTTAATTATACCGTTGGCTGCCACGCCACTTAATATCTACGCTAGCTACTTGGGGGACTTGTCCGAAGACAAGTCCGGGCTGATTTTGTTGATGGAAACCTTTAGGGGAACGCACACCCCCAGGTCTTCCATCAAAAAATCGAAAAAGGGAAAGTCCCTGTTGGTGCGTTGCCTACTGCGCCCGAAGGCGAATCTTGGGCAGTGGCACTGTCCCATCCCATGGCAGAGACCATGGGACAGAACAGCGCGGCCCGTCCCTATAAGCTAAAAAAAAAAGGGGATCAAGGTGGCGTGGCAGCCAACGGTATAATTAATACAAACACTTAACTATATACAATGAGATACCACGACCACGATGACGGAGAAACCACGAGGCAATGACGAACGAGGCGACGACGGGCGAGGCGATGACGGGCGAGGCGATGACGGACGAGGCGATGACGGACGAGGCGATGACGGCCGAGACGATGACGGGGCGACCACGAGGTGATTACGGGGCGACCACGAGACGATGACGGGCGAGGAAAAGAAGAGGCTGGTTTTGTAAAGATAAAACAGTGTTAAAATGCTGTACAAGACCGTTTTTTTCTTTTTTTTTTTTTAAGATGAACTGTACCGATATCAGTTCATAGCTTTAACTTGTTGTCAAGAAAATTTGCAAGAAAAACATATCAAATTGATAGAATAACACAGCTCATTTTTTACTTTTTGCAAATTGCCACGCAAATTTTTCTGAAGTAATTGGAAGTGGCTAATATCTCCGGAAATATTGACCCCACAACAAAACGGGTAGGATGTTCGTGATCGATATCAAATTTTGGGTTGAAATGACATGTTTATAGCCAAAAGTCGGATTTGACCAAAATCGCGATTTTTGATGAACTCAGGAAAAATTGCGATTTTTGACGATTTTCGGGTATTTTGTGCTGATACATGGAATCGACCCCAAATTTGACGAGGATCAAGAAAATCTAAGTCTTTTTTCTAACAGATAATCAAATTACGAGTTATTTTTCATTTTAAAACCGGAAGAAAAACCGGAATGTAAATCTAAAAAATGAGCTTTGTTCTCCTTTAAAATGTTAACAGTATTCTGATAGTAGTAGAAGCACACTATTGTTAATAAAAGCTTTGCGGCGTTTTAAATATTCTAAAAGTACAATTTTGGTTCTGACATCTAAATAGACTAGAATTGAAAAATAATACGATGATGGGGCGACCACGAAGCGACGACGGGCGAGGCGGAGACTGGACGACGGGCGAGGCGGAGACTGGACGACGGGCGAGGCGGAGACTGGACGACGGGCGAGGCGAAGACTGGACGACGGGCGAGGCGAAGACTGGACGACGGGCGAGGCGAAGACTGGACGACGGGCGAGGCGAAGACGGGGCGACGGACGAAACAAAGGCGTGTGTTGGCTGAAAAAAAGAAATAAATAAAAATAATTAAAGTTAACGATTTTTAGTTTAACGACTAAAGCAAACCTGCACTTCTGTTGTTTTCTTCACAGTTTTCGTTTCCTGGGTTAGCTTGTCTCGCTTTTTTCATGATTTTCATTCAACGGTAGATGTTTTTCTTGTATTGTATGTAAGTATGTTTCTTTTTCATTTCTTCCTCGTCATTTCGTTTGCTTTCAAACGTTGAAAAACATTTTCAAACGTTATTGACATCTGAAAAGCCTATCCATTAGAGGAAATACTCAACTTCACCATTCTCCCTATTATGATATGAGAATGAAGTTATAATCACAAGGCCACCCATTTATACTAATGTAATTTAGGACAGAAATAATTTCCAAACTAACCTCCAATCAAGAATTTTCTGAACAACATATGCTTCATCTGCTCTTTCATCTGGATCTGGAGTTGAGGCCTGATTGGGACTATTTCAGATCATGATTAAAATTACTTGGATTGGGTCGGCTAAGGCAGAATTACTTCCTCTTCGAGCTATCTTTCCATGAAACCTGAAGGGATAAAGCCAGATTTTGATGTGACTAGTTAGGATTCCAGAGGTCAACTGAACACAGTTAAACAAGCATGGAACATGTAACAATTAAAAAAGTTTTCAAGGAGATTTCCTCTTGCACACCAATGGACCAACAATTTTAAAATCATAATAGAAAATTCAAATCTATACTCACTCGAATAAAGAAAAAGGGAGAATGGGATATTGTTGCAATTATTTACAGTTCCGTTCCTGCACGAGCACTCCACCGTCTCAGCTCACAGTATCCAGTACCAGTGGTCACTGCATGAGGTTTTGTCGGATTCTATGATTGAGTATAAAGGAGGCCATTGATGATTGGCTGTTGATTGGCCTAGAGAAGGCAGCTAGTCCAATGATTGTTACAAAATGATCCAATGAGATTGTTACAAAAAGCGTCCTTCAGTCATGTCTGTAAAAGAAAGAACTAATTAACCTTTTATCTATTCAGGGCAGATGAAGTTAACAGTGTAACACAAAGATAAAGGTTTCGAGTGGTAGGTTACCACAAGTGTGCAGGAGAAAAAGTATAAACAAACTATCCTTAACTGGATAATTCATCACGAGACGACACCACAGATTGTGACGTGACGACGACTGTGACAATACTGAAAAGAAAAATGGCTGATGATTCGTTTCTGATGCCATCTGATGGCGAAAGCTGAAGAGTCGTACGCCAAGAACTGGCCAATGACGTCATTGCCTAAAATAATTCGACACCTGGCGGCACCAGTTGAAAATGTCCCAACACGCTTTCGTTGCTTGTCATATTGGATTTATTGCCACTAAGCCTAACATTACAGACATTTAAACTTAAATAAAGAAAATGGAAATGCGACCTGTATAAGCAGAATCAAGACAAAATGTAGCAAACATCGATTGTTACGTTTTTCATTTTTGCAGGTATATAAATATTCTTGAAATTCAAACCAAACAAACTTTACGGAGGGAAACACGAGACGTCATATTCAAAATTTCTTCTGGTACGTTATGAATGGCCTCAATCTCGACGCTCGACGGGAGTGGGTAACAAACGTAGTGTAACAGATAATAAACATACGATTGCTTACACGACAGTTGCTGTTGAATGTCGTATTTGTTCCAATTCTCTTATGTGTACATGTAGGTATATGATTAAAACGGTTGAAACAAGCAATTACGTTAAACCTAATTGCTTGCTGGCGTGGTCGTTACCATGTCGTCAGTGATTATCGTTACCAACATGGCGGACGCTTCGGCCATCATGAAGTCTTCGTCTTTGTTATCATCGAGTGACGATCGACATTCCACTTCGTGTTTGGCTAGGCAGCGGCTATGCTGGCCACTGAATCGTTCACTTCGGGTACACCGACCAGAGAGTCCGTAAGGACGGCCTGCCTGGCAGTAGAGATAGCCACGACATCCAGGAAAGCTCTGGTCGAGATAAAGGCCGTTCGTCTTTCCAGCACACGGACTTTGCATTGAAATGGTGCGACCCTCGATGACAGCGGGATCATTGCAAGTAACGCGGCGACTGTATGCGCACCTGCGTCCATCAAAGAGCTGGCCAGCCGGGCAACTTAGATTCGTTTGCACTTCCCCCAGGCACAGGAAATAATTCCGACATCCAAACTGCTTGTCGGGATAGACTCCATCCGATTTTCCTTGGCAATCCGCTTTGTGGATGGATTCCGGGCAAGTGTACTGCGACGGATCGACTGGCCGTTGAAGATGGTATCCCCCGAACATTGAAGATCCGATAACGATCCGCCGACACACATGTAATAATGGCGACATCCTGTTCCGGCAACGGAGAAAATTCCGTAACTCTTTTCGCAATAATCTTTGGACGGATTGGTGGACAGCTACTGCTGAGGACGGACCGTTGTGGCGCTGTTCCGGCTGCTGACGACGAAAAACGTCTGCGATTGAACGGCTGACGGCTTCCGGGCACGGGATGGAGGGGAATAAGAATAATACGAATCCAGCTGGACGGAGGCACTGTTGTCTTTTGATTTGTCCGTCGTGGTCACGTGCTCAGACGGGCAACGATAATGGGCCGGATCGACGCATTTCTTGCCATCGAATAATCGATCGTCAGAACAGGTTAACGTGATCAGCTTGTGCCCGTCTCCACTGCAAAAATAATCATTCCGGCAGCCGGAATTCAAGTTAGACTGATAGCCGTTGGTAACAGTCGTATCTCCCAATTGACAGTCTGATGAATTGTGCGGACACGTGTAAGTGTCCGGTTCGACGCGACGTTGTCCGTCAAAGATGCTTTTTCCCGGGTAGACGTAGATGGTTTTCATCCCGCTGGCGCAGTAGAAATAACTCCGACATCCAGATTCACCGTCCTGATAATATCCATCTGGTCTTCCATCGCAATTCTTCGCCACCTTTTTAATTTTTTCCACACAAAATTATTTAAACTTCTTCATAAAATTAAACTGTTAAAGAAATACATTAGAATAGATACCTCGTTTTTGGCTTCAACCGGATTTGACGCAACTGGTAAGGAAGGCGAAACAGTTGACTCGACGATGGATGCATTGTGACATTGATAGTCGTTGGGATAAACGCATCGCTGGCCATTGAAATCCAGTTTACCCGGACACAAGTAGACGGACTTTGATTGATTGGCGCAGCGAAAGTAACGCCAGAATTTGGAACATTAGATCACACTGATTGCGGACATCGACATCAAACGCATCACTCGAGATCATCAATCGTTCCAAGATTAGCATGCTGCAAATAATAATTACATCAGAAAAATTTCAATAATATCTATGACCGACCTTAAGCGAACCAAGATCCGTATGCGATCAGGCAATCACGATCCATTTCACCAAGACGAAGACCTCCATCGCGGGCACGACCTTCTGTGGGTTGCCGTGTCAAGACAGTTTGAGGTCCACGCGAACGCGCATGCATCTTATCCATCACCATGTGCTTCAACTTTTGATAGTAAACCTAAAAATTTTAAAAGTAAATGAAATCCATTCACTGTCGTAATAAGATATAGGTTCGCTTGAGTACAGATCCAAAATAAATGTAAGCCGTTAGTTGCTCCCCCGTTGTTCCAGAAGTCAAACACACTTTGCCTTGATAATTGTACCCGTTGTTTGACCTATGCGTCACTGACATCTTAGACCTGTAATAAAACTTTGACATAACAAAATCCCAAATGAAATATTAAATTCGCACCTTTGATCCGTCAAACGCGGTGCCGTAGTGAAATTTTCCTTCCATGATCCCGGATTTTCCAGCCAAAAGTTCAATCAGTTTTCCGACTGTCATGCGAGATGGAAATCCGTGGGGATTCTTGCTTACATCAGGACAAATTCCAAGCTCTGTGAAGGGTAGGTCTTCCTGTTCTGTATCAAGTGCTACAGTAAAGAAAATTGGGGGTTAAAAAAGGTCCATGGGAATCACACAACGAAAGACCGGTGACTCCTTTTTGACCATGTCGACTGCTAAACTTGTCGCCGATTTCAGGTCGCCGGGTCTGCCACAATTGGATTGTTAATATATATATGGACAATTGGATAATTATGTTTACCTCTTCGAAAAAAAACATAACTTTCTCAACATAAGAAGGAGTCGGTCCTTTGTATCTAAATTGGAATTAAACAATAAATTCTAAAAAGCTAAGCCTGATAAACTGAACGAGCTTACGTGATGGGCACGTCGCGATATTCTGGCATTGGAGCCGCAGCTGGTGCCCCCGGGGATCCTGGTGCAACAGTAACAACGGGAACGGTTGGCATAATTTTATTGATTAGTACCTTTTATCAAATAATAGATTAGAACCGATGCAAATACCAATTTTTATCGATTTAAATACCTGTTTAGGTTGAACAGGTTGGCTCACACAGCAAATCCATCAAAATCTATCCATGTCAATAACTTCATGTTTCCATGTCGGTTTCTTAGTTGTTGGATCAACCATAGGTCCATTAACACGGTCTGAGCTTTGATTGTTGTAACGCTTCAACACACATTTCGCATTCTTAAAAACCAAACACCGCCTATAACCTTATGAAAATATTTGAAAAATAGTGTGGTGAAAAAGCTAAAATTTCATGTTACATCGATCCAGAGAGGATTATTTAAAACAGTAGCATCTTCGATATCGAATCCAGAGTAGCTCATCTCCGCGACCATAGCGTTTTGGCTAGCGGGAATATTTTCGAAATTGATGAGCTCGATTATGGGTGTCATAACCATTGTTTTATGTGGGTAAACCAGGTTGTAGAGGAGCGAATCAATTCGATTTCGTTGGTTGCCCATGGCGCACTGGTAAGTATTTCGTGGGCTTTGGTTATGATGAGGATATGGGATCAATCCTGTACAGACGCCAAGCAAAGCTTAATTTCAAGATGAGTCGTCTATTCGATGATATTCGACTCGTAGACAGCAATGTTGCTATCATTCTCTTCATTCACATCCAAGTATTCTATCAGCCCGTCGCGAATGAAGTCCTCAAATGCCCGAAAACCATTGACAAGTTCTTGCATGTTTCTTTCTATTAAAGTTGGTTTTCCATTTCGGACGATTATATATGGCCTACGGTTAGAGAAAACTAAGGAAAATAAGTGGTAGTTTCAGATTTTAGATTTTTATACCGGCATAGACGACCACCATCGCAACTGATGTTAACTGCTCGGAAGAAATGCGGATAAATGGAAACGAAGGCGTTGATGTAGCCATTGCGGCGAGCGAGTTTGAAATACCGAATCAAGCGTTGATAGTCTTTGACGAGTCCCAGGCTATTGCCTAAAATAAGAATAGATGCAGTGAACACCATCGTAATTTACGAGATAAACATGTAAATTAAACGAACCGTTGGGGAAAATTGCGAATATATTCGAGTCGCTGATCTCTTCGCCACTGAAAAGATTAATATCTTCAACTCCCATGTCCTGTACAATCCGGATAATGGGTTCTTCCTCTGCCTCCGTGGTGATATGAGTCATAAGTGCGAGATTTCTTACCAGACCCTAGACGATGCCAACAACAAACAATAACAAAGAAAAACATTTTCCTTATGATTAATAGTTTTTACCTCTCCTTCAAGTATATCTGACGGACAAAAAAAACCTAATTTTTAAAATTCAAGATATAGAAATAAATGAAGAAGAATTAGAACATTTGAGACAAAGGAGATGGTATTGTCACCCCATTGAGAAGGTTGGAGAGAACGGGGCCCAGATACTTAACGTGTCTTCTCGAATTGGGAATTCACCCGAGTCATCATCCCAAGTCCAGAGATGTTCGAAGGGCGGCAGAGAATTTGTGTGACGCCTTGTCTTTCCATTCGGAATCGTTTGATCGTCCAATTTATCTAAGAAAAACAACAAAGCTACGGATATCGAATAGCAAACCAAGTAAACTTTGAGTATTGCAGTGGCAATGACATTTTCTAACCCCAAAGTTATATGATCAGTTCTGATGTGTTTGATTGCATCATACTGGGCCGCTTTAACCTTGGGAATGTTCTTGTCCGCTTTTGCCTATAATTCGAAGTTCATGCTTGGACAAATCTTCAAACAAGAGTGAAAGCAGTGAGTCCGCTAATTCCATACTCTTATTTCCATAATAATCACGGTCGTCGACTGACGTTGGATCATTTTCGGCTTGAATGACCCGGCGAATCATCAAAGCTAAATACATTGCTTTAGCTTTAAAGTTGACATTACCAACCTGTACAAAAGTTATCATTAAGACACTGCGCATCTACGAAGAATTAAATCTTACCGGAACGTGCACTAAAACGGCGGTGGCAAGCATCTCTCTAGCTTCTTCGACTGGCGTTTCTTTTACCCCCAAAAAATCGCTTTTGACGCAGTTTGTTGCCCAAATGTCTGCAGTGGACAATGCAAAAATATTATTATGTGAATAAATATTGAATAGTTTGAAGATGTATTAGATACTTTAGTGCTTGCTGTTGAAGAAAGATGGATGCGCGCACACATTCTTCTAAAGAAAGCGCAAATGCTGTAATTACACGATCATCAGTACCAATCACCTGGACTATTTCTTGATCAGCCAAAATCCCATAGCTTTAAAATCTATGACAACAGGGATATCCTTGAGGTGTTTGAAGGAAAAAAAATGCTTATCAGCTTTCAAGAGTAAAACATCATAACATTACATCCTGAAAAAAATTATTACTTCAAATAGTATTTTCCTTTGTCCATGGTCACATTAGTGCGCGTTTTCGTTTTGTGGGCTGCTCGTTACTCGACATGACATGTTTCGTAACTATCCTGCTCAACAATCATGTGGTTTTTCGACATTTGTTCTTGAATCAAGATCACCTAAAATTGACTTATTTGATAGGTTTTGATAAACAGTTTTTAACCATAATCTTTATACCTTTTTATTTCCACGAATAATGAAATCCCATTGCATCTCCTTTTGCCATTTCTGCAGGCAAAAGACCAGCCAATGTGCAGTTTTAGCTCCTTAACATGATTGGCATTCTTCCAATCCCTATAATGTTGCATAGAACTCTGCTACTCCCTGGTACGCTTGACGTCAACATTGACTGGTGCTGAATAGGTCATGTCTCTTAATCTGCATTCATGATGTGTGGTCAAATGAGAGTAGCAATTTGAAAAAGAATGTGGAATAAAGGCTGATACTTTAAATGATTCAAAAAAGAAATTACATGGTGAATGTCTTCTATGGAATCTGGTTTTCCCACATAAATATTCAAGTACTTTAAGTAGAATGGTTGGTCAGCGTAGCTCACTATGTTTTCGTTTGATTGAACAATTTTCTTGAAGTCACTGGTAAATTAATTATAGGAATCAATAGATGCTGTTTAACCAATCCTATAAAACTTCTATATCTAATAATTTTACAAAATCTCCCATAAATATCTCTGCAAGATCCTCCCATCTTCTTAGTTGCACAATTTTGGTCACAATTTTCTTCGTTTCACAGTAGTCACATAACCTTATTTTAAAATTTCCTTTTGTGATGTAATTTCCATCTTTTCACAACTTTCTTCGTCTCAGTCTTATTCTTTCTCAAAATGTTCAGCGTAGCCTTTCAGCCTAGGCTTCAGCACGTGGAAAAAATTGATTCCTAGAAGAGCCCACACGACAATTCCAGCCAAGATGGTCTTGAATACTACAGCAGACGACTTTGTTAAGCTTCAACGAGAATAGACGACGTTGTCAATTTTCAAAATGACGTTGTTGTCAAGGAGACGAAATTGTCACGGACATGGCTCATGGACTCACGAACTCACTGCTCACGAAATCACGATACTTTTTTCCACAGTATTCCCTAGTAAAAAGGTTTTTGCGGGTTTCGAATTGGGTCATGGCTCGATGATAAGCTGCCTGCATCCATGAACCTAGGGGCCACGGGTAGTCTTACGAACAACCTACGAGCTACCAATTTTCTGCCAAGTTACGGGTTCGATCTTTATGTGTAGTGAACGGTACTACTAGATCGAGCTGCGTCTGTAAGGTGTCGAGTTGTTGTGTTGGTGTCATACGTGTAGTTTTGTTATTGTAGTGTGGTGGTGTCGTGTCGTTATAGATGGCCCTTTTTTATAGGCGGCTTCTTTGAAGCGTTTAGTTGAAGCATATCTTGCGCTGGAACAGTTGAAGCATATCTTGAGCGTTGAGTTGATGTCGATCCGATGAATCTTGAATGATGACACACATACATGCATAGGGAACACTGGGACGGATGGGAGGGCGGACGGGAGGGTGGACGGGAGGGCGGGTAGGAGGGAACGGGAGGGAGGGAAACTTGGAGGTGGCGGGAATCGAACCTGGGGAAACTACCATACAAGGAAGTGGCGATAACCACTGTGCCAGGACCGCACATCCCAACCAAAACTTTCTTCGGTGGTCATCTGGTAAAATACCTTACGTATAGCACCTTTAACATTAGCATGGCGCCGCGCTACAGTGCGTGACTACAATGCCAGTTTACGAAGGTTCGAATCTTGATGCCGGGAAATATATTTAAGTGCTTTTTATTTTTTAATCTAGATTACCTTCACGAAAGATAGTCAACAATAACGCTACAAAAGCTCATTTGTTTTGAAATTGAGGCTTAAGCTTCTCTATGAAACTATGCACACCCTCTTGCGTGTCGTAGAACCGCAAATTGCTCATCATTACGCTCTCTCCTTCACAACCTATTTTTTAAAACTTTAATGCTTGACATGACGTTGCAGAAATTGCTTACCCGAATGGATTACAGGTAGATGTAAGCTTTTTTCGCGAATACGTTCAATTACTTTTTGCGTTTCACTTTCTACAAGTCACGAAACTGGCAGAGAAATTTCAATAAAGGAAATATTTTTAGCTACCATTTTTCGTTTGACGACGGGAGAAATATCACAGCTTGCAACTTCTTTCGTAGATGTATCCATAATATGGTTGTCCCCAGAGCTTCTTCATGAAGTATGGAAGGAGTAGCAACAACAAAGTCTTCAAGTCACAGGTCCAATCTCGGACCCGACAGCCGACCGTGACTGGCACTCACACAGGACAATATTTCAAACCGGAATGTACTGGCACCACCATCTCTGGAACATAGAACGCGGCGGTTCAGTTGGTTTTATATAAATATGAAAATATAAAAATGAAATACACATAATCAAAAATACGGAAGATATTGAATAAACGATTATGTAGCGAGTTGTTATATGCAAGTTATGCAAATAACAACACCCTTAAGCATTCGGAACTCGGTGTACAAACTTGTGCTTTTTGTGTAGTACCTCGGGTTGTATTAGGTATTCCACCTTGTGTAGGGATAGTATTCCGGAGTTGGAGTGTAGTACAAGGCAGTATTGTGATACTAGGCAGCATGCGTGGTGTAGTGTTTTGGTGCCTTAGTATAAGATCTCGTAGCATAAGTAGTATTATTGTAATTGAAACCTCAGCGAAGTGCCGAATGGCTTATCAAAACTTCGCTTCGCCTTCACCTCGCCCGTTGCTCCGTCCAAGCCTCGTCCCGTCGCTACGTCCAAGCCTCGCCCCGTCGCTACGTCCAAGCCTCGCCCCGTCGCTACGTCCAAGCCTCGCCCCGTCGCTACGTCCAAGCCTCACCCATTGCCACGTCCAAGCCTCACCCATCGCTTCTGGTTGCACAATCTTAGCCTCGAGAATGTAGTCAATGTACTTTCCCAAGAATCCTTATAGGAAACAGGTGACAAATGAGAATCAGTTGGCGGCAGAATAAAATGGTAGCATATGTATGTGTGCGGTACCTTGTAATTGTGACGTTCCACAAGCCTTGTCTTCTTTGATGGCTTATTTATTGGTTCGATTGGTCTTGTCGGTTTCAACAGTATTCTCAACCTTTCTTGGTTATCATTGCCGCATCAATTTATAGTTGAGAGTGGGTAAATCGAAAGTAATATGGCAGAAGTCCAGCTCCCTGAGCTATGACAGTTCAATTTGCCGATCTTTTTGCAATAAATTATCAGGCTTAAGCCACTGTGCGCTCTTTCCTCTTCAAAGACCTCTTCGCACTACAGGATACCAATATGCCTAAGTTTTCTGACCTAAATGGACAATAATGAATTTCATCTTGTAGCGCGAGAAACTCACTAGTAGGATTACCTTTTTTGGATTTTGCTATTCACCAGACTTAACACTAGAATATTTGGTTCCTGGGATTGCAGTCACTGTGTAACATATTACTGCATTCTATTTGATTCCTATTTGTGGAAACATCCCCCCATGTGTCCTTACATGTACCATTCCCTGTAACTAGTGCCATCTGTAGGTGAGGGGCAATAAGCAAAACCTTAAAAAAAATAATAATAATAATTAAACATGTGATAAACATAGGATGAACTAAAAACCATCCTCAGGAATGAATGTGTTCTTTACCATAGACTATTTCCATTGACGCTTTTGCCCTGTTTACTTGATGTGGGATGTGACTCATTCCATGGTTGGCCATGCTGGATAGTAGAAGGATATCATACTGTTAAGACAACTCAAATTAAATTACAATTAATAAAACAAACAAAAAATAACTTCTATGGCTTTTACCTTTACGATGATGTTCTGCGTAGGACATCATACTGCTGAAACAACAAAAACACCAAACTACAATTAAACATGTGAAAGAAACAAATACTTCTATAGCTTTTAGCCTTTTACCTGTATTACACTGTTCTGCAATTCCCTCGCGAGGCACCCAAGCAGCAAGCCAGCAAGCACTACTGTGCCACACGTATCTTGCAAATGACCAGTCTCCGAACTAGGTGAGACGTTACGAGTTATGGCATGATTAACTGCCTTACACTTACATACCTTAATTTACTAATACGCTGATTAACGGCGTCTCCCTGTTGTGCAACACTACATCGAGGATCACAGTTTCACACACGCATCCACCCAACGCGCGTCGCCGCCATTGACTGTACAGTAGCTATCGATAAATGGGTGTAACGATCGATCGACAAACTCAATATGGATAAGGAATTAAGGACATCACACTGTGGAAACAACACAAAATCAAATTCCAACTAAACATATAAGACAAAAACAAAAAATTCAAGAACTTTTACCTGGATGGCTATGTTCTGTGATTTCCTCTTGAATGAGGCACCCAAGAACTATCACGAATTACGAACTATCGCGAATTAAGCGAGACATTATGACATAATTAACTGCCTTATTACAAACCTTATTTTATTGAAATGCTTGCCAACGGAGCCTACCTGTTGTGCAACGCCATTTCGAGTTTCGCACCGCACATGCATGTAGCAAATTCTAACGTGGCATGGCGGGCGTGGCCGGGCCGCCATTCTTTGTACTCGGTCACTCCTTCGTTGAAGGCCCGCCATTCGAATTCCTCACACAACTGTCGTTTTTACCGCTAGATGGCGGGGTTAGCTATTTATTTGCTTCACAAACGTTCTAGCGACCAAGAGCAGTCTAAGAAACATGGATTAAGCGGCGTTTAACCAATGAATTTAACCAATGAATACCAAATTTGGATACAAATACAACCAGCAAAGAAAATATAATTTGTAAAAAAGCTTTTACTTATTAAAAATGCCATTTTTGCTCATTAGCCGAGTACTTTCCCTTTTGCTTGCTCTTTTTTTTGCACGAAATACAAGGTGCAGGGACATTTAGGCTACGACATTGATGACGGCTTTAGATCCATATTAACGTTCAATTCTTCTTTTAAAAAATAGCATAGCAAATGAAAGTTAGGTCCGTATGAATGCGGCTTCGTGGTTGGCGTGCAAATTGTAATCGTCATTCTCCATCGTGACATATTTCCCAGCTCACAAGCTTTAGCGTCCACTGACTGCCGTTCTCCGTGCAAGCACACGATACATTATTACTCGTGGCAGTTCTACACTAAAGCCGAGACACACCCTTTAATGTACAAACCTTAAACAAAAGGAAGCAGTATATAAAATAGTCCGTGCGTGTTGGCATTCTAATGAGACTCGACATCCGACTGCTGCCTCGACCTTCATCCGCTCATCCATTCCGACAGCGCTTTCAAACTAACTCTCATCACCGTCAGTTTATCGCCAAAGCTTTTGACAGATGCCGTGCAAAAGCGATAGATGACAAGGCTCTCACAGTGGCAAGCGTAAATAGCTACCCTTTAACTTCCAGGAAAATTTTAACGGGAACACTAACAGGTCTGTTTGTTATAGTGCTGAAAGGAGTCTCGCATTTCATTCTGGTGAGCAACGTTTCCATTTAAAAAAGAAAGACGAAATTATTTGTAAATTTAAAAATTCTTGCCCGCCAGCTTTAATTATTACTTAGTTTGGTATTACTAATTTAATGAATATGTGCGCTTGACGGCACCTAAAAAGGAAAAGTGAATATTCTTGTACCGTGTCTGTGATTGACCTCTTGCAACTTTTGGATCCATCAACCTGACATCGAAGCGTGACGTTAAACAATGACCACATCGAACATCAAAAAGAAAACATAAATGAGAAAAAACAAAAGCAAATCCTCGTCTTTAACTAGCAGAGGCACAAGTTAACGAACCGCTCGTTTCGGTGCCGCCTCGCTACACGTTTGACAGAAACTCTATTAACTGACCGCATAATGCATCCTTACCGCCCATTTCGAACACGCCATCTCTTCCTGGTGCGCGCTGCATATCTTCGCACTGATGGATAGCATTAGCTTGCCAGGCCGATTGATTCGGTTGACAACGACACGCGCAGAGGTTACATATCGTAACAGACGGATGTCTTATGTAAGCTCCTAGGGAAACATTAATGCGAATACGTCACCCCAGCATATGGGACAACAGTGGGAAACACAAGAGAAATAGAACAAGAAGGCTTCTTGTGGCATCAGTATAACTGTCAGCAAACGCGAGGCTGAAGCTTGTTCCATCTGATGCGAAGCCTTTTATTCCAGTTACATCATTTCGATTTTCTATTTTAGGATTGTCGTAGAGATACATCACTTCCGACTGCTCTTCTAAACACGTTTCTTTCTCCCTCAGTTTACTTTCATCTAGTAAACTACCATTGAAAACGTTTGATTCTTTGCCTTAAAGACCAACGCAGACACGCATCCCGGAAGCGGGAAAAACCCAGGTAGATGTTATGCGCATTGTTACTGATTAATAGGTATAAAGCCTTACGCAACATACTAGCTGGATCAATTTGCGTGAGTTCCATGGGATGGAAGTACGACCTTTAAACTCCGTGGACGACATTTGCGTATAGCGCCAGCGTGAGGTGCGTATATAATTCCGTTAAAGTTTGCTTGAAGGTGTCCCCATGTTACATCCATCTTTTTTCCTAAACATGATATTATATTTCTGGAACAGATTGACCCGTTGCATATAAGGATTCAAACCTGGGAGATTACGGGTTTCCTCCCACCATACGTTTTTTTTTTTCCAACGTAGAGATTTACATTTGTAAATCCACTCGATTTTTTTTTTCGGAAAGAGAGGTACACAGTACTTTAATTGGATTTGGAAGGAACGCATTATGACATTGGGGTGGAAAGGGATTTATCGATATAAACTACTATCAAGCGAGTCCCTATCTATCTTCGTACAAATGGTGACCAGATTAAACTTCTGGTAGGTCATTTCCGATCCCGTCTGGCTATTATCTATGCACGTCCATCAAATTCTATGGCTGCTATAGGATACAGTGGCATTTCAGGCCAATGATTTTGGCTATAAAATGACACACAAACAAACAAACAAAAAAACTCTCGCCCCAAAAGTATTAATCTTCATCAAAGTCTATATATAGAACGTGATTCGGAAGTGAGTTCATTTCCTGAATACACACACACACCGTTTACTGGAGCTAGCGTGTTTCGGGATGCAAGCCAATGCTTCGTGATTTTCGATAAAACTAACCCTCGATTCTCGTGCTATACACGTGGGGATAGAGATCGGTTAATGTTCGTTCATCTTTCATGATGAGGGCAGTGCACGAGAGTCGGTATATATACATACACCGACAATAGTGTCTCTCTCCCCAATGGCGTCGGGCGTTCACAGTGCTGAAGATGCATATCTTCCTTTGTATATTGTTGGGCAACCCTCTGGTCGTGTCTGTTACGAGAAATAATACGAACAGACTGCTGTGTCTGTCCGTACACATCGAGGAGGGAGAAGGGTCCTTATGGCAATTCCCTTTAGAATGGATCGTAACACAAAAACAAGGTGGGGCGGTTCGATCCTTCAATGCCCGATATTCCTCCCCATCTCTTCAAGTCTTGCATGACTACTGCTTTCATCGGCCCACACGCCTTTCTATATATGCACAGCATTGTACATAAGAAGGGCCGGGGATATATATAGAGGAACTATAGATCGATGGAAAGTTGGGGTAGTAATTCAGTTACGACCACGACGGAAACCTTATATACATGAGAGTAATATTGGCCGCTGTTAGGATCCGCGGGGAAATCTCACCCTCAACTGCTCATATGGAACCCAAGCCACTTATATAGCTGATACTTTTCTCGCTCTCGTCATTTCTCACAGCACCCCCCCGTCTCTTCCCCTCTTTGGCCGAAACAGGGTTGGTATAGGATATCCATGTTCCCTTAACACAAAAATTCGCTTATATTTTGATCAGAGAGAGAAAAGTCAGTTACGTTGACTAATGGCCAACAGACTGCTGTCGCAAATGCGTAATAAGATTGGGGCTTTAGAATATATATAAACAACACAAACAGACGGAGCCACACACATACACAAAAAGGGTTTTCTTTATGTGTGATGTAATAGCTCGCGGGACCTCATTTCAGGCTCTTTTGATTTATGCGCAACCTGGGTAGCATTTGCTTTTTTTTTTTCCTTTTCATTCTTTACAGCAAAAGAAAAAAGAAATTTCAATCACCATAAAAAATGCAGATGACATTAAAACCTATTGAACTATTAAACTATAGTATAATATCTATAGGGATTTTAATAGTCAAGACCAAACACTACCAGTGTGGCAAATAAGGAAGTTAACGAACGCCTTTTGATTGCTTTTCCCATTTTCAATTCTTTTAATTCTCCACGGCTGCTAATGTCCGAAAGAAACAAATGTTAAAAGAATCCCCGAGTCTCATAAATCTTAAAGACATCAAGCCACGGAAGGAGAGTCAAGAGACACGGCAACACGAATAAACAACACGCGTGTCTGTTGATAACTATCGTTTTCTCAAATTTTTTTTTTTCTAAATTTTTATATCCGGGCGTGACTTTGTTTACTTGGCTATACCAATGTGGGCAATCCTCTTTGTTGCTTATATTATTACGCGATTGACCTCAACTGTCTTGGCTTTTCAAAAAAATAAGGATATACCATATTCTACTTGATGTGGATATGGATTTCTTTTGTCCTCCTCCCAAAAGCTATCAGCACTCCTTTCCACTATGTTCACCCAATTACGAATATCGTTCAGACAGCTGCCAGACAATAGCCCCACCACTCTTTTTCTATAAATTAACCCCCAAAAAAATTACAGCGAAAAAAAAAAAGGAAAGTCACGTTCTTCTTTTTGTGTGTGTGGAATGGTTGGCAGTTTTCTCGTTCACGCAATATACAATATTTCTTAATCGACTTTATGAGTTACTCAACCGATGAAAAAATAACGAGACTATCATTCCCAATTAATTTTTTTCGTATAGACTCTCCTGTCTTTTTAACGATTCACGGGGCAGGGCGATCTCCTTGACGTTTGCGCAAAACCCTTCCGCCTTTAGGTCCCTAAAATTAAAATATACGAGTAGCAAGAAATGAGAAAAAGAAAGTGATGGAGGGAAGGATAAAAAGACAAGGTGAAAAAGATATAAAAGACTTTTGATATAAGAGAAAAATGTACGGATTAAAAAAACAGACAAAGACGCCCTGCCGGGAGCGCTGATTGGGCCGTTCCATTCGAAATCTACCTGTGGCCAAAAAACGATGAAATCGAGCGCAACAATTGCCGTTAGAAAAGAAAAAACACCCAAAACAAAGGGGAAAAATGGTGTTGGACGTTGTCGGGACCGACATAAGAGAACCGACGACAAACGCGATAATCACAAGGAACACGGGAAAAGATCAAAGATCACCTTGAATCCATTCAGTTTTAGTCATCATCTTTCACAGTTCTTTCTTCTTTTGATTCTCTTAAATTCTTTTTTTTTTTGGTTTATTCTCATGTGTTTTTCCTTCCATGATTTCACATCGTTTTTCATCGCATTTTCCATTTCGTTCCGTCTTTTATTTTTTTTTTCCTCCTCGCTCTCTTTTTCGCTTGATAATTTATTTGTTTCCATTTCCTTCTTCTCCGCTGTGAACAACGTAGAAGAAGAGCGTGAGCGCAAAGACTGAACGAAATCTGTCTGGGGCTGTAGAGTCGGTGATAAAAGCGCTGGAACTTTTTTTTTCCTCCTGTTTGTTTTTTTTTTCATCCACCCATTCATATTGTAAAAAAAAAAAAAAAACTTTGCCCTCCTATCGGCAAAAAGCAGCCAGTGACAAGGGCCTTTTGCATACAGGAGTGTGTGTGTAAAATGGCCTCATCGTGTGTGTTCGTTTACACACTCTGTCGTCTCTGTGCCTGGCGTCGTAAATAATATCCGGAAGGGCATAGACAATGTGATGTACGGTGAGAGAGAGAGTCCCGCGTTTGAATTATTGATCACGGAGCATCCTTGGCACCGACTAAAGAAAGTCCCTTTTCTTATATACGAAACCTTTTGGCTTGACGGACTAACGAGGCATCGATTTAATAGTACTGGGAGCTTGACTTTAAAAAAATCCTGAAGATTTTAAGTTTTAACTATTTAAAAAAAAAATGCATTCGAATGTTTGTTGAAACCCTTTCTTTTGTTCTTGGTCCTTAGTTTTTCTTCAACAGTTTCTATTTTTTTTTTTTTTACCCCCGGAAACCCCGTCGTGTTTATACAGAAACCCACGTATATAACAGACGCACATCATCCCAGAAGCAATTTTCTTCTCCAGCTCTGTTTGGGTAATAATAATAAAAGTGATACTAGGAATGAGCCGAGACAATGAATTGAAGAAGAAAAAAAAAGGGGGGAAGCTAAATTATGAATGCATATGGGCGCAGAAAGACGATGCATTCAAAAAGAATATAAGAAAGAGAGAGTTTCTGTTTTTTTGGTCTTTTTCATTTCTCACCTTTTTCTTTATTACCGTTTTTCTTTTGTTTCTCTCTTTTGGGCTTCTTCATTTTCATTCTTTGTTTTGTGTGTTTCTTCTGGGCGTTGTTCCGAGTTTGAATCGATGCTTTTCACGACACCACAAACAATCCGCAACACCAATGGCCTTATATAAAAGGGAAAAAGACGAATATACATTCATATAATGTATACAAAGCCTGAGCAAGATTGGCTACTCGTTCCATCTATAGGGCTGTGCAGAGTGTGAATTAATCCGGACGCATTAGATACAGATCCGCGTGACGAATGTAGCATAAAATTACAATCTAATTACAAAGAAAGCGTCCCCCCCCCCCCTCATATAGCTCCTGGCTTTGTCTGTCGTTTGATCCTTTACACACACACGCCTCTTATTCTTTTTTCCTTTGCCTGATTTATCAAGCTTTTCCCTTTTATTTTTAAAATCCATCTATTCGTGTCAGACCCCCCCCCTCCATTTTTGTCTTCCCCTATATCCTATAGCAATTCGGTGATATCTCACTGTCTATCCTCTGGAAATCACGAAATTCAACTTGTCAACATCAATACAAGTGATTGTGTTGTACACAAAAAGATAACCGCAATCTAATCAATCGCAATCTCCCTTGTCCCTCAATTGCACTAACCTTTAGAATGTGCGGAGTGGGTCCGATCCTCTTCCATCCAAATGCTTCGGGTAAGTCGCAGAGTCCACGACGAAGATATTCCAATAAGTTTGAACGAGTTGCTTGTATATCGGCATTTGTTACACACCAAAACCCTTCAACACGACGCACTAAACTTGTCGATCGAAATTCGATTACTCAGGCCCCCGCGTGTCTGCCTATAGTTCTCCTTTACATGTCCACACAGATCGGTTATCACACCGTCTTTTCACGTATCCCGGTCATTGCTTCTGCCCGTCTTTGCTGCCAGCCACGTGTCTTTTAGGGCGTTAACGCGGATCCGCCCATTGTCTACACACGAACAAAATAGAGGCCCCATAACCCTTTCTTTCTTTTTTTCTGATGTTATTATTTTATTCTTATTATTCAGAGGTCGGTAGGGGGTGCGCATTGACGGGCGGACCTTTTTTTCCCTAGCAGGATTTCGACACCTTGGGTTGTCTTCTTCGTTCCAGGCTCCCGCGTTCCCTTTCATACACTCCACCCTAAATAAATGCGCACCCCTTTCTCCTGCATTCGTAATGGATAACGTAATGTTACAATTGAATTTACATGACGACGAGATAAGAATGACAGTCCAGCTCGTTAATGTATTGGGTAAAATAAATCGATCCCTCCATAATTTATTGGCGTGCACTGTGGACGTATAGAGGATATGTTGTCCCTGTTTAATGAAATCAGATTGAAGGGGAATGAATTGCGGTCCGTGTAGTTGGTAACGCCAATCAAAGCACAGTCTTACTCTCCATGATCTCATTTCATATTCATTCGACAAGAAAGATTGAAAAAAAGGAATGTGTGATAATCACGATGATCAAAGTGCCTTGATCAGCAGGGGGAATTTTTTGGGGGGGTATTTGATTGGCTCACGTTCCATATGAAAAGAATGGGGGTAGGAAGGTATGCCTTTATGTCTGCTATGTATGTAGATCGAAGCCTCCCTCAACTTCTGGTGAGACACCCAATCCTTTTGGAACACTGGAAATGTGATTTATTCATCAGTATGGCGAACAGATGTGTGTGTGAGTCCGTTGCAGACACTACTGATGTGTTGTTACGCCACAGGAGGTAATCGTACACATTTCACGGATGAGTTGGTGTGGTGGGGGGAAGAAAATGCTGTACGTTTGTGAATAACAAGAAAAAGAAAATGGATAAAAAAAAAAGGGAATAGGTGAACTATCTTTTTTTCCACAAACAATTTCGATTTGCTATATTCCCAGAAAAAATTTGGGGGCTGGAGGTGTGGGCTACATATACGGATCAATATCCTTTGATTTTCTTGGCATGGGTTTTTGTAAAAAAAAAAAATGGAGAGAACATAAAAATGAGGAGAGGAGAGAAAACGTATATCTTTCTAAAAGACAAAAGAAAGAAAACGAAATATCCTGCAGGCTATTATGCAAAACAAATAACAGATTCACAGACAAACAGGCATTGCCTACACCACCTCGTTCACGAAGAAAAAGAGGGGGGGGGGGAAGGAACATTTTCTTTTAACGACTGCTGATCAATTTATATTCAAATAGATTTGGAAATAAAAACCCGAAAAAATGGGCTTTTCAGCACCGGTTCCCCCTTATTGTATATATGCTGATGTAGTTAATCGATGATGGTGCCGGCGATCTGAAAAAAATCGTCGGGAGAAATGGTTGGTGCTGATGGCTAACCGCTGATACATATAATAACAATAGTCCATCACTCATTTTTCTGTTCGTTTTTTTTTTTTTTCCTTTTCTTTCTATATTTTTTTCCGAGATTTTTGCCTGCCCCTGAGTTGTCTGCTTTCACACGCAGAGACCACCTGATGAGGACGATCGTTCATCACTCCCGACCCATTTATTGTTCAATAATTTCTACTTAGAATCCCTACATCTTTCTGGTCCTTTTTGAAAAAAAAACTAACTTTTAACCACCGAAGATGGAAGATCTCCATTGTTCTGACTAAACAAACCCAACGGGCGTTGGCCCGTTCACGATTCAAATATACCTATCGCTATATGTATACATTTTTGCCCCATATTCCGTGAACGAAATTAGATATT
This sequence comes from Daphnia sinensis, assembly GCA_013167095.2. Classification (NCBI taxonomy): domain Eukaryota; kingdom Metazoa; phylum Arthropoda; class Branchiopoda; order Diplostraca; family Daphniidae; genus Daphnia; species Daphnia sinensis. The sequence continues at coordinate 7,005,631 of CM023189.1, read as the reverse complement.
TTCCCCGATTTCCAGGGTATATTTTAAACGTGAGTTTACTGGACAGACTGTGCGTGTGAGCGATGTTTAATTTCTTTTAATCCGTTCTCCCGATGTAATTGGCACGCGCGGACGCAAACTTAAATCTTCAGCAGCATCAAGTGCATTAAAATAAAACTCGAATCTGTTGTTTTCTTTTCGTCAAAAGACTATAGAAGGCTTCACACACCCCTCATGTCTTTTGTTGTTTGTATTCCATTACATCCGCGCCGTGGGCTGCAGTGGCTGATGATAAAAAAAAACAAGAAAAAAACAGAACGGTGTGATTGGATGTAAGAAGAACCCAACAGATATATACGTGTACACATCAGTTGCTATCTCCTATTGACAAGCAAACGCCGGCCGTTGTTTACTTTCGATCTTTCCCCACTTTTTTTCCAGCGCTCTCTCCCCTTTATCTCGCAAAGGGTTTACCTTTAGTCTATTTACTTTGGCTAGATATTTATTGTGTAAACAAAGATATAGAATATTGTTATATTTGAAAAATTCATGACCACCATATAGGGCCGTGTTAGTTTACATAGCTTGAAGACCATTTTTATTTATTAGTTTTATATACGTGTGTTAGTCTACATATAGTGGTGGGCCGATGACGTGCGTGTTGACGCTCGTTGATGGAATAGCTAAAAGAGCTCCTAGTATAAGGTTGTCCGAACAATAGACTCGCTAATTCTCAACTGTTTTTCGGTTTCTCTCCATTCCGTTTGGGTCCCCTCGAGTTGCGACGCGTGAATTTGTGCAGGTTTAGATATTTTCCAGTCCAGCGGCTGGAATAAACGCATCAAGAGAGCCGTTGGCTTTTTTTTCTTTTCTTTCTTCCACCGATCACGCGTGACCCAACTGCCGAGAAGCACTGACAATAAGATTACCCGTCCACTCAGCTGCACGCACGGGCCGAAGCCACATGCTGCAATCACCAACCAAACGTCTCGTGTCTTCTTCATTTATTTATCAAGTCCCGTTTTTTGGACATTCAAACTGACCGGACTATTAGAAATTGCGCAAAAAGGAAGAGGAAGTATATTAGATGATTTAGTTTTAAATACATTACAATTTATTTGGATGGTTAACCTCGTTGAAGACGTACGAGAGAGAGACTACATCAGTTGTATAAGTGGGCCTTATAAGCTCGGTTCTCACTCGCCCCTTTTATTTTTAATTCGTATTTTCCCTTACGTAAAAATGTAATCGGATTGGGGGCTAAAATAGATACAGCACGGTAAGTTGTGAGTCATCGACTTTCGTGGGGGGGGATTGCGGGATATTTAAAACAAAAAAAAGGGAAGAGTCAAACAGTTTTGTTTTTAAAGGAGGAAGCCGAGTTGATTGAATTTGCAATTCATATGCGTGGCGTCATAAATCTATTGCCGATATATATCTACATAATGTTTAAAGAGATAACCAAAAAAAAACAACAACATTTATCCTCACAATGGGGAATAGAAAAACAAAATCGTTTAGGGTGGGATGAGTATCCCGGTGCAATTTTCCCGGCAATTCCCTTTTAAAATCTATATAGAATTAATTCGTGAAATCCTTATTTCGCCTATTTTATATACGCGTGAAACGTTCGTACCAAAAAACGTTTGTCTGGAGAGCAGCGCCATATTTCATTCGTATAGGGCGTTACGCCTTTCTCTGTGTTTGTTTTTGTTTGTTGGTTTTTCACGTTCCGACAGATGATGTCACACGTATAATACGCACAAAATATGATCAACCCAACACCATAAATAGATTTACGATCGAAAAGTGTTCCAGTCGAATGGGGCGCATTCACCAGCCGCTCTTGTATAAACGTTATATTCCTCGTCGTCTCTGAAAAAAAAAGGCAAAACAAGAGCCGAATTTTCGTGTGTATTTTTTTATGAACGCGGGACTGGACTCACGCGAAACCACCCGATGCGACGAATAGGCGCGTAACTCTTAATTGACCCGCAATTCTTGTCTCAGACCCTTTTTCTATACATGCTGAACGGTTTTTTCTTATTTGGGTGGGGGATTCAATATAATATTTTTTTTTTTGAGTTTCTTTGATGTAAACGAAATGATAGTTGACTCACGCAGAGAGGGAAAAAGCTCAGCGATGGCCCTGCGGAACTTCCTTACCGGGAGTCCCCATTCTCGCGAGGCAGATCTCGTCGTGATTGTAGAATAGACTTCGACTCGAGAGTTTATAAAAGGGGGAAATAAATAATGGCAGAAAAAATTCAAGGGACAAAAGTATTAAAACGGTGATAATAAAAAATAAAAAGGCCACAGAAATGTTTCGGAGTAAATCCGGACACGTATACGGACTGATGGAATGCAGCGTGAAACTGCCACATATTCCGTGTAATTATTCCTGGACTCACGAGGTAAAATAGAAAGTTATTTTTTTTTTTGAAATACGTAATAGACCATATGCTTCTAGCAACGTCATCATTCTGAAAGCTGAGGAATCAGAGTCTTAGAAAAAAAAAAATTCTGACACGTAAGTGTTTTTTTTTTTTATTCATTCCATCCAATTCAATTTTTACGATTTTTCTTTAATTGAATTGAGCCTGTCGGAGCGTATCATCGGTCGCACAGACATCCCCTTCGTCTATATAATGAGACGTTGTGAACGAGGAGGGGCAATCAGCGTCACATACAAAAACGGCCACCGAATGAGAAAAAGGAGGACGATCATCTTCCACGAGAAATTTTATTTCAAATTATTTGTTCCTTTTTTTTCTATAAAAATTCCCCCTGAAGGCAGAATATTTCATTTCGTGAAGAGGCAATTGGACAAAAACCTTGCGGTTCGTTTAACTGTTTGAGCATTGAAATCGAACTGCTGTCTGACGCCGTTCGGTGTGTATAGTCTGGGTGGCCAAATGTTATGTTGGGACCGCATCATCAGACGGAACATGTAAATGAAACAGGGCCCGTCCCATATTTTAGGAGATATAACAAACTTGGCAAGGCGAAATGACAATTGTATAGGGATTGTCTCATTTCGTGTTTAATTTTCCTGTCCGTCTATATGTTCTTTTCACACAAAAAAAAAAATATCATTTTGAAACATGATTCATATATTTCGTGGTCGTCATTTTCAAATGGAAAAAAGGTGTAATTACGCGGCCATCTTTTCCGTTTCTTAAGTGGCCGACACAAACCGCATCCACCAGCCGAATGGCTCATCATTTATCGTAATTGAATTTCACTTCCATATATATATGTATTTTTTTTTCTTTCCCGATGGAACTGAAGAGAGAGCTCCTCTCCGTCTCGTCAAGCTCCATCTCCTTCTATAGGGTAATAAAATGGGGAATTATTATATTCGACATTCCCTGGCTTGTCTCTGTTGTTTTTCCTTATTCAAAGATGTTTTGCAGCATAAAGCCAATTTACAGGAGACCACATGTATCCTAAAAGACATAAAACTTTTTGTTTTGTTTTTTTACATCATTTCTTTAAATTTAATAACGGACGTCTATTCCAGTTATATGCATATACACATATAACTGTACAAGAATATTGCACAGTCTGCTGTGACGGCTTTTCCGGTTGGAATTCTTTTACGACAATCGGATAATGTCTCGAAGACACTCCATGGCGAGGGGAACATTCGGTATGGGGCACATTCATTGTTACACGCCTCATTAACGAGCTTGCATATAGGTCTTGTCGATCGTGTAAGACAGAGGAAGTGGGTGTGTATGAACATGGAGTTGATGTAATTCGAATTAAAGGGGTTTGGTGGCTGAGATGATTGAAATGCTATAAACGAGCTGTTGATCAAGGCAAATGTCAGTTATATCTATATTTGTATACGGTAATCAGGAAGAAACTATGGGTGTATAGAGGAGAAGAAGGATTTATTTGAATACGTTAGTTGGAGAGACTTTAATTGACGTAAGCTGACGATGCAACTTCTCGTCTTTCGTTATTCAGATTTGCCTTTTTTCGTTCGTTTTTTGAAAAGGCTTCCACGTATACAAGCATTAAACGAACAGGAGCGGAAATTAAAGACGAGTGTTCAAAGGACTCGAGAAAGAGAAAAGGCAGTATCAATCACGTCGACGATTGAGTTAAAACACAAACAAAAATAAATAAAAAAAAGGATTCCACAATCGACCAAACATCAGTGGTCAGGTTATCAATAGCAGCTCTTGTTTTTACAATGTCCGCTTGAATGTAATCACAAGTGTGTATAGCTATATACTATAGAAAAGGAGAGGTTATTCAATCTCCAATCCATTTTCTCATCTCCATTTCTGGCTCGTATCACTGGAGTTTCGAGGAACCTTTATACCAAAAGCCGGTGTATATACCAATCCTTTACACACAAACATAATACAAATTGCATATTTGTTTTTCTTCCGTGTATAGTAGACAACAGAAACAAAAACCGAGGAGTCAGCCACATCAGCAAGTCACGACCTGCAGCCTCCAAAAAAAAAGACAATTTATTCTAAACAAAAGTATATATGTAATAAAACAAAAAGGCTTTGACCGCAAAATTGAGTTCGGGTTGGATAACACAACAATCACGAAGCCCGTCACTTGACACTCTCGCTTCGTATGTACACAATAACGAATTTTGCTGTTGCGCTTATATAGTTCGTCCAGGATCTTTCAGGACCATGATACAATAAAAGAAAATTCGATTTTCGTTCTTAACGTGCAACGCGTTTAGCATAAGATTGGATTTCTGCACAGGTGATCTCACCTGTAATATGCCACACATCGAGACCTCTGTGATGTGGAACATGGCGTAAGACGTCGCAGATGGTATAATCCGTAACGAAATGGATATGCGTAATTCACTTGAAATTGAAAAGAGACGCAGCAGGGATCGGATAAAATATACTTGCATAAAAATTGGGTAAGCTCAAAAGCTGTGCGCAGTTTCTTATTCAGCTCGACTTGCAGAGGAGAAAGGATATAGATACAAGAAAATTGAGCCTCCCTTTTAAATTAAATGGATCGTACACGTATATATAAAAAAGAGGATTTCCTCTGATGTGATCCAGCGTGGCAGGTCAGTAAACGAAGCTTCCAATTTACGAGCGTTTGAACGCATTTGCTGGTCCGTATACAGCCAGCAGTCGGGACATTTGCATAGATAAACAAACTGCGAGCAGGTCGCGTCCTGTATACATAAAACTATTTAAATGTACACACCTGGGTGTAACCGTGTGATGAGATCGTCAGCGACAGCCCAGGTGGCATTGGACTCTATATACGAAAAGGCTTTCGAAAGTGAAAATTAGAGACGAGCTCTTCTGTGTGCTGTCCTCTCAATCAAAGGAAAAAAAACAGTTTAAATGCTAAGTTCATCAAAGGACGCTCACGCGTTCATTTGAATAATCTGATGCGCTTGAAATTCGAGATCTTCTCTCGGGTGGCTCTTTCCAACTAACTCATGAATGCAAAAAAAGAGAGCCACGACGTGTGTATTTATATTCCAGAAGACCCTGATCTTATTCAGTTAAAGAGTTTTTCTTTTATTATTTTTGTATCGTCCATCTCTTGGGGTCTTTATAATGAAATGCCATTGATATGGATATCTCTTTCGCTTAGGTATTTAATACTTGCGTCGCTGTATATAAAGACTTATAGATCGTGGATCCATCAACAAGCGTGATTCGATTTGCCGTTTATCAGCTCCAACCAAAGCCCCCGGAAGAGAGTGATAAAAAAGGGGGGGGGGGACTGTTTCCGTTAAAATATATTCAAATCTATAGAGACATTTTGGTTTGAAGTATGCATTCAAATCGTCTCTTTAGCTTTAGTTACACGTGCACCACTTGAGAAATGTTTCTCATTTACAATATAACAGTCTTTAAGTGGATAAGAGGGCTGTGCTTACCTGCCAACTAACTATAACGTTGAAGAGTCAATTAGTTGGACGTATACATCACATTAACTTGACTTTACAGGCAGTTCTAAAATAACGTTTTGTCCAGAAAATACTCGGGCTTAAAATGCTCACTGGCTACTTAAAGTGATTACCTCTTTGACTTTAATAAAAGAAACATAACGTGCAGTCGTAAATTTCTTGATGTCGGACAGTTTTGCCACGGGGTAAAAGATGGTCAACTTTTGTCTGGAACACAACAAAAAGAGTTTCATTTGTTTCTTTTATTTTTTTCGGCATTGACCTCAAACTTGGAAGCTCATCTCAACGTTGAAACGGGGATTTTGTGTTCTCGGTTTAACGTGAACGGACGTGGCACCAAGTCGGATCACGTACTACTCATTACACGAGGCACGCCCACCACTGAAAAGATAGGAGGTGTACATTATACCCCTCTTTTAAAATAAAATTTAAAGAAAAAAAAAAAAAAATTTAGCCTGTTATTTATTCTGACTTGCTGGGACTTTCGAATCCAAGACATTTGAGAATTTTTCAGAGTTTCACAATCTTTCACGGGGGTGGCCAGCAGTTTCTTTTTCTTTAAGGCACAAGAACACCAACGAGGTTTTCTTTTTTCAAAAACTATGTATGTTACATGTTGAGATAATAAACGGAAAACATAGTGATTATCCCCCGACAATGTTCGCAACGTTAGGGTTATGCTCTTCAGATTTAATTGCGTTGAAAGATATTACCGCAAGGCAGGAAATTGGTCGAATTAAAATACGTTTTCATGTTATGATAGTTTCCCAATCGCTTTCAATTCGGCGTTATTAAAGAGAAAATATTTTGGGGAATGACCTGAAATGTTCCAAAATAAATGCGGATTTCTTAAAAGGCCAGAGGTAAGGAAAGCTGCTAGTCCTGTTGCTATTTATATGCGAATAAACTTACAAGGACGAAAAGATATCCACACCGTAATTGGGAAGATTGTTAACGTACAGAAAAGGGGGGAGACAAACAAAACCGGTCAGAGATATGAAGGTCAACAGGACGATAAATGAAAGTATATACGTTTTGGCTTCATGTCATCAGTCAGCAACGACGTCTGTACACAGTTAACCCCGACAAAAGCGAATATCGGTTGGAGAGGGATGAATCGAATAACAAGAAGAGAAAACAAAAGAATTATTCATTTTCTGATTGGCCAGGTTTCTCGATTTATTCTCGAATGGGCACGTCGTTTATCTCCTTCAAAAAAAAAAATTTTTACATCGACAAATGGTTGAATTGAACCAACGCGAATTCAACTTCGATTCATCAATTAATCCATGCCCAAGGTTTCTCATTCATCTTCATCCAACATATAAAGATTATATGCGCAACACGTGCAGCAATTCCTTTGACCAAATAGAGAAAAACGAGTCCAGTGATTTCGTAAATATACACACGCCGTGTTTCCAATTTGATTTCTTTTTCTTATTCAATAATCATTTGAATTAAAACTCACAATTTCTTATATACGCAGCAGTTTCTAAATTTCTTTTTTCTGTCCGAGATAAAACTAGAGCTGCGATGACAATCCAAAATAATCAAAATCTTATTTTAATGCATTTTTGTAAATTGTATATATTTTGTATAGGAGAAGAGTTAAACACACCGACACAGAGAATCGCCGCCTTGTCGGCTCAGGTAAAAAGATCGGGGCGTCGGCATTCACTGTGAATGTTTCCATCAATTTACTCTTTACATCTATATATATACGTGTATTATTTATATACATCCTCAACAGAGATCTCATCCAGACATGGCGGCTTTCTAGATAGAGACTTATATACACTTCAGAGTATACAGAGAGACAGCTGTCTGCTGTGTAATCTTTTGCGTTTCGTTCAAACTTTTTTTTTTTTGTACATAAAGGGGTGGGTCTCTTATCATTTGAAATTTTCGCTTCTCTCTAAAATGTCGAGTTCGTCGTGACTCGACTGTCAGAAGAATAAAGAAAAAAAGATTTTTGAAATTACCGACTTCATGTTGCAAGTTCTTTATTTAGTTGTTATATGTCTTAGGAGTTGTATCTCTCCTTCGACGATGTCGTCTTTCCTGATGATGGAAGACGTCGGCAATCCATCACGAGAATTTCTGTTGTTTCTTTCTCGTGGGGCATTAAATACAAACAAACGATACACGCATATCTTTCCATCATCAAAAACTGATCGCTCAATACAAAACCCTATAACTATATATTCTAAGCACATTGTGGTTTGTTATGCATACGTGGCTGAGACGCCACACATTCGCCTGCAGTTGGCATCATTCATCAAGTAATTATTCAATCCAAAAAAAAAATCTCTGTTCTAGATGATGCTCACAATTGTTTTATACTATACGTACCTTTGTCCTAAATTCCAAACGTCCAAAGATTTCGAGTTTTCATTTTTTGTTCGACCCTCTCCATTGAAGATCACCTTTATGGATTTATAATGATACCCATCATGTAACGCTGAGTTGTGTTCGCTTGTTGTCTATGTGTGTGGTGGATTGCGTGGTGATTCATACCCCCGGCATTTCTCGTTTTGGAACTTTACGACCGTTTTTTTTTTTTACAAGGTGGTCTATGACTCGTTTTCTCTTTCTCTACTCTTAGTTTAAGTCTTATGTATTCCCCAAAACACGAACCGTTTTCCCCCTCAAAATCCCCCCAGACAAATGAATGTTCAGTCAAATCAAAACTCGCATTTGCGGACAATTCAATTGAGGATTGAAAATAGAATATTTTTGTAGGGGCGATGGATTAAATAAAACAATGGCCGTGGGGTCTTCCAAAGGTATGCGCATCTTGTTTTTCCAATGTTGGGCAGCACTTGTTAACGATAACAAGAGAAGAATAGAATAAAGAGAGAAAGCAGATGAGCGATATCTCGTGTGGCCATCGATCAAAGTTGATACCAGTTGCACTCGCTCTTTATTATTTTCTCGCTCAAAGAAAAGAAAAAGGACTTGAAATGTTCAAGGTCCTCGGAGTTATGTTGATGACGGTTTCGCAGCAGGTGGGAACAACAAACGGACCACACCACAACAAACGGGCCAACAACGGGGGAATAAAAAGAAGGGAAATCATAACAGAAGAACTGATGAAGCCCTTGAGCCATTCTTCGTACACAGGACCGTAGAAGAATCGTTAAAGAACAAACAAGCGACTCATTAGGTGTCATTATATCCGAAGAGATGCAACAACGGCCAGCAGGATCCGCCCGATGTCGAATTTACGAGCCACTTGAAAAGCCCCCAACACATTTTTCAATTTCTGTTTCGCGTTTCGAACGGCGATCGCATTTTTTTCTTAAATTTATGGCAGGGCATCTGCTGCAACGCTTAGATTCCATAATTATCAATCCATTAAAGAGAAGAAAAAAGGGCTGAACAGCGATGGAATTTAACAAGAACCCGAGAGCCCCAAAAAAATGTGGGGGCCTCATTGAGATTAGCCACTGGTCTTCGAGAGGCCCAAACGTTTTGACTCTATCGCCGTTTACATGCAACTGTGGGCATGAAAAGGTTCTTCGAGAGGCTTAAAAGAAGGGGCAAAAGAATTAAAAGAATGTAGAGTTGCAGGAGAAAGAACAGAAGCCCTTCTTTTCAATATGGCCAGAACTGTCTATTAATTCAGCTTTAGATATGAATTTTTTTTTATTTATACCTCCCAATTTTTTTGGTTGGTGTTTACCTTTCTTTTTTTTTGGGCCGTCTTTTCTCGTGTGCAAATAAACTCGCAGCCATTTGCTTGCCAAAGTCCAATATTTGCGCGAAGAACTCGAATGAAAGAGTAATGCAAACATGACGCCAAAACGTTCTGTGTAAAGAGCAATCCTCCTTGACGTTTCTTTTCACTGTCGTTGTATACGATTCAATAGAGAAAAAGGATCTTTGCAATTCAGTGACAATATCCGTCAGTGGAAGGAAATGAACGTTACGAAGGAGGTCGACCTGTCACACGAAGACTCTATTGTCTCACAATATCAACACCCCCTTACACAAAAGGATATATGCAATCCACTTTTTCTATATCCCTTCAATTGTGAACATCAGTCCTCTATGATGACGTCACACAACACACAAGCGCATCATATTCAAACTAGATTCATATAATTCCTCGTCATTTAGAAAATAGAGTCAGTACATCTCTTGAAGAATTCAACGAATGCGAGAGATATGTTTAAACGGAAATTGATATCTGAAATTATTCATGCCCACTCCGCCCACGCCTTTTTTTCAAAAGTTCCAAAACATTTTTTTTTTTTTAGACAGCGAAGGAATGAGGCCCATCCGTCATCATCAACTGCCACGGGTATTTTTCTTTTTTTACCCGTACCGGTTGCGCAAAAATCATTTGTCTGTTGACGACTGTCGGGAGACAAACGAGCCTCCTCACGGCATACCTAATTCATGCCGGCACTGTTACACGAATTGGAAAGACTCACGTACCGGAGCGCATCACACGCAACGAACGTTGACATCGGACCAAAAACAAGGAAGAAGAAGAACGCACTTGTCTTCTTTTTCTTCTTCTCCGCCGCATCGAATATATTCCAATCATTCCATTGACACGAGTTCCGCGGGCTTATAGACTCGGGACTTAGGGGGGATGAACGGAGGCGTGTGCGTGACACGCTTTCTCAAAATATACAGGCGGCAATGTATTTTTTTCTTTCCTCCAAACAGGAAAAAGAAAATTAGTTTTTATTTTAAACAACAAAAAATTGGAAACAATGACTAGCGGCCAACGCCCAGGGGAACTTTGTCGCTGTCAGCATTGCGTGCGTGAGTCTACATAGATGAAATCCTTTAGCACCTTTCCCATCGCTGCATTAAGAAGAAAAAGAAAAAAACAGTCCGAGAAATGAATGGCTTTCAACTGTCAGACTGCGGAGTTCCTTAAAACTAAACGCGTGATTCAGCCAACGAAAATACGGTTAAAACATTCAAGAAAAAAAAAGGGGGCGGTTAAATGAGAACACATATTTTTTCGGTGGTGGGCTGTGGGAAAAAAGAAAATAAAAGGATTCAAACTTGAAGTTAGATGCAGTTGAATGGCACAATCAGCTCTAGAAAATAAGAAATGGAAAAAAGTAAGGTGTTTGGCTGGTTGTGTGTGTTTTTATATTTCTTTTCTCATCGTAAATCGCACAGGCAGTTCACGCATCCCTCCTCAGACTAAACAAATGCAAGGGGAATCATTTGAATAGCGAGTATAATCACCAGAATTTTTCTTCTTTAAACTTATAGATGTTATAACCTGCCCACCGAATAAACCTGCAAAATGACAATGGGGGCCACGATCTCTAATCACCACCCTCATCCTCTCTTTATGTGTATAAAATCGTAGAAAAACACGCTATCGGGGATGACAATGTGAATCAAGGGCAAATATAATTTTCAGATCTTCTTGATCCCATCAGAAATAAAGGTGCCCTTTATAAATTCAAAAAACATTAAAGACGACTGGGTTTGCTCAACTGAAAATCGGTTTCATCCGGTTTTCGAAATTGCTGGACTAGCGCAACTCGCCAAACAACAAATATAAAAACAACTTGTCAGATTGTTCCAGTAGATCAAACAAAAGGCATTTTTTTAAGTTGATATCTCTCCCCCCTTTCACAAACAAAAAGCCGTGCCCACTTGTGAACTTTCTCGCCGTTCCGACACGGAAAAACAGCAGCAGGTCTTTCTTTGATATCTGTACGACAGAGCACAAAGAAAAGAGTGATAATAAATAACAAAAGAAATAAGAAGGGATGGCAACTATCATCCAATCTGCTGCCGTGTGCGTCTGTGTGATGGCATCGATAAAGTATACAGTTGAAGAAAAAAGAAAGATGGTCGTGTTATTTGTGTGTGCTTGTTTGCGTGCCGTGGTACACACCCCCATCTTTGTTGTTTGCCACTAGCTCTTGTTTAATGTTTGGTTTGGAACATGGGAAAAGAGTGCTGGCATCAAACATGGATTCCCGTTTGGATATGTAGAATAAGCTTGTGCGTGAAATATTATAGACGTGGGGGGATGTTGATATCCCGTTGGTTGTCACGCGAAATGCAATAGCAATATTTTATAGCCGGAGCTCTTTGAGGTTTTACGGTTGAATTAATTGGGAGAACACAAATAGAGATTATAGGGAAATTCACAATGTCGTAATCGGGTTAATTGACGTAGTAGAAGTAGCGTCAGTCTGTTGACACCATAGACTCTAGACAGCCTGTGTTTTCGGGAGTGTCTTCGTGACTCCCGACGAAACTGAAAATAGCTTTCTACTAAGTCACCTTATTTTGTTGTTTGGAGCAGAGAAAAGAATGTCAGGGGATACAAATGTCCTTCCACTTCCTCTTCGTCTTACCCCCGGCTTCTTGTGTGGCATCCGGAAAATGTAAACAACAACTCGGAGAATCTCAACATTTTTAAATGGCGAATTGCGGATTTTTAAAACTCCAAGCTGCCCTTTGCTTGTCTTTTTTAACTCTCGTATAGTCCCTCATTAAGTGATGGATTGCCTCTTAGAAGTGACGCACTGACATTTCATCCCCCGACGTCTCAAGTTCTCGGCTCAGTTCTGGAAATCTATTTTTAAAGAGTCGACACCTCACCCATTTCGCCCTTTTTGTTTTCGGGATTCTCTTTGACAACACACGCACTGCAATCCCCCACCCCCCAAAAAAACAACACCACAAATCATCCAATATAAGATGGCAGTTTTGTTTCTCTGTCTCAGTTTCTTACGTTTTCCCCGTACGTGTAATGCGCATTCGAACGTTTCTTTCTCGTTCATTAGGGGGTCATTGACACGAACCCGCCGTCCAGAAGAGAACTCACGAAATCTAGCCGCAGTTTCTCACAACAACTCACGGCCAGATATACATACGTGGAACGATGATCTGTTGATTTCCTAATTGATTCGTGAGCGAAAGTTGATAAGGCCACCGACGTTTCGGGATGGGGGATGTGATGTACACCCGTTGTTTCAGATCTATCGTGAAAACTAAGCAAGAAAATATACACGTTGATGCCGTTGGATATATTTTTTGAAAGCGTGAAAGATTAAGAGGCAACGCTTAAGGTCCCCTCTCCTTTCCATGGCAATCTCTGCCGAAACGAAGGACCTTGTCAATTGTGCGGCAATTCCCGCGGTCACAGCATCCCTGTGTCTCTCTTTCTATTTCCTCTTTTTCGATCACGATCTCTTCGCGTGATTGAATTCCGTTGATTGGACGTCAAATTGAAAATCGATAATGCCCGTACATCCCAATACAGTCTTCTCCTCTGACGATCAAGTTTTCCTACATTCACGGCCAAACGAATGGATGAAAGAGAAAACAATAAACTGTTCACCTGCCAATGCATTACGTCTCCATAGAAACGAAGGCTAGCAGCATTCTTGCTCCACTTTTACTCTTGTTTGGATACGTTCCATGTGTATTTCCCTTTTTAAAAAAAAAAAAAAAGTTTTACATATAAGAGAACATGTGCGTTGCATTTCTAAAGCAGCGGCCCCATAATACACAACTGGCCCAATAGAGACGCAGGGCAATAAATTCATCAGCACATGACAATGCCTAGCTGCCCAGGAGAATCAAAGACCACCAGAATAAAAAAAAATTCTATACATCCCAATGTGAATAAGGAAATAAAACCTGCCTTCATTGTCCACGAATGTCATTTATATATAAAGGCAAAGCCCCGCGTGTGACATGTCCCCGCCAGGTCCAATATATACAGCCCCAAATTGCACTCACTTCTTCAGCGTCCCTTTTTCTTTTTCGTGACTGATCTACTTTATTTTTCCAGGCGAACAAGACACACGAGCACTTTGTATTATCTCGTGTTTTATTTTTCAATGGCCATCGGCAATCCACCTGCGGTTTATTTTACACGACTACTGTGTGCGTCGCCCTCACCATCTATATCTACGACAATAAACAATGGAGAAACTATATTTAAAGGACATCGCAGCCATTATTTATAGTGTCTTGGAATGCATTTTCCCGAAGCTATACATCCCCCCCCCCTCATGTTCATACGGGTTTAATATAACTGACGGGCCAACAAAAACAGGAACTGCCGTATTCTATTTTATTTCCACCCGTCCGTGTGTACGAATGTTTTTCACGGTCTCGGCGGGATCATTTGTCCGCGTGAGCAGTGCGCGTGTACATACCGTATAGCTAAAGGAAGTAGAAGTATATGCTTTTGCGGGGGATTTCCCCTGCGAGTTTGTATATACCATCTTCTTCCGTATACCAATTTATTGGACTCTGCTCTTGCGTATAGAGGTAATAGAAGATCTGAGCCCCGTTTTGTTAATGATTGTTTGTAGTATAAGTATATAACTATCTGGCAACTGTAACTGTGGCCATCTATCCTCATTTAGCCGATGAACAGTATCGCACACGATATCCAACGCATTTTTCCTCGAACTCGAATGGCTCCATTTTTAAGAGAGTCTGCGGTTTGTTAGCGTTTCGTATACACTTAAACGCTCCCTTGCGCAATGAGCGTTGTACATATGGTTTTTTAAAAATAACGTTGTTAAACATTAACCTACATGTAGACGTTTTACGCGTTGCGGGTTTAAGAGTCTCTACGGTTTTCGCTATCCGAGTGATGGTTGCTTAAACTTAATGACATTAAATTGTGTTTTCTCTTTCAGGAAATTAAAAGAAAAATTTGGGCAATTATTTCCTATCCAAACTTATTTTTTTGGGTGGGTTCTATAAATAAAGTTTTTAGGAAAACGTTTTAAACTTTTGGGGGAAGGACAGATGACACACCCTCTTAAATTCAGCGTTTATTAGCCGGTTGCTAAGGCAACATCGATTTTGCTTTAGACTTTCCCTGTTTATATATATATACCAGAGGGAAAGGCAATATACTTTTCCTGCTAAACTTTTCTTTTCTTTATCTAAGTTAACGACATTGCGTTTAGCTATGAAACAACAACAACTTTCGTTGGACAAAAATGAGGCCAAGAAGTTTATGAATTTGTCATCATCAAGTTCGTGTTATAGCGAACGGCGGGGTTAATGGTATTACGCAAGCGTTTTAATTTGAATGGAGAAGAATTTTCTTGTGTCTGTTTAAAGGAACGAAGAATAAAAATGGTGAGAATGAGAGATGAGCAAAGAATTGAAATAACGAACAAAGATACCGGAAGGTGGTGGATGACGTTGTAAGACAAACCTTTACACATTGCGGCGCAACGTTCGTGGGAAAAGAGCGAAGAGGAGCACATTTGAAATCCGGTTTCTTTTCAATAGATTCACTATATAATATAATAGGAAATGGGGGTGCTACGACCCCCTGCAGCTGAGCCTATTGTTCACTTCCGCCTTGCCTAATCAAGTAATTCGTACACACTGTTATATAGAGTCTGTTACCACAGGACCAAACAATACACGGCTCTCCCTTCTGTTTGCCTTAACCTCTCTGCCAACCCCTGCCAAGCTCCTGTTTCATTCACACGTCAGACTTCATTAGCACAAACTATTTTTAAAAAATAAGGATTTTAAATCAAATTGGTAGACGTGGAAATTGGATTTTCCCCACCCTGCAGTGAAGTTGAAATCAATTGATTAAGACAATTTGTTAATGGATTAAACTACGGGACGTTTTAGTTGAAGAAGGTCATAACTATGGTACAAAGGCAATCATATTTCCCCTGTATGTTTTTCTAGGCCATTCACACACACACTGGAAGGGAAATCCGATCGTTGGGTTTTGTTACCGGATGGGTCCAGACTCCCGGCTGTATTCTTCCAGCGTGTGGGCATGTGTGTGTCTGTCGAAGAGGGTGGAATGTATACACAGCTATATCCGATCAAGGCCAGAAACAGCAAACAGCGTTCTAAAAAAAAGATCCAGTCCACAACCAGAAGTTGTTCGGACCGAGGACACAGAAGAAGGCCCTAAAAATAAAAGCCCGAAATATATATACGATCACCATACAATGTCTTGATTTCTACATAACGTCGACGGGCAATGGAAACAGAGATAAAACGGGAAGGAAGTATAGGAACACTGGAACATCATAGCCGGATGCGTCAACATGGGGAGTCTAAATTTGTATAACCCCCCCACCAAACATAAAAATATGAACAATCAATAAACATTGCCGGCTCTGTACAAGTTTTTCCCTTACGTTCCATCTCGGACGTCCAATTGCGAAGGAGCCGAGGAGTTCGCCATGTCCTTTTGAACAAACGGAAAAGAAAAAGAAGATGGTTGACTCTCCGGCCTGCAATGCACGACATTCAAAAGGCGTCACCAAGTCGAGCAATAAGCCAAGAAAGGCCGATATCTTTCCGGTGGAACGCGACGCACCAACGACCTGCTCATCCATCAAAGAGGCAAAGAGACGTCCTCTTTTATTGACGACGTGTTTCGTGTCGTATGCGAATGAGCTGCAGTCCTCCTCATGTGTACGTGTGAGAGTAAAGAAAAACGGGCGGGTCCAGTTGACGTGCAGGGGCAGCAGTTCCAGTCGCCTCATTAAGATATTTCACTTTTGCTTTCGACTCGTCTCTTAAGAAAATGTTGAACTTTCCCTTTTTTTTTGCAACAGTCGAGTGAAGATTTCCGCTCGTCAAGGACTTCATAAGTAAATAAACGGGCAGATAACTTTTCGTGGACGTCCGTGTCTAAACAAATGCCACTGAGAGTTCAATAACATCCATCACGGAGTATCATGTCACCCATCTCCGTCTTCTATCTCACTCATCTTCTCGCCTTTTTCCCAGCGTCTGTCTTTTTCTTTGTTGCTTTTTTTGGGGGGGGAGGGACACATAAACAATTTTCAGTAGTACGTTGTTTATATGACAATTGCGAACCAGGACCTGCCAGAGTTACACAGCAGATATAATACGAAAACTGACCGAAACCACACGTTCAACAGCACACGTTTATTTTTTTTTGCCCCCCTGTTTGGTGTCCTTTTAAAACCTTGGAGTCCATGTGTGTCTCTTGAACTCTCTCTTCGTCCGTGTGGTAGACTCTGTGTGTCCTTTTGGAATAAACACGCGACTTGTTTAAACATCATAACCGTTAAGACACATAGGGGGGGGTGAAGTCAGAACGGTTTGGTTTCATCGTACACTTAAATTGTCTTTTCGTTATAGCTCAACTTTGCTGTGAGGGTTTGTAATTGTTGCTTTTTTTTATGTAACATCTCTTGTCAGATGGCTGATGCGAGTTATGGAGATGAACTCAAAATAGTGAGAAGGCATATCAATGTTGAAATGCCTCGTAATTAGAACGACCTGTTACATAGATCCGCATTAACTGTCGGGCAGTCCAATTAATTAGTGAACGGTGGAACATCAGTAATGAAAACTGCGTTCGCTATTAAGTCGTCAAGAGTCTGAATTAATGGGCAACCGGTAGCACTTGGGAAACTTGCGGGCCCATCACGGAAGCTCCGTTCCAAACAGCTTGTTTGTAGCTTATTGCCAAATATAATGGCCGCTGAGTATCTTTTCCATCGAGTTTTCTTTCTCTCTCCGTGTGTGTGTAGGGAACGTTTGACGGCTTGACGAATGACACACTGTCTAATCCCGACGTTTCGGGAGCACGAGCCTTAGAAACGCATTTTGAACAAAAAGAGGAAAGAGACGGGCCAATGTGTGGAAGACGAAGGGCCAAAAAGGAGGAAGAGAAGGTTTGAAATAAAAACAAGCCCGTCAGCTCATTCCATATTCTTAAGACGTCGGGACGTTTCTTATAAATATATTTATAGCAGACAGTTCTATTCTTTCTTTCATCGTCGTTTATTTTCTATTTTTCTTGTTGTCATCCGCCAGCCACGAATAAGAGACGCTCCATGAAGCCGACCTCCATGTCGTCGGCACAGGCCACTGGAATTTATGCATATTGTATACCTAAAGGTAGGGGGACTGGGGATCAGCATCCCACATGAAAGGCCATCGGCAAAGTATCTCTGATTGTTATTCGAAGCAGAGACCAAAGAAATGTTTGCGTTCTTTGAACCGCGATATCCAAAGTGGCTTATCTGCTCATTCCCGCTGTCCTTCGAATACCAACACGAAGCGAATAAGCGTATATTTTTATTTGTGGGTCAAATATTTCAAAAGTGCGTCTCATCTGACTATAGTCGCTGCGTTAGATGTTCATAATCACAGCGACTGAGGTTGCAGACCGTCAGCTTATTACGTGTGACTCTTCCCCTTTGCATGCAGCCTTTGATACTATACCGCAATCACTTTCTTCTATTCTATTCTCACCGATCTTCATCAATCAAAGCACCTCCTTCAAATGTTATCCTTCACGTATATAATCTAAAAAAAAGAGGGGGAGAGACCAAGGAGTATTACAAGCAAATAGATTAATCATCATGATTCGTCTGCTTGGCTGGAACCGTTCCAAAACACACACACATAGAAAGCGGACGTGGTCGAGATCTTGGATGCCACACCGCCGGAGCTACTGTAATATGCTTTGACACGGTGGCGTAACACGACAGCCGCACACAACATCGATCGTAGTATACGTTATATACGATGACGATCATCGGTCTCACTATATCCATCTATACTTCCTTGTGTCCCTCACTCTCCTTTTCCTCCCCCATCCCCTTCATAGTTCCAGCTAAGAATCATTACATGCATGGTCGACTTTTGAACCATTAATCCACCGAAAATGAATTTCCGTCCCCTTTTCTAATGCCCACTGGATATAAGATGCGATGTTTATAAATACAAGGCACGGCTATTTATGAGCCATCCGCATAAGAAAAGTAGCTGCTGCTGGAAGACAAGCGTGACGTCGCTGTATTATGCAAAGGCAAGTCCTCCATGTATGGGCAGAATGAAACAGCAAGTTCCGCAGCCGATTTCTACACGATGACACATTTCTGAACTGTTGCATTCAAGATTGCCAGTGTCAGCTGTCTCATTCTGTACAATGTTTCACGTATACAATATGGTCAACAATTGCGTGGGAACGCTGCAATAAAAAAAAGAGACAGTGTATATAGCTACCTACTGGTTAAGTTATTTGCTATTGTCTGTACATGAAGACATTAAACACCAAAAAAGTCAGGACAGCCGCCAGATTTCAATTTCTCAATCGTAACTTAAGAGTGTCGACGTCGGCATCCGATACGATCGGATCTCCGTACAGCAATGGCAATAAAAACGAACCGCCAAAACTGACAAGATTTAAAAAAACATACGCAATGTTGGAATCTAAATGCCAAGAATTGAATTTATTAATCACGAAAGAATATTCGCGTGACGTCCTATTCCCACGTTAATCAACTATAAGGGAAAGGTCCCAGAGTGACAGTTTTCATCTCAAATGATGAGAAAAAAGAGAATAAGAGATGAAAGTGGGCAACAGAAGGGCCCAACTGACGGACCCCCGTCCAAATCATTTAATAAGCATCAAAGAAAGTGACTACTGCATGCACCTAATGAGACGAGCTGCTGCCTCTCTTATATGTCTTTTCTTTCTGAGCCGCTGTTACGTTGTCTACGATCTCCTTTATAAAGGCCCTCGGTTATTCCTAGTCCTTAAATAGTCCCAAAATATTTGTGAAAGACAGAGCAGATGGAGTGATAATATACGGATATATAGGATAGCGCAAGAACTTTGTATCGAGAGGGGCTCGTCACACGTGCTGCCGACACACGCGGGATCTTTTATTATAATGAACCGAAATGAACCTATTCTTTTCTCCGACAGCCGAGCGATGAGGGCGCGGCATCTTTCCCTTTTGTATCAAAACCTTCAATCGAAATCTCCTTTCGTTTATTTTTGTTCCCCATCCGCATCATATGTAAATATACGCGGCCAAAAGGAGGGCCTCGTCTTTTGTGTGTTCAATGTTATTATTTTTTTTTTGCCTTTTTTTAATTAGAAAAGTCCATTCATCATTGTGACGTCTTCTATTAAGAAAGGGGAAGGGGAAAAAAAATGGTATGTACGTCCGCTTTCTAATTTTGGGTGTTGCGCGGAGGAATCTCACTGATGGCCAGCAATCAGAGTTGCTTGAAGGCAATTAACTGTCGCATCATAGCCATTAGAACGTAATGGCTATAGTTATACTCTCAGTGGGCGTGTACTAAGATGGTGCAAAAATGATTAATAATCGTGTTTTTTTTTTCCTCATTTTCCTTGTGTGTTTTAATTCAATCTTTTGTGGATTTCTTTCGTATGAGGAAAGATGAAGATGTTAATGTTAGAAGTTGAACCGTCTTATTGACTTATCCCTAAATAAATAAATAAAAATGTTCTTGAGAAAGTATTTCTTCATTGAATGCAAGATGACAAAGCTCCGGAAACATAATTTTTTAAAAAACGCTTTCAATTGAATGAGAATCGTTTAATAATAAAACCTGAAGAATGAAAAGGAAAAAAACCGTTGCCATCAATAGTGAATTTTTGATGGCGTATTTAAGCAAAAAAAAAAGAGGAGGAGGAATATTATCTTTTGGCCAGCTGTGTTATTCCATTCACAATTGTTGATAATGGTCGCTCGTTAAACGGGCCCAACAAAAGGCCTGCTGCCGCTCCTGTTCAAGTGTATTGCATCAGGCCTTGTGCTTATGGATTACATGTATAGTCTTTGGCACACAAGGTGAACAAAAAGAAATCGGATTAGAAGAGAAAGGTTTATCGATAATAAATAAAAAAAGGCCAACGTTTCACTGAGGGGAGAAATTTTTATTATTTCTAGGTCTTTACACGTACACATTCCACCCGTCCAACTATTGAATAACAGTTCTGTCATTCAAATTTTATAGGTAACTTTTTATATGCCATGGCTGTTGAGCAATATCCAGGTGCTTCCGATCTGGAAGTTAGAAACCTTACCAAAAAAAAAATGCTTGTTTAATATGTGAGCTCTTCCGCACGTTCTCAGCTGCCCCGAAAACATTTGACATGGCTTTAATCATCGCTCAAAATGTCATCAAAAGGTTGGATAAAAAAATGTTTTTGGCTTGAGCTTTATGTCCCTTGGCTTGTCACCAGTCAAGAAAAAAGAAAAACGAGAACAAAAACAAAAAGAAATGTTTAAAATAAAGCACTGACAACATTGAGTTAGCGATGGATTTTTTTTTCCCAAGTCAATATAAGTCAGCTGAGACGACATGGCGTAGAAAGAAAAAAATAAAAGACACACATCACACAAAAAAAAAGGTCGTTGTATCCGCTGCCGAGTCCATATTAGATATAAATCCTTCTTTGGCTTATATGTAGTATATATACGAAAATAGAAGACTGGTACACAGTGGCGCAGATGCAAAGTTCCTCTATAAAGGGGGGGCCTATTTTATTTCAGCTCTATAGACCTGCGAGTTTAGAATTTAAGGTCGCACACACCGGACTAGATAGACGAACATGTACCTTGCAGAAGCCGTCCATTTGTATCCCTCAGTTGATAAGCATCGTCGAGACTATATAACACGGGGAGAAAAAAAAGGTAAGGTTTTTCTTTTGTTTTTTTTCCATTTCATCAAATAACAAATGACCGGGATCATCTGGATTAACATTGGACTGGAATGACAAGTAGCTGTCCCCTCAACCGAGAGGATTCTTTATATATCTTTCCCTATATATAAAAGAAACAAAAGAATTGAACTTCCTTTAGCTGCATCGTAGACTATACCGAACTACTTTGCATAAGACGTCCTGGATGTCATGTGAGTTCATATGGAAATGGAAGCTGACATTAAATTACCGTGCACGTGAACGCAATAAATCTTTCAGGGGAACGCCATCAGAGAGAAAGAAAATTCAATTGATGAAATATACAAATAAACAAATTAAGTTAAAGAGAGCGCATCTTTATTTAAACGGAAAGTCTATATATATATCTTTTAATTCTGTTATACTGTGGCCCAGTGTCGGGACCGGAAGACACCTGGATTCGCTTCATGTTTTCGGGATTTTGAATAGATTTTTTTTATGTGCAGGCTCCGTGATGACAAGCGGTGCTTCAGTCTACATACGTAGTAGCACGAAGATGTACTGGTACATCACATACGATTGTGGTTGTCATGAATAAATCATGGAGCATGTGGCGGCCGTCAACATTCCATCTGTACAGTTATTTTCACGTCCCCCTTCTCCGGCAATATTTGATGGAATGAAAAAACTTGACACTCCATTAAATTCATGGCTGAACGTACAACAACACCTTACGTGTATGCTGTAACACTGCGTCATTACTGTGTATGTTATTCAGTCAACTATTATAAATCAGATCACTCTAGACAACAGGATTTCCGCCGGTTGCATCTTACCTCGTAACTTAACACGTTCAACGGAAGAGCAAACATTAAGGGATAAGTTATTCTTTTCTCTTCTTTATTATTCGTCTCCCTTGTTCGGAGAAAAGAGTTTAGCTGATGTTAACGACTCGGGTAGGGGTGTACTCACATCAAAACAACGGAATAAATCGTACTGGAACACGCCGACAAGACACTCATTTGGTGGGGGAACATAGGAGGACATTACGGCCAAGGATTCATAATGACTTAACACCATTTCTTCGTCATCGTTTTATGATTTTTACCGACCTCAATTGGCGAGTAACAGGTGACTGACGTGTTTCGTTTCGCCCATTTCGCCTATGCAAAAAAAGGCGGCATCGTTATCAGCTAACGTTCGCTAGAAATTGTCACAGTCCATTAACAATGACGGCAAAACAGCACCGACAACAAGGTGAATGTAACAAAGAAAGAGCCTGGATGGCGTCGGTTATGGCACCGGCCAACAACAGTGGCACCTGCGGTGAGGTGTGTATGTGTATTCTCCTTAACGAGAGTCGATGGTTTATGTTGCGTTATACGCGCGTGTAAAGTCCGTCTGGCTCCGTTGTCGGGTTCACTCATTCAACGTCATCGCACGAGATCGTCAGAACGTGAAGACGCGCTTCAGTTTGAACTGCGTTAACCGAACCGGACAGCCAACGGATTGCCACTGACGGCCAGCGATTCGTTTTGATTCTCGTTCCACAACCTTGTGGGGTTCAAGCTGCTAAAAAATGAGGCAACAGTTCATCATGCAGACGTACGCTTTCTTCCTTATCCAACCTCTTTGTCTTTTCTTTCATTCCTTTTCATTGCTTCCCCTTCTCCCTCATTCTCGTTGCTTTTAATGGCGTGGCGTCCAAGTTCCAGACACCTTGGCGGCTGCTGCCGGGATTCTTCTTCCTTCTTTCCTTCACGCTTCACGCCACGTTATAACATCCTCAATTGCATATCGGGCAGAACAAAAATGGGGAAGGTAAAGCGGCCACAAAAGAAAGAAAGAAAGAAATGAGTGAAACCCTTTTTGGGTTGATACGACGGCCATAGGACGGCCACACATGTCGAAAAATATTTAGGGCCATTTCGGTTGTGTTTTCTCTCTTTAAAACACAACAAGATTCCGGCCAGGCAATGCACGAATATGAAAAGAACAAAAGGGAAACGCTAAACAAGTCGTTGAACGTAAGGATCTTATGTTCAACGATCGTCTTCTTATCCGTCAGTCCGTCTCCAGTGTTCCAGTAGCAGAACGAACCGACACAGGTTTCCTTCTCACCACAATCGCTGAACGCGTATCATCCGGAATGTGACCAGTGATTATCTTCATTCACGCTCATCCCGCCGCTGGACCTTCACGCGTTAGACACACATTTTTTTCTTTATGAAACCGATTCCAATTAGAAGGCGAGAGTCTCTTGTTTTTTTACGAGGGACAGTCGGCTCTTTTTCCGTGGTAAATTCCATTGGCCTGCAACTTCTTGTGTTTTATAAATAAAATGAAAAAAGCACCGACAGATATTTTATGTTTCCTGGCACCACCGCAACGATGGCCGTTATGACCAACCAAAATACGGCCATTGTGAAACACTTGGACGGCGATACGTTGGTGCGTGTATACGTTCACCTACTGATGCCTAGTTACTTCAAAGTGCCTCCGTAACTGAAAACACGGCAGCAATGACTATAAATTCAAGGAGGGCGGTCGTCCTTGGGTGGTGCGTCCTACATCTTCGTTCGGTTGTTGTGTAGACTTCCCTTTTCTTGTGTGTGTTGGGGTCTGCCCAGATTAGACAGCGAAATCAACTCGAGTCGAGATCGCAGCTGCCGGAGCAACGCGCAACCCTTTGATGATATCGAAATGCACCATCTGAGGGAGGAAAAAAAGAGGGACGAACTGAAAAAGATCAAAGAGATACAGCGAGGGAAACAAGGCGCATTTCAATGGAACAAAGAAGAAGAAGAAGCGGCTTCATATCTCAACACAACGCGATGCGGTCCCGATGAAACGGCCCCACACAAACACAACGCACAGCACAAACGGCCATGGCATTTCAATATCGTATTGCCTACACAAGCGATAACCCTCTAATGTCTAATCGATGTTTATTGAACGTATCAAGTCTCATTTCGAACTCTGGCCGTCCGAAGGTGGACGCGACTGGACCGTCATCAAGTTCCGTCTCGTTCCTTTGGGTCGCCTTCCCTTCTCGTTTCCGCGTCCTTTCACGTCCATCGAAATGAGCGGCTTCACTCTCTACAACACGCGCTGCAGTAGAGTGCCGATCGTTGTCCGTGTAGAGTCACGGTCCGCCTGTTTGGCTTTCCATCACCGACATTTCTCCCCCCCCCCTCTCCTCCCTTTTATGCAACTCCCGTATAGATTCAATCTATCCACTTTTTTTTTCAACTCTTATTTTTTTCTTTCTATTATTATTCCTTTATTATAGTGAGGAGGGCGACTGCTGCATAGATTGATAACAACCAAAACTCATTTAGTTTCGGATCGGTTTCTTTTCAATATGCGACTGTGTGTGGCGTTGGAGCGTGCGACCGTCGTGTGCGGAGTCGGCCATTGTGACGTAACGCGAATCCAAAGTCAATGCCTTTTTTTCCCTGTGTGGAAAACTGTCAATAGTTTCCGATTGAACTTCCCATTTCATCGCTAACAAAAGACACGGGGTGGGGTCGTCTATCCCACGGTTTTTCACCCTCCCCTCGGCGTTCCCAATCGTCAAAAAAAGCGACGACAGTAAGGCACTGATCCGCATTTCTCACGATGATGGAAACGTCACATTTGAAACGCCTCGAATTCTGACGTTTATCGTCTAGAGAATAAACCTGCGACTGTTGAGATATTTTTCAAGTCGCTTTGATGGACACTAGAATTTTTCGGTTTGGGGACAGACTTGAAAAGCAGAGGACAAAATCGGGGCGTGTTATTTGTAAGAAGAAAGAGGAAGAGGGCACACGCATTTGTAGGTCAATGTTTATCTTAGTGGGTAATCTGAAAAGAATGCGAGCTATGAGACCATGAGACGTGCTTACTTGTAAATTTATGAGACTTAAGACGAGTCAACATGGAACCTCTCACCTGATGGACAATGACGACAGGCAAAAAGGAAGAAGGTAAATGTTGATTTTAGTCGCCTCACTTGTATTGCGGCTTAGGACGGAAAAAAAACTCGGGGAAAAGAGCGTTTCCATCCCATCAAGCGCGTCGTATCATAAACTACACTTAAATTTTCTATTGAATGCATTTTGTTTGAGCAGGAGCTTGCAAGAGTTTAAACTCTCTGTATAAGAATCCGTCGGCAGATGCAACTGAGGGAAACGAACACCGCTGGCTTTATTTGGCAAAAAGACATCACCGCAATGATATAAGGCGCAATACAAATACAGGCAGCATCATACGTGGTGCACAGTAGTAAACTGCGTGACCAAACATGGTCCTGTCTTTGCATCATAGAAAAAATTGTTTTACCTTCTCTTTCCTATTTTTATCGCAAAATTTAGAACATGTCCAGCGTTACTTTGATATAGAGTTTGCGTATTCTGTGAATTCAGTTCCTCAAATTACATTTGTTATTTTTCTTATACACGTGAAAAGAAAAACGTCACAGGCAACAGTGATGAATGACTTCACACAGGCGTGGTACGGCCAGTAGCTTAATCGGTCCAGCTTCTGCGTTCTCTGTCTCCTTCTTTGGAACTTGTTAGCATCTCTTATGTATTTTTTTTTCGCTTCTCATTCTCTCTCAATGTTTCTACCGCTTTTTTCTTTTCACCTTCTATTTGTTAGGTTCACTGACATGTGCTAGGATGTGTACAAATGGCTTGCCATTATCCAACGGCGTTCAGCCCGCCTTGACAAGCCGTGTTCAACCAATGTCAATCTGTCCTTTTCCCCATGCATTTCAGGGAAAGAGTTTTCTTCTATACACACTTTATCGTTGACTATTGCACATCTAACTTTGCATGTAAATAGCTGTAAAGATTATACACCTTTTTCTTTAAATAATACCTTTACGCGTGTCAAATGTATCCGTCTCGGGATATAAGTCCGTCCATAAACGGCCAAGAGAGGCAGTCATTACTATGCCGTTTGGAACGTCGTATATATAAAATGGAACTTTTTTCTCGTGAATGTTTTTGATACACACGCGTCCTATTTAATGCCGTATCTATGTTCCCCTGGCTTTTTTTTTTGCTAGATTCACTTCGTGAGCGTGTTATAGAGAGCCCAGCTGTAAAACTGGTATTTTTATTTGTGGCTTGTGGCGTTGCGGCGATAGACGTTTGAAGGGAAAATGACAAGATCATCAAATGAGTGTCAGAGGCAGTTCAAATTGTAAAAACAGCGGCCTCGAAGCGCAAAAGCGGAAAGACGTTTTGTGAAAAGCTTGCGGGGTTCGATTCATAAGGCGGTCAATAACAAAACGTACGTCGTTTGCGGCAGTGGGAATGGCCGCTGATAACAGGCACGAACGCATCGTTTATACCTGTGTCCATTTTGTTTTGGATATTATACAAGCGAACCACCACAAAAAAAAACGCTATCATTAGAATGCAAAAATATGTAAAGGGGGAACGATATGCCACCTGATTGTGGAAGTGGTTCAAAGAAAATTGGATTCGGCTATCCGGAAGTATATAGTCGGTGAATTTCGTGATATCCAGGATGTAATTGTGATGATTTTCTATTTTCTTTTTGGAGTGAGAAAAAGGATTG
Organism: Daphnia sinensis; assembly: GCA_013167095.2. Lineage (NCBI taxonomy): Eukaryota > Metazoa > Arthropoda > Branchiopoda > Diplostraca > Daphniidae > Daphnia > Daphnia sinensis. The sequence continues at coordinate 6,978,719 of CM023189.1, read as the reverse complement.
CCCTTTATGAACTATGCCCCGTATCATTTCATTCATTTTTCTTTTTTTGGGTCCTCCTCTGGTTTCATTTTTTAAGATTCAGTTTCAGAAAATTTTCATTTTCTTTTAACCCCCCTTTTTTTCTAACGTGCTCTGGCATAAGTAACAGGATCGGCTGTACTCCGGCTAACACCAACTGATGTCGGATGGGTTGCTGCCTTTTTCAGGTAAAAAATCCTTGAACCTGGAACAAATCCAAGATACAAACGACTTGGAAATGATATGGGGGTAAGAATGAAAAAGAAATACATCACCATTTGTTTTTTAAGGGCTAGTACTTTGTCTTTTTTGAAAAATATAAAAACTGAAATGCTTCACAGGTGCTGACTGTTGAAGCGTTCCCCTTTAACGCTGGACAAACCCGGATGGGAAAAAAGAAAGGTAGTTCTTCTTTATTTCTTGTTCCCCCCTTCGCATTAATAATGTATGAGACATGCAGCTAAAAAAAAAAAGTGAGTTTGATGTATATACCAAAATAAGAAAAATCGGTTGGGGGATAATATTCTATATTAGTATATGGTTCTCATCTTGCGTGTGTCAGCATGCACGGGCACCTTCAGCTGCCTCGGATCCGCTTACATAATGTTGGCCTCCTGAAATGACTTGTGATTTATACATGCAGCTGATTAATAGATATATATACGCATAGGGCTTTAAATTCAGTATCGTTTCAAGACTTTGGTGGCTAAAAGAGCCTGGAACACGCGCATAGGGAACCGACAGGGATCCAATTGGCGGCAAGACGCCCTCTCAAAAAAAGATTTGAAAGGTCCTGACAAACGCTGGACTTATAGCAATACACAGGAAGAATCTATGCAAATATCATTCGTTTTGAAATGTGTTCGGTTCTTCGGTGCTGGTTTGTATCATTTGGCTTAAATGAACATTCGTAAGCTGGCGTGATTGCTGTTGCCTTCGATGGCCATGCACAGCGATGAATATTCAGCAGCGTCCCCGTGTGTTCGTCCGAGTCTCACCTGTGGAAATAATTTCATAGTATATGCACGAACGAGAAATTTTACAAGAAACACATGAGCTTTAAAAAAAAACTTGCTTTTTGCTCCATCGAAGATTTGATTTGTGGTGGAAAGCAAACGATAGGTGATGAATAACAAATAAAAAAAAATAGAAACGATAAATATGGGCAAACGATTGAATTTTTTATTGCTGTCGGGATTTAACTCGAGTTGATACACTTCGCTAGGTCGGATGCCAACAGCTGGCGTGAACGAAACCGGAGCTTTCCTGAACGCGGGATGGGGGGGGGGGAACAACATCCGATGAGCGGCGAGATTCTCTTGCGTGAGAGCTCAACCATTCTGCCTCTTATTTTTTGGCACGGGTGAGAGAGAGAAGCTGAGCTGAAAGCAGTTGGAGGTCTGTTGTCTGTTGTCAGTGCGATGTAGCGGGGGCCCAGACACCCCGTCGATCCATCGACGAGGTTCCCTGCCCAAAAGCCTTGTTTTTCACTTGTGAGATGAAGAAAAGAGGTAAAAACGTAAGAAGCAGAAGAAGACTCGAATGCTGTCAAGGAGATTTTCTTCCGCATAAGGGAAGAAGATGAATCCCCCCACCAACATGGTTTCCTTCAGGTTTTCTAACGCAGAGAGACTGACTGCAAACAAGAAAATCCCTTCTTATTTTTCCTCACCTGTCTTAGCACCAGAGGAGTACCAAGCTGCAACTGAACATGAACGAAACGACCCCCAAGTTCGGTGAGAAGAAATGCTGCCCTCTCCGACAGCGCATCATCAGAACGCCCTGGCAGAGACCCGGAGCACGGCAGATCGAATCGGGTAAAGTTTGGTCTGGTGGAGGGGGCCATCGCAGTGTCAGTGTGTCAATGCGAGGGAGGTAAAAGAAAGAAAAAGAAATCGGCGGGGAGGCCATCAACACCTCACCAGAAAGCAATAACATTCTTTTGAGTATTCCATGCGTCTTTTATACCTTGATGTTTTGTTTCTTTTATCCATCTTCCTCAAGCATTTTCTCTTTCTTAACATTCCCTCACCACCCAACTAACCCCCTAACCCGCACAAACAGTGAGAATAATGGTGTCTTGCGGTGGGGCTTGGCAATGGGGGCGACATTACACTTTACAGAATATCAGCATAACAATAGAAATATACGTATACACCTGTTGGCCTGTTAGACTTGGGGAAAACGTTTCTACCTGGCCAAGGGAAAATGAAATGAAAGAAAAGAAGGGAAAAGTTAGTAAAATGCAATCAAAGTCCAGTTAGCCTTTGCGACCGTCATGATGGACATAAAAGCGCAGCAAGTGTGGATGATGGTGGAGGGTTAGAATACATTTGCGGCACAGTCTCAGCGTTATTCTATGGGCCCCATTTTCTTCTGACCCCCCTTGAAGGCGAAATATTGGGTCTGGGTGATGAATGTCTTTTCTACCCTTATTTTCAGTCTACGCGTGCGCTTATTATCAATGCCATTGTTTCGTCGAAGGCAACACCTTTTTTCCCTCGATTTTTTCTCTTAGTCCAATTGCTGTATGTTCCATCTCGATCGCCGCTTTCATGGAGAAATGGAAAAGAATAGGGTGGCAACTAGAAGAAGAGGGGAGACCATCATTAATCAGCTACGATGTCTTGCGCTCTCAGCGTCCACATAGAAATCTACTCACCTAATGAATGCATTTGGGCTTCAATGGTTCATTCTCGTATTATATATTTTTTCCCCCCGGCTCGGCAATGAAAACAAATGAAGATCATTCCAATACTGGAGCCGCTTTGCGTTTAATGGGTAGATGAGGTAGTCGATCACCGCGGGTCCACGGACAGCAGCACGGACCAAAAGCCAAGGGGAGCCTTCGTCGATTACATCCCCAGAAATCTCACGTAGTCATAGCAGCCCGTAAGAAAGAGAAACATAAGAACAATCAAACAACTCTTTCCTCTTCTCTCTTTTCGCTTGTCTGCTATTCCTCTTTAGTGTTACGCAATATCTATCATCGATCGGGCATTTCCTTATATTTCAACACAAACGAAGGAGGAAAAGCGATGCCAAAATGGCTTGAAAGAGCCGCAAAAATTCGAGCCGAAGGAATCTACCGTTGCGTGCTTCTACCTGATAAAGGAAATAAAACGTTTCGTGAAACATCCAAAGAGAACGTATCCCATCTGACGTATTAAATCTACTACTATACGGTCTCGACAGTTTTCCTACACTATCTGTCAGTCATGTTTTCGTCTAAGGACTTTTTTCTTTCCATCTCTTTTTCCCCAGCTTCTTTATATGCACTGCGTTTATATTTATTTTTATTTAGCGTATAATTTATACTACTGTGTGTTAAGTGTTAACTTTAAAAAGACGTCCGAGCCATAAGTTTTGGACATGGGCCCGATGACCAAAACATGGCCAACGCTGACTTTGTCTCTCTTTGTTGTTTTGTTTTGTTTGTTGTCTTCCTGTTTCTTATTTCATTTCGCCCTTTTTGTTAATGTATGTGTGGTTATGTCTACTTGACTTTTAGACCAGCCCCAATCGAACCCCTTCTGCTGGTAGAGCGTTCACAATCGACTCCATCATATTGTTCATGTGCACATCATCCAATACGTTTAGGCGGGTGGACATTTTTATGTAGGCCTATACATAACTGGCAAAGAAGGAAGAGAAAAAAAAAACTGACATACAATATGATGATCGTCGAACGCAACCCGCCTGCAATCGATATCGAATAATACTTTCGCTTGTTCTCGTCCTTTTTTTTTTTTAACCCACAATATTCCCTCACTCGTTTTCTTCGATGAGCTGCACCCACTCGGTTGCACACTACCCAAGTCAACGATGACGATATTTCTTCGATTATTATTATTATTATTATATACGATATTTCCATTTTTTTTTACGACCCTAGCCCGGCTCATCGCTTCGGGCCATTGGCGAAGGGACGACAGAAATGGCTTCCCTACTCCCCTAGCCGAGTTGTTGTCTGCTTGTGTGTGTGTGCGCAGCACAGAGATACCCACACTGGGGCCTCTTGTAACACAGCCGTTTGAACAACAGCGTCAGTTGGACGGCAGCAGTCGAACCGTTCACATCGTAAAGTATCTCTCTCTAGATGATTGAGTTAAGTTTCGTGAATTTCTAGACTTAACTAGAATTATTGAAACTTTGGGTCCAAAAAGCCAAAAGGACGCTGTTGCTTTTGTCGTCTGCTGTTGAAACGTGCCAGTGAATTGGGTGTCTTCTGCTTTATTTTTTAATTATTGTACGTGTTAATTTCGAGTGAATTGGAATCTGACAATGTGAAAAAACATAATTGCGGCTGCCATGCACAGAGGAAAGGAAAAGATCAAACGAGTTGAAACAGCTGATTTGAAGCTTGTCCTAGTTTGCCCTGACTCTTAATCAATTAAAAGTGATTGAATGACTGATTCCAGATCAAGAAGTGAGAAAGACTTGGTCAAGTGTTAACCTACTTTTAGTTTTCCCTCCGTAAAGATAATCAATCAATTACAAAGAAAAGAAAAAAAACGAAAGTTATCCAGCATTTTTTTTGCATCGATTTCGACTGCTATCGCCCTTGTTCCACGTGTTCTTTTGCTCGTGTCGCGATTATTGCCAAATCAGTTCGATTCGCTTTTTATCGATACATCGGATTAACATCGGTGTCGAACCTTGTCCAGTTTGCTGACCGGTTTGGCCGTCACACCCACGATTACCTTGTTCGCCAAAAAGAACCTGGACACCAAACAATTGGGAGCAACTCTGTTTGATTATCGATAACGAGGTGAGTCATTTTCTTTTGTTTTGTTTTTTTCAACCTTCGTTGTCATCCCAAATTGTTCGTTACGATTGTGGCTCAATGTCAGCTGGAATTTTTTGCAAAACAAGAATGTGAAACACACACCAGCTCTCAGCGTGTGATGGATTGTTAATGACCGTTTTGGTTGGTTTGGCCAATGTCCTTTTGCGGTTTATTTTGTGCTGTTTTTCTTTCATTTCGTGATGCCCACAAACTTAAAATGGCGCTAATTTTGGGTAGTCGAAGGACTTGTAAAACAACAGACCTTGTATCACCAAAAGGGAGACAATTGTCCGCCATTTTTTTTGTGGAGGGTGGGGAACGAAAGCATCGCATTTTCCTGATTGAGAAATGTCTCGATTGTGTTAAGGACGTGTGTCATGGCGGCCCTTCATTTTCTGTTTTTCATGACGAGTGTTGAGTACGACATAAAAACCATCGTACAAAAAAAAGGACCGTGACATTCTTCTGCTTTAGAATTAATGCAAAGAGGGTGAACAGGTGAGATGTACAATCCAGGTCTATTTGAAAAAAAAACTGAACTCAGTTTATACCGGTCATCAAATTTTGTAATTTCTAATAGAGAATATCACATCTAAGTGGGGTCTCGTTGTGACGTAGCTCGTAAATCAAAAGTCCACATCAACGAGATATTTCTTTTGCCCAAGTTTTTTCAAAGACGTGAAATGTTAAAACAAGTTGAAAGAATAATGCGGGGAGAGAACGCCATGGGAACCATGTGCTCTGCATATTATCACCAAGGCTCGTCTGATTAGTCAGGTCCTCCCTCTCGTTACGGCGTTGTGACTTTTGGGCCTTTTGAATTTTTTAAAAAAACCATTTTTTTGCCGAGAGTTGTGTAATTAATCATCCCTGAAAAACCTAAGACCTTAGAAGCTTTGATGATTCCCATAGCTAACTTACTGCCAGTCTGTTTTTGGGTCTACGTTCATTAAGGACTCATCATCGTTTGACTAATTTGCTCGGTAACGAGCCCCCGCCGCTGATTAGAAATCAATGACCTTTTTTTTTCGTTTTATTTTTATTTTTGTCCAATCCATCTGACTCTGTCGGAAACAACAAACCTTTGATTTTTTCACGCACAGCATCCGCCTTTCCAGCGCGTTGTTCTATCCAGTACCGTCCCCCCCAAAATATGCCAGTAGATACGTTTTGGGTCATTCCAGTCGACTGATTGGCCTTGTACACAGTTAAAAACACACTCTCTGTGTTAGAAAAGATTACAAAGGAAACTAAAAAAATCATTGGGACAAACATTTTGCCGACCGAAAGAACGTCGGGGGAAACGAGCCAATCCATCTTCGTTCGTTTCCCTTTTTGTGTTTCGTGTTGTGCCGCACACGGCCGATGTATCTCTCATCTTTCAGTCAAAATTTTGAAATCGGTTAGAAAAAAAAAAAAAACGTGGAGAAATCAGTGGCCCCGAACGACACACTACCGACTCTTCTTACAAACGGGAATTGAATGAAAATATGATGGGCATTGCATTCGGGCAATGAAGAAGAAGAAGAACCCCGCCGTATTTGTAATCTGATCGTTATTCTTTTCTGATGATGAAGGAGGGGGGCATTCCCTTTGTGGAATTCAAGGAGAGCCAGTTTTCAAAAAATAAAAGGGCGGGTCGGAATCGATTACTTATCACACAGGGAAACATGCACATTTTTTTTTGAAGAAACCAGATGAGTTTAACGCTTAGATCGTCACGTTCCAAGACAAAGAAAAATAATTTTTTAATCTTTTCGAAATTAGCTGAAAGCTTTTGTTACTGGCGTTTGGTGCCGTGTATTAATAGGCAGGAAGTAGCAGCACGAACGAGGGGAAACACCAGAAGAGACTCTCCCGTTTTTTTTTTAAATTTTTTACAGCCAGGTTTTTTTTAAAAACTTGGCTCTTAAAAAATTCTTATTTTCCCGTATGCAAATGATTTACCTTGTGTTTCCGGTCATTTATGAGAGATTCTCTGCTTCTTCACCGATGCATTATTCAACAAGTTATCGAACCGATGATGTTTTGACCCGTTTGTCTTTTTCTAAACCCCTTTTGCTATTCAGCTGCATAATTTCGAGGGGACCCTTTGATATTTTTCTTTTTTTCGGCCGAACAACAACGTCATGACCGCAGAGTTACGATTTTACGGTTTCTCAGAGCTTCGTATCTTCTTTTGCCATCGATTTCGTCGATTGGTCGCAGCCGAACGAGTCTCCCCTCTGATACCTTAGAGTAATAAAAAAGCGGGACAAGACGTGAAAGCATTCCCGAATTGATCAGGGGGAAAAGAAGGTTTTCTACCTAAATGAGAGACACACAAATCCTAGTAAGATGCGTCAAATGTTTCAACTCTTTTTAAAGGGAATACGGCGTGAATTAAAGTCAGGGTGTAGGAATCGTAAGAGCAAATAAATATTGCAGCAGACATTCCTCGCTTTCAAAAGAGCCAGCAGGGTGTGTTTCTAAAACTGCCGGGTACCAATCTTTGTGTATGACGCTCGACGTCATGGACGTCGACCTGAATCTCTCCCCTCCTTCAGGATCTTAACAGAAAAGAAGGTCACTAACGATAATACTATCTGACACACGTGGTCAGCGTGTGTGTCTGTTTATGTATATACTTAGCAAGGGACACAAAACTATAGCGGGGGGAGGGAAGAAGAGGTTATGGAAAGGCGAGAGAGCGAAAGAGATCATGTCACTTTTGAGCGGGCCATATGTGGCTTCTCTCCCTTTTGTGTGCTGGCCTTTCTTGAAAAACATCGTGGGTTTCGCGTGTCAAAGCCGCCCCAACCAGGCATATTGTCACATGGGGTGGAAAAGGCAAGCAGACAAACTCTCTATGGCTTGCACACATGTTACGCTTTATCCACACACTAAGAGGACGTCAAGCAAAAAAAAAAAAAAACCACAAACGAGGCGGCCGGAGTAATCCGGCCGGTGGCAGTCAATGTAGCAAGAAAAAAAAAATATTCGTTTGAAATTACACTGAAAAATTAAGGGAAATGTAAATAACGAAACACGCAGATGAAGCAAACGAAGTTTGAAGAGTCCGGTCCTCACGTTCGGTTTCTTTCCTATAATTTCGTGCTACGTATAATTGAAACGGTTAAAATGGGAGGGCCTTTCTCGTCTGTCTCTGGATTTTTTAAATTTTAATTGACTGCGGTTAAATCACGAAGAGGAAGACAATTTGATTACTGGTCTAGATATAGAATTTTTTTTTGGATATCACCAGCGGCCTTTTGTCTTCTTGTCAAACGTCCTTAAAAAAATGCAAACGAACTGGGTCGGTTGGGTATTTTAAAATTTTCTTTGAATAATTTTTTCCAAAAATCCGGCAAAACTCGTATTTTTTTTGGTGGGATTTAATGGAAAACCCATTAGCTCTCAATTTTTGTGGCATGCAAATTGAAACAATCCCCGGTGAAAACAATAACAAAGAAAACATATTTTTTAAGACTCACGCAAGTTCCGCTGGGATTTTTTTTTTTGAATTATTACGTTATACGAACAATGTGAATAGCGGCAATCAAGAGGGCCGTGCCGAATTCGTCATCCCGTATTTGATCACGGCCCAAACCACAACGACAGATCCGATGGCGAGATAGCCATGTGGAGAGAGGTTTTTTGCACCGTGGTGAACGGGGCTGCGTGATCCATCAGTCAACGGGTGAACGGTGGCGTGAGCGGTGCGGGAAAAAAAACGAACGGCTATCATAAATCAACTTTCATCCATCTCTTTTTTTTTTTTCTTTCGCTGTCTTCCGATTCCCATTCCATCAATCTATCATTCTCTTTCTCTCTCTTCCAAACAGGCGTTATGTGAGTAGAATAATGGATTTTTACATCTTGTTCGTGACATTGTTTTTTTTTCTCTCCTCTTTTCCACCATACATTTTATCTCTTTTTGAAATTTTTAAAAGGCCCAGTCTATAATTTAAATTTTTTAAAAGCAAATGGCACATTGTGAATGGCTGGGAAAGTTTTAAGAGCAAAAAAATCAAAGTGGGATTGTCCTTTTTAATCCGTTTGCCCGCTTCTTTGATTGACTTGGGACGACATCACTCTAGTTTTTAAAGAGCTTTCTCGTCAGATGACGGCCGTCACAAAGCCATCACGTCGGCGCTTAAGACCAGATGTCCCCCTCTTTAGCATAGTCCCTCGTAGACACGCCAGTCATCTCTCATCAGCTTTTTTTTTCGTGTGCCCTTGTTCTGACACTGTGTAACTATACGCACCGGTGCTGTTATTCTCACAAGAACGAAGGCCACCGACGTTGGCTCGATACAAAAAAAAAAAACAAGGCCGAGAAAATGTTTAACAAATAAATCCCGATACCTCCACGAAGTTTTAGTTGCCTGTGGGTGGTATAAACTTGGGCTTTCTATCTTTTTAGCTTTTTTAATAATCGTAGCGTTACAAATTTCTAATATTCTTCGGCGTTCCATGGTGTTCCAAAATGCGGCCAAGGCGGTGAAAGAGAAGGTCGAATACTTTTGTTGTCGTTCGTAAATTAACCCATATAGCATGCAGATATGCCAGTATATATAGTAAATCCTATACCCTTCTTCATTTATCCCCCTCCACCTACCCCCTCTCAGTGTTTGTATTGAGATCGGATGACCGAGGGGGATGAACCTCTGTGGCTTTCGTCGTCCGCTAGCTTTGAAAAAAAAAAACTGCAACATTGAAAGGGAGGAGTTTATATGCGGAGGGTTAAAAAAAAACAACAAAAGGTTTCAGAATATATGATTACGTTTTATCTACTTTTGCTGGTACTCTTCGAGGGGAGTAAAAACAAAAAAAGATGCGAGTCAATTTCATATGGCTGCTTAATTAATCCCCGTTCCTATTACTCCCGTTCGTGCGATCTTTGTCCCGCACGTCCTAACTCGGGGATGGAATATCAAACAGGCAGATATTGCGAGTAAGAAAGTGAAATGCAAAGGACCACACAAGATGAATTCTTTAGTGCGATAATAAACGTTTTGAAATTTTTCAACATTTATTGGGCATGAGTTTATCGCACGGTTCTGGCCAATCTTTCGAAAGGCATAAACAAAGCGAAAATGATGGTGAAATACCGCTATAACGAGTTAACCTTTGTTTTTGTTTATATCCGGAGAAAAAAAAACAATGAAATTTAATTCTTTTTAAAAATTTTATTTCGATAGGTGAACTTTGCAGCTGGGCGAGGGTATGCCGAAGAGTCGCAACGCATTGACAGCGAGAAGACGTGAAGAGATTGAGGAATTTCCGAAAGCAACGCGCTAAAGGAGGAGAGCTCAAACGGTATCTATTTCCCATTTGATTCTCTTATTATTTTTTTTTCGTGGTGAGCAGCCCGACCGTCTTTTGTTTCGTTGTGGAAACTTTAAACTCAATTCTCCACTTACAGTTCTAAACTTTTGCTCGTCTTAATTTCCACTCAAATCTTTTTAAAAGAATAATAAGAGTGAAATGTTTTTCAAAAGAATTTAGGGCCGTACTATTGAATTGTTTCGGTCTGTAATCGATATCGATCAATTTTTGAAAAAAAAAAATGCGGGAAAAGAAGATGCGCTGGGGGGTTTAAAATTGCGTTGCAGCTCCGCCCTATTTTGCAGGAGTTTAATGAACTTTAAATGAATTTTTTCGCTAAAAAAGGCCTCCTCCCCTCCATAACAGACGATTCATTCAGATGAAAAATGAGGTCGCTGATCTCCTTCTTGTGTTTTTTCTGTCTCAGTTTTCTCTTTTTTGGCATCAGGATCGACCCCGCCCATCTCTCCGGTGTCACGATCATGCCGCCTATTTTTCCTAACTTTAACATTTGAAACAAAACAAGAAGGGGAAAAAAGAATTGTCTCTGTGTGTATATATCCCCCCTCTCCTCATCACTAGTTGAACCGAATAGAAAAAAAAAGGGTCTTGGTTTTGCCTAATGAACTTTCACGTTTCTCCCTTTGGCCTTTCGCTTAAAAAAAAAATCCTTATTTATTATTTCTTTAAAGAAGGCATATTACCATGTCTTTGAAGAGGGTCCATTTTCTTGTGCCGACTAAAGCAGTCGAATCAAAGTCTAATAAATTTCGATGCGGACGTCATAAATCGTAGAGCATTTTCACAACCCCCCTGGAAAACTCCTGCTCACACTCTGCTGAGTTTTTCTTCGTAGATTTCTCCCCCCATTTTTTTCTTAGCACTTAACATATACGAAAGCAACAACTCCCTTCCATTTTCTCATCTTAGCGACCTTTAAAGAAAAGAAAAAAAAAGCTTTTTTTATTTTGTTTGCCCTCCTTTTACTTAATTTATTTCGTCTTTCTACCCTAGACTTGGTCGCAGAGGTCCTAGATGTATATTATTTCAAAGACTTGTCTGGCACTGTAAGAATATAATATCTCATCGTTTGTTTCGGGCTATTATCTTCCCTCTGCCAGAGTTGTTGTTACACGCTCCATTAAGTTCCCCACCAGCTTCCCTTTAAATAACGAGAGTAGATTTTGCTGACCATTATTTAGAAATTATTTTCCCTTTTGTTGATTACAATTGCAAATGCCTAATTTTTTAAGGGGGGGGGGGGGACTGTGTGAAACTGTTGTCGCGTTGATCAATTTTTCCAGTCGACGCAGGTTTTTCAGAAACAAACAAAAATAAGAAATTGAAAAGTACTATAGCAAAGATGTGGATAAAGTCTTTTTTTTTTTTCATGTTATTTTGTTTGTTTGGCATTCTATTTTGATTCGAATCATAATGCCACACGTATACAAAAGAATTCACTTTCCAAATGGATTCCGAGTAAATGCGGTTCGGTGCGCATAAAAAAAAAAAACTTTTGAAACATCAGATTTTTTGACGTCTTGGCACCGGTGTTATCAGACGGGTATTCTCGGTCGCATGCTACGTGCCTGCTGGTTTACGTATTCCCGTTTGATGTGTCACTCTTTTTTGTTTAGCATTTCTGGGATTTCGAACTGAAAATTCGATTAAAGTCCAAGTGTTGTTTGTTTTACTCTTTCGATTTATGGCATTGAAATGTTAAAGAAACACGTAGGTGCGTTACAAACAAAACATGAAGGGGGAATAGGGAAAAAACAAACGTAGATGTGATTGGGAAGGTAGTGATGAAAACCCGCATCATTTCGTATAGACTTGCGTGCAATTTTTCGTGATCCATACGTGGACGTGTGTGTTTCTCCTTTCTGAAAAATAGAGAAACTCAATCACAGGAAGAATATTTCCCAATCATTGCGTCCGTGTTTATCTAGATTTAAACGAAAAAAAGTTAAAGGGGAAAAAAATTATCAACTTTTCCTCGTTCCTTTCGTGCATGTTTTTACAGATGTAGGAGAAGGGGGGAGGCCAGGAAAGGGTCAAAGTCACGGGTGTAGGTGAAGAAAATGTGAAAGCAACGCTCTTTCTCTCTCTCTGCTTTTGTAACGCACTCCCCCGGCCTCCACACCTTTTCTTTTGTGTTTATTTATCCATATAAATGTATTGTGCCGAAGGATTTTTTTTTGTATTGCTCCTTTATTCATCGCTCCCCCCCCAAAAAAGAGAGAATAACAATTTTGCACTCGATGGAGTCAGCTGCTGCTCCAATGCCCTTTTCGTAAATAGGAAAGGCACCATTTTTCTCAGGCCCAAAATATATAGGGTGGCCCGATGATTTTTTATTACATTCAATTTAATACGAGTAGTACATTTTTTGATTAAAGCTGATTCGAAGCTTCCATGCGCGTTCCAATGGGAAAACGTTGTTGCGTATGTGTTCGTTAATCGCTTGGTTTAACGATCTATTTTAAAAATGGGGTGGCGGAGGGGGAGGTACGTCTACGAGCACAGACATAAAACGCAGAGCTGTAACACACAGAGGGTACCGTTTTAAATCGACGATGTGTCTCGAGTCTCTTGACATCATGTCGATCAAGTTCAACGTCAAATTGAGAAAGAAAACGGCCATAGACGTCGACTTTGTTTGGTTGCGGGGCCAACGGGGCCAGCTGGCCGAATAGGTAAGGATCTCGACAGCCAAGAAAGTGGGGGGAAAGGGTTCCTTCGATTATGTAAAAAATGTTTATGTACGAACGGGGTGGAATATTCATTGGCACGTCATCGGAAGATACGACGACACGCAGCAGAGAACTCGTGGGGGGATAACACAAAAATATGGAAGAAAAATCCTAACGGATCTTTTTTCGATGTTCCCTACACCGCAAAAAAGGAGAAAGAGAGGATAGAAGAGAGGGGGGACTATTTAATCCGAACTGAATCTTTTAAGTTGACATGGGTCGCGCGCGTTTCAATTTCCATCGACCTCGCTGGACTCTTACCACGTTCCAGACACACATAGAAAAATGAGGGGGACCAGATGCACGAGAGGCTTCTCTTTTTTAAAGGGGGATATAGGTGTACATGTCGGTGTTTGTATACTCATAGATTCATGTACGTGGAATAAATTATGAGAAGTCAGCCAAGGGAAACGATGAACAGGACCCGATAGACATCTCCGCCGACGTTCTCTTGTTTTTTTTTTTTCCTCTTTCCCCCTTTTTTCTTATTTTTTATTGAAAAAAAAAATAAAGGGGCGATTTTTATGTGTGTGTGAAGGTCTGTTTGGATCAATCAAGAGAGGCTCAAGAGTAACACGAGAATGTCCTTCGTCTACGCCCCTCTTTGTCAATAAATAATGACCGGCCTGGAACACAAAAATTTCCCAGTTGTTGGTGGGGTTTTTTCCTTTAAAGCAAGAAGAGGGTGAACGATGTTGAACATTTTTTAAAGGAATTTTTTCTCGTTAGAAATTGAATAATTGTGAATGCAAACCGAAATTCACATTTTTATTTGAATCGAAACATTGCAATTGCTCTCCAACGTCCTTCATCGACGTATCCATTTCCCTTAAACTCCTACTATAGAGTCCTTCTTCCCCTTTTTTCTTATTCGATTTCTTTTCATCGCTGCTTTATTATCAAAGGATATAAATGGCTGAGCTTCAGCACCTCCAGGCTTGTTGAAGCTGTAGGCGGTTCATGAGATGCGGTTGTCCACTTCTTATTTCACATCCAAGACCCCATAGAAAAGCAAAAAAATTGGTCCGTCCATTGCGCGTAACTCTTGTATACAATAGTCTACATCGTGCACAGAAGGAGGGCCGGATAGGAGCAACGATAATAGGACTGCCGATCCTTCTATACAAAAATTCGAGCCCTTCGCACGTCAGATGTTCCGGCTCTCACAGACGGACTCACAGCCTCTGCACGTTCTATTCAGTATAGGAAAAAAAAAAAATAAATGTAAGGCGCTTCTAAATCCATGGTAGGGTCCCCTCTCGAATAACACACGCGCAAGTAGATCCCAAGGATGTGGGGAGAAAGTGAGTGAAGAGAAGCAACTTTAACACTCGTTATTCAGTACCGCTATTGTTGTACGACTCCGGGATCGGTATTCTTTCCATATTTAATTTAATTCATCATCAAGGATCACTCATGTAAAAAAAAATCCTCTTTGAAATGATGAAACGTTTTGTTTCTGCCAGATTTTCATCTTTAAAAAATATTGGGGAGGTTAGCAATTAAAAAGTTTGCATCAGTGCGTGTGTTTTTGCTTTCATTAATGAGCTGAATGAATAGGAGAGAACTCCCCCCCCCCCCACCAGTATAATCCGCTTGGTGGCCTCAATTTTTTATTCTGCGTGCCCTATCTGTTTGTGTCTATCGCCGCACACATACACAGCGTATGCATAATATGTACATGTAATTACGCATATGTATATATAAGTGAAGGCGATTCAACCGTGTACACATATCTCTTCTTCTCGAGAGCTCTTCCGCTCAAAGGGCCCCTCCTGGTTTCAACTATTCAAAACGGATTTGCATGTGTCGTGTTCCCTCCCTCCCCAGTCTGCCATTAGAATAAGCTGGCCATATATTTCGACTTTAGGCTCTTGAAATCCTTCTTCAAAAGTCACCGGTCCGCATTATTTCCTTCTCTCTCTTCTATATTCAACCCGTTAAATGATCCAGTTGATATGAGCTCTTTTTTTAAAAAGAAAAGAAAAGAGAGGAATCACTTTGCTTTGTTTCTTTGAATCACGTTCGTCCCTTTTTTTTTCTATAGTGTGATGAGAATTTTGAAGTTTCTCTTTTTTCCAGTTCCATGTGAATTCGATTTATGATAAAGGGGGGCGCTCTTATACATCGCCGCCGGTCCTTGTATCGATATCAAAAAGTACGAATCAAAAGTGGAACACACTTCCAAACTTTTGCTTGATATATAGTGGGGGCTCTTCAAAACGGAAGTTGTTCCAGTAAAAGTTCTTCAACAACAAAAAAAGAGGGGAGGGGGGACTTTGTATAGATCCTCGAATACAAACACATCTGCCAGACCGGCAGTCCCATACACTTTTGTGTTTGTGTGATGTCTAAAAATGAAAAAAAAACTCTTCAATCAATATCGATATCTTCGTGCTGTTTCCATGCAAAACTACTATGCATACCCCGTTATCGATCCTTGCTATTTTCGTCCCACGTTTTACGTCAGAATCCATACATTTGCCAATGAGCTTGTTATGCCTAAATGGATATTTTCGTCCTTTCTTTTTTTTTCAAAGTTAGGTCTACCTTTGGGGGTTACGTGCGTACCACACGTGTCGTGGAAGGTATAACAGGACTTTCTCACATCGTGATTAGGATCGATTGTTTTGATGTCGTAGCCTGGCAGCCACAGCTCCAATTCTGAAAGTATTAAACTAAAAATGGGGGGAACAGAAACAGCAGGAAAAGCTTCTTTTCACGTGCTCACCTGTGTTCCTCATTTAAAGTCCCTTTTAATTCGATGTAAAAGAATAAAAAAATTATTCAATAGCACCTCTTAACTTTATAATGAATACCCAATGATATCTTAAGTTTTCTCCATTTGGTTCACGGTCCCAAGTTTGTTTGATAACACAAAGATCAGTGACCCCCTTTTGTGTACCAATTTCACTCCCCCCTCTTTTCACGTGCGTTATGAATTGTGCAGATTGAAAATGAAGGGAATGGTGTAGAATGGCAAAGTATAAATTAACGTTGCAATTTGTCTTTCTATTTTCCAGGAGCTGTTGTTAACGGGGAAAAGAACTCTGGCGTTTGCAACGTCGGTTAGCCCCCGTCGGAGCCGTAATGGAGTGCGCCGCACGAAGACCCTTTCGTGAATTGGCAGTGGGCGGCGTGACGATGTTTGCCCTTGCCGTAATGATGGCCGCCTTCGGTCCAGCAGCCGCCCTCGATACAAGTAAGCGAACTTCAGTACATATATTTTTAGCTTTTGCAGGAGGGAAGCGTCTTAATTGACGCTGATTGGACTTGACTAACGCGTTCAGTTACTTTGATGAGGGGCGTACGTAATTTAGCGACATGTTGAACGAGTGACACGTCTCGTCCGTTGCAAATAAATCGAATGCATTTTTTTTTTCATTTGTGAGGGGGGGGGGGGATGAAGATGGTGCCTTTTGTTCTGTTTAGAATAGATTGTTGTGGAGTCATTTTCTTAGTTTGTCTATTTAATTAGTACAACGACCGTGGACTTTTTTGAATGTAGAGCGTAATTAGAAGATGAGGCCCGAGGAGGTCAGTATCTCTGACTCATCTCGGGCTCTTGTATTTTTTTTTTTCAACCTCTTTCAATTAAACACGCTGATTGCGTTTTCTCTTTTCTTATTCTCCCGTCTCGAGATGTTAGGGTGCCTTAACCTCGCCGAAACGCAATGAAAACATCTGTAACAATTTGAGAAATTAAAAAAGAAAGAGACAAAAGACGAAGTGAAATTGGCCTTCCATTGTGAAGCGAAATTCAAATAACGAGCCGAAAATCCGGCTTTTGTTTTCTGCTTTCCAGAAGAATAGGCAAATCTTTTTATTTTAATGACGTAATGCGTATAGCATCTCAACTTATGGCTTTACTTTGTGCTGTCTTCTTTTTGTTTATACGTACGTCGTAAATTCATTTTCCTTTTTTCTTTTTCCATCGCCTCCTTTGCATCTCTTGTCTCCATTAGGTCAATGCGTCGGTGCCCTGGGCATGGAATCGGGAGCCATTCGTGACGAGGACATCGCCGCCAGCTCTTCGTTCGACGGTGCCAGCGTCGGCCCACACAATGCCAGGTATGCCCCCCCCCCCCTGACTCAATATGGGGATTTTTTAAATTTGCATTTTGAGTTTTATTATTCGCTGATCCGACATTGCCATAATCTGAAAAAAAAACTTTACGAAAAATCCAGTTGAAAATAATAATATTAATATTCTGAGTGGAGAAATTTCACGGCCATCGGCTCGGATGATGGAAGGGAATCCTGAATTTTATTGGGATTTTTCAATTTTCTTGTAAGGAAAATAGGACTTGTATCTTTTTATCAAAACCAGACAAGGGGGATTGTCGTGTTACGTCATCGTATTACTCTCGTGAAAGTTGCGGGAATCCATCAAACTTGATGTTTTGCGCTGCTTCTTTTAATTAGTCTCAATGGTGGGATGCTTGACAGGCGGGAATCGGTTGCTAATTGGCACACTGCCTGACATGAACCAGATGTTGCGGGCGAACGCTCCCGTTGGACACTAGTGCGTTAGCAACCGATGATTGAATGTTTTTTTGCCATGACTCTATAACGAAAGCTAGAGGATCTTTGTTCGTATTCCAATTAATAACGATTAGCTTTCAATTCAAACCGATCAAAATGAATTCAAATTCAAATCAGCGTTTGTTCTCAACAATGAACTCTAACAGCATTTTATTGATCCCATTTTTCTCTACAAAAGATATATATTTTCATGAAAATATCTTTTGGCTGATTACAAGCTGTTTAAACTCTTCTCGCAATCACGTCATCGTTTTGTATATTTCATTCCGATAAAACTGAGCAGACCGTCTCGTGATTCGAGTCCATTAGCGCAAGGCTATATCTTATATTTTCTGGGATAGAAAGCTGAGCTGCCAACTGTTATGATTTCGGGTCTAGTCGGCCAGCAGAGCCTCGTGATAAAATTTTCGACGCATCAAAAATTCAAAACAAACAAAAGGCTAATAGCGTATTCTCTGTTTTTTTTTTCTCTTCGTTTGACGTAGAGTGCGTGTCGAGAGAAATGGAGGAGCGTGGTGTCCTCGCCAACAGGCCACTCATCAGCCTCGTGACTGGCTCGAGATCGATTTGAAGACGGACCACGTCATCACGGCCGTCGAGACCCAAGGTAAAGAAAAAAAAATAAATAATTAATTAAAAGAAAACACTGGTGAATCGTAAACGTGCGTAACAATCGAGAATGTCAAGGCAGTGAACAGGGTGTAGGTGGAGGAAAACAGGGATGATTCTCTTTTAATTTTCAAACATTTCTCTTGTTCGATAGGACGATTCGGCAACGGCCAAGGGCAGGAATTTGCCGAGCACTTTCTGCTTGAATACTGGAGGGAATCGCTGGCCAAATGGGTGCGTTACAAGGACACCAAAAGCGAAGAGGTAAGTGCGTTACGCAATTACTCATTTCCCATAAGGGGCGTTCACGTTCTTCTTTCGTTTAATGCCCATTAGCCAACAGAATAATGGGGAGGAAGGGTAAATTTAATTGAATCATTCGTTCAATTGTTTTAACACAGAGCTCTACCGTGCCATACGTTCCTAATCAATTTTTGTTTTAAATAATTTTATTTTTTTGATTGTCATGACCTGCTTTAAGAAAAGGCCGTGGAACTTCCTCTCTCTTTTGTTAACATCCCCTCATTTCCTTTCTTTTCTTGCGGGTCTCTCTTCATCACTTGGCTGCTGCAACTCACGCTAGTGACAAAAGGCAAGGGGGGGGGGGGTAACGTCGACATGTACACGAACAGAAGAATAGAACTAGGACAAGAAGCCGCTACGTGATTATGTACAGCGTTACGATATACAATACCGTCAGGGTCGCAATCTCGGGAAAATTATTATTTCGTTTGTTATATACTCACCTCTCTCTTACCCCGCAATCTTGATTGTTATATACAACACCCAACCCCCCCGCCTTTTATTCTTCGTTTCATCCCTCCGTGCAAAGATGGAACTTTGGAGTATGACGTGCAACAGCTCCCCAAGTTTTCTTAGTTATACATGACGTTATAGCTCCCGTGTATAATTATTTGGCGTGCAGTTGCGTCACGCACACAGGAAGAGAGACGGGCATCTTGAAAATAAGGGAACGGTTGGATCTATTGACGTGGCAAGTATAGCGCAGCATTTGGTCGGACAATTAAGAATTCCAAAACTCTACCGACGTTGATGATTGTGTTTTTTTTTTCTCCTTCTATGCCATGTGCAGTTTAATGCCAAGTCCATCTCCACCCTTTTAGATCTTTTTTTTTCTAAACAAAACGGGGCGGGGATGAGAAGCGGAAACGACTTCATTAAAGAACGATCATCTTGTTGTCAACACGGTAGCTACTCTTCCTTTTTTTTTTGAAATTTTTTTGCTTTGCCTAACTGTGAAACAAATCTCTTCGTTCGTCCGGTTGAATATCTCGTGATATAATCATCAAACCTTTTTAAAAAGACTTCGTAAACGCCAACTGTCACACCTTAGTCTGCGTATGATTCTACGTTTCCTTAAAAAATAATAATCAAAATGTAAGGGTAGTATGATACTCGGTATAGAATTGCGATGGAACAGTCAATGGGGGGGAGATGCGAGTGTTAAAAGCTACGCCTTGGGACTCTCACGCGGGATTCATTGTTAACGGTCAAATCGAGCCGCTCGTGAGAACGGGGCTTTCGTGCATTGTCTAGTGACAGTTAGACAAGAAAAAAAAAACGACAGCCGTCCTGTTTTTGTGTGTGTGTCGTCTCTTATTACGCGGTTGTCCTGACTCAAATCACAAGTTTTTTTTCTCAACCGAAAAAAAAAAAGAAATTAAAATCAAGTTTAAATAACAACACGGATATATGTACGGTCATCGTCATTCTCACTGGGAAACAAGTTTTTTTCTTTTTTCATTTCTCACCAACTGACATAGGCTTTTATATTCGTGGTTGGCGATGATGGATGTCTGTAGAATTTCGTGTTGAAAAAAAAAAATTATTTTCGTACGGTTTAGAATCAAACGCCTAACGATCGTGGTTTATTGTATACGCTCGTTTTGTACAAGTGTCAGGCACATTATTCGATATTTGTTACTCTCCAAATGTTTGAATACGTAAGCGAATTCGGGATTTAGCCTTCTCCATTCACGATTTACATCGTTTTGCTAAATTGTGTAAATGCGTTTGTTTCGGACCGATGGACGCGATCCATCTACGTCGTCTTCCATTTTCCACACGTCCGCTTTTGTGAGACGGCCGGGCTTGTGAACGGGCACGATTTTTAGCTAGAAAGTAGCTTCTACGTTACCGTTTGTGCAGAGCCAAGAGCTAATCAGTGTACCATCCTCGTCAACAGTTTGCCTCGTTACACAGCTGCTTGTTTCCAGCTCTTTAATCATCCACTCGTTCAACGTTTGAAGGCTTTTTGACGTAACCAAGCGCATCTCCTCTCGCATTTTTTAAGGGCCTTCTTTTTTTCAAAAAAGTTAAATCTATAAATTGTCTTTTACATTTTGGCCACTTTAAAAAAAATTAAGGGGAAGAAGTTTTAATCGTATTGGAGAAATGAGGGTAAAAGGAAGTTGGACAGCGGTCCTGATTTATATACAATGTGCCCGTTTCGGAGTCATAACAAAACAGGTGTGTTTTATAATAGCTCTCTGTGTATATAATTATCTCGAAGGAAGACTGTGTTACCATCGACGCATTATTTCTTTCTTTTTTTTTTACCTGCTTTTCTTGCCTAACACGAAAGCAAAAGAAAGAAGTAAAACTAGATAAAATAGAAATAACAAGAAGAGCCAAGTTCGTGTTATCTTTTTTCGGGGGTCTCTCAAAAACCTTAACACAACAGGGGAAAGAATAACAACCGGAAGTTTGGAATAATTTTCTTTAACGGGATGGAGGGGTGTAGAAATACGGCAGGATAAGTGGGGGTGGAAATGTTTCAAACTCAACGTCACGCAGAAATCGTTTCCACGACAAACACAAGAAATAAAAAACGGAGCAATCATAATCGTAAACTAACAAACATTTTTTTTTTAATTTAAAATCAGTTAAGTGTATATTTGCCTTGTTACACGAAATGTCTGATCTATCTCGCAGAGCGCTCTCAACGCCATTAGTCATAGGAGCAATGCGTGTTTATATAGTCAGAGAACTTAAACCCTTTTCGTGTAGAGATGCCAGAGATGTCAACGTCAAATGGCATCCACCCTCCCGGCTGTTACGTTAAAGAAAAGTTATACAAGACAGAGAGTGAAGCTGCGATGTAATACAGGCCCGAGACAAGCTGGCTAATGAATCAAAAAAAAAAAGGACGGCCTTGATTTATCCCTTTACATGCCCCGAAAAGCCAATCAACTCTGTTTTGGAATTCCCAGCGCTCGGCAGACGCAAGAAAAAAATATAGATCGAAGAAAGCTGAAGGAAAGGGTGCGTGAGTGACACGTCATCTCCCGAAAGCCAACGCTTTTACGTGATTAAAGAGAAAGCATTTTATAGCGCCGCAAAAAAAGAAATTAGAAACAATTCAATAACGTTATGGAAAGATAAAAACATTCGGATTTCTATTGAATGTTTTGAATATGAACGAGTTTGGATAAAGGCCTGGGTGAACTTTGTTTACCCTGTGAGTTTCTCAACGTCATCACACAACTTGATTCGCTGGATTGATGACGGAAGAGTTGCGTGTGTTGCTCAGTTTTCTCCCGCTTTTTGGAACGAAGTTGCTCGGCGTATCCCGAAAACTTTGACCCAATCGCTGGTAATAAGGGGGGATATCATCAACAAGCAACAAAAGTTTGGACTTCTTTTTATGTTAGCGCCTCTGCTTTCGACGTTGATGACGACGTCGATTGTTGTTTTCGCCCGGTATACAACAGGGATGAGCTGTAAATGAGAATAAGGGTGTAGGGAAGAAAGAATGTATTGCCGCCAATCAACAGAAGCGAACGAGGCATCGATTCTTGTATAGCTATTTACCTTCGGGAGGGCCTAGCACGATCAATAATCTTGTACATCCCATGTTCTTTTTTCGTATTCTCGTTGTTGAACGTACGCATTGCCCCGAGATGTAGGACTATGTTCACTGTTTGACGATCAAAGTGAGATTGAATTCCACGGTCGTGATTATCGTTTTTTGAAAGATACCAAGAGACACGTTCTTTGGCGAAATTCGTTTCCAAATGATTTACATATTTGCTGCGTTCTTTCCTCAAGCCGTATCTTTTTCTTTTTTAACTAGTTGGACGATTGTCTTGTAAATATTTCAAAGTGGGTGGCTTCCGTTACTTTCGGGTATTTAAATATGCAATCCTTCGTGTGAAATAAATCAGCGTTTTGTCAGCTGTTATGTTTTGCTAATGCCCCCGAATAGAGTGCCGTCCCGCTAATTCAATAATCAAAGAACTAAAGATGATTAAAGCTTTCTTCATTTTTTTTTGTACTAATCATGATTTTTGTAAATTCCCTTTGCAGGTAATCGCGGGAAATACAAACACGTACGTGGCCGAGAAGCGTGAATTGGATCCGGTGTTGATCGCCCGCAAGTTGCGATTTTTCCCGTACAGTCATCACAGGCGAACGGTTTGCATGCGAGTCGAGATTTATGGCTGCCCTTGGTACGTAATAAGACCCTGTCATCTCGCAAGAGACGCATTCATTTTGCACTAAAAATATTTTTTTGTCTCATTTAACTACGTCATATAATAAAGCCGTGAAGCAAATGTCACTGCTATAGCCGACCGTCCATTCACGATGTGTAATGTCAGACGTGTTGTGGGTTTTCTTTTCTCCTTTGAAGGTCTGAGGGAATTGCCAGCTATCAGATGCCGCAGGGAGATCAGCGAGGAGCCGGTTGGCAATTCTACGATGCCTCGTATGACGGCATCTGGGACGGCTCTTTACTGCGCCAGGGACTGGGCCAGTTGACAGACGGCAAACTCGGTCCCGACAATTTCAAAGCCAGTTATTACGACCAAGATCGAGGTAAAGATTTATGCCAACTATCAGTTTTCTTGTCCCGACATTTCCCGTCATCGTTTTCATGGCCTTTTCGTTTTTTCTTTTTGTGCATTTTATGATCGACCGTTGAAGGCTGGGTCGGATGGCGTAACGACTCGCGCAACGGGCAACCCGTCGAGATCGTTTTCGAGTTCGATACGGTGCGCGATTTCACGTCGCTGAGTATCTTCGCCAATAACCAGTTCACCAAAGATGTTCAGGTAAGGGTCATATTCTTTCCATCAAACAGTTTGCAACAGCGAAATAAATAACCAAGACCTTTTCAACACCATCCGTGAACGTCAACGTCAAATCAGAATCTATTTAAAAGAACCAAACACAAAACACTTGCATTCCATAAATAGTCATTTCTTTTTTATTGGAATCTTGATTACCAACGTAAAATCCTGTACGATTAGAACCGCAGGATGAATGAATCATGACATGCCATTTGACAAGTTTCAACGCAACCCGAAAAAGAGCCTCGTTTTTTACTCACAATTTCAATAATCATTTCAGATTTTCTCTGAGATGCAAGTGCATTTCAGCGTTGGAGGACAAGTGTACCCTGGTGAGCCAATCATCTACCGACCTCCCGAGGATCGCATATTTGAGAATTCACGCAACATCAGTATTAAGCTGCACCACCGAGTCGGACGCTACGTCAAACTGCGTCTGTCTTTCCCGGCTCCTCCGGCTCGCTGGATTCTCATCAGCGAGGTCTCTTTCCGCTCTGAAGTGGCCGCCAGAAATTACACGACCGAAGTGGATGGCAGTCCCGTCACTCCGCCAGCCGCCCCACCCAATCCTCCCGTCTCCAATTTGCCACTCCCGCCAACCGGTCACGAAGTCGGGATCAACGCCGGCTCATCGGATCAAACCAACGGTAACGAACACACCAAACTTTTTAAGAAAGGCGTGATCTGTTTTCTCAAATTACCAATCAACGCCTTTCATACCATGGCGAATGAATCGAACACCACAAGTTTAGTACACACACACACACACACACAAAGAAAAAAGGAAGTTTCGAAAAATAATATTGGGCTTCCCTTTCTTTTTTAAGGGAAAAAAAACTTTTCGTTTCGTTAACATGCCGAACAGCAGACCCGTAGTCTATTTCTACCTCAGCCTAAAAAGACACAGCGTCGGCCATATGAATATATAGAACGCAAAGCCATTTCCATAACCCTCCCCGTGTCACGCTTCGTGTTTCTTTTCTTTTTTCCGGTTTGAAACACGTCGAACTCGCCCAGTGGCGTGAGTGGCAGCCAAGCAGCCCTCCTTCACTCCCCATAGTCATTTAAAAAACCATAATCGTTGGAGCAGTTTTTCTTTGGAAATGCATGGAAGCCTCTGCGTTCAAAAGAGAAAAATACGATTTTGAAGGAAGGCGACATCCGGCTGTGTGTCTCTTCTTTCGTTCTCATTCTCGTCAAATCAGAATATAAGGCGCAGGATCCATTCCAGTTTCTTCTTTTTTCACATCTGGGTCTCTTCGTCGTGGGCCAACTTTTAAATCATATCTTTATGCCTGTAGCGTTCCAGCTTCATAAAAACCTTTGCAGAAGCAGTAAACAAAAAAAGAAATACTGGAATTATTAGTGTGACTGCATATCCAGGTATGAGAGATGGTGGTGTTGGCTGGCCCAGTTTGTGGAAATTGGTTTGAATGTGTAGGGGCAGATGATGCGATGGCAGGGCCGGGCAAAATGAAAAAAAAGGTTGCATTCTTCTGACGTCATTTGAATCCGACCATTGCCACCAGGGTTCATCGTTTTTGCTTTTACAGTATTCACGACGTGAACCCGGTTGTTCTCGTATTATTGGCAATAACAAAAAGACGTACGAATTGGGAACAGTTTTTCAATGGGTCGTTAAACAATCGCGTAGTACGTGAACTGGAAAAACGTTCGGAATTCTCAGACATGGTGGGGTTGAGCGGGATCAAAGTTCTTGTTGGTTAACGTCAACCCAATCTGTTCGTCGAATGCTCGAATTGTTAAACAATTCAACAAATTCCCACTGCTTCTAGTTCTAATTCTTTTTTCTTCACAAACGTAATTTGTACTAGACTTTTGTTTTTCTAATATTCTCTTGTTCATTTTAATTTGTATGAATAATAATGATTAATTATTCCTTTACAGAAGCGAGCCCACCAACGAGAGAGAACCAAACGTACATGGCAATCATCGTCGGCGTCTTGGTGGCCGTCAGTTTCCTCTTGGCTGCGGCCATCTTTTTCATGATAATGCGACGTCGTCAACGCAAGAGCCTCTCCGGCAGTCCGCTGCCAGACAAGGCCAATTGGGCCTCTCAGGTCGGAAGTCAGCCCAGTCCTCGTCTGTTGGACGGCTCTGTCGGTGAGCATCACGAAGATCAGTTGTTGCAACACCATCGCGGTAAAATCTACAACAAGAACAACTCGCTGCCGTACGGCAACATCGGCGCCGACTTGTCGCGCTCGGACGCGGCCTCCCAATACTTGCTGCCTCATTCGCCGGCCAGTGCCCACTTGACGAGAACCGAGTACCAGGAGCCTTATCACGCCCTTCGCTTCTCGCCTTATTACAGCTACAGCACTCTATTGCTGGCCGGAACTGAAGGTGCACTGAAAAAGGCCAACACATCCGCAGGTAATGACAAGAAAAACAAAAGAAACAAACTGAGAACGCGACGCATTGCCATCGTAAATCAAACTCGCCTTTTGTTTTTCTTTTTTTTTTTAATAAGCGACATGTTCTTAATGGGCCAACAGCTATTTGGCTTTGGTCCTAAACGACTCTGGCCGATGGCCGAAACTGTTCTATGGATCCATTAATCTTAACTTGGAATGACCCACTGATCGATTTATGGCTCAGTTTCAGATACGTACGACTACGCCGTGCCGGATGTTAGCGGGATTAGCAGCTGCAGCACTGCCCATCAACCCCTACTAATCCAGCCATCTCTACAAAAACAACATCATCCGCTTAAGCCCAAATTGCCTGTCGCTTCGCCACCTCCGCACGCCATCGAAATCGACACTTTGGCCTCATCTTCTCATTCCACCACGACCACCGGCTCGACATCCTCAGCATCCGTCCGTCTTGGAGGCAGCAAGAACAACAATCAAATTGGCCACTTGAACGGCATTAGCGAATCCAGCCCATTGAAAAAGGTAAGACAGTCTGCCAGCTCTCACGTCCTTAATGTAGAATTAGATAGACATGAAAAATTTCCCGTCCGGTTCAGAAAATGGTTAAGTGTACGGGTGTTAGACTGCGCAGCCACATCCGGATAGAAACGGTCCGTCTTACTGGGCCATGTCCACAATGCGTCGTCTTTCCTGCGCGCCTTGTTCAGGCAATCTGCTGTTAATCTTTTACGATATTGATTGACAAAGGGCCCAATGATGGATGTAGATCCACGGCACGCGATGGAGCACTCCATCTTTCATGGCTCGCACGGGGCACACATGCATTGTCAGCATAATAAATCGATTATCGTAAATTGGTCCCAAGAAAAAAAATGGCCGACTGTAGGGGGGTTGAAGTCGTTTCCTGTAATCGTTTCAAGTAGTATTGGATTATCGGGGAGGCTCACGCTACCTGCATTTGCCTCGAATCAAATCTTATTCTTTGTTATATGACGTGTTCACGCAACCATCGAAGAAAAGTTGATGAGTAAGGTAAAAACAACCGCTCAAAGTGCTACACTCTTGAAAGAAAAATGCATTTCACATGCATAGAGTGGCATCGTCTTCGTTAAAGACTTGTGGTTGAACAGAAAGAGACGTAAAAAATGGGTTGCCCCAATCAAAAAGAAACTACAAGATCACGTCATGCGC
The DNA here is from genome assembly GCA_013167095.2 of Daphnia sinensis. Lineage (NCBI taxonomy): Eukaryota > Metazoa > Arthropoda > Branchiopoda > Diplostraca > Daphniidae > Daphnia > Daphnia sinensis. The sequence goes on along the minus strand of CM023189.1, from coordinate 6,952,012 downwards.
TGAAAGGTTTTCAGGCCAATCACACTCAAATGTAAATAAACCAAATGGAAACGTTGTTGACGGTCTAGTCACAATCTTTTGTGGTTTCAGGACGAATATTTAACGCTCATATCGTGAATTCGATTTCCGTGTTAACCCCGTGAAATAATTCCGTTGTTCTTTTTCGTTCAGTTAAGTTTAACGTACACAAACGGGAGGGGGGGGGGGGCGATGGATAACGGGCTGCAAAGGTGCAAATGAATTTTGAAATAAATGCGGAGACCGCATTGTAACATAAAATTATGAGAAGTGGAACGTTAAAAAAAAAACTCGTAATAATTAAAAATAATGTCACGTTTTCCTACCAACGAAGAAAACAATTTCGCTGATCGTTGCGGCCCGTTAAAAAATTCATAGCCGACCCGGCGCCACCGATCGATAACAAGAACGTAACGACCTTCTTCCTCATTTGATCTTTTCTCTCTTAAAATAAGCGAACATGGGGAGCAAAAAAATGGTTTGACCTAGTAGTTGAAAAAGATTCTGGGCCATTGACGTTTGTAAGGAAATGAAAAATTCAAAAAATGTTTCTTTTTTAACGCTTCTGCTATTTTATTTTCCACGGTGGCTTATATTTGTTTAGTACCCATTATGGCTTCGTTATTGCACGTCCAGCGTCAACCGACTTAACATCTTTAGGAAACATTAAATGCTATCTTCTATTAAGACCAATGTTGGGTAACGTTGAAACTGGCAGGGAGAAACGATCTCTCAAAATGCCATTTCTCAACCGATAATTCCTTTACTTTGCGCTATTATTATTATTTCTTTTTTTTAATAAAAACAAAAAAAATGGTTCGTTTTTTTTTGCTTGTAACAAACTGCCATTTTTTGAGGCGTCGTTACAGACGCCCATGATCTGCACGAACGCTTTGTTGATTGCGAGTCGCGACTTAGCGACGCCGTCCTTATTTTAATGGAGAGGGGTCCATGGTCGACTAGGAGTTAGGTTGCGAGTTTGCGATCTCCACTTTTGAACGTTTTTTAAAATTTTATTGGCAAAAAGAAAAAGGCAAGAAAATTCAGAAACGAAGCGAAACCAAGTCAACGACCCCTGGAAAGTACTTGGGTCGTTTCGGCCCTGCCTTTAATTGGATTACCGTCTAGACCTGATCCGTTTTCGACGCCCTCGTTTTCCTGGACATTCAGGGCTTATGTGTTGCTTTCGAGCGTATTCGTTGCATTATTGAATAGTTTGGCCCGTTTTCAATGCAAATTTAGTGCCAGTGAAACCAGACTTTTGCCCTCGTATTACGGCAGTTGACTCGGCTGGTAGACGAGGCCTTATGCAGCATTTTGGCCATTTCGTTCTGAATTTAGTTTCGTAGTTTGCTTCGTTTCGGAACTTTACTTTCCACCGGCTGAAAACTTTTTAAGTTTTTAAGGCAGGGAAAAAGAACTAGGAACTTGTAATGGTTTGGGACTTGAAGCCTTACTGGCTAGAAGTATCGAATGTCTTTATTTTGGTTTCGGTTATTTGATTATTTGTTTAATGTGATTTCTAGCCGATCGACCGAGCAGAATTATTGTCCGCGCTGAAATCACGAGCCGAATCGCTGATCATACCGGAATTACCACGCAGCAAATTGCACATGGTCCAACGCATCGCCAGTGGGGCGTTTGGGACCGTCTATAAGGCCGAAGCCGAACACGTTCCCGAATACGGAAGCGCCGTGTACACTTCACGGCGACTTGTGGCCGCCAAATATCTTCCCAACACGTCAGACAAAGACAAGTAAATCATTTCTTTTTTATCTCTTTGGCTTCTTGTTTGATGAAGTGCTTTTGATTTCGTTTCTTTTTTTCTCATCTTCTAACCTCAAATATCCGGTGTGTGTTCGCTCATTCTCAACAGGTCGGGATTCTACCAGGAAGTGAAGCTATTGGCAGCTCTGGACGATCCGCACTTGTCGCGTGTTTTGGCCGTTTGCACGACGGAAGAGCCCTTTTGCGTCGTTCTAGAATATCTGGAATTCGGCGATCTGAACCAATTTCTCAAACTGCATCGATTCAGACCGGATAACCACCACAACTCGTCCGACAGCCGCAATAACATATCAAAAACGTTCTCTACTCCGGACGAAACGTTAACGTAGGAACCTATTAAAATCATTTTGGTCCAAAGACAATGTTTTCTAAATATATTCTTTGTTCCTGTGTCAACAGAATGGGGAGTTTGATATTTATGGCCAGTCAGATCGCCTCAGGAATGCGTTACCTCGAGTCTCTAAATTTCGTTCACCGCGATTTGGCCGCTAGGTAAATTCACTTCGTGTTGTTCTTGTTGTTGTACAAGTTACCGGAAACTAATCCAATATTTCCCACACCAAAAAAACCCCCTGGAAAACAAACAGGAACTGTTTGGTAGGCAAAGGACTTCAGGTCAAAATCTGCGATTTCGGTACAGACAGCGACATATACGGATTGGATTATTATCGCGCGGAGGATCAACTAATCGGCTTACCAGTTCGCTGGATGGCATGGGAATCCGTAATACAGGTATTAAGCAACCAAAGATTGTTAAGTTGGAGTTGGACTGTACGATGGAAAGTTTTCTAACTGTAAACATCCATTTGCTTTAGGGGAAATATACGACCAAGAGTGACGTGTGGGCATTTGCCGTGACACTGTGGGAAATACTGGTCCTTGCCCGCCAGCGTCCTTACCAAGAGCTAAGCGACGATGCTGTTGTCGATAATTTGCAGCATTTTGCACAGGGAACGGTCGTCAGCGCACCCCCGTGTGTTTCGTTGTTGAGACCGCAGCACTGCCCTCGCGATATTTACGACTTGATGTGCGAATGCTGGCGGCGACAACCCACCGAACGTCCCTCCTTCCGTGAAATTCACCTTTTCCTGCAACGTAAGAACCTGGGCTACTCACCCACCTTGAATGAGTCCGAATTCGCCAGATAACAAAGTCCTGTTAAAGTTAAGTACAAGACAAAAACAAAACAACAAGAACAAAAAAATGGGTTGGCACGAAAATTCTCGGTCACCTCGATCATCTAAATATTTAAATCCGTTCACGTACATTCTCGGCACTTTTTACTATCCCGTGGTCGACGTGTTTCTATTTTTTTCATCGCTATAATACTCACGTTTTTTTTTATTTAATGACAAGCTTTTATCTGAGAAACGTTTTGTTGCGTTCCACAAGTGGCCAGCAATTAGCGATCCATTGCAAAATTGAGTGACGTTTGCGTCGGATCAAAGTGTTGGGATATCTCCGGTATTCCTAAGAGCTTCTCTTGTTCGCAATTTGGCATCGTACACCCAAAACTTATCAGTCGAGATCACTCTATTACGCTGTAAATAATTTATCTGTAAACTTTCCCAGTCAACGCAAATCCACGAACATGTACATCTGTTAAATATAATTTTAATACACTATCGACAGTAGCACTCTGTGCAAACACGTCCTTCCTGGGCGTAAGTGTATTGATCGTCTGGTCTAATTTAACGCTCTGTTTGGCCATCTGTTACCATGGATCTCTAATGCCAATGCTTAATTGCTGTTGACTGGAACTCACCGAGAAACAGGTAAATCCGTTTATTTCCTCGTACATTTTGCACATCTTAACTCTTATTTTTGTTTTTACAGGAAAACAGGACAAGTGAGGAACGCGTGCTGTTCCAGAAGTTAAACGGATATGTGTGTACAAAGTGTTTCTTGAAGAAGCAAGTGCTCCACTGACGAGATCACCGACCGTAGCCTCCGCCACCTTTACCATAAGGGCCTGTAATGAAAACAATAGTCCCGGTATTCTATTTGGATTCTTTTAGTGCAACATTAGAAGTAGATAGCAGTAAGTTATTATGTGTGTTCCCCACGATGTTTTCTCTTTGAGTTAGTGATCTGCATTATCTTGGATCACTTAACTCACTGGACATTTGAAAACAAAAGCAAAAATTTTGATCACATTTGGTCATTTGCAAATGGCGCTTACCGTATCCTGCTCCACTGTGGCCTCCCCCTCCATGGTGACTTCCGCCGTAGCCTCCGCCATGGCTACTGCAGGCGTAAGTTCCTCCGCCATGTCCGCTAACACCGTACCCTCCTCCACCATGTCCGCTACCACCGTAACCTCCGCCACCATAGCTGCTGCTGCCATGCCCTCCTCCGCCATGTCCGTATCCTCCCCCACCGTAGCCGCTGCTACCGTAACCTCCACCGCTGCTACCGTAACCAGTGCCACCATAGCTTCCAATCCCATGCCCACCGCCTAGTAATATTGAATTTGAAGTTTTCAGGTGGAATTTATTGGTTTCGAAATTAATGCCAATTGCAAAAAGCTACCTTGTCCTCCGTAACTGCCACCTCCATACCCACCTCCTCCGTAGCCTCCGCTTCCTCCGTATCCATCTCCTCCGCCATGTGCCCCACTGCTTTTGTATCCTACGGTTCCGCCATGTCCACCGCTTCCCCTGTATCCTTCTCCGCCGTATCCTCCGCTACCTCCATATCCTCCGCTACCTCCATATGCTCCGCTACCTCCGTATCCTCCGCTACCTCCATATCCTCCGCTACCTCCATATGCTCCGCTACCTCCGTATCCTCCGCTACCTCCGTATCCTCGACCGCCTGTGTAACCTCCACCGTGTCCGCTGCTGCCTCCGTATCCTCCGCTGCTGCCTCCGTATCCTCCGCTGCCTCCGTATCCTCCGCTGCCTCCGTATCCTCCGTATCCTCCACTTCCTCTGTATCCTCCGCTTCCTCCGTATCCTCCGCTTCCTCCGTATCCTCCGCTTCCTCCGTATCCTCCGCTTCCTCCGTATCCTCCGCTTCCTCCGTATCCTCCGCTTCCTCCGTATCCTTCGCTTCCTCCGTATCCTCCGCTGCTTCCATATCCTCCGCCACCTCCTCCGCCATATCCTCCAGCTGACATTTACAAGATGACTAAAGAGTTAAATCATATTGACATCTAAACAGCACACATCCAGTCAAAAATTACTGCAACGTCAAGATCGCCTATTGTATAGGCCTATCTATTTCTACTAGCAGTATTTGTTTTTATTGTTGCAATAATCTTTTCTCGAACAGGGTAGCTTAAGCTTGCGCAACAGTTTTAGATATGTTAACGTAGTAGACTTAGTCGTAGTTCGTCGCGCATACCATGTGGTACAAGACTTTAGGCCACACAACCAGATTATTTTATGGTCTCACTGTCGAACAAAATCTCGCTCTGAGACGCAATAACACGAGCATTGTTATTCAAAACAACGTTAAGCTATCTTGGGAAAAACTCGAACAGCATACCTTTGTAACCGGCGCAAACAAATCCGACGAGAGCGGCCAAAACGCAGATCGCCTGTCAATCAAGATAAACAAACAATCACAAATGCGCATAGACCAAATGCTAACGTCACTATTCTTCTTACAATTTTTAATGCCATCATTTTTCAGGTGAATTGAACTTCACGTTAACCTCTGGCGTGGGAATAACAAAATTTAGATTTTGCTGCGATAGAAAGTCGTGCCTTAACGTGGCCACTGGATGACCGCCAACTGCCGGAGTAATGTTTATATCCATCGGATGTCATAAGGAGGTAACAATGTTCGTCTTTATCATAATGGTTTAAAGAAACAATGACGCGAGAAAGTGATCCTCTTCAATGTTTTGTCAAGAGTTACCTCTGGGAAAATCTATCAACTTTTGTTTTGTTTATTTTGATTTAGGTCATCGTAGCGTGTCGGGAAAGAAGAGCTTTTTTGCCGCATGAACGTAGAAAACTATTGGAATGGCCTAGTTATGATGACCTACTTTGTTCTTCGGAGATTTATGGTACGTACAAATGACAACCATCTTTAGACCAAATGCGCTTTCACTTATCTTCAACGTCTAAACATTTGACAGCTAGTTAATAGGAATTATGTACCGGTTCGTAACTAACAACAAATGGCAATAGCACAATAAGAAAATATTTGATGAGCTTTCACATCTTTAAAGGTGACCATTTATTGTTAGTATTTTTGGAGGGGAGGAAGGGAAAGGCTTAAACAGCATCAAAGAATTTGGGTAGAAAATGAGTAAAATTTAGACGTGTATGGCTGTAGACAAGTATGCAATTCCGCAATTACAAAGACACATTCAAAGTTTTTTCCTTTAAAATTGCAGCTGGGAAAGTCGGACATTGTTTTATCAACACTTGTCAACTTGCGTCCGCACCGTAGTTGCATTTGAAAATACGACATTTAGTAACCGTTGCCTGTTCAAAGGTTGTGTCATCAAAAACCCCATGATAAATATTTTTTTCACTTTAGATATGAGAAATGCAGTCTAGTAAGCAGATTGGGAACAAGTGTAACGGCAGGTATTTTCACGTTTATTGTCATCGCCATAAAAAATCGCTAATAATCAATTTATAAATAAAATTGCTGCTTTTTCCTTTAAGCGTTAGCTATAAATAAAACCCATTTCTAATTATTATTTTGTAAACAGAACGAGCTTTGCGTGATTCACTGCGACGGATGGAAATCGAAAATGAAATGCGTTAAAAAAAGAAAAAAAAAGAAAAATGAAGGTGTTGCGCAATCGTAGCCAAATGTGACTCCTTATAACGGCATGGCGATGGCTGGAAGATCGCTCTCCACCCTGATATTCGCCTTGTCCTGAAATAGGAAAGAAATTATTTAGCCGCCAGGTGAAACGAAGCGCCGAATAACAGGTAACTTACAAAGTATTTGGCGTAAGAAAGAAAAACGTTCCAGCCAACAGTCAGAACGTTAACGTACAGCACTCGATAGACAGGTGATACGTAAAAAAAGTTGATGAACTGTGCAGGAGGCCATACCGAACAGTCGGTCTGAATAAATTGATTAAAATTGTTTGTTAGGTAAAGCCAAATGTCTGTGGAACGCGACGCTCAACTGGAATTGATGCAATGCAAAGTGTTAACACGAACAACACGCTGGTTAAACTGTTCAATTTTAAATATTATATTTAAAAATAAGAAACTCTGAAAAGATTGTCCTTTTTTTTATGGTAGAGCTGTTGGATAAGCAATAACTCATTATAATGAATTGTTCAACATTTGTTGCATGGATATAATGTACCTCTGGATGTTGACACATGCTCTTCTCAGAACAGGTTCAAGATGGAATTTACACATCCTTTGTGAAAGCTATAAGTAAATTCAAAAAGCTTTGGCTAAGGTAAAAATCAAATTCTATCAAGTTAATCTTTAAAAGAAATTAACTTATATCAACTTCAACTTTAGATTTTCTTTCCTTTTTGTCACCGTTTTCCTGTGAAGGTGAAAAAAAAATGAGATCAAGATTTCTGGTGGCTTCATTAAATCGAATTTTAATGAAAAACCTCCTGATGACCTGTTGATCAGCCATGGCGAAAAAAACATGAGCATTATAGATCACCACTGATATTGCTTACGTTCTAGAGACCAAGATAACGAACAAATCGTACGATTACGTATGGCGTTTCTAAGTTCATATCCCGTATCGATAATGCCAATACAAACAAGACTTTGTATTGCACCATCATACTGTAAGTACCAACGCCCTAATAACTATAGCAACGCTTTCTGCACTGGAGTTATGGGAATGTCTGGAACATTCCGATAGACTCTGATAAATCTTTTACTTATTTCTAATTCCCTCTCTCACAGGTTATACCAGTAAAAATGTACCTTGTAAACCATCAGGAATTTGGATTTTAATTCATCCCACGCTTGCCGAGTCGTGTTTCCCTCCAAGAGGCCAGCTCCCATGAAAAAGGAGACGTTGTTGAACGGGGAAAAGATGGTCTGATCGAGCAGAATCTTCTTGCCGACACAGAGGAGTGAGGCCCCCGGGATAGCGTGATCCAGAAACTTGTACCAGAAATGATGCGGAAGGCCCAGGGTTAAGCCGATTGCCATCATTCGACCTTATGTTCCAAAGGTAAGCGGATTTTAATGTTAACGTCTAGTAGGAGCCTTTTGTAAATGATCAAGTTACCTGATCGTTTCCAATCATATCGCTCCTTATTTTTCTTCTTACCGCCGCTCGTTTTAGAGTGTTCAATAGTCTGTTGAATTAGATCTCCGGCCGCCAATAGAATCCCTGAAAAATCGAGTTTTAAATAACATGCGGAATGTGTTAATTGCGATTCCTTAACAAAGGAAGCAGTTTGTAGTTTAAGATGTACGAAAAGTTCTTACCACCGCTGGCAGTATTGGTTACCCATAGATATCGACCAAATAAAATCCCTTTCAGTTTTGATATAACGGCCATTTGTCGGTTTGGTGACTTTTTTCATCACGCGTCGGAGTTTGTTTTTAAGAAAGGAAGGGTAGACCTTATGCTTAGTTGGAAATTTGGAATGTCGAGTGAACAACCTAGCGTCCCTTTTATATCTCCTGCTACGGTTCGATATCTCGCCACGTCTCTCCCACAACCTTTGGAGTTTTATTTGTCAATGATAACGTTTTTATTTATCGCGCCATTAAAAAATATGCACTTACGAAATCAAGCGATTCCCATTGTTCTCCCCTCATCCACAAAATGTTGAAATAATTACTGGAATCAGTAGTCAAGAACTGAACGTAATTATGGTTTATCTTTGTATTACTTAATTGCCTCGCGTTATAGAACCTTTGTGATCATTTATCTTCTGTTTCTATATGCAGGCCAAATGACAATCCCCACCTCGTCGATGATATTTTGCCAAGGAATCAGGACATCATACCCTGGTGTAATCCAACTACCGTTTCGGTGAGTGTCTATTGCAATTTGCAATCATAAGCAGCCAATATAACAGTACGAAAGGGTTAGTTAATAGGATTAACGTTAGAACTTTTTTGGCTATTACAATGTAAAAACAAGCTTAACAGAATAGGTGAAAATGTTGGAGCCCCACTGAACCCCCATGAAAAGAGAAAGTTGTTTTTGCATGCAAGAACCAACAGGTATACTGATTAAGTTCCCCACAGATCCTGCGCACATCCATAGACCTATAATCGCTCGACAAATATTTACATCTTGAAGTTCAAAAACAGCATGTTTATCAAGCATAGTTAGAGAGCTTAGGTTTCGATATTTTACGATAGCAGCCCTCCAACGCAAATGTTGTCGACGTTTTACTATCTAGAACGTTACACTCGAGCTCCATAGCCTAAATTTGTTCTTCATAGGCAAAAATTTATGCAGTTTTAATTTTTAATTTATATGGAATATCGTCAGCAACGACCACTGGATATTCAGTAATTACGGGATCATTTTACAATTAAATTAAAGAAAAAACTTCATCAGAAAAATTAATGTGTAAGGTGCGGATTTGAAATTTGATTTGGGGTTTTGTTATGTCGAAGTTTTATTACAGGTCCAAGATGTCAGTGAAGAATTGATCAAACATGGATACAATAATCAAGGCAAAAAGTGTTTCTGGAACAAAGGGGGAGCAGCTTACGGCTGACATTTATTTTGGGCCTGTACTCAAGCACTTTTCTTGCTCAGCACCAGTTTGTTTGTTATATCTGGATGTAACAACAGAAAAGTCAATTTTGGCATTTCATGCATTTGAAGAAGTAGCTAATCATGGGAAGAAATCAGCATGGTAAATGTTGGAGCGGATTACTGGAATGGTTACCTGAAAGAGTTTCTGTAGCATTGGCACTAAAGTAGAAGGGCGCAGACAAAAGCTGGCTGGAACTGAAAGCAGAAAGCTCATTGTTATTGTATTTCAGCAAACTAACATTTTGTGGTTATAAATTGCACCACGAGATGGCGCTGTTGTCAGTCTGTACTGAGATTGCTGTATTGTACGTGTCACTGTGAAACGTGTGTGTGAATATTTGTTAACTGTACACTTCAATGGAAAATTCGATATAAACCGAGGATGTTACCTACTTTCAAGTGTTTTCAATCTTAAATGTGTTACTTAAGTGGAGAACATCAAATGGATTATTTTTGGTGCAACGGCTATACCTTCTGATCAGCTAGGTCAGCTACTAAATTGTAAAAAACTGTTCGCAACCTACTACTTTTGCATTCAACCAAGCTATTCTATTACTAAATGGAGAGGTATTAGTTTTATATTTTGCCAATCAAAATCCAATGGCAAAGTTTCTTCTTTTCTCCGTTAGCTTGTGAAACCTATAAATTGCAAAGGATGCTGCCTGCGGAGAAAGGTTATGAAAATTGGCAACTAAAAGTGCAGAGGGTGTTGGCTCTGAAGGATTTGACAAGTGCCCCCGTATGTTGTGGTTGCAACCACTAACTATCACCATTTCAGCAATCTTCTCATCGTTTCTGCTGAATGTATCATGTGGCAAAATGTTGCATTCATAGGTGAGTTATTAGACTTGTATATTAGCAGTCAATATCAAATTGGCATTATTCTGCATTTATTTCCAGTTCGTGGAACTTGAAATGCAAAGGATGCTGGTCCTGACGGAAAGTCATCAACAATGCAAAATTGCTTTTGGCCCACCCATCATTTTCGTGTAAGTTTCCGTTTCGTAAAGCCAGCCTGTTCTTATGTTGTATTACTAAAAGTTAACAACCAACATTTTAACACTCTTATTTTTATTTCTACTTTTCCAGCCAGCACACGCCATTGTTTCGCCCGTCGTCTCTTCGTGGTCGCCCGTCATCGCCTCGCCCGTCATCGCCTCGCCCGTCGTTGCTTCGTGGTCGTCCCGTCATCACCTCGCCCGTCGTCTCTTTGCCCGTCGTCGCTTCGTGGTCGTCCCGTCATCGCCTCGCCCGTCGTCGCTTCGTGGTCGCCCCGTCATCGCCTCGCCCGTCGTCGCTTCGTGGTCGCCCCGTCATCGCCTCGCCCGTCGTCGCTTCGTGGTCGCCCCGTCATCGCCTCGCCCGTCGTCGCTTCGTGGTCGCCCCGTCATCGCCTCGTGGTCTCTTTGTCGTTGCCTCGTGGTTTCTCCGTCATCGTGGTCGTGGTATCTCATTGTATATAGTTAAGTGTTTGTATTAATTATACCGTTGGCTGCCACGCCACCTTGATCCCCTTTTTTTTTTTAGCTTATAGGGACGGGCCGCGCTGTTCTGTCTCATGGTCTCTGCCATGGGATGGGACAGTGCCACTGCCCAAGATTCGCCTTCGGGCGCAGTAGGCAACGCACCAACAGGGACTTTCCCTTTTTCGATTTTTTGATGGAAGACCTGGGGGTGTGCGTTCCCCTAAAGGTTTCCATCAACAAAATCAGCCCGGACTTGTCTTCGGACAAGTCCCCCAAGTAGCTAGCGTAGATATTAAGTGGCGTGGCAGCCAACGGTATAATTAAGTGTATTTGTGTATGTGTTGTATGTTGTATTGTAAAATGTAAAAACAGTGGTGGAATTGTGGGTGGATGGAGGGACAATAAAAGATTTTAATACTCATTTCAATTTGTTTTCATTTATACAACCATGTAAGCTGGATGAGATAGGGATCGAACCCAAGATCTTACATGTCATAAGACTTGCCAAGCCGATGCTCTACCACTGAGCTACCATCATTGAATTCACACGTACTATATCTCAAACACATTGTCGTAACTTGAGACGTTAGTCAATAGACTATCTGTTATCATTGGGGGGGATGATAGGGGGGGTTGCCAGGTTGGTATCGCATCAGCCTAGGAATTCCAAGGTCCGGGGTTCGATACCCAGTCAGGATCCCAAACTTCCCAGGTGCAAGTCGAGTCGAGGAACTTCCCCGTTATTTTGGCAAAGTTTGATATAATATCCATTAACTGATTTTTAAAAATTGTTCGTTTTGTTTTACCGATTTGAATGCGTTTGTTTTGGTTAAACATTTTACAACTGGTTTTATTTTAACCCCTTACAACTATTTCAATTTTTGATTTTCATTGACTTACGATGTGATCATTCGACTCATTCAGGATTTGAACCTGCAAACTTCGGCGTTTCATGCCGATGCTCTACCACTGAGCTATGAGTCATACATTAACGTCGTCTATATTTTCAGGTCAATTTAGTTCAATAAATTGAAGCACGATTCTCAATAAATTTACATTCCAACACATGCATTGGCCTTTAATTCAGTTAAGAGTAAATGAACTTGACATTATATTCATTATAAGTTCTCCGTTACCGGGATTTGAACCCGAGTCACTCAGATCCGCAAGCCATCGCTCTACCACAGAGCTATGATCCTTACGACAAAATTATCAAGGTTAGATATAGAATAGTGAGCCTCCACAAATTGCCTTTACAATATTTTCTTTTCACGTTTTCTTGTAATAGTGAAAAGAACAATGTGTCTCATGGCTCAACGGATCAGCATCGGCAATGCAACACGATAGTACCAGGATCAATCCCGGAAGAGGTAAGTTAAATTCTACAACAGTGATCTACTACACCTGATACACCGATGTTACCAAAGGTAATAAATGATTAAAATACATTCTACAAATTAACAAACCGCTCTAAAATGTGATATTCAAATATGTACTACCGAATTGCGAACTCCAAAATTGGATTGGTCATCGATGGTACGACAGGGGCACACCGAAATTATCAGAATCCACACCTTTACGCAGATTTCAAGTTGACGAGATTCCATCCTTAACGAAAAAATATGCAAACATAACTAATGTGCAAACTGTGATACCAAAGATAAAAATAAAATTTCAACTTGCAAAATGTCAACATTCAAAATAATGACAAGTTCTTAAAGATCATGTTGGACAATTATTTGTACTGGAGTTTTATCACATAGTTATGTTATACTATCAATTTGTTAAAAAGACATTGAAAATATCACAATAGTTTCTTATTTCTCTTGCATTTTTTGGAAGTTTATGTGCATTTTCTCATACCTTACATCGTTAGACGTTGATACTCGCTTCATACTGCATGATGATCACAGTATTATTACCATTTCCATTTTCATTTGCTTTATTCTGATAATCAAATTGCCTCACGTTTTTTTTTCTCCATACAGAATTACAGCAACGCTAGAAAAAAAGGTTGTTAGAACAGTTTTCACCGCAAATTTCAAATCACACGTACCATATACGCGTACGATGTAAACTGTGCAGAACGGGACAATATCCTTATTTGTTGTGACACATTGAATTACATTTGTGTTCTTTCATGATCACATAACACCATTTGACACAGAAGCGTTAGAGCCAATGATCTGTCTGATCTTCTTAAGCGGGGTTGAAAATAATCCTCACTTAGGTTGAACGAAAACGAACATCCACTGCTTCGTCACACGGGCGTAATGTTTCGCCACGATGAATATCTAGTCAATGACACATATCTCGAAAATCTTCCAGCCTTTTTCACCGTCTTCATTACCTGTGAGCAGGAAAATGCTTATCCATTTATCTCCACTACAGATGTTATTTACTTACCCCAGTTGATTGGCTCGGCAACGATATATAATCGCAGAAATTCCCTGAAAGGAAACAGAAAACAGAAGTGATTTAATTAAGGAAATACCTAATTAAAACTTAATTATAGGATACTGAATTCTAGCTTAGGCCTAATTCACTTTCACATCTACAGATCAAAACTTCGATTTTTATTTTATATTATTACTGTAAAACAATAATGTGGAGATGAGATGTCTACCGCGCAAATTACGGGTACTGTTAACTGTTAACTTGCCCCAGTTGATTGGCTCGGCAACGACACATAATTGCAGAAATTCCCTGAAAGGAAACAGAAAAAAGAAGTGATTTAATTAAGGAAATAACTAAATAAATAATAACTTCATTTTAGGATACTGAATTCTAGCTTAATTCACTTTCACATCTACAGATCTCAACTTAAAATTATTATTTTATATTATTACAATAAAACAATAATAAAAAGACCAAATGCATATGCATTTTTTTAGGGTAACAGCCATGAGTGTCAATAGACTTGCCGTTAGTTTTTTGGTAGGTGTATGATCAACCTATCTCCCTCAGGGGGCGCTGCAACTCCGCTAAATACATTTAAAAATACGAAAACGTTAAGACAATTATATTTTAAAGATAAATGGCATGACCTTGATAACTAATAATTCGGTGACCATCGGCAAATTCCAATATCCTCTTTGGTTCCCCCCTGAATGAGATGTAACAGACAAAAAAAACGGGTTTAATAATTCGAACAGACATCGTGTAACAAATTACAATAATATTTAATTATACCATTCCTGTAAACAAATTTTTTTCGCTGGTTACTTGATGACAAATGATGAAAACGTTCTTTGCTGGGGTGGAGATTTCTACATCCAAGTTTGGAAATAGTTCATCCAAATCTGGAAATAGTGACCTCTACAAATTCCTGCAACCAAACGTACTGCACAAGGCCGGTGAAGCAAACACTTTAACAAGCATTTCGCAGAAATGATGGTCAACTAAATGGTGAGGGCACACCATACAATTTTGTCATCGTCTTAATGGGGTAGACCTTTGCAAAAATTCAAGATATTTTCAATTCAAGATACATTATATTTTATAACTAAGTCTATTTTTAGTAGATTTCATTACCTAAAGCATTCCATTTTTTCAATTGTATGACTGTATCATCCATTTCCGTGTGAAGGAACAATTGCTCCAACAATTACTGATCAGAATGCATCAAACCAGGAGTTGACAATTGCAATGTAACAATTATTAATTTTAGAAAAAAGGTTTAAAGAATTAAATAACAAAAACAATGTACTCCACTTCACTTACCATATTCCACTTTACCAAACCATTCCTAGATGAATAATCCAATAAGATTTCTTCTCATATCCCTTGTTTTTCTTCTGCAAAACTTCATTCCTAAGTAGAAGAACTACACAATAAAATTAACTTTCTAGGCTATTTGTCTGAGGTTTGTTTTCTTCACTTACCATTTTTTCAATTCACAACAGTTATGTTTCACCCTCCCATATTTTGATTCCCATTCCAATTAATTTTTTATTATTCTGATAAGTCTGCATCAAAAAGTAACACATCATATCAAAATAAAACTTTTCTCCATCACATATGGTGATAAATGTACATTTCTTTTACATACCTTAATAACTTTTACTCGAAGTTGAATATAAAGTCCCATGCAGTTGATGCTTTAAGTAGAAACACAATCTCATGAAGTTTGAAATGCATAAACAATCACAGCACGGTCACCTGTAGTAAAGAAGATTATCACTTATCAGACATTTGTCATTACCAAAGTCAACTGTCTAACTTTGTGTTTTTCTTCTAACTTTATAGTCTACTCCTGGACCAGCCATATAACAATTCCTGTCAATTGATTAATTTCTATTACTGATAGGATGAAGAGAAGTATACTATACATAAAATTAATACCTCCTTTTCTTCAAAACTAAATGGCTGCTCAGCTGTTAGCAATTCCTTTAGTATCCTTCACCTACAATTTCCAGTCAACTTAATGCAAGACGCCTTCCCCTCGGGATATTTACGTCGAAAGTGTCAAACTGTGAGACTAAAAAGGCAAAATGGAAAAGAAAGAAACTTGCGACTGGGCGATTACTAGCTGCACATACCTTTACGTTGAATCATGGAACAAGAACTACCCACAACTTCAACAATAATCTCGAAATACTCGCTTTTCCGCTCGAGAGTTACGATGTTATCATCTCCTAGACGATTTACCTATCTCCCTCAGGGGGCGCTGCAACGCTGCTAAATACATAAAAAAAACGAACACGTTTAAGACAATTATATTTGAAAGATAAATGGTATGACCTTGATATCTAATAATTCGGCGACCATCGGCAAATTCCAATATCCTCTTTGATTCCCTCCTGAATGAGATCAAACAGAGAAAAAAAACAAGTTTCATAATTCGAACAGACATTGTGTAACAAATTACAATAACATTTAATTATACCATTCCTGTAAACAAATTTGATTTCGTTGTTAGAAGTCGAAGGTTTTGGGGATTGATTCATGACAAAGGGCAAAGATAGTGCTTTGCCTAAAGAAAGTGTTTAGATTACATATTATTTAAAAATAGAAAGAATGGTCATAATTTAAATTTATGCTTACTTATCCTAAACTTTATCTGCATACTTCTATTTTATCTAGACTTAGATTACTACCCAGTTAACCACAGCTAGCATACGCAATTAAACAAAACCAGTGCAGAGGCAAATTTTGGTGCTGATACGGTGAGTTATTAGTGTGTGATAAGTGAAGCTACAAATTCTGAATCCCATCTAGCTTGCAACTACTACAGAACTAAAGAACTCTGTCCCCGTGCAGAAGTTCTGTGAATTACTTCACGATAAATAAATTTTGACTTAGCCTTCTTCTTTGTAGCCTCAGCAACAATCTCCGTTATCCAATAATCCTCTTCGGTGGTGTCATGATCCTATCTAGATACACGAAAACCCATAAATTACATCAATTACCATTTAAAATTTTAAATAACCTACAAATACTTGATGACAATTCTAGTAGCCCTGCCAACGTTCCTTGAAGTCCAACAATTTCTCTCAGGGGGCGCTGCAACTCCGCTAAATTCACAAAAAAAAACCAATAGGTTAAGACAATTATATTTTTAAGATAAATAGTAAAACCTTGACGATTAATAATTCGACGACCTGACGATGTCCTCAATTTCCACCTCCTATTCGGTGGTGGTGACTCCCTTCTAGTTGAAAAAAAAAAACAATAATAAAAGAACTAAACGTTCGTAGTAGAAAAAATAAGATTTTAGAACGCATACCCAACCAATCCTGTCAACGATCTCATTGCTCCAGCGACAAATCTCAATATTCAGCGGCCTCTTCAGTGGTGGTGAACTCCTAGTTCCACAAGACAAGCATGATTAAACACATCATTTTTAAAAACTTTAAATTTTATACTTAAAAATCTTGAGCAAAGATCATGTTACTCCGGCGATGTTCATCAATGCCCTTCATCCTTTTCAGTGATGATAGAACTCTCCTACTTACATGAAAAAAAAAATGATTAAACAATCAATCTTTTAAACATATACTATAAATTCTGGTCGATAATATCGTTGTTCCCGCGGCGATCCTCAACGTCCAACTCCTCTTCGACGGTGGTGAACCCCTCCTAGTTGCACGGGAAAAACAATGTTAATGAAAGAACTAAAATTCGTAATAACAAAATAAATTTTATAACATAAACCCGACAAACCTTGGGCGTCGATTAGGTTGATTCCAGCGAAGATATTCGCTACCCAACGTATACATTTCTGTCATGGGTGATGATGGAAAACCTCTAGATACAAAAAACATTATTAAACTATTAATTTTAAAAACACACATCATAAAATGCTGGACAACCCTCGTAGTTCCGGCAACGATCCTCGATATCTAGTGTCCGCTTCAGTGGTAATAGGACCCTCCTCATTACATAAGACAACAGGCATGATTAGGCACATCATAAAAATAAACTTACATTCCTTACCTTACAATTCTGGGGAACAAACTCGTTGCTTCGGCGGCGATTCTCGATTTCCAACTTCCTCTTCGGTCGTGCTTCGCTATACCCTATCCATTTCGGTAATGTTAGGGATACCAACTTCCCTATAGATACATAAAATACAGGATTATACCATAAATTTCTAACTTATACTTGAAAACGCTGGGCAATGTTCCCGTTGCTTTCCTCCTACATACACACACAAAAAAATGAATATCCACGAAACTTCAAAAATAATATTTAGCTTACCCAAGGGAACCTTCTCATGGCTCCGGCAGTAATCCTCGATGTTCAACTTCCTCTTCAACCAGCAGAAACTAAACCCAGCAACAATCCCCATTATCCAATGGTCCTCTTCGGTGATATCATAAGCCCATCTAGATACATAATATGCCATAAATAACATTAATTAACATATTAGATTTTAAATAACCTTCAAATCTCCGATGATAATTCAAGTGGCTCTGACAATAATCCATGAAATCCAGCAATCTCCCTCACAGGGGTGCTGTAGCTCCGCTAAATACTAAATACCCCCCCAAAAAAACGAACGCGTTAAGATAATAAAATTTTTAAGATAAATGGCAAAACCTTGGCGTTGACCTGATAATTCGACGACCATCGGCATATTCCAGAGTCCAGTTTCCTCCTGAATGAGATGAAAAAGAGAAATAGAAGCGGGTTTAATAGTTTGAATAAACACCGTGTAACAAATTACAACTACATTTAATTATAAAGTTTCTGTAAACAAATTTAATTTCGTTGGTTAGAAGTCGAAGGTTTTGGGGATTGATGGATGGCAAAGGTAGTGCTTTGCCTGAATTAAGAGTTAAGATTATACTTTATTTAAAAATAGAAAGGGTAATCATAACTTAAACTTATACTTTCTTATCCTAAACTTAATCTACGTACTTCTATTTTATCTAGACTTATGTTACTATCCAGTTATACACAGTTTGCATACGCTACTAACAAAACCAGTGCAGAGGCAAGTTTTGGTGATGAAACGGTGCGTTATTAGTGTGTGATAGGTGCATCTACAAATTGTGAATCACATCTAGCTTGTAACTACAACAGAACTAAAGACCTATGTCCCCGTGAAGAAGTTCTGTGAATTACTACACCCGGCGATAAATCTAGACTTAGCCATGTTCTTTGTAGCCTCAGCAACAATCTTCGTTATCCAATGATCCCCCTTCGGTGGTGTCATGATCCAATCTAGATACATGAAAACCCATAAATTACATGAATTACATCAATTAACATTTAAAATTTTAAATAACCTTAAAATCCCTGATGACAATTCCAATAGCCCTGCCAACGATCCTTGAAGTCCAGTAATCTCTCTCAGGGGGCGCTGCAACTCCGCTAAATTCACAAAAAAAAACGAACACGTTAGGATAATTATATTTTTAAGATAAATGGTGAAACCTTGACGTTTAATAATGCGGCGACCAGGCGGTGTCCTCGATTTCCAACTCCTCTTCGGTGATGGTTAGTCCCTCCTAGTTGAAAAAAAAACAATAATAAAGGAACTCCACATTCGTAGTAGGAAAATAAGATTTTAAAACACATTCATACCCTATCAACCCTGTCAACAATCTTATTACTCCAGCGACGTTGCGACAAAATTATGAGTAAATATCTCATTGCTCTGACAATCATCTTCAATATCCTTCATCCTTTTCAGTGATGATAAAACTCTCCTACTTACAGAAAAAAAAATTGATTAAACAATTTATTTTTATAACATATAACCTAAAACTTCCGATCGAACTTCTCGTTGTTCAGGCAATATCCTCGATGTTCAGCTCCCCTTCGCTGGTGATGACTCCCTTCTAGTTGAAAAAAAAAAAGAAAACAATAATATAACAACTAAACAACCGTAGTAGGAAATAAGATTTTAACACACATACCCGATCAACCCTGCCAACGATCTCTTTGCTCCAGCGGCGATTCTCAATGTTCAACGTCCTCTTCAGTGGTACTAAGCTCCTAATTCCAAAAGACAAGCATCATTAGACAGCTCCTTTTTTTTTACTGTAAATTTTATACTTAAATATCTTGAGCAAAGATCACGTTTCTCCGGCAATGATCCTCAATGTCTTTCGTGCTTTTTAGTGATGATAGAACTCTCCTACTTACATGAAAAAAAAAATGATTAAACAATAATATATTTTATAGAATTACCCTAAAATTCTGGTCGATGATTTTGTTGTTCCGGCGGCAATCCTCGATGTCCAATTCCTCTTCGGCGGTGGTAAGCTCCTCCTAGTTGCACGAAAAAAAAATGATAATGAAAGAACTAAAATTCGTAATAAGAAAAATAAAATTTTATAACACAAACCCGACAAACCCTGGGCGTCGATTAGGTTGATTCCAGCGGAGATTCCAGCGAAGATATTCGCTACCCACCTTAAACATCTGTCATGGGTGATGATGGAACTTCCCTAGATGCATATAACTTTTTTACTACTTATTTGACTATTCATTTAAAAAAAACACATCATGAAATGCTGGACTACCCTCGTAGTTCCGACGACGATCCTCAATATTCAATGTCCGCTTCAGTGGTAATAGGACCCTCCTAACTACATAAGACAACAGGCATGATTTGGCACATCATAAAAAAAAAACCCTTAAATTTTATACCTCACAATCCTGGGGAACAACCTCGTTGCTTCGGCGACAATTCTCGATTTCCAACTTCCTCTTCGGTCGTGCTTCACTATACCCTATCCATTTCGGTGATGTTAGGGATACCGACTCTCCTAGATACATAATATACAGGATTAAACCAATAATTTTTAAAACTTCCATTTTAAAATGCTGGGCGGTATTCTCGTTGCTTCCCTCCTACATAAACACACACACACAAAAATAAATATCCACGACATTAAAAAATAATATGTAGCTTACCCAAGAGAACCTTCTCATGGCTCCGTCGGTAATCGTCGATGTCCAATTTCCTCTTCGGCCTGCAGAGACTAGGTCCAGCAACAATCCCCGTTATCCAATGGTCCTCTTCGGTAGTGTCATGAGCCTATCTAGATACATAAAAACCCATAAATAAATTTAATTATAACGTTCCTGTAAACAAATTTGGTTTCGTTAGTTAGAAGTCGGAAGGTTTTGGGGATTGATAGGAATTGGAAAATTGTGAGAAGAGCTGAAAACATGATAATTGCATACAATGATTTGCGAGCAAATGCTACAAATAACACATAAAACAGTTAGAGCCCTGCGCAGAGGTATAGTGCTATGCCTAAATAACGAGTTTAGATTACGCATTACTTAAAAATAGAAAGGGTGGTCATAATTTAAACTTATGCTTACTTATCCAAAACCTAATCTACGTACTTTTATTTTATCTAGACTTATATTACTACCCAGTTAAACACAGCTAGCATACGCAACTTAACAAAACCAGTGCAGAGTCAAATTTTGGTGATGATACGGTGCGTTATTTGTGTGTGATAGGTGACTCTACAAATTGTGAATCACATCTAGCTTGTAACTACTACAGAACTAAAGAACTATAGCCACGTGCAAAAGTTCTGTGAATTACTACGCCCGGCGATAAATCTAGACTTGTGCACAACGTGCAGGTGAACGAGCTACTGAATACTGATCTTGAAAAAGCAAAACGTGGTCTTGATCCCCCAACCCCCGCCTTTTTTTTTTTACGAATTGCCCGAGGTTATTCACCTTTTCTCGGTGAATGCAAAATATCGGGTCAAACGAGGGGGAATGGCCATATTCCCGAGCTTCCTTGGAAATAAAAATTTGCCCTTCAACATGTCGACCTTCAGAATTATGTCCCCCTACCCTACACTTTCCCTTCGAGAAAGGCAGAATGTGGCACGTGTTATCGAGTATTTAAAGCGGTAGCCTTACCTCTGCCACTCCAACAACATAGTCCGACCTCCGACGCTTCGCCCATCACGTAAATTGTTTTTCACTTGTAAAACTTCGTTAGTCTTCAATAAGTTGTAGTAACAACATACGTGAACATATTAATCCTGTAATATTATAATTCAAGATATATTAGATTTTATAACTAAGTCTATTTGTAGTTGATTATATTACCAAAAGCATTCAAATTCTTCAATTTGTATGACAATGTCATCCATTACTGTGAAAAAAGTTAAAAATGAAAAAGGTTAGAAAGGTAAATAAACAAAAACAATGTACTCCACTTCCCTTACCATTACATTTTACCAAACCATTCCTAACTGGATATCCATCAAGATTTTTTCTCATATTCCTTGTTTTTCTTCTGCAAAACTGCATTCCTAAGTCAACGAACTCAACGAAGTACACAAATTAACTTTTTATTTGCTTGCTATTTGTCTGAAATTTATGTTTTCTTCACTTACCATTTTTTCGATTCACGACAGTAACCTCCCACATTTTGTTCCCCATTTCAATCAACTTTTTTGTTATTCTTATCAGTCTGCACCAAAATGTTACAACATCATAACAAAATAAAATTATTCTCCATCACGTACGGTGATAGATGTAGGTTTCATTTTACATACCTTGATAACTTTTACTTGAAGCTAGATTTAATCTTATGTAGTCGAAGCTTTAAGTGACAAACACAATCTCATAAAGTTTAAATTATCTAAACGATACATACCTGTAGTTTGTAAATGTGAATCCGCTGAGCAATGCTGAGGATTCTAGACGCCCTATTTGCTGTATGTTCCTGTTTCGCAAGACGTCACACCATTCCGCACGAGCGCATCTAAGACAACGTCAATTGGATGGTCACAATCAGTAAAATTTACTTAAGCGTCAGTTGTTTACCAGTAGAAATGTAACTGTCATGGTAGTATGATTTCTTCAGATACTATTTACTAGGTCCCATCTTTCTTAGTTTCCATATGATAGTTTAAGATACTTTATGTCCATAATTAGAGACGTAATTAATCTTCCCGTAAGTATCAAGACCTGATCCTCCCCGCCTGGCAATACCTTTCGACATGGGAATGCAGCCGATCGGGCCGAACTCTCCCTGCAGCATCTAAGTGTCGGAGTCGGCCGCACGGAGAACGTCGGCACGTTGGGAGGCTATGCTAAAACAATTTGATTTTGGAGAAGGGAAGTACAATAAGAAATACTACCTTGCATTATCCAAATTTACCTTTATGTTGCTTCCAGATTGAAAATATGGATAATACTGCAGATGTTCCAAGCGCAATGACCTAAGCGGCAAGACTTCACTCTACCAGATTCCAAACCAAAACTAATGTAAGTCACAGAAGGCAATGCAGACGGAGACAGAAAGCCATCGGCGTGAAATTCACAAAGAAGGTTATCTGCAATAACTGTCAAATGTTAATATATTGTTAGAAAGGAAAAGTTAATAAATTCTGACGTTTACCGTTAATGAATCTGATCGGATCGGAAGGATCGGTGATCCGAAATTCTCAGGACCGAGGCTTTTACATCGGTCTCAACTCATCATCGGTGTCAAAGAGTCCAATCCTTAAAGTAAAAAAATGCGAATATCAGACATGTGCAGAATGTGAGCTCAAAGAAAATATGACAGAAAAACAATTGGCAATTCAAAAAATTGACAATTCTTTAGATAACGACATAATATGCACTTCAATTTGTCTTGGTTAAAATACCTTAACATTTTCAGTTTCAAGTCCAATGCAGCATTTCCAATTTCGACTACACTCAAACCTTACAACGTATTCAGCCTTACTTTAAACAATGCCTATGTTAGGAATGGTGAAACTAACACAAGCGATAATGCTGGCAATCAATTTGAGCAGTTCGCCACATTGCATTTAAAATGCTGGGTTACACGTTTGGCTTCAAGTTTTGTGTGGTTTTCCATGGACGTATCTGCACGATGACACTCGTCATTTACTCAATTTAATGGAAGGCTTCTGGAGGAAAATATTTCCCTGTCCCTGTAATTGGTGCATAAATTTGCAAGACGTTTTTCATTTTAGGTGCCAACATATTTATATAATATTAATCGATGACGTACTTGGTCCAATACAAACTTGTGAAACATAGGCCTAGTCCCTCACATTCTGAAATGGGTAGGTTAAAAACAGAAAAAAAGAACAAAATTTGTTTAATTATTATGATTAGCAGCATCATGCAAAACAATCTGTTGGCTACCTTATGCAGTGTTCATTGAGAACTATCAGACCCAGAGCAGTCGAGACGCGGTTGCCATGACTTTACAAAAAATATACATTTCCTTTTCCAATTGCATTATCGAGGCAACCTTTGCCCGTTTTTGTCGTAGTTTCCTTTCAAACAAAACATAAATTCACATTGTGTTTTTGCAGCACTAAATATAGAAACTTTTCTTTAGTGAGCCTCTAACAAGTAGCTAAAACAATTTCAGGACTTACTTTTTTGCTTTAACAAAATTTTTTCATTGGCAGCTTGTTTACTTGGCTGACGGAAAGGGGAGATAAAGGAGTTGGCATTACCAAGCAATAACAGAAAAGACCTCCCCGATGCAGTAGATGTTAAAACAGCTTCCTACCTACAACAAAAAGAGGTAACAAGAAGTTAACTTCTGGCATATTCTGCTTCCTTGTTGAACACAAAGGCTTTCACCACAGTATAGTGAAAGTCTGTTCTTTGTGAGTATTTTTTTAGGAACACGGAGAAATATACCTGGCAAGAAAGGATCCAGTGCTTGCAGTCACACTGCAGATTGCAGAATATAACACAGTAAAAATGAAGTAATTTTACAATAATTATTACCTATGGAAAACTATTTCCTGAAAGAATAGAAAAATGTGTGTGGATGTAACACATGCTTGTGCAAATCAACCGATTTGTTCATTGATCAAATGCTCACAGGTATTATCATTTGACACAAATTTTGACAAAGGAAGTACAGTGAAAATAACTTGCCGTCCTTATTCCTTAAGGCTCACAAATGTGGAAGTTAAATACATTTTAATTCGGATTGAGTGCGCAATCTGACCCAACCTTATTCGCTCAAAACTATGGCCGCTTTACGTTCGGCGATTGGCACTGTTGCCATGAGTTTTTATTCTTCTTTTTCGGTTCGAATTTTGTTGGGTAAAAACGAACGGACGGAACGGTAGGTAAACAGTAATTGCCTAATTGGGGTATAACCTGCTAATCCCGGTAAAAGGCGTTATAAACCGGGAGTAGAACGGGTTTCTATATTATTTACCCATTTAAAACCTTGGTAGGGTATGGCTTATGCGCTTATGGGCACTACAACAGGGAGCGGAATCGGCTCTTAATTTGAACCGAATTGAATTCTAATACTGAAAAAGTGACCGTAACGCCTTTTGACCCACTTTTTTATTGCA
Organism: Daphnia sinensis; assembly: GCA_013167095.2. Classification (NCBI taxonomy): domain Eukaryota; kingdom Metazoa; phylum Arthropoda; class Branchiopoda; order Diplostraca; family Daphniidae; genus Daphnia; species Daphnia sinensis. Next base: position 6,927,270 of record CM023189.1, on the reverse strand, counting down.
GGAACCCAAATCTCTTGATTCTCAAATGCTCCTGCAAACCCGCACTCTTCGGAAAATTTTCTTAAGGTTATTAATGTTCACGTATCTTCAGCGGGCTTATCTTTCCAAGAAAAACTTCGGACATCAAGAAGTAAGAAAAAAAAGGAACAATTGGACTTGTAATGGGTAGTACCAATTTATTAACACTACAGTAGTGCAGCAGTTGGGATGCTCGAAAGAAAGATATGTATACAAATGAATTGCGACGACAAACGATGTTATGGTACGAATTAAGTAAAACTCGAAAGTTGAAACAATCGATCACGTTTAAAGATTTATATTTATATATATGTATATATATATATATTAAATACCAGTTAGTGCTCGTTGCACCCTAGAAATAAGAACCACACTTACCCCATTTTTCCAGACTGTAAGACACCTTATATGACAACGGAACCAACAAATATGAAGCGACAAATTGACTAGCTGATTAAAACAAATCAAAATGAAATAGCTAGCTAAAACAGTAAGTGGTTTGCATACATCCGTATAAAAATTAAATTATAATATAGTCAATGGTCGAGTCAGAATTGGAGCATATCACAGCAGAAGCAACCGTTACATTTTTTCACGAAGATTTGTGACGCTGTTGATATGCAAGAAGTGAATATAATAGCAATACATAGATTAAGACGAACGACGGAACTGTACCATCGCTCGTGAACTCCAATATACGCGAACTGCGAAAAAGAGGGGCGTTACTATGAATTGGGTGAATAGCCGAGATTTTTGCGTTGCAGGAAAAGGTGGATTTCACGGAAGGAGGGACGTTCGGTGGGTAGACGCCGCCAGCATTCGCACATCAGGTCGTAAATATCGCGAGGGCAGTGCTGCGGTCTCGACAGCGAAACACACGGAGGTGCGCTAGTAAGATTTCCTTGCGCAAAATGCTGCAAATTATCCACAACAGCTTCGTCGCTTAGCTCTTGGTAAGGACGCTGGCGGGCAAGGACCAGTATTTCCCACAGCGTCACGGCAAATGCCCACACGTCACTCTTGGTCGTGTATTTCCCCTAAAGCAAATGGATGTTTACAGTTAGAACACTTTCCATCGTACAGTCCAACTCAGACTTAACAATCTTTGGTTGCTTAATACCTGTATTACGGATTCCCATGCCATCCAGCGAACTGGTAAGCCGATTAGTTGATCCTCTGCGCGATAATAATCCAATCCGTATATGTCGCTGTCTGTACCGAAATCGCAGATTTTGACCTGAAGTCCTTTGCCTACCAAACAGTTCCTGTTTGTTTTCCAGGGTTTTTTTTTTTTTTGGTGTGGGAAATATTGGATTAGTTTCCGGTAACTTGTACAACAACAAGAACAACACGAAGTGAATTTACCTAGCGGCCAAATCGCGGTGAACGAAATTTAGAGACTCGAGGTAACGCATTCCTGAGGCGATCTGACTGGCCATAAATATCAAACTCCCCATTCTGTTGACACAGGAACAAAGAATATATTTAGAAAACATTGTCTTTGTCCCCAAAATGATTTTAATAGGTTCCTACGTTAACGTTTCGTCCGGAGTGGAGAACGTTTTTGATATGTTATTGCGGCTGTCGGACGAGTTGTGGTGGTTATCCGGTCTGAATCGATGCAGTTTGAGAAATTGGTTCAGATCGCCGAATTCCAGATATTCTAGAACGACGCAAAAGGGCTCTTCCGTCGTGCAAACGGCCAAAACACGCGACAAGTGCGGATCGTCCAGAGCTGCCAATAGCTTCACTTCCTGGTAGAATCCCGACCTGTTGAGAATGAGCGAACACACACCGGATATTTGAGGTTAGAAGATGAGAAAAAAAGAAACGAAATCAAAAGCACTTCATCAAACAAGAAGCCAAAGAGATAAAAAAAGAAATGATTTACTTGTCTTTGTCTGACGTGTTGGGAAGATATTTGGCGGCCACAAGTCGCCGTGAAGTGTACACGGCGCTTCCGTATTCGGGAACGTGTTCGGCTTCGGCCTTATAGACCGTCCCAAACGCCCCACTGGCGATGCGTTGGACCATGTGCAATTTGCTTCGTGGTAATTCTGGGATGATCAGCGATTCGGCTCGTGATTTCAGCGCGGACAATAATTCTGCACGGTCGGCAGGCTGCAATAATAGAGGGAAAAAAGATGATGTAAATGAGCCATATGAAACAATACAAACAAATCTCTCGAAAACAGAAATTCAGATTTGTTTCCTATTTCCAGGAATATTATTTTTTTCTAATCGCTGGAATAATTTGACTCGAAACAATACTTTCATAGCTTTTAAACAGCGTGTTGCGTCTGATCACGAGTTATGGAGTGCGCGGGACACGAACGATATCGAATAACACCACGGAATTTGTTTTCAGTTTGACCCACAATTTGCACTGGTTACGATGAGAACACTCTGCAAGGGCACGGAGGAATCTCGTTAGGCCTTTGCGGAAGGGCGTCGAAAAGGTATCACGTCTAGACAATGATCCAATTAGACCTAAACGGAGAACGACCCAATACTTCGGGGTCGTTGGCTTTGCGGCCACGTTTCTTAACTTTCCTGTGGCTTTCGCCAAAAAAAAAACCTTCGAAGTCAAGATCCCAAACTGGGCGCCTCTGACGTAATAAGAATCCGTGGTTGACCATAGACCCCCTATTAAAAAATAAGCTTGGCGCCGCAGAGTCGTGGTTTCCAATCAACAAAGCGCTCGTGCAGATCGCTGGCGTCCTTTAAAGACTCCTTTAAACATTCGTGGCGAAATAGCGGTTTTTATTGGAGCAAATATGAAACCACTTTTCGATGCGTGACGGGCGTAATTTAAATTCTTGAAGAAAATAAAACATAGCGCCCACCAAAAACAAAGATTACTCAAGGCAATGAGGTGTCGAAAGAAATGCCATCAACTGCCTCATCATTTTTAAACCGAACTAGTTGAAACCATTATTGATTCTTCCCCGTCAAGCAATCGGTACACTGCGTATTTTTTTCTTTAAAAGCTCCGGTTCGTGAGCTAGCTGATGTTGGACTTACAATAACGAAGTCATAAATGGGGTATACTTAACCGACATATAGGGCCATCGTAAAAATATGGCCAACGTGTTTTCTTATAGACGCAATCTCCGAGAAGCTTTTAAGCTGTTGCATTCAAGCGCATTTTTTTACGTCTATTCTTCCAAGAGATGGCTTGTAAAATAACGACCATCGTTATCAATCACTGGCGTCCGTCTTCTTACTGTAAATTCGGAAATGGGCCGTTTAACGACTTGAAATAATGATTGGTAAGCAGAGCGTTTCGATCTTCGCCACCTGTCACTCCTACGGTACGATTTTATTCTACGCTAGTTTAACATTTTAGAATTTAAACAACTAAAGAATGTGGAGTACGTTTTCTTTGTTTTACGATTCGTTGGTTGCCATCACTCGATCGAAGTCGTCGAGAAGAACGATTGAATGAATCAGCAGTAAAGACAATCATCGAGAGTAACAAAGGGCTGAAGTTTTGCTGTTCATAACAAACCGACACGAGAACATCAAACAAATGCCCTGGGCGTATGTTTACATTTCACTCCGAATGTGCCCAAAAGCTTTTCAATCTCTGAACGACGTGATCTCGTGACACGATCCCCGTTTTCTTCTATTCTCTTCCTATCGACAATACGAAAGAACTAAATTTTAATGTCAACCTGGTATCTCTACATGTTTGTTTGGAAGACATCTTTCTTAGGCGTGTAGCACTTCGAGCAAGTGGCTTTACCTTGCACGTCAACTTTCTCTTGTCGTCTGATATCGTCACGTCACACGTTACGTAAAGAATCAAGTTTAACTTTGTCTTCTGAAGTGAGTTAGCTAGAACCCATCCAATAATTCAATTCTACTCGGAAAATATTGGGAAATGGCTTCAACCCTGCGGTCGCCACGTCTTTTCTTGAGGCCCATTACGATAATCGGTTTATTATGCTGATAACGTATGTATGCGCGTGGAAGGCAATGGATGGCTGAGTGCTTCATCGCGTGCCGTGCATGTGCATCCATCATTGGGGCCCTTCGTCAATCAATATCACAAAAGATTAAAGCAGATTGCCTGACTTAGGCGCAGGAAAGACGACGTACTCTGGATGTAACTAGCACAATAAAGGGTCCGTTCGGTCCTATCCGGATGTGGCTCGGGCAATCAAACGGCCCGTACACTCAACATTTTCCGAACCGGACGGGGAATTTTTCATGTCTATCTAATTCTACATTAAGGACGTGAGAGCTGACAGACTGTTTTACCTTTTTCAATGGACTGGATTCGCTAATGCCGTTGAAGTGGCCAATTTGATTGTTGTTCTTGCTGCCTCCTAGACGGACGGATGCTGAGGATGCCGAGCCAGTGGTCGTGGTGGAATGAGAAGATGAGGCCAAAGTGTCGATTTCGATGGCGTGCGGAGGCGGCGAAGCGACAGGCAATTTGGGCTTAAGCGGATGATGTTGCTTTTGTAGAGATGGCTGGATTAGTAGGGGTTGATGGGCAGTGCTGCAGCTGCTAATCCCGCTAACATCCGGCACGGCGTAGTCGTACGTATCTGAAACTGAGCCATAAATCGATCAGTGGGTCATTCCAAGTTAAGATTAATGGATCCATAGAACAGTTTCGGCCATCGGCCAGAGTCGTTTAGGGCCAAAGCCAAATAGCTGTTGGCCCATTAAGAACATGTCGCTTATTAAAAAAAAAAAGAAAAACAAAAGGCGAGTTTGATTTACGATGGCAATGCGTCGCGTTCTCAGTTTGTTTCTTTTGTTTTTCTTGTCATTACCTGCGGATGTGTTGGCCTTTTTCAGTGCACCTTCAGTTCCGGCCAGCAATAGAGTGCTGTAGCTGTAATAAGGCGAGAAGCGAAGGGCGTGATAAGGCTCCTGGTACTCGGTTCTCGTCAAGTGGGCACTGGCCGGCGAATGAGGCAGCAAGTATTGGGAGGCCGCGTCCGAGCGCGACAAGTCGGCGCCGATGTTGCCGTACGGCAGCGAGTTGTTTTTGTTGTAGATTTTACCGCGATGGTGTTGCAACAATTGATCTTCGTGATGCTCACCCACAGAGCCGTCCAACAGACGGGGACTGGGCTGACTTCCGACCTGAGAGGCCCAATTGGCTTTGTCCGGCAGCGGACTGCCTGAGAGGCTCTTGCGTTGACGACGTCGCATTATCATGAAAAAGATGGCCGCAGCCAAGAGGAAACTGACGGCCACCAAGACACCGACGATGATTGCCATGTACGTTTGGTTCTCTCTCGTTGGTGGGCTCGTTTCTGTAAAGGAATAATTAATCATTATTATTCATACAAATTAAAATGAACAAGAGAATATTAGAAAAACAAAAGTCTAGTACAAATTACGTTTGTGAAGAAAAAAGAATTAGAACTAGAAGCAGTGGGAATTTGTTGAATTGTTTAACAATTCGAGCATTCGACGAACAGATTGGGTTGACGTTAACCAACAAGAACTTTGATCCCGCTCAACCCCACCATGTCTGAGAATTCCGAACGTTTTTCCAGTTCACGTACTACGCGATTGTTTAACGACCCATTGAAAAACTGTTCCCAATTCGTACGTCTTTTTGTTATTGCCAATAATACGAGAACAACCGGGTTCACGTCGTGAATACTGTAAAAGCAAAAACGATGAACCCTGGTGGCAATGGTCGGATTCAAATGACGTCAGAAGAATGCAACCTTTTTTTTCATTTTGCCCGGCCCTGCCATCGCATCATCTGCCCCTACACATTCAAACCAATTTCCACAAACTGGGCCAGCCAACACCACCATCTCTCATACCTGGATATGCAGTCACACTAATAATTCCAGTATTTCTTTTTTTGTTTACTGCTTCTGCAAAGGTTTTTATGAAGCTGGAACGCTACAGGCATAAAGATATGATTTAAAAGTTGGCCCACGACGAAGAGACCCAGATGTGAAAAAAGAAGAAACTGGAATGGATCCTGCGCCTTATATTCTGATTTGACGAGAATGAGAACGAAAGAAGAGACACACAGCCGGATGTCGCCTTCCTTCAAAATCGTATTTTTCTCTTTTGAACGCAGAGGCTTCCATGCATTTCCAAAGAAAAACTGCTCCAACGATTATGGTTTTTTAAATGACTATGGGGAGTGAAGGAGGGCTGCTTGGCTGCCACTCACGCCACTGGGCGAGTTCGACGTGTTTCAAACCGGAAAAAAGAAAAGAAACACGAAGCGTGACACGGGGAGGGTTATGGAAATGGCTTTGCGTTCTATATATTCATATGGCCGACGCTGTGTCTTTTTAGGCTGAGGTAGAAATAGACTACGGGTCTGCTGTTCGGCATGTTAACGAAACGAAAAGTTTTTTTTCCCTTAAAAAAGAAAGGGAAGCCCAATATTATTTTTCGAAACTTCCTTTTTTCTTTGTGTGTGTGTGTGTGTGTGTACTAAACTTGTGGTGTTCGATTCATTCGCCATGGTATGAAAGGCGTTGATTGGTAATTTGAGAAAACAGATCACGCCTTTCTTAAAAAGTTTGGTGTGTTCGTTACCGTTGGTTTGATCCGATGAGCCGGCGTTGATCCCGACTTCGTGACCGGTTGGCGGGAGTGGCAAATTGGAGACGGGAGGATTGGGTGGGGCGGCTGGCGGAGTGACGGGACTGCCATCCACTTCGGTCGTGTAATTTCTGGCGGCCACTTCAGAGCGGAAAGAGACCTCGCTGATGAGAATCCAGCGAGCCGGAGGAGCCGGGAAAGACAGACGCAGTTTGACGTAGCGTCCGACTCGGTGGTGCAGCTTAATACTGATGTTGCGTGAATTCTCAAATATGCGATCCTCGGGAGGTCGGTAGATGATTGGCTCACCAGGGTACACTTGTCCTCCAACGCTGAAATGCACTTGCATCTCAGAGAAAATCTGAAATGATTATTGAAATTGTGAGTAAAAAACGAGGCTCTTTTTCGGGTTGCGTTGAAACTTGTCAAATGGCATGTCATGATTCATTCATCCTGCGGTTCTAATCGTACAGGATTTTACGTTGGTAATCAAGATTCCAATAAAAAAGAAATGACTATTTATGGAATGCAAGTGTTTTGTGTTTGGTTCTTTTAAATAGATTCTGATTTGACGTTGACGTTCACGGATGGTGTTGAAAAGGTCTTGGTTATTTATTTCGCTGTTGCAAACTGTTTGATGGAAAGAATATGACCCTTACCTGAACATCTTTGGTGAACTGGTTATTGGCGAAGATACTCAGCGACGTGAAATCGCGCACCGTATCGAACTCGAAAACGATCTCGACGGGTTGCCCGTTGCGCGAGTCGTTACGCCATCCGACCCAGCCTTCAACGGTCGATCATAAAATGCACAAAAAGAAAAAACGAAAAGGCCATGAAAACGATGACGGGAAATGTCGGGACAAGAAAACTGATAGTTGGCATAAATCTTTACCTCGATCTTGGTCGTAATAACTGGCTTTGAAATTGTCGGGACCGAGTTTGCCGTCTGTCAACTGGCCCAGTCCCTGGCGCAGTAAAGAGCCGTCCCAGATGCCGTCATACGAGGCATCGTAGAATTGCCAACCGGCTCCTCGCTGATCTCCCTGCGGCATCTGATAGCTGGCAATTCCCTCAGACCTTCAAAGGAGAAAAGAAAACCCACAACACGTCTGACATTACACATCGTGAATGGACGGTCGGCTATAGCAGTGACATTTGCTTCACGGCTTTATTATATGACGTAGTTAAATGAGACAAAAAAATATTTTTAGTGCAAAATGAATGCGTCTCTTGCGAGATGACAGGGTCTTATTACGTACCAAGGGCAGCCATAAATCTCGACTCGCATGCAAACCGTTCGCCTGTGATGACTGTACGGGAAAAATCGCAACTTGCGGGCGATCAACACCGGATCCAATTCACGCTTCTCGGCCACGTACGTGTTTGTATTTCCCGCGATTACCTGCAAAGGGAATTTACAAAAATCATGATTAGTACAAAAAAAAATGAAGAAAGCTTTAATCATCTTTAGTTCTTTGATTATTGAATTAGCGGGACGGCACTCTATTCGGGGGCATTAGCAAAACATAACAGCTGACAAAACGCTGATTTATTTCACACGAAGGATTGCATATTTAAATACCCGAAAGTAACGGAAGCCACCCACTTTGAAATATTTACAAGACAATCGTCCAACTAGTTAAAAAAGAAAAAGATACGGCTTGAGGAAAGAACGCAGCAAATATGTAAATCATTTGGAAACGAATTTCGCCAAAGAACGTGTCTCTTGGTATCTTTCAAAAAACGATAATCACGACCGTGGAATTCAATCTCACTTTGATCGTCAAACAGTGAACATAGTCCTACATCTCGGGGCAATGCGTACGTTCAACAACGAGAATACGAAAAAAGAACATGGGATGTACAAGATTATTGATCGTGCTAGGCCCTCCCGAAGGTAAATAGCTATACAAGAATCGATGCCTCGTTCGCTTCTGTTGATTGGCGGCAATACATTCTTTCTTCCCTACACCCTTATTCTCATTTACAGCTCATCCCTGTTGTATACCGGGCGAAAACAACAATCGACGTCGTCATCAACGTCGAAAGCAGAGGCGCTAACATAAAAAGAAGTCCAAACTTTTGTTGCTTGTTGATGATATCCCCCCTTATTACCAGCGATTGGGTCAAAGTTTTCGGGATACGCCGAGCAACTTCGTTCCAAAAAGCGGGAGAAAACTGAGCAACACACGCAACTCTTCCGTCATCAATCCAGCGAATCAAGTTGTGTGATGACGTTGAGAAACTCACAGGGTAAACAAAGTTCACCCAGGCCTTTATCCAAACTCGTTCATATTCAAAACATTCAATAGAAATCCGAATGTTTTTATCTTTCCATAACGTTATTGAATTGTTTCTAATTTCTTTTTTTGCGGCGCTATAAAATGCTTTCTCTTTAATCACGTAAAAGCGTTGGCTTTCGGGAGATGACGTGTCACTCACGCACCCTTTCCTTCAGCTTTCTTCGATCTATATTTTTTTCTTGCGTCTGCCGAGCGCTGGGAATTCCAAAACAGAGTTGATTGGCTTTTCGGGGCATGTAAAGGGATAAATCAAGGCCGTCCTTTTTTTTTTTGATTCATTAGCCAGCTTGTCTCGGGCCTGTATTACATCGCAGCTTCACTCTCTGTCTTGTATAACTTTTCTTTAACGTAACAGCCGGGAGGGTGGATGCCATTTGACGTTGACATCTCTGGCATCTCTACACGAAAAGGGTTTAAGTTCTCTGACTATATAAACACGCATTGCTCCTATGACTAATGGCGTTGAGAGCGCTCTGCGAGATAGATCAGACATTTCGTGTAACAAGGCAAATATACACTTAACTGATTTTAAATTAAAAAAAAAATGTTTGTTAGTTTACGATTATGATTGCTCCGTTTTTTATTTCTTGTGTTTGTCGTGGAAACGATTTCTGCGTGACGTTGAGTTTGAAACATTTCCACCCCCACTTATCCTGCCGTATTTCTACACCCCTCCATCCCGTTAAAGAAAATTATTCCAAACTTCCGGTTGTTATTCTTTCCCCTGTTGTGTTAAGGTTTTTGAGAGACCCCCGAAAAAAGATAACACGAACTTGGCTCTTCTTGTTATTTCTATTTTATCTAGTTTTACTTCTTTCTTTTGCTTTCGTGTTAGGCAAGAAAAGCAGGTAAAAAAAAAAGAAAGAAATAATGCGTCGATGGTAACACAGTCTTCCTTCGAGATAATTATATACACAGAGAGCTATTATAAAACACACCTGTTTTGTTATGACTCCGAAACGGGCACATTGTATATAAATCAGGACCGCTGTCCAACTTCCTTTTACCCTCATTTCTCCAATACGATTAAAACTTCTTCCCCTTAATTTTTTTTAAAGTGGCCAAAATGTAAAAGACAATTTATAGATTTAACTTTTTTGAAAAAAAGAAGGCCCTTAAAAAATGCGAGAGGAGATGCGCTTGGTTACGTCAAAAAGCCTTCAAACGTTGAACGAGTGGATGATTAAAGAGCTGGAAACAAGCAGCTGTGTAACGAGGCAAACTGTTGACGAGGATGGTACACTGATTAGCTCTTGGCTCTGCACAAACGGTAACGTAGAAGCTACTTTCTAGCTAAAAATCGTGCCCGTTCACAAGCCCGGCCGTCTCACAAAAGCGGACGTGTGGAAAATGGAAGACGACGTAGATGGATCGCGTCCATCGGTCCGAAACAAACGCATTTACACAATTTAGCAAAACGATGTAAATCGTGAATGGAGAAGGCTAAATCCCGAATTCGCTTACGTATTCAAACATTTGGAGAGTAACAAATATCGAATAATGTGCCTGACACTTGTACAAAACGAGCGTATACAATAAACCACGATCGTTAGGCGTTTGATTCTAAACCGTACGAAAATAATTTTTTTTTTTCAACACGAAATTCTACAGACATCCATCATCGCCAACCACGAATATAAAAGCCTATGTCAGTTGGTGAGAAATGAAAAAAGAAAAAAACTTGTTTCCCAGTGAGAATGACGATGACCGTACATATATCCGTGTTGTTATTTAAACTTGATTTTAATTTCTTTTTTTTTTTCGGTTGAGAAAAAAAACTTGTGATTTGAGTCAGGACAACCGCGTAATAAGAGACGACACACACACAAAAACAGGACGGCTGTCGTTTTTTTTTTCTTGTCTAACTGTCACTAGACAATGCACGAAAGCCCCGTTCTCACGAGCGGCTCGATTTGACCGTTAACAATGAATCCCGCGTGAGAGTCCCAAGGCGTAGCTTTTAACACTCGCATCTCCCCCCCATTGACTGTTCCATCGCAATTCTATACCGAGTATCATACTACCCTTACATTTTGATTATTATTTTTTAAGGAAACGTAGAATCATACGCAGACTAAGGTGTGACAGTTGGCGTTTACGAAGTCTTTTTAAAAAGGTTTGATGATTATATCACGAGATATTCAACCGGACGAACGAAGAGATTTGTTTCACAGTTAGGCAAAGCAAAAAAATTTCAAAAAAAAAAGGAAGAGTAGCTACCGTGTTGACAACAAGATGATCGTTCTTTAATGAAGTCGTTTCCGCTTCTCATCCCCGCCCCGTTTTGTTTAGAAAAAAAAAAGATCTAAAAGGGTGGAGATGGACTTGGCATTAAACTGCACATGGCATAGAAGGAGAAAAAAAAAACACAATCATCAACGTCGGTAGAGTTTTGGAATTCTTAATTGTCCGACCAAATGCTGCGCTATACTTGCCACGTCAATAGATCCAACCGTTCCCTTATTTTCAAGATGCCCGTCTCTCTTCCTGTGTGCGTGACGCAACTGCACGCCAAATAATTATACACGGGAGCTATAACGTCATGTATAACTAAGAAAACTTGGGGAGCTGTTGCACGTCATACTCCAAAGTTCCATCTTTGCACGGAGGGATGAAACGAAGAATAAAAGGCGGGGGGGTTGGGTGTTGTATATAACAATCAAGATTGCGGGGTAAGAGAGAGGTGAGTATATAACAAACGAAATAATAATTTTCCCGAGATTGCGACCCTGACGGTATTGTATATCGTAACGCTGTACATAATCACGTAGCGGCTTCTTGTCCTAGTTCTATTCTTCTGTTCGTGTACATGTCGACGTTACCCCCCCCCCCCTTGCCTTTTGTCACTAGCGTGAGTTGCAGCAGCCAAGTGATGAAGAGAGACCCGCAAGAAAAGAAAGGAAATGAGGGGATGTTAACAAAAGAGAGAGGAAGTTCCACGGCCTTTTCTTAAAGCAGGTCATGACAATCAAAAAAATAAAATTATTTAAAACAAAAATTGATTAGGAACGTATGGCACGGTAGAGCTCTGTGTTAAAACAATTGAACGAATGATTCAATTAAATTTACCCTTCCTCCCCATTATTCTGTTGGCTAATGGGCATTAAACGAAAGAAGAACGTGAACGCCCCTTATGGGAAATGAGTAATTGCGTAACGCACTTACCTCTTCGCTTTTGGTGTCCTTGTAACGCACCCATTTGGCCAGCGATTCCCTCCAGTATTCAAGCAGAAAGTGCTCGGCAAATTCCTGCCCTTGGCCGTTGCCGAATCGTCCTATCGAACAAGAGAAATGTTTGAAAATTAAAAGAGAATCATCCCTGTTTTCCTCCACCTACACCCTGTTCACTGCCTTGACATTCTCGATTGTTACGCACGTTTACGATTCACCAGTGTTTTCTTTTAATTAATTATTTATTTTTTTTTCTTTACCTTGGGTCTCGACGGCCGTGATGACGTGGTCCGTCTTCAAATCGATCTCGAGCCAGTCACGAGGCTGATGAGTGGCCTGTTGGCGAGGACACCACGCTCCTCCATTTCTCTCGACACGCACTCTACGTCAAACGAAGAGAAAAAAAAAACAGAGAATACGCTATTAGCCTTTTGTTTGTTTTGAATTTTTGATGCGTCGAAAATTTTATCACGAGGCTCTGCTGGCCGACTAGACCCGAAATCATAACAGTTGGCAGCTCAGCTTTCTATCCCAGAAAATATAAGATATAGCCTTGCGCTAATGGACTCGAATCACGAGACGGTCTGCTCAGTTTTATCGGAATGAAATATACAAAACGATGACGTGATTGCGAGAAGAGTTTAAACAGCTTGTAATCAGCCAAAAGATATTTTCATGAAAATATATATCTTTTGTAGAGAAAAATGGGATCAATAAAATGCTGTTAGAGTTCATTGTTGAGAACAAACGCTGATTTGAATTTGAATTCATTTTGATCGGTTTGAATTGAAAGCTAATCGTTATTAATTGGAATACGAACAAAGATCCTCTAGCTTTCGTTATAGAGTCATGGCAAAAAAACATTCAATCATCGGTTGCTAACGCACTAGTGTCCAACGGGAGCGTTCGCCCGCAACATCTGGTTCATGTCAGGCAGTGTGCCAATTAGCAACCGATTCCCGCCTGTCAAGCATCCCACCATTGAGACTAATTAAAAGAAGCAGCGCAAAACATCAAGTTTGATGGATTCCCGCAACTTTCACGAGAGTAATACGATGACGTAACACGACAATCCCCCTTGTCTGGTTTTGATAAAAAGATACAAGTCCTATTTTCCTTACAAGAAAATTGAAAAATCCCAATAAAATTCAGGATTCCCTTCCATCATCCGAGCCGATGGCCGTGAAATTTCTCCACTCAGAATATTAATATTATTATTTTCAACTGGATTTTTCGTAAAGTTTTTTTTTCAGATTATGGCAATGTCGGATCAGCGAATAATAAAACTCAAAATGCAAATTTAAAAAATCCCCATATTGAGTCAGGGGGGGGGGGGGCATACCTGGCATTGTGTGGGCCGACGCTGGCACCGTCGAACGAAGAGCTGGCGGCGATGTCCTCGTCACGAATGGCTCCCGATTCCATGCCCAGGGCACCGACGCATTGACCTAATGGAGACAAGAGATGCAAAGGAGGCGATGGAAAAAGAAAAAAGGAAAATGAATTTACGACGTACGTATAAACAAAAAGAAGACAGCACAAAGTAAAGCCATAAGTTGAGATGCTATACGCATTACGTCATTAAAATAAAAAGATTTGCCTATTCTTCTGGAAAGCAGAAAACAAAAGCCGGATTTTCGGCTCGTTATTTGAATTTCGCTTCACAATGGAAGGCCAATTTCACTTCGTCTTTTGTCTCTTTCTTTTTTAATTTCTCAAATTGTTACAGATGTTTTCATTGCGTTTCGGCGAGGTTAAGGCACCCTAACATCTCGAGACGGGAGAATAAGAAAAGAGAAAACGCAATCAGCGTGTTTAATTGAAAGAGGTTGAAAAAAAAAAATACAAGAGCCCGAGATGAGTCAGAGATACTGACCTCCTCGGGCCTCATCTTCTAATTACGCTCTACATTCAAAAAAGTCCACGGTCGTTGTACTAATTAAATAGACAAACTAAGAAAATGACTCCACAACAATCTATTCTAAACAGAACAAAAGGCACCATCTTCATCCCCCCCCCCCCTCACAAATGAAAAAAAAAATGCATTCGATTTATTTGCAACGGACGAGACGTGTCACTCGTTCAACATGTCGCTAAATTACGTACGCCCCTCATCAAAGTAACTGAACGCGTTAGTCAAGTCCAATCAGCGTCAATTAAGACGCTTCCCTCCTGCAAAAGCTAAAAATATATGTACTGAAGTTCGCTTACTTGTATCGAGGGCGGCTGCTGGACCGAAGGCGGCCATCATTACGGCAAGGGCAAACATCGTCACGCCGCCCACTGCCAATTCACGAAAGGGTCTTCGTGCGGCGCACTCCATTACGGCTCCGACGGGGGCTAACCGACGTTGCAAACGCCAGAGTTCTTTTCCCCGTTAACAACAGCTCCTGGAAAATAGAAAGACAAATTGCAACGTTAATTTATACTTTGCCATTCTACACCATTCCCTTCATTTTCAATCTGCACAATTCATAACGCACGTGAAAAGAGGGGGGAGTGAAATTGGTACACAAAAGGGGGTCACTGATCTTTGTGTTATCAAACAAACTTGGGACCGTGAACCAAATGGAGAAAACTTAAGATATCATTGGGTATTCATTATAAAGTTAAGAGGTGCTATTGAATAATTTTTTTATTCTTTTACATCGAATTAAAAGGGACTTTAAATGAGGAACACAGGTGAGCACGTGAAAAGAAGCTTTTCCTGCTGTTTCTGTTCCCCCCATTTTTAGTTTAATACTTTCAGAATTGGAGCTGTGGCTGCCAGGCTACGACATCAAAACAATCGATCCTAATCACGATGTGAGAAAGTCCTGTTATACCTTCCACGACACGTGTGGTACGCACGTAACCCCCAAAGGTAGACCTAACTTTGAAAAAAAAAGAAAGGACGAAAATATCCATTTAGGCATAACAAGCTCATTGGCAAATGTATGGATTCTGACGTAAAACGTGGGACGAAAATAGCAAGGATCGATAACGGGGTATGCATAGTAGTTTTGCATGGAAACAGCACGAAGATATCGATATTGATTGAAGAGTTTTTTTTTCATTTTTAGACATCACACAAACACAAAAGTGTATGGGACTGCCGGTCTGGCAGATGTGTTTGTATTCGAGGATCTATACAAAGTCCCCCCTCCCCTCTTTTTTTGTTGTTGAAGAACTTTTACTGGAACAACTTCCGTTTTGAAGAGCCCCCACTATATATCAAGCAAAAGTTTGGAAGTGTGTTCCACTTTTGATTCGTACTTTTTGATATCGATACAAGGACCGGCGGCGATGTATAAGAGCGCCCCCCTTTATCATAAATCGAATTCACATGGAACTGGAAAAAAGAGAAACTTCAAAATTCTCATCACACTATAGAAAAAAAAAGGGACGAACGTGATTCAAAGAAACAAAGCAAAGTGATTCCTCTCTTTTCTTTTCTTTTTAAAAAAAGAGCTCATATCAACTGGATCATTTAACGGGTTGAATATAGAAGAGAGAGAAGGAAATAATGCGGACCGGTGACTTTTGAAGAAGGATTTCAAGAGCCTAAAGTCGAAATATATGGCCAGCTTATTCTAATGGCAGACTGGGGAGGGAGGGAACACGACACATGCAAATCCGTTTTGAATAGTTGAAACCAGGAGGGGCCCTTTGAGCGGAAGAGCTCTCGAGAAGAAGAGATATGTGTACACGGTTGAATCGCCTTCACTTATATATACATATGCGTAATTACATGTACATATTATGCATACGCTGTGTATGTGTGCGGCGATAGACACAAACAGATAGGGCACGCAGAATAAAAAATTGAGGCCACCAAGCGGATTATACTGGTGGGGGGGGGGGGAGTTCTCTCCTATTCATTCAGCTCATTAATGAAAGCAAAAACACACGCACTGATGCAAACTTTTTAATTGCTAACCTCCCCAATATTTTTTAAAGATGAAAATCTGGCAGAAACAAAACGTTTCATCATTTCAAAGAGGATTTTTTTTTACATGAGTGATCCTTGATGATGAATTAAATTAAATATGGAAAGAATACCGATCCCGGAGTCGTACAACAATAGCGGTACTGAATAACGAGTGTTAAAGTTGCTTCTCTTCACTCACTTTCTCCCCACATCCTTGGGATCTACTTGCGCGTGTGTTATTCGAGAGGGGACCCTACCATGGATTTAGAAGCGCCTTACATTTATTTTTTTTTTTTCCTATACTGAATAGAACGTGCAGAGGCTGTGAGTCCGTCTGTGAGAGCCGGAACATCTGACGTGCGAAGGGCTCGAATTTTTGTATAGAAGGATCGGCAGTCCTATTATCGTTGCTCCTATCCGGCCCTCCTTCTGTGCACGATGTAGACTATTGTATACAAGAGTTACGCGCAATGGACGGACCAATTTTTTTGCTTTTCTATGGGGTCTTGGATGTGAAATAAGAAGTGGACAACCGCATCTCATGAACCGCCTACAGCTTCAACAAGCCTGGAGGTGCTGAAGCTCAGCCATTTATATCCTTTGATAATAAAGCAGCGATGAAAAGAAATCGAATAAGAAAAAAGGGGAAGAAGGACTCTATAGTAGGAGTTTAAGGGAAATGGATACGTCGATGAAGGACGTTGGAGAGCAATTGCAATGTTTCGATTCAAATAAAAATGTGAATTTCGGTTTGCATTCACAATTATTCAATTTCTAACGAGAAAAAATTCCTTTAAAAAATGTTCAACATCGTTCACCCTCTTCTTGCTTTAAAGGAAAAAACCCCACCAACAACTGGGAAATTTTTGTGTTCCAGGCCGGTCATTATTTATTGACAAAGAGGGGCGTAGACGAAGGACATTCTCGTGTTACTCTTGAGCCTCTCTTGATTGATCCAAACAGACCTTCACACACACATAAAAATCGCCCCTTTATTTTTTTTTTCAATAAAAAATAAGAAAAAAGGGGGAAAGAGGAAAAAAAAAAAACAAGAGAACGTCGGCGGAGATGTCTATCGGGTCCTGTTCATCGTTTCCCTTGGCTGACTTCTCATAATTTATTCCACGTACATGAATCTATGAGTATACAAACACCGACATGTACACCTATATCCCCCTTTAAAAAAGAGAAGCCTCTCGTGCATCTGGTCCCCCTCATTTTTCTATGTGTGTCTGGAACGTGGTAAGAGTCCAGCGAGGTCGATGGAAATTGAAACGCGCGCGACCCATGTCAACTTAAAAGATTCAGTTCGGATTAAATAGTCCCCCCTCTCTTCTATCCTCTCTTTCTCCTTTTTTGCGGTGTAGGGAACATCGAAAAAAGATCCGTTAGGATTTTTCTTCCATATTTTTGTGTTATCCCCCCACGAGTTCTCTGCTGCGTGTCGTCGTATCTTCCGATGACGTGCCAATGAATATTCCACCCCGTTCGTACATAAACATTTTTTACATAATCGAAGGAACCCTTTCCCCCCACTTTCTTGGCTGTCGAGATCCTTACCTATTCGGCCAGCTGGCCCCGTTGGCCCCGCAACCAAACAAAGTCGACGTCTATGGCCGTTTTCTTTCTCAATTTGACGTTGAACTTGATCGACATGATGTCAAGAGACTCGAGACACATCGTCGATTTAAAACGGTACCCTCTGTGTGTTACAGCTCTGCGTTTTATGTCTGTGCTCGTAGACGTACCTCCCCCTCCGCCACCCCATTTTTAAAATAGATCGTTAAACCAAGCGATTAACGAACACATACGCAACAACGTTTTCCCATTGGAACGCGCATGGAAGCTTCGAATCAGCTTTAATCAAAAAATGTACTACTCGTATTAAATTGAATGTAATAAAAAATCATCGGGCCACCCTATATATTTTGGGCCTGAGAAAAATGGTGCCTTTCCTATTTACGAAAAGGGCATTGGAGCAGCAGCTGACTCCATCGAGTGCAAAATTGTTATTCTCTCTCTTTTTGGGGGGGAGCGATGAATAGAGGAGCAATACAAAAAAAAATCCTTCGGCACAATACATTTATATGGATAAATAAACACAAAAGAAAAGGTGTGGAGGCCGGGGGAGTGCGTTACAAAAGCAGAGAGAGAGAAAGAGCGTTGCTTTCACATTTTCTTCACCTACACCCGTGACTTTGACCCTTTCCTGGCCTCCCCCCTTCTCCTACATCTGTAAAAACATGCACGAAAGGAACGAGGAAAAGTTGATAATTTTTTTCCCCTTTAACTTTTTTTCGTTTAAATCTAGATAAACACGGACGCAATGATTGGGAAATATTCTTCCTGAGATTGAGTTTCTCTATTTTTCAGAAAGGAGAAACACACACGTCCACGTATGGATCACGAAAAATTGCACGCAAGTCTATACGAAATGATGCGGGTTTTCATCACTACCTTCCCAATCACATCTACGTTTGTTTTTTTCCTATTCCCCCTTCCATGTTTTGTTTGTAACGCACCTACGTGTTTCTTTAACATTTCAATGCCATAAATCGAAAGAGTAAAACAAACAACACTTGGACTTTAATCGAATTTTCAGTTCGAAATCCCAGAAATGCTAAACAAAAAAGAGTGACACATCAAACGGGAATACGTAAACCAGCAGGCACGTAGCATGCGACCGAGAATACCCGTCTGATAACACCGGTGCCAAGACGTCAAAAAATCTGATGTTTCAAAAGTTTTTTTTTTTTTTTTTATGCGCACCGAACCGCATTTACTCGGAATCCATTTGGAAAGTGAATACTTTTGTATACGTGTGGCATTATGATTCGAATCAAAATAGAAAGCCAAACAAACAAAATAACATGAAAAAAAAAAAGACTTTATCCACATCTTTGCTATAGTACTTTTCAATTTCTTATTTTTGTTTGTTTCTGAAAAACCTGCGTCGACTGGAAAAATTGATCAACGCGACAACAGTTTCACACAGTCCCCACCCCCCCCTTTAAAAAATTAGGCATTTGCAATTGTAATCAACAAAAGGAAAAATGATTTTTTGAAATAATGGTCAGCAAAATCTATTCTCGTTATTGTGGCCAGTCACAAAAGGGAAGCTGGTGTGGAACTTAATGGAGCGTGTAACAACAACTCTCTGGCAGAGGGAAGATAATAGCCCGAAAACGATGAGATATTATATTCTTACAGTGCCAGACAAGTCTTTGAAATAATATACATCTAGGACCTCTGCGACCAAGTCTAGGGTAGAAAGACGAAATAAATTAAGTAAAAGGAGGGCAAACAAAATAAAAAAAGCTTTTTTTTTTTCTTTTCTTTAAAGGTTGCTAAGATGAGAAAATGGAAGGGAGTTGTTGCTTTCGTATATGTTAAGTGCTAAGAAAAAAATGGGGGGAGAAATCTACGAAGAAAAACTCAGCAGAGTGTGAGCAGGAGTTTTCCAGGGGGGTTGTGAAAATGCTCTACGATTTATGACGTCCGCATCGAAATTTATTAGACTTTGATTCGACTGCTTTAGTCGGCACAAGAAAATGAACCCTCTTCAAAGACATGGTAATATGCCTTCTTTAAAGAAATAATAAATAATGAATTTTTTTTTTTAAGCGAAAGGCCAAAGGGAGAAACGTGAAAGTTCATTAGGCAAAACCAAGACCCTTTTTTTTTCTATTCGGTTCAACTAGTGATGAGGAGAGGGGGGGATATATACACACAGAGACAATTCTTTTTTCCCCTTCTTGTTTTGTTTCAAATGTTAAAGTTAGGAAAAATAGGCGGCATGATCGTGACACCGGAGAGATGGGCGGGGTCGATCCTGATGCCAAAAAAGAGAAAACTGAGACAGAAAAAACACAAGAAGGAGATCAGCGACCTCATTTTTCATCTGAATGAATCGTCTGTTATGGAGGGGAGGAGGCCTTTTTTTGCGAAAAAATTCATTTAAAGTTCATTAAACTCCTGCAAAATAGGGCGGAGCTGCAACGCAATTTTAAATCCCCCAGCGCATCTTCTTTTCCCGCATTTTTTTTTCAAAAATTGATCGATATCGATTACAGACCGAAACAATTCAATAGTACGGCCCTAAATTCTTTTGAAAAACATTTCACTCTTATTATTCTTTTAAAAAGATTTGAGTGGAAATTAAGACGAGCAAAAAGTTTAGAACTGTAAGTGGAGAATTGAGTTTAAAGTTTCCACAACGAAACAAAAGACGGTCGGGCTGCTCACCACGAAAAAATAAGAGAATCAAATGGGAAATAGATACCGTTTGAGCTCTCCTCCTTTAGCGCGTTGCTCTCGGAAATTCCTCAATCTCTTCACGTCTTCTCGCTGTCAATGCGTTGCGACTCTTCGGCATACCCTCGCCCAGCTGCAAAGTTCACCTATCGAAATAAAATTTTTAAAAAGAATTAAATTTCATTGTTTTTTTTTCTCCGGATATAAACAAAAACAAAGGTAAACTCGTTATAGCGGTTTTTCACCATCATTTTCGCTTTGTTTATGCCTTTCGAAAGATTGGCCCGTGCGATGAACTCATGCCCAATAAATGTTGAAAAATTTCAAAACGTTTATTATCGCACTAAAGAATTCATCTTGTGCGGTCCTTTGCATTTCACTTTCTTACCCGCAATATCTGCCTGTTTGATATTCCATCCCCGAGTTAGGACGTGCGGGACAAAGATCGCACGAACGGGAGTAATAGGAACGGGGATTAATTAAGCAGCCATATGAAATCAACTCGCATCTTTTTTTGTTTTTACTCCCCTCGAAGAGTACCAGCAAAAGTAGATAAAACGTAATCATATATTCTGAAACCTTTTGTTGTTTTTTTTTAACCCTCCGCATATAAACTCCTCCCTTTCAATGTTGCAGTTTTTTTTTTCAAAGCTAGCGGACGACGAAAGCCACAGAGGTTCATCCCCCTCGGTCATCCGATCTCAATACAAACACTGAGAGGGGGTAGGTGGAGGGGGATAAATGAAGAAGGGTATAGGATTTACTATATATACTGGCATATCTGCATGCTATATGGGTTAATTTACGAACGACAACAAAAGTATTCGACCTTCTCTTTCACCGCCTTGGCCGCATTTTGGAACACCATGGAACGCCGAAGAATATTAGAAATTTGTAACGCTACGATTATTAAAAAAGCAAAAAGGATAGAAAGCCCAAGTTTATACCACCCACAGGCAACTAAAACTTCGTGGAGGTATCGGGATTTATTTGTTAAACATTTTCTCGGCCTTGTTTTTTTTTTGTATCGAGCCAACGTCGGTGGCCTTCGTTCTTGTGAGAATAACAGCACCGGTGCGTATAGTTACACAGTGTCAGAACAAGGGCACACGAAAAAAAAAGCTGATGAGAGATGACTGGCGTGTCTACGAGGGACTATGCTAAAGAGGGGGACATCTGGTCTTAAGCGCCGACGTGATGGCTTTGTGACGGCCGTCATCTGACGAGAAAGCTCTTTAGAAACTAGAGTGATGTCATCCCAAGTCAATCAAAGAAGCGGGCAAACGGATTAAAAAGGACAATCCCACTTAGATTTTTTTTTTGCTCTTAAAACTTTCCCAGCCATTCTAAACAACTTCACAATGTGCCATTTGCTTTTTTAAAAAAATTTCAATTATAGACTGGGCCTTTTAAAAATTTCAAAAAGAGATAAAATGTATGGGGAAAAAGAGGAGAGAAACAATGTCACGAACAAGATGTAAAAATCCATTATTCTACTCACATAACGCCTGTTTGGAAGAGAGAGAGAGAGAATGATAGATTGATGGAATGGGAATCGGAAGACAGCGAAAGAAAAAAAAAAGAGATGGATGAAAGTTGATTTATGATAGCCGTTCGTTTTTTTTCCCGCACCGCTCACGCCACCGTTCACCCGTTGACTGATGGATCACGCAGCCCCGTTCACCACGGTGCAAAAAACCTCTCTCCACATGGCTATCTCGCCATCGGATCTGTCGTTGTGGTTTGGGCCGTGATCAAATACGGGATGACGAATTCGGCACGGCCCTCTTGATTGCCGCTATTCACATTGTTCGTATAACGTAATAATTTAAAAAAAAAATCCCAGCGGAACTTGCGTGAGTCTTAAAAAATATGTTTTCTTTGTTATTGTTTTCACCGGGGATTGTTCAATTTGCATGCCACAAAAATTGAGAGCTAATGGGTTTTCCATTAAATCCCACCAAAAAAAATACGAGTTTTGCCGGATTTTTGGAAAAATTATTCAAAGAAAATTTTGAAATACCCAACCGACCCAGTTCGTTTGCATTTTTTTAAGGACGTTTGACAAGAAGACAAAAGGCCGCTGGTATAGTCGTACCCAAAAAAAAAAATTCTATATCTAGACCAGTAATCAAATTGTCTTCCTCTTCGTGATTTAACCGCAGTCAATTAAAATTTAAAAAATCCAGAGACAGACGAGAAAGGCCCTCCCATTTCAACCGTTTCAATTATACGTAGCACGAAATTATAGGAAAGAAACCGAACGTGAGGACCGGACTCTTCAAACTTCTTCTGCTTCATCTGCGTGTTTCGTTATTTACATTTCCCTTAATTTTTCAGTGTAATTTCAAACGAATATTTTTTTTTTCTTGCTACATTCACTGCCACCGGCCGGATTACTCCGGCCGCCTCGTTTGTGGTTTGTTTTTTTTTTGCTTGACGTCCTCTTAGTGTGTGGATAAAGCGTAACATGTGTGCAAGCCATAGAGAGTTTGCCTTTCCACCCCATGTGACAATATGCCTGGTTGGGGCGGCTTTGACACGCGAAACCCACGATGTTTTTCAAGAAAGGCCAGCGCACAAAAGGGAGAGAAGCCACATATGGCCCGCTCAAAAGTGACATGATCTCTTTCGCTCTCTCGCCTTTCCATAACCTCTTCTTCCCTCCCCCCGCTATAGTTTTGTGTCCCTTGCTAAGTATATACATAAACAGACACACACGCTGACCACGTGTGTCAGATAGTATTATCGTTAGTGACCTTCTTTTCTGTTAAGATCCTAAAGGGGGGGGGGGGAGAGATTCAGGTCGACGTCCATGACGTCGAGCGTCATACACGAAGATTGGTACCCGGCAGTTTTAGAAACACACCCTGCTGGCTCTTTTGAAAGCGAGGAATGTCTGCTGCAATATTTATTTGCTCTTACGATTCCTACACCCTGACTTTAATTCACGCCGTATTCCCTTTAAAAAGAGTTGAAACATATGACGCATGGGGGATTTGTGTGTCTCTCATTTAGGTAGAAAACCTTCTTTTCCCCCTGATCAATTCGGGAATGCTTTCACGTCTTGTCCCGCTTTTTTATTACTCTAAGGTATCAGGGGGGGAGACTCGTTCGGCTGCGACCAATCGACGAAATCGATGGCAAAAGAAGATACGAAGCTCTGAGAAACCGTAAAATCGTAACTCTGCGGTCATGACGTTGTTGTTCGGCCGAAAAAAAGAAAAATATCAAAGGGTCCCCTCGAAATTATGCAGCTGAATAGCAAAAGGGGTTTAGAAAAAGACAAACGGGTCAAAACATCATCGGTTCGATAACTTGTTGAATAATGCATCGGTGAAGAAGCAGAGAATCTCTCATAAATGACCGGAAACACAAGGTAAATCATTTGCATACGGGAAAATAAGAATTTTTTAAGAGCCAAATTTTTTAAAAAAACCTGGCTGTAAAAAATTAAAAAAAAAAAACGGGAGAGTCTCTTCTGGTGTTTCCCCTCGTTCGTGCTGCTACTTCCTGCCTATTAATACACGGCACCAAACGCCAGTAACAAAAGCTTTCAGCTAATTTCGAAAAGATTAAAAAATTATTTTTCTTTGTCTTGGAACGTGACGATCTAAGCGTTAAACTCATCTGGTTTCTTCAAAAAAAATGTGCATGTTTCCCTGTGTGATAAGTAATCGATTCCGACCCGCCCTTTTATTTTTGAAAACTGGCTCTCCTTGAATTCCACAAAGGGAATGCCCCCCTCCTTCATCATCAGAAAAGAATAACGATCAGATTACAAATACGGCGGGGTTCTTCTTCTTCTTCATTGCCCGAATGCAATGCCCATCATATTTTCATTCAATTCCCGTTTGTAAGAAGAGTCGGTAGTGTGTCGTTCGGGGCCACTGATTTCTCCACGTTTTTTTTTTTTTTCTAACCGATTTCAAAATTTTGACTGAAAGATGAGAGATACATCGGCCGTGTGCGGCACAACACGAAACACAAAAAGGGAAACGAACGAAGATGGATTGGCTCGTTTCCCCCGACGTTCTTTCGGTCGGCAAAATGTTTGTCCCAATGATTTTTTTAGTTTCCTTTGTAATCTTTTCTAACACAGAGAGTGTGTTTTTAACTGTGTACAAGGCCAATCAGTCGACTGGAATGACCCAAAACGTATCTACTGGCATATTTTGGGGGGGACGGTACTGGATAGAACAACGCGCTGGAAAGGCGGATGCTGTGCGTGAAAAAATCAAAGGTTTGTTGTTTCCGACAGAGTCAGATGGATTGGACAAAAATAAAAATAAAACGAAAAAAAAAAGGTCATTGATTTCTAATCAGCGGCGGGGGCTCGTTACCGAGCAAATTAGTCAAACGATGATGAGTCCTTAATGAACGTAGACCCAAAAACAGACTGGCAGTAAGTTAGCTATGGGAATCATCAAAGCTTCTAAGGTCTTAGGTTTTTCAGGGATGATTAATTACACAACTCTCGGCAAAAAAATGGTTTTTTTAAAAAATTCAAAAGGCCCAAAAGTCACAACGCCGTAACGAGAGGGAGGACCTGACTAATCAGACGAGCCTTGGTGATAATATGCAGAGCACATGGTTCCCATGGCGTTCTCTCCCCGCATTATTCTTTCAACTTGTTTTAACATTTCACGTCTTTGAAAAAACTTGGGCAAAAGAAATATCTCGTTGATGTGGACTTTTGATTTACGAGCTACGTCACAACGAGACCCCACTTAGATGTGATATTCTCTATTAGAAATTACAAAATTTGATGACCGGTATAAACTGAGTTCAGTTTTTTTTTCAAATAGACCTGGATTGTACATCTCACCTGTTCACCCTCTTTGCATTAATTCTAAAGCAGAAGAATGTCACGGTCCTTTTTTTTGTACGATGGTTTTTATGTCGTACTCAACACTCGTCATGAAAAACAGAAAATGAAGGGCCGCCATGACACACGTCCTTAACACAATCGAGACATTTCTCAATCAGGAAAATGCGATGCTTTCGTTCCCCACCCTCCACAAAAAAAATGGCGGACAATTGTCTCCCTTTTGGTGATACAAGGTCTGTTGTTTTACAAGTCCTTCGACTACCCAAAATTAGCGCCATTTTAAGTTTGTGGGCATCACGAAATGAAAGAAAAACAGCACAAAATAAACCGCAAAAGGACATTGGCCAAACCAACCAAAACGGTCATTAACAATCCATCACACGCTGAGAGCTGGTGTGTGTTTCACATTCTTGTTTTGCAAAAAATTCCAGCTGACATTGAGCCACAATCGTAACGAACAATTTGGGATGACAACGAAGGTTGAAAAAAACAAAACAAAAGAAAATGACTCACCTCGTTATCGATAATCAAACAGAGTTGCTCCCAATTGTTTGGTGTCCAGGTTCTTTTTGGCGAACAAGGTAATCGTGGGTGTGACGGCCAAACCGGTCAGCAAACTGGACAAGGTTCGACACCGATGTTAATCCGATGTATCGATAAAAAGCGAATCGAACTGATTTGGCAATAATCGCGACACGAGCAAAAGAACACGTGGAACAAGGGCGATAGCAGTCGAAATCGATGCAAAAAAAATGCTGGATAACTTTCGTTTTTTTTCTTTTCTTTGTAATTGATTGATTATCTTTACGGAGGGAAAACTAAAAGTAGGTTAACACTTGACCAAGTCTTTCTCACTTCTTGATCTGGAATCAGTCATTCAATCACTTTTAATTGATTAAGAGTCAGGGCAAACTAGGACAAGCTTCAAATCAGCTGTTTCAACTCGTTTGATCTTTTCCTTTCCTCTGTGCATGGCAGCCGCAATTATGTTTTTTCACATTGTCAGATTCCAATTCACTCGAAATTAACACGTACAATAATTAAAAAATAAAGCAGAAGACACCCAATTCACTGGCACGTTTCAACAGCAGACGACAAAAGCAACAGCGTCCTTTTGGCTTTTTGGACCCAAAGTTTCAATAATTCTAGTTAAGTCTAGAAATTCACGAAACTTAACTCAATCATCTAGAGAGAGATACTTTACGATGTGAACGGTTCGACTGCTGCCGTCCAACTGACGCTGTTGTTCAAACGGCTGTGTTACAAGAGGCCCCAGTGTGGGTATCTCTGTGCTGCGCACACACACACAAGCAGACAACAACTCGGCTAGGGGAGTAGGGAAGCCATTTCTGTCGTCCCTTCGCCAATGGCCCGAAGCGATGAGCCGGGCTAGGGTCGTAAAAAAAAATGGAAATATCGTATATAATAATAATAATAATAATCGAAGAAATATCGTCATCGTTGACTTGGGTAGTGTGCAACCGAGTGGGTGCAGCTCATCGAAGAAAACGAGTGAGGGAATATTGTGGGTTAAAAAAAAAAAAGGACGAGAACAAGCGAAAGTATTATTCGATATCGATTGCAGGCGGGTTGCGTTCGACGATCATCATATTGTATGTCAGTTTTTTTTTTCTCTTCCTTCTTTGCCAGTTATGTATAGGCCTACATAAAAATGTCCACCCGCCTAAACGTATTGGATGATGTGCACATGAACAATATGATGGAGTCGATTGTGAACGCTCTACCAGCAGAAGGGGTTCGATTGGGGCTGGTCTAAAAGTCAAGTAGACATAACCACACATACATTAACAAAAAGGGCGAAATGAAATAAGAAACAGGAAGACAACAAACAAAACAAAACAACAAAGAGAGACAAAGTCAGCGTTGGCCATGTTTTGGTCATCGGGCCCATGTCCAAAACTTATGGCTCGGACGTCTTTTTAAAGTTAACACTTAACACACAGTAGTATAAATTATACGCTAAATAAAAATAAATATAAACGCAGTGCATATAAAGAAGCTGGGGAAAAAGAGATGGAAAGAAAAAAGTCCTTAGACGAAAACATGACTGACAGATAGTGTAGGAAAACTGTCGAGACCGTATAGTAGTAGATTTAATACGTCAGATGGGATACGTTCTCTTTGGATGTTTCACGAAACGTTTTATTTCCTTTATCAGGTAGAAGCACGCAACGGTAGATTCCTTCGGCTCGAATTTTTGCGGCTCTTTCAAGCCATTTTGGCATCGCTTTTCCTCCTTCGTTTGTGTTGAAATATAAGGAAATGCCCGATCGATGATAGATATTGCGTAACACTAAAGAGGAATAGCAGACAAGCGAAAAGAGAGAAGAGGAAAGAGTTGTTTGATTGTTCTTATGTTTCTCTTTCTTACGGGCTGCTATGACTACGTGAGATTTCTGGGGATGTAATCGACGAAGGCTCCCCTTGGCTTTTGGTCCGTGCTGCTGTCCGTGGACCCGCGGTGATCGACTACCTCATCTACCCATTAAACGCAAAGCGGCTCCAGTATTGGAATGATCTTCATTTGTTTTCATTGCCGAGCCGGGGGGAAAAAATATATAATACGAGAATGAACCATTGAAGCCCAAATGCATTCATTAGGTGAGTAGATTTCTATGTGGACGCTGAGAGCGCAAGACATCGTAGCTGATTAATGATGGTCTCCCCTCTTCTTCTAGTTGCCACCCTATTCTTTTCCATTTCTCCATGAAAGCGGCGATCGAGATGGAACATACAGCAATTGGACTAAGAGAAAAAATCGAGGGAAAAAAGGTGTTGCCTTCGACGAAACAATGGCATTGATAATAAGCGCACGCGTAGACTGAAAATAAGGGTAGAAAAGACATTCATCACCCAGACCCAATATTTCGCCTTCAAGGGGGGTCAGAAGAAAATGGGGCCCATAGAATAACGCTGAGACTGTGCCGCAAATGTATTCTAACCCTCCACCATCATCCACACTTGCTGCGCTTTTATGTCCATCATGACGGTCGCAAAGGCTAACTGGACTTTGATTGCATTTTACTAACTTTTCCCTTCTTTTCTTTCATTTCATTTTCCCTTGGCCAGGTAGAAACGTTTTCCCCAAGTCTAACAGGCCAACAGGTGTATACGTATATTTCTATTGTTATGCTGATATTCTGTAAAGTGTAATGTCGCCCCCATTGCCAAGCCCCACCGCAAGACACCATTATTCTCACTGTTTGTGCGGGTTAGGGGGTTAGTTGGGTGGTGAGGGAATGTTAAGAAAGAGAAAATGCTTGAGGAAGATGGATAAAAGAAACAAAACATCAAGGTATAAAAGACGCATGGAATACTCAAAAGAATGTTATTGCTTTCTGGTGAGGTGTTGATGGCCTCCCCGCCGATTTCTTTTTCTTTCTTTTACCTCCCTCGCATTGACACACTGACACTGCGATGGCCCCCTCCACCAGACCAAACTTTACCCGATTCGATCTGCCGTGCTCCGGGTCTCTGCCAGGGCGTTCTGATGATGCGCTGTCGGAGAGGGCAGCATTTCTTCTCACCGAACTTGGGGGTCGTTTCGTTCATGTTCAGTTGCAGCTTGGTACTCCTCTGGTGCTAAGACAGGTGAGGAAAAATAAGAAGGGATTTTCTTGTTTGCAGTCAGTCTCTCTGCGTTAGAAAACCTGAAGGAAACCATGTTGGTGGGGGGATTCATCTTCTTCCCTTATGCGGAAGAAAATCTCCTTGACAGCATTCGAGTCTTCTTCTGCTTCTTACGTTTTTACCTCTTTTCTTCATCTCACAAGTGAAAAACAAGGCTTTTGGGCAGGGAACCTCGTCGATGGATCGACGGGGTGTCTGGGCCCCCGCTACATCGCACTGACAACAGACAACAGACCTCCAACTGCTTTCAGCTCAGCTTCTCTCTCTCACCCGTGCCAAAAAATAAGAGGCAGAATGGTTGAGCTCTCACGCAAGAGAATCTCGCCGCTCATCGGATGTTGTTCCCCCCCCCCATCCCGCGTTCAGGAAAGCTCCGGTTTCGTTCACGCCAGCTGTTGGCATCCGACCTAGCGAAGTGTATCAACTCGAGTTAAATCCCGACAGCAATAAAAAATTCAATCGTTTGCCCATATTTATCGTTTCTATTTTTTTTTATTTGTTATTCATCACCTATCGTTTGCTTTCCACCACAAATCAAATCTTCGATGGAGCAAAAAGCAAGTTTTTTTTTAAAGCTCATGTGTTTCTTGTAAAATTTCTCGTTCGTGCATATACTATGAAATTATTTCCACAGGTGAGACTCGGACGAACACACGGGGACGCTGCTGAATATTCATCGCTGTGCATGGCCATCGAAGGCAACAGCAATCACGCCAGCTTACGAATGTTCATTTAAGCCAAATGATACAAACCAGCACCGAAGAACCGAACACATTTCAAAACGAATGATATTTGCATAGATTCTTCCTGTGTATTGCTATAAGTCCAGCGTTTGTCAGGACCTTTCAAATCTTTTTTTGAGAGGGCGTCTTGCCGCCAATTGGATCCCTGTCGGTTCCCTATGCGCGTGTTCCAGGCTCTTTTAGCCACCAAAGTCTTGAAACGATACTGAATTTAAAGCCCTATGCGTATATATATCTATTAATCAGCTGCATGTATAAATCACAAGTCATTTCAGGAGGCCAACATTATGTAAGCGGATCCGAGGCAGCTGAAGGTGCCCGTGCATGCTGACACACGCAAGATGAGAACCATATACTAATATAGAATATTATCCCCCAACCGATTTTTCTTATTTTGGTATATACATCAAACTCACTTTTTTTTTTTAGCTGCATGTCTCATACATTATTAATGCGAAGGGGGGAACAAGAAATAAAGAAGAACTACCTTTCTTTTTTCCCATCCGGGTTTGTCCAGCGTTAAAGGGGAACGCTTCAACAGTCAGCACCTGTGAAGCATTTCAGTTTTTATATTTTTCAAAAAAGACAAAGTACTAGCCCTTAAAAAACAAATGGTGATGTATTTCTTTTTCATTCTTACCCCCATATCATTTCCAAGTCGTTTGTATCTTGGATTTGTTCCAGGTTCAAGGATTTTTTACCTGAAAAAGGCAGCAACCCATCCGACATCAGTTGGTGTTAGCCGGAGTACAGCCGATCCTGTTACTTATGCCAGAGCACGTTAGAAAAAAAGGGGGGTTAAAAGAAAATGAAAATTTTCTGAAACTGAATCTTAAAAAATGAAACCAGAGGAGGACCCAAAAAAAGAAAAATGAATGAAATGATACGGGGCATAGTTCATAAAGGGCAATCCTTTTTCTCACTCCAAAAAGAAAATAGAAAATCATCACAATTACATCCTGGATATCACGAAATTCACCGACTATATACTTCCGGATAGCCGAATCCAATTTTCTTTGAACCACTTCCACAATCAGGTGGCATATCGTTCCCCCTTTACATATTTTTGCATTCTAATGATAGCGTTTTTTTTTGTGGTGGTTCGCTTGTATAATATCCAAAACAAAATGGACACAGGTATAAACGATGCGTTCGTGCCTGTTATCAGCGGCCATTCCCACTGCCGCAAACGACGTACGTTTTGTTATTGACCGCCTTATGAATCGAACCCCGCAAGCTTTTCACAAAACGTCTTTCCGCTTTTGCGCTTCGAGGCCGCTGTTTTTACAATTTGAACTGCCTCTGACACTCATTTGATGATCTTGTCATTTTCCCTTCAAACGTCTATCGCCGCAACGCCACAAGCCACAAATAAAAATACCAGTTTTACAGCTGGGCTCTCTATAACACGCTCACGAAGTGAATCTAGCAAAAAAAAAAGCCAGGGGAACATAGATACGGCATTAAATAGGACGCGTGTGTATCAAAAACATTCACGAGAAAAAAGTTCCATTTTATATATACGACGTTCCAAACGGCATAGTAATGACTGCCTCTCTTGGCCGTTTATGGACGGACTTATATCCCGAGACGGATACATTTGACACGCGTAAAGGTATTATTTAAAGAAAAAGGTGTATAATCTTTACAGCTATTTACATGCAAAGTTAGATGTGCAATAGTCAACGATAAAGTGTGTATAGAAGAAAACTCTTTCCCTGAAATGCATGGGGAAAAGGACAGATTGACATTGGTTGAACACGGCTTGTCAAGGCGGGCTGAACGCCGTTGGATAATGGCAAGCCATTTGTACACATCCTAGCACATGTCAGTGAACCTAACAAATAGAAGGTGAAAAGAAAAAAGCGGTAGAAACATTGAGAGAGAATGAGAAGCGAAAAAAAAATACATAAGAGATGCTAACAAGTTCCAAAGAAGGAGACAGAGAACGCAGAAGCTGGACCGATTAAGCTACTGGCCGTACCACGCCTGTGTGAAGTCATTCATCACTGTTGCCTGTGACGTTTTTCTTTTCACGTGTATAAGAAAAATAACAAATGTAATTTGAGGAACTGAATTCACAGAATACGCAAACTCTATATCAAAGTAACGCTGGACATGTTCTAAATTTTGCGATAAAAATAGGAAAGAGAAGGTAAAACAATTTTTTCTATGATGCAAAGACAGGACCATGTTTGGTCACGCAGTTTACTACTGTGCACCACGTATGATGCTGCCTGTATTTGTATTGCGCCTTATATCATTGCGGTGATGTCTTTTTGCCAAATAAAGCCAGCGGTGTTCGTTTCCCTCAGTTGCATCTGCCGACGGATTCTTATACAGAGAGTTTAAACTCTTGCAAGCTCCTGCTCAAACAAAATGCATTCAATAGAAAATTTAAGTGTAGTTTATGATACGACGCGCTTGATGGGATGGAAACGCTCTTTTCCCCGAGTTTTTTTTCCGTCCTAAGCCGCAATACAAGTGAGGCGACTAAAATCAACATTTACCTTCTTCCTTTTTGCCTGTCGTCATTGTCCATCAGGTGAGAGGTTCCATGTTGACTCGTCTTAAGTCTCATAAATTTACAAGTAAGCACGTCTCATGGTCTCATAGCTCGCATTCTTTTCAGATTACCCACTAAGATAAACATTGACCTACAAATGCGTGTGCCCTCTTCCTCTTTCTTCTTACAAATAACACGCCCCGATTTTGTCCTCTGCTTTTCAAGTCTGTCCCCAAACCGAAAAATTCTAGTGTCCATCAAAGCGACTTGAAAAATATCTCAACAGTCGCAGGTTTATTCTCTAGACGATAAACGTCAGAATTCGAGGCGTTTCAAATGTGACGTTTCCATCATCGTGAGAAATGCGGATCAGTTGCCTTACTGTCGTCGCTTTTTTTGACGATTGGGAACGCGGAGGGGAGGGTGAAAAACCGTGGGATAGTTAGACGACCCCACCCCGTGTCTTTTGTTAGCGATGAAATGGGAAGTTCAATCGGAAACTATTGACAGTTTTCCACACAGGGAAAAAAGGCATTGACTTTGGATTCGCGTTACGTCACAATGGCCGACTCGCACACGACGGTCGCACGCTCCAACGCCACACACAGTCGCATATTGAAAAGAAACCGATCCGAAACTAAATGAGTTTTGGTTGTTATCAATCTATGCAGCAGTCGCCCTCCTCACTATAATAAAGGAATAATAATAGAAAGAAAAAAATAAGAGTTGAAAAAAAAAGTGGATAGATTGAATCTATACGGGAGTTGCATAAAAGGGAGGAGGGGGGGAGAAATGTCGGTGATGGAAAGCCAAACAGGCGGACCGTGACTGTACACGGACAGCGTTCGGCACTCTACTGCAGCGCGTGTTGTAGAGAGTGAAGCCGCTCATTTCGATGGACGTGAAAGGACGCGGAAACGAGAAGGGAAGGCGACCCAAAGGAACGAGACGGAACTTGATGACGGTCCAGTCGCGTCCACCTTCGGACGGCCAGAGTTCGAAATGAGACTTGATACGTTCAATAAACATCGATTAGACATTAGAGGGTTATCGCTTGTATAGGCAATACGATATTGAAATGCCATGGCCGTTTGTGCTGTGCGTTGTGTTTGTGTGGGGCCGTTTCATCGGGACCGCATCGCGTTGTGTTGAGATATGAAGCCGCTTCTTCTTCTTCTTTGTTCCATTGAAATGCGCCTTGTTTCCCTCGCTGTATCTCTTTGATCTTTTGAAGTTCGTCCCTCTTTTTTTCTTGCCTCAGATGGTGCATTTTGATATCATCAAAGGGTTGCGCGTTGCTCCGGCAGCTGCGATCTCGACTCGAGTTGATTTCGCTGTCTAATCTGGGCAGACCCCAACACACACAAGAAAAGGGAAGTCTACACAACAACCGAACGAAGATGTAGGACGCACCACCCAAGGACGACCGCCCTCCTTGAATTTATAGTCATTGCTGCCGTGTTTTCAGTTACGGAGGCACTTTGAAGTAACTAGGCATCAGTAGGTGAACGTACACACGCACCAACTTATCGGCGTCCAAGTGTTTCACAATGGCCGTATTTTGGTTGGTCATAACGGCCATCGTTGCGGTGGTGCCAGGAAACATAAAATATCTGCCGGTTCTTTTTTCATTTTATTTATAAAACAGAAGAAGTTGCAGGCCAATGGAATTTACCACGGAAAAAGAGCCGACTGTCCCTCGTAAAAAAACAAGAGACTCTCGCCTTCTAATTGGAATCGGTTTCATAAAGAAAAAAATGTGTGTCTAACGCGTGAAGGTCCAGCGGCGGGATGAGCGTGAATGAAGATAATCACTGGTCACATTCCGGATGATACGCGTTCAGCGATTGTGGTGAGAAGGAAACCTGTGTCGGTTCGTTCTGCTACTGGAACACTGGAGACGGACTGACGGATAAGAAGACGATCG
This sequence comes from Daphnia sinensis, assembly GCA_013167095.2. Taxonomy (NCBI): domain Eukaryota; kingdom Metazoa; phylum Arthropoda; class Branchiopoda; order Diplostraca; family Daphniidae; genus Daphnia; species Daphnia sinensis. Next base: position 6,893,407 of record CM023189.1, on the reverse strand, counting down.
TTGAACATAAGATCCTTACGTTCAACGACTTGTTTAGCGTTTCCCTTTTGTTCTTTTCATATTCGTGCATTGCCTGGCCGGAATCTTGTTGTGTTTTAAAGAGAGAAAACACAACCGAAATGGCCCTAAATATTTTTCGACATGTGTGGCCGTCCTATGGCCGTCGTATCAACCCAAAAAGGGTTTCACTCATTTCTTTCTTTCTTTTCTTTTGTGGCCGCTTTACCTTCCCCATTTTTGTTCTGCCCGATATGCAATTGAGGATGTTATAACGTGGCGTGAAGCGTGAAGGAAAGAAGGAAGAAGAATCCCGGCAGCAGCCGCCAAGGTGTCTGGAACTTGGACGCCACGCCATTAAAAGCAACGAGAATGAGGGAGAAGGGGAAGCAATGAAAAGGAATGAAAGAAAAGACAAAGAGGTTGGATAAGGAAGAAAGCGTACGTCTGCATGATGAACTGTTGCCTCATTTTTTAGCAGCTTGAACCCCACAAGGTTGTGGAACGAGAATCAAAACGAATCGCTGGCCGTCAGTGGCAATCCGTTGGCTGTCCGGTTCGGTTAACGCAGTTCAAACTGAAGCGCGTCTTCACGTTCTGACGATCTCGTGCGATGACGTTGAATGAGTGAACCCGACAACGGAGCCAGACGGACTTTACACGCGCGTATAACGCAACATAAACCATCGACTCTCGTTAAGGAGAATACACATACACACCTCACCGCAGGTGCCACTGTTGTTGGCCGGTGCCATAACCGACGCCATCCAGGCTCTTTCTTTGTTACATTCACCTTGTTGTCGGTGCTGTTTCGCCGTCATTGTTAATGGACTGTGACAATTTCTAGCGAACGTTAGCTGATAACGATGCCGCCTATTTTGCATAGGCGAAATGGGCGAAACGAAACACGTCAGTCACCTGTTTCTCGCCAATTGAGGTCGGTGAAAATCATAAAACGATGACGAAGAAATGGTGTTAAGTCATTATGAATCCTTGGCCGTAATGTCCTCCTATGTTTTCTATACTTCCCTAGCAAACGAGTGTCTTGTCGGCGTGTTCCAGTACGATTTATTCCGTTGTTTTGATGTGAGTACACCCCTACCCGAGTCGTTAACATCAGCTAAACTCCTTTCTCCGAACAGAGAGAGAGAGAGGAATAATAAAGAAAACTTATTCCTTAATGTTTGCTCTTCCGTTAAACGTGTTAAGTTACGAGGTAGATGCAACAGCGGAAATCCTGTTGTCTAAAGTGATCTGATTTATAGCAATTGACTGAATAAATACAGTAATAATGCAGCGTCAGTACACTATATGCACGTAAGGTTTTGTATATGCATACACACCAGCCATGAATTCAATGAGGTCTCCCACATTTTCCTTCCCCCCAAACTCGGGAAACCAGTTTGTGACGAACATCATTCGAATTTTATTATTTCTTATACCTGATACGAGAGAGGGTAATACGATATCAGCCTCTATGTTTCCCTTTCGGACTAATCTCAAATTCAGAGAGCCTTATATGCAAGATCAGCGTGACATAGTCCACCCAGTTTGATGTGGGAAACTAAGGGATAAAGTGAGGTAGTTCATTTCTTTGCCTCTTTCTCCTATCATTTTCCAAGGGAAAACAAAACAAAATAAGAACAACATTTCTTTTCTCGGTCGAGGGGGTATAGCTACTTGTCATTCCAGTCCAAAGTTTTTCAGATGATCCCCGGTCATTTGTTACTTGATGAAATGGAAAAAAAAACAAAAGACAAAAACCTTTTTTTTTTCAAAAGTCTCGACGATGGTTATCGCACTGAACGATACAAATGGACGTCTTGGCAAGATGCATTTCCCCGTCCAACAGTCCTACATTCTGATATGCCCTTTTCTTACGTCTATACGGCCACTGTATATGTTTATATAAGCCAAGAAGGGGATTTATATATCTAATATGGAACGAGATCCACGACGAGAACGGTAGAAAGAAAATCTCATGTCTGTCTCTCTCTCCACTTCCATCCGCCTTGGTGACACATATTGACTTGGAGAAAAGCCCATCCAGTCAACACACATAGCTAGAAGCAGAGCTCAATATTGTCAAATCTTTTATTATAGATATTCTTTGCTGTTCGTCTTGCATCGTTTTTCTCTGACGGACGACGTAAAAAAAAAACTCATTTCGTCGCCTTCAGGATGTAGAAATATGTGCCGTATATAAATATCAAGATTTGTTTACCTTGAACAAGTAGACCAAGAAAGGGGAAAAGAGATTGACAGTTATACGTTAGTATAAAGCGTAGATTTGTGTGCCAACGCACTCGTCGTTTTCTCGGAAAGAGCTGTGCCGTGTACACCGTCATCAAGTGACTGATGCGTTGGCAGTTAAAAGATATACCCAATGTTCCAAAGACGGGATCTGTAGTTCCAAGTGCTCTGTCCCATTGGCCAGTTCAATCGCAATCTCAACACCTTCTGTTTCTCCAACGAAATTCCTATTGTTTCACATGTCGGGCTTATTTTGATTACAATTCATCGTTTCTCTTTTTCATATTCTTTTACAATCACGAAGCTGACGTACACGAGGAAAAAGAGGAGGCAAAGATTTATACAACGCAAGCTGGGGTCTACTTAAAACGTATAATAGCAACAGAAGACTCTCTCCGAATGATTGATCGATTTATCTAATTAAAAAGAAATGAATTGGACGTAAAAGGCCTGGAACGAGTATAGAAAAAATGGAGCCAAAAAGTATAGAAGGCTACTGTGAAGCTCTCTGTTTCTTTTAAAGGCAAGAAGGAAATTAGAAGCCGCGGCTGTCCATCCCCCCATCTCAGATAGATTCATTTAGATTCATTATAATAATATCCCGCTTGTGTCGGCACCATTGTCTTTTGCGTTCCCTTTTCTTTGTTATCATCCCCATCTGCCGTTTTTTTGAAAACATCGTAGAATTTTTTTTCAAGGGCGATCGTCTGGGAGGGATAAGAGGTCCAGTTCTCTAAAGGTCTAGGTCGATATTAGCCTCTGCCTCATTAGGTGTTCCAGCAACGGTTCGATGCGTTATAGATCGATGTCATCAACTGCCGTCTTTAATTCTTCACGTGCATATCCTGATTGCCTTCCTGTTAGCTCACTGCTATAGGGTTTGGCTAATAGAAATGGGGGACCAAAAGAAAGGGGTGGAGATCCTAGACGTGAAGATAGCAAATGATTATACGTTGAGCCATCATCTGTTTTTTTCTTATTTCGCTTATCTATTCGTGAATTTTATTTTTAAAGCTTTTGTTTTTAATGGCGCTTGGCTTCCATCGCTGTTTTGGGGCTTGTGTTGCGAGAGAGAAGATCGTATCATTTTTGTGCCAATCTTGACACTAACGTAAGATTATGGAAGGGGAGATCTAGCGGCTGTCTTGACGTTCTCAACGTCTTCATACAGACAATGGCCAATAACTTTTGGGTATACAGATAGCGCTGTGCTTTATTGCAGTCCACCCACGGGTTTGTTGAACATTGGCCCAACAGCACCGAGACAGCCGAGAATAGCAATATTCGAATGAAACTTTAATCACAGGAATCAATCATGAAACATGCTGTTTCATTCTGCCCATACATGGAGAACTTTTCTTTTCATTGCATAATGTAGCGGCGTCACGGTTGTCTTCCAGCAGCTACTTCTCTTATGCGGATAGCTCATAAATATCCTGCCTCTTATTGTATTTATAAACATGGCATCTTATCCAGTGAGCTTTAGAAAAGGGGACGGAAATTCATTTTTGGTGGATTAATGGTTCAAAAGTCGACCATGCATGTAATGATTCTTGGCCGAACTATGAAGGGGATGGGGGAGGAAAAGGAGAGTGAGGGACACAAGGAAGTATAGATGGATATAGTGAGACCGATGATCGTCATCGTATCTAATGTGTACTACGATCGATGTTGTGTGCGGCTGTCGTGTTACGCCACCGTGTCAAAGCATATTACAGTAGCTCCGGCGGTGTGGCATCCAAGATCTCGACCACGTCCGCTTTCTATGTGTGTGTTTTGGAACGGTTCCAGCCAAGCAGACGAATCATGATGATTAATCTATTTGCTTGTAATACTCCTTGGTCTCTCCCCCTCTTTTTTTTAGATTATATACGTGAAGGATAACATTTGAAGGAGGTGCTTTGATTGATGAAGATCGGTGAGAATAGAATAGAAGAAAGTGATTGCGGTATAGTATCAAAGGCTGCATGCAAAGGGGAAGAGTCACACGTAATAAGCTGACGGTCTGCAACCTCAGTCGCTGTGATTATGAACATCTAACGCAGCGACTATAGTCAGATGAGACGCACTTTTGAAATATTTGAGCCACAAATAAAAATATTCGCTTATTCGCTTCGTGTTGGTATTGGAAGGACAGCGGGAATGAGCAGATAAGCCACTTTGGATATCGCGGTTCAAAGAACGCAAACATTTCTTTGGTCTCTGCTTCGAATAACAATCAGAGATACTTTGCCGATGGCCTTTCATGCGGGATGCTGATGCCCAGTCCCCCTACCTTTAGGTATACAATATGCATAAATTCCAGTGGCCTGTGCTGACGACATGGAGGTCGGCTTCATGGAGCGTCTCTTATTCGTGGCTGGCGGATGACAACAAGAAAAATAGAAAATAAACGACGATGAAAGAAAGAATAGAACTGTCTGCTATAAATATATTTATAAGAAACGTCCCGACGTCTTAAGAATATGGAATGAGCTGACGGGCTTGTTTTTATTTCAAACCTTCTCTTCCTCCTTTTTGGCCCTTCGTCTTCCACACATTGGTCCGTCTCTTTCCTCTTTTTGTTCAAAATGCGTTTCTAAGGCTCGTGCTCCCGAAATGTCGGGATTAGACAGTGTGTCATTCGTCAAGCCGTCAAACGTTCCCTATACACACACGGAGAGAGAAAGAAAACTCGATGGAAAAGATACTCAACGGCCATTATATTTGGCAATAAGCTACAAACAAGCTGTTTGGAATGGAGCTTGCGTGATGGGCCCGCAAGTTCCCCAAGTGCTGCCGGTTGCCCATTAATTCAGACTCTTGACGACTTATTTATGACGCACATTTTCTATTGCTCCTCTCTTTAATAACTTTAGCCCACTTATCCCTCCCCCGCTTTGTAGAGGAACCCCACTTTTAATTATTAATGTTCAGTCGTTAACTAATGGATTGCTGCTAGGTAGAGTTCTCTTCCGCCCCATCCTACGCAACAGATCGTTTTAATTACACGACTTATTTAAAAATGCAAATTCTCTCTTGTTACTTAACGCTTATCTCTACGATTGTTTAAACAAGCGACCCGTTGGCAGCAGTGCTAAATAAAAATAAAAGGGCCTTTCTGAAGAGTCTTGAAAGAGCAGAAGCTCGTGCTGCACATAATAGCGGGGTAGGAGCACACTCAAGGTGGAGGGTAGTGAACAAGTCTGACCTCACTCTCTCTGCCCCATCGGTTTTCAGTGTTTAAAAAAGACGCGTGTTTATACCAAAGGACACGTGCAATTCAAGGATGAGGAGGGTTCCAGCTCGAAGGAACAAACATCGACGAGTTGGTACCAGAAAAAGAAAGTGCTGGTTGCTGGAACATCTGTTTTTTTTTTGTGCGTGGACCTGTGTTAGCTTCTGTGTAACTTTGGCAGGTCCTGGTTTGCAATTGTCATATAAACAACGCACTGAAAATTGTTTGTCTGTCCCCAAAAAGCAACAAAGAGACGCTGGGAAAAAGGCGAGAAGATGAGTAAGATAGAAGACGGAGATGGGTGACATGATACTCCGTGATGGATGTTATTGAACTCTCAGTGGCATTTGTTTAGACACGAACGTCCACGAAAAGTTATCTGCCCGTTTATTTACTTATGAAGTCCTTGACGAGCGGAAATCTTCACTCGACTGTTGCAAAAAAAGGGAAAGTTCAACATTTCCTTAACAGACGAGTCGAAAGCAAAAGTGAAATATCTTAATGAGGCGACTGGAACTGCTGCCCCTGCACGTTAACTGGACCCGCCCGTTTTTCTTTACTCTCACACGTACGCATTAGGAGGACTGCAGCTCATTCGCATACGACACGAAACACGTCGTCAATAAAAGAGGACGTCTCTTTGCCTCTTTGATGGATGAGCAGGTCGTTGGTGCGTCGCGTTCCACCGGAAAGATATCGGCCTTTCTTGGCTTATTGCTCGACTTGGTGACGCCTTTTGAATGTCGTGCATTGCAGGCCGGAGAGTCAACCATCTTCTTTTTCTTTTCCGTTTGTTCAAAAGGACATGGCGAACTCCTCGGCTCCTTCGCAATTGGGCGTCCGAGATGGAACGTAAGGGAAAAACTTGTACAGAGCTGGGAATGTTTATTGATTGTTCATATTTTTATGTTTGGTGGGGGGGTTACAAATTTAGACTCCCCATGTTGACGCATCCGGCCCTGTTCCAGTGCTCCGACTTCCTTTCTCATTTTTCCATATACTCTATGGAGTCGAGTATAAAGAAATCAAAACATTAAGACAGAAGAATAAGAAGAAATCGTCCAAGAAACAGGAACTGGTGTGTATTTTCGGATGTTGATCCCCTTCTTTTATGTGTCCCATAGTTTTGTTTTTTCTCGGTCCACAAACTTCTTCTGGCGGATGAGCTGGAAAATCCCATCTTCTCCTCCCCAGCTCTTATTTGCTATTTTTAAGTAAAAGCATTTGATCAATAGTTACTCTTTGTTTATGTGTACAACCCGTACATACACACACACACACACACACCAAAGGGAAAGAAGTACACGCGTATGTTAAAGAGAAACACACCAACCAGCCGGAGTCTGGTCACCCAGATGACATAGCAGGCCGTTTCTGTAACACACAACGATCAGGTTTCCTTTTCTATACCCCCACACGATCTGAATACACAGGGAGAAAACACATGACTCTGCTTTTGCATATTCTTTTTTTGAGTCATCCTCCCCCCTCTCTTTGTTCACTTGAAACTAATAAACACAAACTTGCTACATATTAAAAGATTTAATTAGTTCATTTGCCAACCTCTCTGTCCCCATATTCATCGGAAATGAAAGCGACCGGAAAAAACAATTTGAAAATCATGAAAGAGAAATTGAAATTTTGTTTAACGATGCTCGGATGTTTGAATGATAAAAGAAATTAAAGAAGCGAAAGGATTATGCGGGTCATAAGCTACACGTATTTGATTAGTTGCGGCGGAAGTGAACAATGGGCAGAGCCAACGGGAGGTCGTGCACTACGTCCTATGTAACGTTGGTGAACATTCAACCGGATTCCCTTGCCCCTTGGTTTTGTTTTTGCGATATTTCCCACGGGTTGTACTGTACGTGTACCCGATGACGTCCCTTACATCACCCAACTTCCCTTCTTTATTCTTTTTTTAATTCTTCATTTTTTTACGATTGTTGCAGCACAGGTAGCTGATTGTCCTTGTTTCCCACAGTTTAAACCAAATACCAAAGAAGGTCCGATTCTGAAATGACCCCCTGTGCCCCTCTCATTTCCCCGCCGACGGGGAAACTCACCCCCGCTAAGTTAAATGTACTAACACATCCCATTCATTTAGAAGTATGTACAATCCCACACCATCGGTGCACAATCAATTAATTAAGAAACATAAACGCACCCAAAAAGTATATTATAGCAATCGTGAAACTGTTTAACTTGATGCCCCACTAAAAAAACGGGTCTCAATATACCACACGGTTTATACAAGAACATTTGTGGTGCCACAAACCGCAGCCCTCAAATGGAGCCATTTTGTATGAGGAAAAGTGTATGATCCGTTTAATGCTGCTGTACTTAATGAGAATAGATGGGTGCTTGCTGGCCAATGGATCGTGCACAGCTACCGTATATACCCTTAAAGTTCCAGGGTAAAACACTGGAACAAGCCAAATATAAAAGAGACAGGATACATATAAGGCCAATAAATTTCCTTGCGTTTTGTACGAAACGAAATAAGACCAACGTCAAGTCTCAAAGGAAATCCCGCACGTTCACGCGGGAATGATGATTCCGCCGAGACGGAATGAATATAGCTGGACACGGGCTTTAATGAGACTTTGCTTAAAAGTGCAAGGATGCCACTGTGCGTCTTTATATTTGTTCCAGTTTCATTTGGCTGTATATATGGCTATCCGCTGGAAAATGAGTTCCAGTATAGCACTAAAAAATAATGGCACAAGTGTTGTTTGAGTTCCCTTTCATTTCTTCTCTTTTGTTTTTTCCCCATTGTTTATTGCCGACCGTTGTTGGGAAAAAGAGCAGTAGCCCGAGTAACAGCTCCAGGTGGATCACAAAGACGAATGGCATTCCTAGCGGCCACACAAAAACAAGCAACTTGATAATACAAAGTGCTCTTGTGTCTCTCGTCCCGGCCCACAAAAGTAGATCAGTCACGAAAAAGGGGACGGCTATTAGAGCAACAAGAAATGGCAGCAATTTCGGGGGCCACAATATTGGACTTGACGGGATAACATGTCGCACGGTTGCCTTATAAATAACGAATTCATGAGGATGCCATTGGACAAGGACTTGGCTTTGGCCGCTCCTGGACCGCACGCATTGTCTCACGCTGATGAATTTATAGCCCCCCGTCTCCCTGTTGTTGTTGTTCGTCTCTCTCTACGTAACGTTTGTATTTGATATAACTGGTTCGCTATGTCGAACTGTAATGACGGCCATGGCACGAGAGAAATAGCTATCCTTGGATAAATCCATGTATATTCTATGTTTAGCATAAGCCACAAAACCATGGAACACGTCCAGAATGTTGGGATTTTTTCAAGATGTTTATTGTTATTGTTAAATTATTATTTTTGTTGGGGTATATTTTATGACTTGCCGTTTTCTATTACAGCAATGGGATAGCAACTGAGTTTTCTTTGCTTGTTATTCTTCCAATTTTTATTTTTTCGGGAATATCGTTTTCACGCCGTATAAATTGTGCGTTGTGATCGAAAAAGAGAAATAGAAAGAAGCACACCGAGAAAGGTGATGGGAGGAGGAAACAATCTTTGAATAATGCGTTCGTCCGCGGTTCTCCCATTTTGGCAGACATTGTATAAAAGAAAAAAAAAAAAGAAAGAAAGAAAGAAGATGGATTCCATTGTCTTTGTCCTCGTTCAAGACGCCCTCTTATATTCTTTATTTAAACTGTTGTTTTTCTCGTTTTCTCTCGGTGTATATCTACTTTGAAATCAGCAACAGCTCAATATAGACCTTCTGATGAGTCTCAAACAACGGGTGGTGGGTGTACCTCGACGTCGGTGGCCTTATCAACTTTCACTCACGAATCAATTAGGAAATCAACAGATCATCGTTCCACGTATAATATCTGGCCGTGAGTTGTTGTGAGAAACTGCGGCTAGATTTCGTGAGTTCTCTTCTGGACGACGGGTTCGTGTCAATGACCCCCCTAATGGACGAGAAAGAAACGTTCGAATGCGCATTACACGTACGGGGAAAACGTAAGAAACTGAGACAGAGAAACAAAACTGCCATCTTATATTGGATGATTTGTGGTGTTGTGTTTTGGGGGGGTGGGGGATTGCAGTGCGTGTGTTGTCAAAGAGAATCCCGAAAACAAAAAGGGCGAAATGGGTGAGGTGTCGACTCTTTAAAAATAGATTTCCAGAACTGAGCCGAGAACTTGAGACGTGGGGGGTTGAAATGTCAGTGCGTCACTTCTAAGAGGCAATCCATCACTTAATGAGGGACTATACGAGAGTTAAAAAAGACAAGCAAAGGGCAGTTTGGAGTTTAAAAAATCCGCAATTCGCCATTTAAAAATGTTGAGATTCTCCGAGTTGTTGTTTACATTTTCCGGATGCCACACAAGAAGCCGGGGGGGAAGACGAATAGGGAAGCACACAAGGACATTTGTTTCGAACGCTGCACGACATTCTCTGTTCCTCCTTTTATTTTTCCTAAGAAGAGAATCTATTTTTAGTTCTTTAAGGTTGACACAGTCAACGACAAGAAGGGAAAGGGAAAAAAAAACAGCGAGTTGGCGTCAACAGATTGACGCTCTCCGATGTTTGTACAAGTGCCGCAATTAACCCGATGTCGTTTCGTTCGTTATGCGACTTCCTCCCGCGATCTTAATTTCGTTTAACCCGGCAAACGTCGGCACGATATCCCATCATAAAAATGAAAAAAGAAACGTTGGCATTTCTCGAGTCATTGCATTTCTTCCAACTCAACCATAAAAAAATTTCATTTTCCTCGAGTTCATCAGCAAAAGTTTGTTTATTTATTTTGGAATATCCTGATGTGTATAGAGGTCCCGCTTTGTAACAACACCTTCAAAAAAAAAGAAGCCCCACGAAAATGACACGCCGCCCATATCCGACTCATCTCTTTGGCACATTGCTTTTCTATCATCATCTTCCGTGGAACTCCGGAGCATTGGGTTCAACGCGTGTATATAATTCTAAAACATTGATTATCATATATTCCGCTCCTTTCAAATATACAATAACAGTAGCAAACTTGGTGTTTACAAAGGGCCGGCCTTTCACGCAAAGGTTATAACAATAGAGGGATACCATCACACGTATAAAGGTATCCGAGAAACTATACTGGGAAATCTCTCAAGTTTCCTCATCCTATACATTCTTTTCACTCAAACATCCCAACCAAGTTAGAAGGGGGGGGGGAAGAGATGAGGATAATGAGAAGAAGGGTGTGCCCGTTGCACGCAAACACGTACGCTCTCAGTCCATTTTATCGCGATGCCATCAGCAAAAGTTACATTGGTGCTCTCGTTGAGATGGGACGATTGTTGTGTTCAGTGTTCCCCCCCCCCTCTTTTGTTTCTTAACTTCTTTTTGTTATTTATTATCACTCTTTCTATGCTGTTGTTCTTCTGGCATATCAGACGGACCTTGCTGCTGTTCGTGTTCCACAGACTTGTAGAAAGTTTTCGGGTTCCAAAAGTGTTAGGTCAGGAATGAGGTACAACGAAGAGCAAAAGGCAAAACTTGGCGAAATACTTTTTGTTTCGTTAATCTGACTGTATAAATCTCGATTGTTTTATTGTAACTTGTTCTGCAACTATCCATAACCGGATGAAATCGATTTGCATGTTTCACAGTTGGGGGACGAATCGATCCGTCATTTACCGTTGCATTTCAATCGGGTGTGTAAGCATTTGGAAATTCGTGCCAATTATTTCGAATGCAAATTTTGAAAAAAAAAAAAAAACTTTTTAATGGGTTCTCCAAAAGTTGCATCCATTTATCTATTTGGCTTCAAACTGTCACTGCCATATTTCATCTACGTGCGAATTTTTTCAGAAATGATCGCTATCTTCTTCCAGAGAAATTGAAATCAGCGTATACCCCATGGCCTCTGGATATATACTTTGCATACATTTCCTCTTATTGGGGCGTTAAGAATGATGCATGTGTCTCGTACCGTTATACGCACTCCGTTTGAAGTTCTCTCGTTCCCACAACTCGAAACCACCAAAGTGTTTTGTTCTTTTGTTTTTGAGACCTTTTGAACTGATCGTTCGTTTCCGGGAATCACCGTGCGGTTTAGTTCACGACACTCCGATACATAAAAGGAAATTATTTCGTTTGAAAGTAGTTCGCAGGAAGCAGCCGATGTTGGTCTTCAGTCAAAAGGTGCCAACAATTTTATATGTTTTCAACTCGCACATCACCAAACGAATTGACAAACGACAAAGTCTTTTCGTTTTGGGGCGTGGGCCGTTGCTTATTGTTTTCCCGTCTCAGTTTGATGTTGAAAAAACGACAAAGTCGAGGAAAGAAAATTTTGAGAAAACGTGTCACGCACACGCCTCCGTTCAAAACCTTCCTGTCGCATCCCTTAACCAACGTCTCTAGCCTAACGTGTCACGAAGAACTTCTTTCGTGTGCTGGGGCCCACTCGTGTCAGTGGAGAATGATTGGAATATATTATAGAAACACGGAGAGGGATAGGAATGAGCAAGTGCACCGTGTCCTCCTTTTATTTTTCGTCAACATCGTTACGTGATGCGTTCGTTCGTGCGGCATTTCTTTCTTAATTCTGTTTGCGTGAATTAGGTATGGGCGTTTTTGTGTGTGTGTGTGTCGTGTCAACCGAACAAATGATTTCGCGCAGTCGCAAAAGAGGCCCTTGATGATGATGGATTGTTATGGATGTTATTCAGAGATAAGTGAACGTTGAAAGTATTTGAAATCGCATTTTCAGAATCAGTTTTCCAAATTGAATGGATATAAGAATCAGAACTGGCTTTTCAAGATGTCGCTTATGCAGTTTTCTGTTTACAACGATGGAAATATTGAATTTTGTTTCTCTTTGTTTGAGCTCTTCAACTATGAAACAATAGGACTGTATTATCGTCCGCATATTTCATTTCCAGTCTCAAATGTGTGTGTCAATAGACTTTCATTTCAACTGCCAAATCTGATAGAGCCATCACGATCGACGGATATTAACACAGGCATCGAGTCCCTTATACATATATACGCATTGAAAAACGAACGCAAGTCAAAAGAATAAAAGAGATGAATATCGAACAGCGAAAAAAAAGTTCATTTCGTACGGAACGTCGGCGTGATGTTTGCACGGTCCGTTCCTTTCAACGCGCATTCGAGTTGGTCGAGCAAATATTGGACGAGCAGCACTGCAGTTGTTTGAACACGACGCTCTCTCTCCTCTGTGTGTGTGTGTATAGACGGATGAAGAAAGTAGGACAAAAAGAAGTGTGCAAAGGAAGATAGAAAAAGAACGGATTCGGGAGATACACACACACAACACACTGTAAACACACCATGAAAAATGGGTATGTACATCTTCCATTCATATCTCTCTCTGAGGCCCCAGAAAATAAAAAAAAAAGATTAATGGACACGGCCATATTGAAAAGTACGGGGCTTCTGTTCTTTCTCTCTTATTTCATATAGATTTCCTCTTCTTTTGGATGTCGAAGAGAATCTTTCATCCCCCCGGTTGCATGTAAACGGCGATCTTGCCAGAAACAAAATGCGTTTGCCTCTTGAAAAAAACCAGTGGCTAATCTCTGTGGGGTTCCATATCGATCACGGACTTCTGCTCAAAATTCCATAGCAGCAACCCCAGTCTCTGCTTTTTTCTTAATGGATTGATAATTATAGAATTAGCATTCAAAGAGCAGCAGATGCTTGCCCGTGGAACAACGATTTCTTTTTTTCTATAGAAAAATTTAGAAAATAGAATTCCTTCAAGTGGCTCGTAAATTCGACAGTATTTGGGGGGTTCCTGACGTTGGCTTGCTGTTGTTGCTACATCTCCTCGTATACGATAATGATAACTAATGAGTCGCTTGTTTCTTTTTTTTTTTACGATCAAGCGGTCAACATCGAAGATCCTCCAGGGCTTCGCTTTTCTTTCGTGCGTGTCGTGGACCCCACCTGCTGGGCAGCCATCAACATGGGCCTTGTTCTGTTCCAGGTTGTTTTTCCTTTTTCCACAAAGAAATAAAGCAGCAGCATGGGGAGGGAAGCCAACATAAAACTTTGATCGATGGTCGTATCCTTCTTGTGGCTATCTTATATTCTATCACGTCTTTTCACGCTGGAACAAGTGCTCGAATTCACATACACTTGGAGATCACAAGACCCTCTGCCCATACGAGCAACTGGTTTATTCCCCTTCCATGTAAATCAATCGAATTCCAGGGAAATAGTTCGCTAATTTATTTTAAGACATTCTCACGTCAATAGAGACAACGAGCATGTAAGAAAAGAAACAACGTTTGGAACAGACTTAAAAAGGACTGGAGAAGAGGAAAAAAAAAAGCGAGTCATAGACCACCTAGTAAAAGAAAACGATCGTTGTTCCATGAACAAGTCAAAACGAAAATGCTGCAGGTATATGAATCACCATCACGCAATCCGCTAGACAGCACACACGTCCAAACGGCCGCAGCAAGCATACGTGATGAGCATCATTATAAAGCCATAAAGGCCATCTTTAAAATAAAGGGAAGAACGATGAATGGAACGACGAGCAAAACAAGACATACAAACAAAAAATTAAAATGCATTCCCAACAAACCAGTTGAAACGAGACTTAAGGTATATAATACAATAAAACCGGTGCTCAAACAATTTCGAATTGAGGGCGAAGCAAAAAAAAATACGCAAAAAAAAATAAATGAATGAAATGCCAAGGATAAACATTTGTTTATTCTTAACGATTGAATAATTACTTTATCCACAATGAACGTGTTCAGACATTTCAGTTCAATGCCAACAACATTTTTTGGGTTGGAGTCAATCGTCGATTCGAGTCACGCGCGCGTCATTTGAAATGTGAAAAGAAGGATGTTTGTATTTATGCAAGAAGAGAAATGTATCCTTTTAAAAATGTTTATTGAGTGATCGTTTCTGATGTGAAGATAGGCATGATGCTCTCTGTACATGTATATATACAATCATGGGAGATGCGCTTCCAGTGATGTCAGGAAAAAGAATGAACTCGAGAGTTGGGAATGATGGAGTCGACATCGTTCCATCATCAGACAAGATGACATCGTCGCCTACATTAACATCAAGAAAAAAAAAACAAAATAGCATCGACTGAAATAAAAGAAATGATGAAAATAAAATTTCAATGAGTATATAGTATAGCCGAGTCACGAAGCCTTTCAAGCGGCTGATGAGACCCGCCCTTTTTTTAAAAAAGAAATCTTTAAATTGAAACGAAAAATATGATACAATCCCGGCTTCGTTTCTCTCTCTATAATCTCGACCATCCATATCCGGATGAGATCTCTGTTGTGCAGGTATACATGTATAAAATATCTATATACAACAGATGGAAATCCCGGCGGAAACCATTGCTGGACGTCTGGCTGTCTTCTATTCCACCTGTGTCGGCAAAGGCGGCGGCGTATCTTTTCAACCTCTCATCTTCTTTTATAAGCCTTTAAAAGATAAAATGCTTTATTAAGATATTTCATTTTTCTGTAAAATCATTCAGGGAAATTTCTTTTTTTCTTTTAAACTTTCAGAATTATAAAGACCGCCCAAGTTGTTATAGCGCCGATGGCCAAAAGAAAACAAAGTGCCAAATTCAAAGAGTGACATGCTCTAGATTTTCCAGTTGGATATTTTTTTAAAATTGGATTTTTGAAAAACTCGTTTCCTTACTCTGAAATTTAGAATTTAGAAATGTTCTTATTTTTTTTTTGCGCTGTTCGTTGTGAAACGTAAAGGCTATATAAGGGTCAAATGAAAATAAATGAGGACATCAGACAAGGACTAATTGCGAAATTTTTGCTCTCTCCCTGAAGACTTCGCTGGAAAATGACTCAATTATCTTTACGTCTATTGTTAATTCACATATTAATTTAACGTCATAATAATGAACTGTCCTGTCTCCGTACTTTTCGCTTTGACTATTCTTGTACATGACCGGTGGCTCTTTTCAGTAGCGAAAAAGCAGAACATTAAAAGAGACTGAGATAAACTGATAAAATTTTGTTTAATGCCACAAAAAAAAAAGTCGCGTTTGCCCGGGAGCTGGAACTGCCAGTGACTGATGATAAAGGGCGTAAAAGAGCCGGCGACTCGTATTTATTATTTATCATTCTTCACATTCGCTGTATGTATATACGCCTTCATATTCGGCTGCTCACATGATTTTTTGTACCACGATCAATCTTTTCGTTTTTGCCCAGCTCGTTCTCTTCCATCCCTCGTCTGCATATAAATAATAAAGACAAAAATATGGGACTTATTTAAGCCCGTTTCCCCTCCCTCTCTTTTTTTGGAACTCTGGCAGAACGTTGTCTTTCAATAACAAAACATTCGATTAGGACCTCTGAACTGGCTGTGATTGGCTACGAAGGTGAATAATATTAGCCGAGATAATAATCGTGGTAATTTTCTTTTCCTAAATTTCCCATCTACGAGATAAAAAAAAAAGAGGCAGCCCCCCCCCCCCCCTGGCTCGCACCTCTAACTCAATTGAATATGCAAAAGAGCGGAACACGCGCACTGTCGCAACAGGGGAGTTCGTGCAATTCCTTTTGCATTTTCTTTTCAATTTACGCCAAATGATGATGGCATTTTGTGTTTATTATTTTGAATAAAAGCCGCTGAGTAATTCACTTCCCAGTACGCACTTGGTCTCTAGAACGATAGCAATTTCATTTCCTACGTTTTTATTCTTATATGGGCCTGCGTGAATCCCTCGTATACCAGATGGACGCACTTGCTGTTCTTAATCAAACACCACTAGTCCGTATAAGTGCGCCCACCTCTTAACTTCGTGGCTGATAACAAATGGACGTCTTCTGGCCCGTCTGTAAAAATGTTTGGTGAATATAACGAACACTTACTTGACTGGCTGTCCACATTCCTTATTGCACTCCACGATGATGGTGAACATCATTAAGTTGAACGATCCATTTCGTTTGAGATGTCAAAAGACGAGTCGAAATAAAGAACTGACATGGGCGTTTTTCACTCGTCTACGAATTCCATCACATCTTTTTAATTTATTCACGAACCATGCAAATTGAGGACCCCGTTTGCAAGGAAAGACTCAATGCCAAACGAACACAAAGACGAGAGTAAACGTATGTTTAACAAAACGATTTTATTTACTAGCGCATTCACTCACAGAGTTTCTGTGTATGTTACGTGTGTACAACCCAAGTGATGACGCACAGTTGGCTAATTGACTCTTCAACGCATAGTGACAGGTATGTGTATACAAAAACCTGTCATTACACCTCTATTTCGGGTTGTGTATGTATCTTTCCCGAAAAAAAAAACAGGACCTTGAAGGAAAACGATACACCCCTCTATTTGCATGGGAAGTAAGGGAAAAGAACATTTTACAAGGTAATTACTAACAGAAGAAAGGGGGGGGGATGATATTTTAGTATGGAAACAGTTTGACTAGACATGGGCGGTTTACGTATTTGACTGTGTCTTAGTGCAATTATATTCTCAACCGCCTCTTTTGGGCAAAACTGAATGAAAAATGAAGGGCACATTGAAACAAAGGTAAATATAACAAAACCGGGCAAACGAATAGAATATCAGTTTTTAGTAGGGCGTGCACCAGCTTACGTGTTTTTAACCTTCGAGTTCGGCCAAGGTCCATCCCGACTTTTTGTACGAAATAAAACAACAATCGTTCGATAGTTTTGGAACAAAAATGGGGTGTTTGTGTGTGTGACGCAAGAGAAGACGAAGTATAAGAAATTAGATGTTATTGTTGGGACTTTTAGTGTACGAACGAAGAAGAAACGCCTTATTAGATGCTCGTGCATTGAAAAGGAGAGAGTCAGTTGTCGCTCATCATGGATATATTGTATACGACTCGTACGGTTCCACGATCGACGGCACACGTTCAATCAGCGCCACAAGAGATGCTGATGGATCAGATCTTTATGTATATATTGGGCTTTCTATTTATACAGTCGATCTATATATACTACGATGGGGAATCAAACGAGATATCCATATCAATGATGTGCCCTATGAAAGAAAGTCCTGGAATTGGAGATCGTCCTGAATAGCTATCGTCAAACAAGAAAATTATAAGGTAAAGAAAGGTCCCCTTTTCACGAAGTGAATAGCCAAACGTTTCCCTAAATAATTTTAGAAGCCCAGTGCAGGTGTCAAGCATTGAAGATTCAATGCCTTTACATGTTCCATGTGATGAGTTCAGCCTTTTGAAAAAAAACTCGTACCCTTTGATAAGACGTTCGTATAAGAGCAGAGAGTCCATTGCCCCACTATTAAGGGTTCTCTATGCATATTTAAATCTTTTCATGTAGATCAATGCCAGTGAACGTTTGAATAGCTTGCATTTTGGCGCTTCACACGGCGCTGTGTGTATATACATATCGCCCGAGCCGTTTTATGGGCGTGAAAATATACCTTGACAAGGGGGAACAGGCGCGTTTGGCTCACTGTGTTTGTTTATATATACGCTCAGAAACATCGTCTTGCACGCGTTTTTCACGCTCGTCGTAAATTTTACGTGTGGCACCAGTTTCCCGCCCTGCCCAGCACTCCGCCTCCGTATTATACGATCCATTTCATTCAGAAGGGGTTTCTAACACACACCTTCACCCCGTGTAATACTGGAACATTTTGTGCATCGTAAAAACAAACTTATATTTCTCGCACTGCTCGCATCTGTACCTCGCCAGTATCGAAACGCAGCTTTGCTTTAAATTTTTTTTCTTCCTCACCTTTTCTCATTGCGGATTAGACTCCGTGTAACGTGTGTTTATACACCAGACGGGGTTGTAATGTCCACCTCACAAAAGTTTAATCCGCTTTTATATAGATTCTATGGGATGGGGTGGTTTATTGAAGACACGAGGATATAAACCGATGTCCACCTGCCCATCCAAATATCCTCCGGACGTTCCGGCTGTATCTCATTTTCAAACTTTGCTTTTAAGGATCCCACTTGCGGTTTCATTTTCATTGTATATACCTTTTGTTTTAGAAATTGTCTGATTATTTTCGGGACCTTAAGGGTCGTGAACGTCGTGTGTTCTGTTACGTTGGAAAGAAGACAATACAAATATAAAAAAACTATTTATGTTATTAACTACGGCAGGATCGGTGTATCGCTTTTTAGGGACGTGCGGTTCGCTCGAAAACGATCGTCCAGAATAATGTGAGACGCGGGAAAGTGGACACTGTATATACACACCCATCTTCTCTGTCCCGATGTATATAGGATTGTTATTGCTATACGGCCGGTTACCAAAGAGCCCGTAACATAGGTAACCCAAACCCAACAATAGGAAAGGCGAAACGAGTGTTTCGTGATTAACTTGTTTTAAAAGAATAAAAGGGAAAAGAGCTGGTCGATATTTCCATTTTATTTTCATCTCAATTTTGTGCATATCTATCTACTTGTAGACTGCCTCGTGATTAATATTCATTCTGTGCCGAACTGTTGACGTGGTATAGCCGAGTCATGGAGCCACTGCTCATTGATGGCCTTCCTGAATTTAGTCGTAATTTCTTTTTAAACAATGGGGAGTGAAAGAGACTGAGGAGTGTTAAGGATGAAGCAAAAAAGCAAGAACTTGCTTTGTCAGCAGACGTCAATTAAAATTTCAGTTGGGAGCGCCTTCAAATGCCCGACGAGTGCGCATGAATAAAGATGCTTCGTTCAAAGCGAGTCTTTCCATTTTAAATACCCAATTTTCCTATCCTCATTTTCTCGTTCGATGTAGATATATACCTTTTTTTTTCTAATTGTAGAAACAAAGAATTGGATTTGAAATTTCCCTTTAAAAATAATAACTGCTCGTTAGCATTTTAATCAGCGCCGGAATATAGGAAGTATAATTTCCTTTTAAAATTGACAAGCTCCTTAAAATGCACAGTTATTG
Source organism: Daphnia sinensis (assembly GCA_013167095.2). Lineage (NCBI taxonomy): Eukaryota > Metazoa > Arthropoda > Branchiopoda > Diplostraca > Daphniidae > Daphnia > Daphnia sinensis. The sequence goes on along the minus strand of CM023189.1, from coordinate 6,874,019 downwards.
GGTGGTCAGTGAATTGGCTTTCCTCCTTATTACTGTCTAATGAATATTGACGAATTTTCTGGGATTGGCCTGCCGTTTAATTTGCGTTTATACGCGTCGTTGTTATTCCCTTTTCCCAATTATTCATATATCTTTGGCTAACTGTAAAGGTACACATCATTTCCTCAGGATGTGCCATGGGCACAATGCCAATATCCCTTGGTTCGTTAAGAAGAGAAGACCATCGAGAAAAATAAAAGAGAAACGGACCCAGACGATATACCAAACATTTCCTCCACACTTAAAAGAAGTCGAAACTTTATCCGATTGCCATAAAAAAAAGGCCCAACCGGAAAAACCCTCACAGCAGGTTGTGTATGTTCGATAGACATACACCGTACAGTACATATAGAAACGACAAACATAAACATTGGCCCTTGGTTATGCCGTTTATATTGGACACTCGTAAAAATGTCTTGAGGAAAAGAAACAGCAAAAGTCCCGTTTCTATTATGTTACATAATAGAAAATTGAAAATATAACGAACTTGCATTTCATTGGGAATTGAAATGCAATTAGAATAAACGATATGGGTACCTGCGTGAATGTGCGGTTTGCGGTGGGACTTGTTATAGTTCAAACGCACCAACTTTGAACTCGAACAACTCAAAAACTAAGAGTTCCACGAAAAGACGAGTTTGATTTTCATGAGCCTCGTTTAATTCTGAATAGAAATCATGTATAGTTTAACGTATTTACATTTAAGGCACACAAAAAAACAAGTCTGGAATAAGCCCGACCATTTCGAATTGGAATTCGGAGAAACCTAACCTGTTATGACCCAAATAAAACGCTGATTAAGAATAAAGTATTTAACTTTCACTTTATTTCACGTATACATTTCGAAATCAACCGGAATCAAAATGTTTTTTCAGCGCATCCCACAACTGCTCGAGCCACAGCCCCAACCCAAGTTTCCAAAACACGTCCCTTTTTGTATATATACGTGTTTATTCGTGACTTTATTTCGGCCACCCAAAAGCCTTGCGTGCGTGTGTTCCAGACGGTTGTATGTTATTGACTCCCATTTAGCGATTTAAAAGGAGCATCGATCGTTTGTAACCGTAAAACGAAATTACGGCAGATATCTCCGTGTGGCCCGTCAATGAAGATCCTCTTCACGAAAGAAACGCTGAATGCGTGATCCTATATAAGGCAGGAACGAACGAGTTTCAAAAGCTGATCGGGAGGGGGGGGGGGATCCTCTTCTCAACTGCCGATGGGGCCGTGATCGTTTTATATGTGACGCTGATTGCGTCCGTCGCTCCCGGTTTGGGAAACTAATAGCCTCTGATGCTTATAGTGTGACCGAGACAGACGATATTACGCTACAGCTAACACGGGTCGATTGAATTAAAGGAGGAAAATATAATAATAATAAAAAAGTGAAAGGGAAAAAGAATTAAATAACAAGAAGCAGAGACCCTCATTTTATTCTAAATTATAAATTCGTGGCTTTGGAATGATGACGCTGCGGGATGCAAAAAAAAAAAACATATCGTCCATGAGCCACCGTCTTTTTCACGGGGTCTTTCTATGCAAACAGCACAGAATAATTACACGCGTTCAACGCGAGGCACTTCATCACGACCGGACGCTTTGGGAAAAAATGTTCGTATATATCTATTTCATTTCTCATCTTCACTTTCATCCATTTTCTCGTGAATTATGATACTTCATTTTTTATTTCCCTCCCTGATGCCACTTATTTATAAGCCCTAACACGTCGATGTGCGATGCCTCACGTGAGACGCTCCCGCTAAAAGGAGTGCCTCAGTCACGGTCGTGAGAGGTCACGGTTTTATACCTCTGTCAACTATCACGTTCCACATCAAACAAGCCGACCATTGAATGGGTTTTTTTCTATATACGCAAGCGCATCGCACACCCAAAGAAAATGATTCACCATTTTAAAACAAACCCAAAAAGCCAAGAAGGCGGAAAAAGTTCTCATTGAAAAAAATGAATTAAAGGTTTAATTTTAGAAGAAATTATACGTCCACTTACTTTATCAACTTATTTTAAATGAAATCAACCCAAAAACTGAACCGATCATGGCGTCTTCCCATCGTTTATTCTAATGCCCATCTCTCTACATACTTTATGTAGATGTACCCGTATTTAGATTTATGGGGCCTTGATATGAATTGTAAATTCAATGAACTCTACTTCTTATTCCCCCCCCAACTAAAATATTTGACTCTTCAATTTCTTTTTCCCCCTTTTTTTTTTCAATAAATTGTTTTCCCTTTTTTTTTTGAAATGCCCAACAAAATTCGATGACGCATGGGCACAAACTGGCTCACCACTCGTCTGTTTATCTTTGCTTTTTAAGCCGATTAACTTTAATATATGCATATAAAAGAAAAAACTGAGAGAAACGAGGGGGTGTGCAAGGGACCCTCCTAACCACCTTAGTCATCCAGCCGCTCAAGTCAAACATTGGCCGGGCCTCTTTATTTTAAACGTCCATCTTTTCGTGATTCATCCATAAAATTCGTGTTCCACTTATCTTTGATTGCAATACGTGATACGAAATGAAGAGCCATCATCTTGCCAGTTATTTGAAATTGCAGTTAGTTGATGACGTGATCCGTGGGAAAGACGGGCGGATGCGTTTATTTCGGTGCCGCTGGACTGGAAAACATCCAACTGTGTCCTCCATATATATACACACGTTACATGTATGTAAAGTAGCAAAGGCCGGGCCAAACACAGAAAGAAATAGGGAGTGAACAAACGATGGAGGGAGGAAACCGAAGGAAACTGTTGAGAATTACCGGCCCTATTGTCGACGATCGACGACCTGTGAGGCCCCCCTTCTCAGCTATTCCATCAACGGCAACAAACCTCCACCCCTCACTACCGGCAACACGAAATGAATAAATAAAAATAACCTTTAAGCTTCTTCTTCTTCTCTATACATTTTGACTGGTTTTCCCGACTTTGTTTAGACAATAAATATCCACGCAAAATAAATAGACTAAAGGTAAACCCTTTGCAAGATAAAAAAAAAGAAAGGGGGGGGAGCGCATGGAAAAACATGGAAAAAATCGAAAGTAAACAAGCGTCGAAGGCAGCGTCGCTTGTCAATACAGATAGCAAGTATATAGCCGACTTTACGTATATAGATCCACTGGGGTTCTATATATCCAATCACACCATCCGTTATGACGTCGCTTTCTTTGCGCGCACGTTTCGAACGGCGTCTCAGTTTAATGGAACACAAACAACAAGGATTTTTCTTTTTTTTTTTGAAAATGGGGGAGGTCGATATATCCTATACTGAAGCCTTTCAATCTTTATCGTTAAGAACAACACACTTTCTTTTTTTTTTTTTTGTCTAAAATAAAATGTAAGTACAATCTTCAATGTAACCGAATTTTCGTGAGTCTAGACTTTTATTTACAGAGAGTCTGAGGGCGGTCACGCCACTATAGTTTTAACGCTTTCAGCTAAATCATTGGAAACCGAAGGATATAACTGACTTGCTCGTGTGTAGTATATACGTATAATTATATATATCCAACTGAGATCAGTGAACCTGATGCCCTTGGCTTATAAATGGAGATCTCCCATCTAATCCAATGATTTCTCATTTGATTTTTTTTTTCAGCTGTTGCGCGGTTGTTCTATCATCCGAAAAAAGAAGGGACACACGAGAAATTCAAACTATAAATTATGAACATTAAATAGGCCGGCAGTGATGAACGAGCCATCATCCTCATCAGGTGGTCTCTTCGGCGGTGTGAAAGCAGACAGACTGACAGCTCCGACAAGCCGAAATATATCCCGAAAAAAACAAAACAAAAAAAAAAGAAACGTAAAAATGAAATGAGTGATGGACTATTGTTATTATATGTATCAGCGGTCAGCCATCAGCAACACATTTTCCAAACAACGTGAGACAGGTGAGCAACGGCGCCCCCCCCCCCCAAAAATATTCCCTTGAAAATAAATAAAAAAATTGATCAGCAGTCGTCAAAAGAAAATGTTTTTCTCAACGAGGTGATGCGGGAATGTCTGTTCAATGTATTTGCATTGCCAACGGGCCTGTTTTCTACATAGACTCACGTTATACGTCTGTAGCGCAAAGTGAATAAATCACATCATTCTTAACTGACGTCCTATACTAAAATAAAGGGACAAGGGCGGATCGATTTCGTCCCTTTTGTCGGCCACCCTTCGTTAACGAGACATCCGTTCTTTATCTCAACGGCCGTGTAAAATCCAATTGTTACATTACAATTCATTACACGAATATAGCGGAAGGGGGGTGCAAGGGTGGAGTGTTGACAATAAAACAGGGAGCGACTCCAAGTTTATTTTCCCCCCCTCTTTCTTTCTGTTCGGTCAGTATAACTAACGATGATGATAAAAAATAGAAGGGCGACTGGACAAGGTGTCCAGGAAGAAAAAAGCCTGGAGTTACAATCTGCACCCATGCGATCAAAAGAATAAGAAAGTATTAAAAAAAAAGGATGATATTCATTTGATATTCTTTTGCTGTTGTAGACAATGGGTGGATCCCCGTTAACGCCCCTGCCACACGCGGCTATATCTACCATCTCGCTGTGTGTGTGTGTGTAAGCAGGAGCAGCTACACACGATTGTTGTGATAAGCAATCTATATGCATACGGACAAAAGAAGACAAAACGAACACGGACACGCTCATTGTAAATCGAATTTTCGATCGAGGAAGAAGAGGTTCGAATTGAGTCCAAATCGAACGGCCAACTGGCCATTGTTTATTCTGATTGGAATTCGTGGGGTTTGATATAAACTTTTTTTTTTTTTTGCGAGGTGACAGGACAAGGTTGATGAAAACAAGAGCTATAGAAGAAACGTGATAACGAGATGTCCCGGCCAGATTTATCGCTCTTGCTCACGAATGTTTTGAAACAAAGTCCTGAATTGGTCGGAGCTATCCCCAATTATGGAGCGGATGAAATGCCCGATACATCTAAAAATAAAGAATGGAGAAAATAAAGAAGAGAAAGGCTGGAACAATCACCTACATGAGATCGTTGTGTGGAAAGGATCAAACGACATCGAAAGCCAAGGGGGGGGGGGGATCCAACGGAGAGAGAGTGTGTCAATGTAATTAGATTGCAATTTGACGCTACATCCGTCACGCGGGATCTGTGTGTCTAAGACGTAGGGATCATTTCACTCATGGACAAGACCCTAGATGGAACAATCTTCTCTCCGAGGCTTTGCCCCTTATTTTTTGTTTTTTATATAAGCCACTAGTATGTCTAAGGATTGTCAGTGGAGTGAAAACAACGCCCCACCAGAAAAAAAGAGAAGGAAAAGAACAAAAGAAATGTTCCAAAACTGACCAAAAAAAAAAACAAGGAAAGGTGAGAAAAAAAAAAGGGAAATTCAAAAGTTATAGGAGTTCATCGCAGTTTTGTTTTTGTGCTTCCACGTATACATTCCTGGTCAGCTGGGGCTTTTTCTTTCCCTGTTCCTCGGTATATCATATTATCATTCATTAGTATACCTGAGTTTGGAGCAACAAGTTTCAAAACGAGAGATACTCCGACAGTGAAGGCAAACGAGAAAAAGGCCCCCGGTGTTTGGTGAGTCCTTTCTTTTTTTCCTTTTCTTATTTTTGGAAAACGCAACGGGGAGTGGTCATCATTTGCGTTTGTTGAGAAGGGAGGAACTGGAAAAAAAATAGGGAATTTTTCGACAAGCCCGGTGTCCAGCAATAACAAGCTCAGATGATTTGAATACCCCCCTTTTTCTTTTTTAACGGTGCATATATGTAAATCGTTTCAAACTTCCTGTGGATCGTAGTCAACTTTGCAGTCAGCTCTCCCACAGTTGTTATTAAATCGATGGCTCGTTAGTCCGCCATGTCAAGCCGAAAGACGAAGCAAGTAAAAATAAGGATTTTTTTTTCTTTGGTCGTTGCCATGGATATCCCTCTGTGATCAATAATGCAAAACGCGGGGACTTTCAACGTACATTGTCTATGCCTCTTCTTTCTATCTGCTTTTCTTATTTACGACCGAGGAGAACAACAGAGTGTGTAAACGCGTAGAGAAGATGATGAGGCTATTTTTACACACTCTTCTTATGCAAAACGTCTTTTTAAGTTGTCACTGGCTGCGTTTTTGTCGATAGGGAATGTAAATTTTCAAAATAGAAAAATGGATTTTGAAAAGGGAAAAGTTCCAGCGCTTTTATCAGCAGCGACACACGCACCAGTCCGGCTCCGTCCGTTCCAGCGCAGGCCAATGGAGAAGACGTAATCACGTAAATCACCAAACGTACAGAAAAGTGCAAAGAAAGTCAACACGACAATTGACTTCGGTTATCCAAACAGCCGCAATGCTTTTCATTAGAGAATCCCAATCATCGTTAAGGGCGTTTTGATGTGCTTTGATATTCTTCCACAATACGAATAGTGTAGCCCTGTAGAGTAATAACAAGCCTCGAACGCACTAAACTTGGCTAAACAAAAGGCAACAAGACAAAGCTTAGTATAGTAAAGTTAAGTATAGTTAAGTTAGTAAAGTTAAGTTTAGTATAGGCACCTGTATTTCTCGTACGTGTTCACCCTCCATGGCTTGATGTCACTTAAGATTTATTTCAGACTCGGGAGGATCGTTTACATTTTGTTTGACTCTGTTTGGTTGCCTTCTTTCGGAAATTTCCTTTAAAAAAAGACAAGGGAAAGGTAATCAAACGAGCGTTCGTTAACTTCCTTATTGGATGCGATTCGTGCGCGTCCCGACTATTAAATCGCCATCGATGCCACACGTCTATAGCGATTTAATAGTTTGTACAGTTTTCTTTTTTATGTCATTCCCATTTTTTATAGTGATTGAATTTCCTTCTTCCACCTTGGTGCTGTCCACATTGTGTGTAAATCAAAGTGTGCTGAGGTCATGTCCCGAGCGATTACATCACGCATAAAAAAAAATCCCTTATATGTGCTGTGTGGCTCTCTCTGTTTTGCTGTTGTTTATTCCTACCGCCCTTCAAACCTTATTACACATTCACGTCAGCAGCCCGCGTTGTTAGTCAATCTGAATCTGCTTCCTCCGATAATATCATAAGCCAAATTTCGTATTATGGGCCTTTTCTAACTTATACATAGGCAGCTGCTTCCAATGGAGGGGGGGGGGGGAGTAAGGATTTTTTCGACTGTGAGCAATGATGAGAGCGGGATAGAAAAAGCTTTAAGTGGCTAGGTTCCATGTGAACGATTGAGGGAGGGGGGGGGTGAGAGATTTCCCCGTGGATCGTAACAGCAGCCAATATTACTCATATAAGGTTTTCTGTGGTTCCCTTAACTGAATTACATCCCCCCAAACTTTTCGGCCCCTCCCTGTAGATATTCTCACCCTCCGTGCACGGTGAAAAGCAGTGCTGTACACGATACGAACTCCCAATCTATATACCAATGTGGTAGAAACAAGTGCACAGCATTAACGAATCGATTGATATAGGAGAGTGGCCTCACTTTGTTTGTCTGCCACGTACTGGGAATTTCATGTGTTTTTTGCCCTCTTCTGCCTTTGAAACGTATATGAGTGTGTACATGTTTATTATCTTGCGGATGTATAGTATAATGTACAAAACGAAATAAGCTGACTGTAAGCTGAATGAGATAGACGTATATCTTGACCCATTGGAGCAACTCGGAAATCGAAACTAGATGAACCTGTCGTTTGCGTAATAAGGCTGTCGCGAGAAGATGAATGAAGACCATATCGCATCTGCTGTGATGTGCATTGTTGCAAGAGTTTACTGTGTACAGTTCTAACATGTATCCAATCACGATCGCTGTCCGATTGGTGGGTTGGGATGTATCAGGAAATGAGCTGATTTCCTGCTCGCGTTTCAAAAAGACTTCGGAAGAAGTTTGAAACTGATGGACAATCAAGATAGCAGCCAACGTGAATCTCAAATCGAACAGTGCCTTTCATTCCCATCCAATGAACATGACCTACCTGTTGTACATTTTCAACTCTTTTCAAAATTTTGATGGGAGAATTTCGTATGGCCAGCCATTCACTTTCAGCGCAAGTATCCGGTTATCAACAAACTTAACGGGTTTATGGGATGTTGAAAATATAGTCGTGGGAAAAGAAAAGGCTCGACGATCTTTTGCTCGTGAATCCTTACAGGCAACAACTGCGGACGGAATAATGTATGTTGCGGGAAAAAAAAAAACACGTAAGAGTATAGCGCACAATGTCTGAGGAAAGATGAATGTAATGGCGCTTTGCGTTCAAACTTTATATGGCAACGACACCACGAATTACGACGTGTACCGTGTGTTGTTCCCACATAAGAAAAACAAGGGACGCATTCAATCTACGTTGCTATTGTCGTGATGTATCGGAATTGGCGTGAAACGTTCGTGAGCCCTATACAGTAAATTTGCATAGCCCTTCGTATATGAGATTGATTTTTTCACGATAACATTCGATAGCGTATATTTTTCTTCGTGATCTAATAGAGTTTGCACTGTTCTAGTTTGCTAGTTTCGAATTTTATTGATACAAGTTCAAGCGTTTTGCTTTTGTTTTTAACGTTAATATACTAATTGTTGTTTTTGGAAGTTGATGAGCGTTTTAGGGGGTTACCTTGAGGTACCGCACGAACTTGTACATCACGCGTTTGGATGTTTGCCCATAACTCACGAACATTGTGGGTGGCAACGTTTCTCTTCGTGTAAATTTTATCGTCGTTCAAAAAGCTGGTAAAGATTGTTACCAAATAGCACCATCACATTTTATTCTTTTAATTCAAATGACCGTCTGGCACGGTTGACTTTGTTGCTAGTTGAATCAATCTCAGTTTATGGCATTTTTTTCATCCATCTTTTCATATAGAGAATTCAACAGGAAAATGCAATCTCGCGTGCCCGAAATGGGCGGTTTGGGTCCACTGCACGGCCAGTTAATAGCCTTCCTGTCGTGTGTGTGTCAGCCAACGTGACTCCCGCGTGAATTCGAGTCCAGAAATTTCGTGTATTTCCCTCGGTGTTTTTGGTGTCGAGCCCAGCGTCCAGAAGATTGATGTTTCAAAAGAAGTTATATACGAAAATGAAATATGCTGATAAAAGAAAATTCATTTTGAATGATCGGTGCTGACGGCCACAGACACGCAAGGCTAATGAATTTTTTCGCCGTGAAATGGTAATTAATTCATTAAGGATATGCATACATACACTGTAATGAATTTCGGAAGCTTTAACCTTACGCATCATTCACTATCTATTTCTTTTTGAATATTAGTGTTGGATAATTACGCGTGCCATCGGCACGGTCCTTTCGGGACTTGATCCTGCAGTTTCACGTCACCTCTTGAGAGCTTCGGCAACTAACAAGGAAGCGGGAAGTTTCGTGAATACCGCCAGATCACGCAGTCTCACGGTTCAACGTTATTTAATCGAAGCAACACTGGATGAAGGGTAATCAAATATTTATTTTATTGCATATCTAATCCGCTAATTGGACAGCGCACATACACATCAATACGTTATGTTATATATAACTCAATAGCATTCGATTTGTTCGCCAGAACAAAAACCCCCAAAATTTTCTATGAGCTCAAAACTAACATCAAACTAATCTGTGCATTGCATCCGTATGATTGACATTGACTAAATAATTAAAAGATGGGTGTGTCGGTCGTTTAGAAACAAGACATTTAAGCGTTGCCGAGAGGATTGCCAGTCCAAGGGTAAACGTCCGGGCATGGGACGCAACTCTTCATGATACGCGGCCCGATGGCGGACGCCTCACCGTCGTAATAACACGAAACGGGCTGACAAGACGTCTGTGTCATAGCTGGGCAACTGAAGAAGTTTCCAACTTCAGTCAATGGCTTGGGATCCCTCATCCAATCGAGTCCCTGACGTGCAATAATAATCATCAGTAAGTTAATTGAAATATAAGGACAATGATTTCAAATATTTCTTACTCTTCCTAGGGGGACGATGTAAACGTCGTCTTTGCTTGACAAATAATCGAGGAACTTCTTGTAACCTTCTAGACGGAAATTAGCCGATTGGAACCAGCCGTTGTTGTTCGAATAGACACCGAAGGGAGCCTTGCTCGTGTTGTAATGGCGTTCGAAGTTCCTCTTCAAGAACTGGTAGGTTTCTTCCAACGTCTTTGGCCTTATAAAAACAAAGGTACAGACGGTAATTATCTTGTTAACTTGTGTAACAAATGGATTATTACTGTGGGCAGGCTTCCACGGTGTTACATCTAGTGCCATTGTTCTCCAACGTGACCTACGATTTCAAAACCAATGCACAACTGTAAAGAGTCGAACATGCCAATCAGTTGTTTCGTTACTCACCACAGGAACTGTCCAAATGCCAGTAAATTTACCACTCGGGCACGGAGGAATCAGGCAGTCCTGCACATCGGTATAACAAAATCAGAATTAAAGAAATAGAAATTCATTCAAGTTTCCATATGGATTATGTATACATGTTGAAATCCTTGATCCAAGGTGTAAGGCCAAACTGGAGGGTCCGTATAGTTAGTTGTTGGCAAAGAAGAATCGTAGAACATGCTGAGTGTCTTCATAGCTGAAAACGTATTATCACCGCTGGTCTGCAAGAACGGAGCCCTTGAACCCTTTTAAACAAACAATAACAATTCATTGAAAACAAAAGCAAAACTTCATCTGCTCAGATCTTTAAACTCACGCGGATCGGTGTGCTCGGGATATTAGCGAATTTGGCCAGGGCGTCCTTCATCCCACCAATTTCATCGACCCATTCGCTGGCCGTCTTGGAAGCCCAGAGTTCCTGCGGAGTTCGATGCCTGTTTCGAAAGGTAAAAGAAATTTCGGTTTAAAATCCCAATTGATTCCCAATAAATTCAAAAGGAAACGTTGGCGTGAAACTCACGACATGCTGTGCGTAGCGATTTCCTGCCTCTTGTGGTACAGACTGTGCGTCAGCGTGTAGTCGTTGTACTCGTGATAGATGAAGAAAGTCATACCAATCGGGCATCCATTGGGATTCATCCGATTATTCAGTAGATACGTGTAATTGTCGTAATTGCTCGTCGTGACGGCGCCATCGAAGGACAGAAACACCAGCTGGGCTGTTCGTCGTTTTCAAATTGATTTTAAATGAATAATTTTATTACTAAGTATATATGTGTAATGTTTACGTGCGTTCGCCTTAGACAGGCCGCCTGGTATGGAGGTAGACATACACCTGCAGTTGGGGGCAACGCAATTCGTGCTGTTTTGAATCAATCGAAAGAGAATTTGAATTCGATTGCCTGCGTGAATCGTGAAATAGAATTTAAAAAATGATAGCAACTCACGAATTGCATTGCGCTAGCGACTGGTGGAAGAAGACGGCCAAGAAGAAGATGACGGCCAAAGCTCGTTGCATCTTGGCGTATAGGTTTTTCCAAACTTGTCCAGCACTCAAAATGTGAAACTCTGTCCTCTACGGTCCGTTTCCTCTTCGTATTTATAGTCTAGTCTCTTGAGAAATATCAGTACGTACTAAAGCGATTAAAACACAACATTTTATTAGGGGGGGGGATCAAACCAGAAAAATATTAAATTGTTCACAGGATGTCGCAACGGTTCTCCAAAGATAAAAGCTAATGGCACTATAGACTCTTTCTAAATAGCCATTTGAAGACTATATTCACGCAAGATAAGGCATGGCCACATTTGGCGGCCACAGTGTGTTAACGATTGATCGTGTAATGTTACGTACCACGGCCCAGCATGTCGTCACATTCTAAATGAAGGACGTCATGTACAAAAATCTTTTGAGCTAAGCAATTTTTGCATGCGCGTGTTAGTCTGCTATAATGGCAATCAAGTTGCATTCACGTTTTTTTCACGGTTCAATTTGTGATTGGACTTTGTTCATCGCATCACCGGTTAGTAAAGTAATCATTTCAAATACAACATCGGCAAATGGTTGGGGCACGGCTGTTTTCAACCGCGGGATTTCTTTTGATTTAGCGCGTCTAATAATTACGGTCGACGTCGCACGCGGGATGTGATAGACGAAATTGCGGATCGGCGTTTAGCGCAAGTGTAGGCCCTCCCACGATCTTGCCCAATCACACACACTCACATACGTCCTATGTGCTAGATTGCAACTATAAAGCACCCAAAAGTGAACCCGGAATGTCTTTTATCAGATTGTTGCAGCAATGTCGTGACTTAGCGGCTTCGCCAGTTCGCGTAACAACCGAATGATACATTCCCCTCGTTATGACGTCAGCGCCGTGCGAGAGGCTTGATATATTTCTAACAACCCATCTCATTGTCACGTTAAAGCAAGGACGAAAAAGAGATTAAAACGAGGACTGTATACCGATAGCGTTAAGTGACCTCGCCTTCAAACTCGTTTGATAACCGCGATCGTTGCGAAACGATCGGGATCTTTCTGAATTTTCTCTGTGTTAATCAATAGATTGAGCCTAATGTCTAAGATAGGGCACCATTTTAAATTCAATATTTGCTTTATTAATCCCCGTGAAATAGAAACTACAATTTGAGTTCTAATCAAGTCGGGAGCGCAGCTGTGAAGTGTCTCTATTAAACTCAATAAAAACAATAATTCTGTTTTTACCTATTGTTGTGATAGGGTCGTTTTTCGTTTCCGCCAGAAGGGTCCCATCGTAGGGATCTTTTGGAACACAATATCTCGGATGATTCGGCGATGTCGTTCTCACATCCGGGGGAGGTGGACTGGACACATCTGTTTTGGTACGTGATGAATCCATTGACGATTGTATAAGTGGGGCAAATAAAAGGGGATCAATCACCTTAACTCATAGGTCATTGTAAAGAGGAAAACAAAGACGGGCAGAGGTGGGGACACAAACAGAAAAAAGAAAAAGAAAAGGTATACGTACGTGCGTACAAAAAAAGAAGGTGGAGAGAGCAAAGTCTTGTACACGTGTGGTTCAGCTAAATTATTTTAGCCCATTTCAACCGTCTTTTGTTTTATTTGGTTTTCTTTTTGTTCTTAACCACTTCTTTTACGGACTTTATTTACGTCTTTTTACTCCCCCTACCCCCACCACTCGATTTGCGTCTGTAGGATATGGAACACGCCCCCCTCTAAAAAGAAAATCCTTTTTGTTTTTTGAAAAAAAAAAAAAAATCGGAGAATGCAATAAACGAAACAATAAAACAGAGAGAGAGAGGCGAAAACTTCTTCGTTCTCTTAGAGCCTAAGGTGCTGATCCTTCCCCCCTTCGCAAACGCGGAGGCTTCTCGTATATAAAGAGAGACTGACAATCGTCGATTCGCAATCATTCGTCCTTTCGTTCTTGCCCACTAAAGAGTCGAAACAGAGAAACCAATTCTGCAGATTGAAATTCGTTGGAAATTCTTTCATCATCCACCACATCCATCACATCCACCCTGTTCCTTCAAAGTATTTGCATCACATCAATCATCGCTTGCTAAGGTACAGTATGGGCATTCATAATGTTTAGTTTAAGACTTTTGTGTAATTTGCAATCTGGGTATGGGTTTACCTGTTAGATGTAGTACGGGCACGGGGGGGTTTGCGTGTTGGAGTTCGTTTCTCTCCGTTGCAATTTGAATATTTAGCAGGTGATGAAGTGGCTGTTAAAGACTTTAACTGCGTGTAGTGCCGTCGTTGATACATTTGTGTCAGGCATTTTAACGTTCAATTGTCGGTTAATGTGGACTTTAAAAGGGAGGGTCCACGATGACCAGTCACGGAATAAAGTGATTATCCTTTGTAGACATGTAAATATCCTCGTTATCATAGTCTGTCTCGCCACACGAAGGCTGCACGACAGCTAGCTGTGGATTGTTATGCTGATTTTGGGAATGTAATTACAATTATTTGTTTAGTTTACAGAATGGATGTTGCCAATGTACGCGTTTTGATTGTGGCGCTGTTGGTGATTGGCCTGGCCAGTGCCCAGGTGAATTTCTCCACCAGTTGGGGAAAGCGTTCGTCTTCTGTTTTGCCAGCAGTACCATCATCCTCAGCTCAAGGATCTTACCTCGCATTACGGCAGAAGTTTCATCCGAAGAAGGAACTCGGAGCGGATTCGCAACACAACGTTCTTCCGGATTCCGATTCCGGAGCGCAAACAATTTACGAAGAAGCGGAAGACCAACGATCATCCGGTTTACTGCCCAGCCCTTGCCTGTCTCTCCTTAAAGTTATGGTGTTGGTCAATCAAATCGTAGAGGTGAATAATATTTCCTTTTTAATTGGTGTGGTTATTATTTTTAAGGATTTGTTTGGTGTAAAAGCTTTTGAAAATCAGGACAGACGTTAGGTGGCAGCTCTTGTATATAACAAGAACTTAAGAAGCGGAAGAGAAAATGAATTTTCATTTTTCTTCGTAAGTCTATGGCTTAGAAATATATTATAATATATGGTATACGCTTTTCACAAATGAGTTAGAAGCCAATTAGCGAGACAATTAATGATTGAACGAGAGTGAAGTATGGAACAACTAAGGACTGGCAGGCTTCTCTGCTCCGACCAATAGGGACAGAAGGAGATGTATACATGTAGAGAGGGTTGAAAAGGCTTGGCTGGCCTCTTCTCTTCATTATCAGGCAGTGACAGATGAATTGATCCCGCAGAACGCTCTCGGTCCAACAATCACGACAAATCACTTGCTCGTTTTTTTTTATCCCTCACTCCTTTTCCCATTTGTACCCCGTGCAGACACTCACTTATACGCGCTCACGAAGTATTCTATTATAGAAAGAAGGAAAAATCGTTTGGAGGTAAGTACACATGCAAATTGGGGGTTCGGGAAAAAAGATGATTATTAAACGGCCTTTTTTATTTCTTTAGCTCGTTAAAATTTGAATATCGCTCGTTTTGCCAGATGTTTGACGTGTAACACTTTGAACTTTATTTTGTTTAACAGGCTGAGTTGCAGAAACTGGAGAAATATGACCGGCAACAGCAATAGCGGTCATTACCATGAGAAAGGGCGTGGCTGCGTGATTTGCAACTCTGACGACGTCGCTTGTTCTGATATTTATCTCAAACTCTTTACAATCCAGCGACAAATTGATTCCCAGTTCTTATTTTATTTTTTCTCTGTTCATATGCATTTTGTTTTCTTTAATTGTAATTATCGTGACGCAACGGCAGTCAACACGTGTCCGTCGAACTGAAACATCCAACGATTGTGTCTTTGTCGTGAATCTATTTATTATAAATATTTAATATTTATAAATGTATTGTCATTCGTGTGTTTTCATCTTTGACATTACACAATCAACAGTGACATTCAATTTCTAACGTTCGTCATAGTAGTAACTGTAATTGCGAGTGAGCTCTTGTTGGACACTTGCGGTGCATCTCTGTTGCGTCATGTTTGTGCGGTGACTGTTGGACAACATCGGGAAACTGGCCAACAACCTCACCGGAGTCTGTCGTAACAACTGGAACGAGCCCAACTACAATTTACATTTAAAAGAAAGTAAGTCTGTCTCGCCCATTTATACGTGTAGATGACGTGCAATCTGTTGCCTCGTTAGTTAATTACCATAGCTAAAAGAAAAGAATTTAATCACGAACGAATCACGACGTTAGTGGATAATTTATTGTATAACCTTATAACACAGTGGTTAGTTAAAATATTTCCTCTTTCCTTTGTGCTGTCCTTCTGCAGAGTGCCATTTTCTCTTTTGTGTTCACGTTGAAGGACACGTCCAGAAGCCCGACACATTCTCTTTGTACAAACTAACGCTTTCTTTTCTCTATACTTGTGCATTGCGGGCTCGTCGATCACGCTCTAATTCAGCTCGCATGTACACCCAATAAATATATTGACGTGCCATCGGACGTCCAGCTCGCTGAGTGCTAAGCCAAACAGGCCGAAGTATGACGCTATTTAGTCCTTCTAGGGGAACTATCACATCAAATCAGGCTGCGTTTAAAATTTACTATATACTCCATACCCTATGGTTTCATTTGCATGTCGTCTTAAATTCACTGTCAGTTTTTTATTGTTGCGTATCAAATTGCGTCGTTTGCTGACCGTTATCAGAACAGACACATTTCGATGATAATAAGACACATTGTATGTGGGGGAGGACGGGGCCGCATCTTCACGACGGCCATACGATATAGATATAAAAGGAAGGAGGGGAGATATCGTTCGTGAACGCACGTGAGAACGATGTGCGAAGGCCGGCTTTACGGGGTTTCTGTACAAACATCATCTTGTTCACTCGGTTAGCCAGGGATTTTCAACTCTGCTGTGTGGCTCCTTCCTCACATGCTGCTTTCCGTGTTCCACTCGCAAAGTCGTCGCGATCGATCGTCACGATGGCAAGCACACAGCTTCCCCCCCCCCTCCACCCTCTATACATACACTATTTTTCATTTTCTTTCCTTCTTTCTTTTGCCTCCCGTTTTATACTCTCCCACCCGTCTGCCCCATCAGTAAGAGTATTCTGATACATTGGCTTATATAGGTATATACCTTCCTCTCTTTAAAAGATTTGTACGTGCTGCAACAGTGCCTGGCTGTTTTTTATTGTTTTTCAATTGATTTCCTCTGCACATTCATGCAAATTGAACCGGAAATGCTGAGCTTTAAAACAATTGTTGATTTCATTTATTATTCGCTATTATTGTGTGGGTCTATATTCGTGTAGATGCGCACCTTGTCCTGACCAATTATCCATCTCTTGTTTAAAAAAGGGCTTTATTCTTTCCTCTAAAAGATATATTATTCCAAAGCAGATATATGTCAAAATAATGGTACAAACAGTCCAGCCTGTTTCGTGTACAGCACCCACTGGCTGTGTCAAAAGAAAAAGGACAAACACAGGAGAGAGAGAGAAACGAATAGGACGGGGTGTGTGTGTACAAGCTCCCGTCTACGGGAGCGTGCACGTTCAATACTTGCTGCAAAGGCGCAAAATGTTCCCTTCTTCTTCTTCTTCCTCTTCTTCGTTATCCCATTCCTTTTCTCTCTTTCTCCAAGGCTTCTCGCTGTTATACTCGACTTGCAGGAGAACTTCACGATGTGTGTGTGTGGGTCTGAAAAGAGAGGCAGGGCAAAATGTTGGGTCCGTCTCCTCCCTTTTTCGCTGGGCCAGTGTTGCGCTGACTCGTCCTTTCCTTCCACATCCTCTTTTTCTTTTTTAAAAGTCAAATGGCTTATTTTAAGTCCCTCAGTTCACTAACAGGGTTTCAACGACACCCCAAAAAAAACTGGACGTTAGCACCATGATTCCATCACTGTCCGAGCGTTACCTATAACGAAAGGCAATTGATTTTATTATCTTTACGTACATGTAACAAATCAATCTCTCTCGGAAAACAAGTTTCATTTTAGAAGGTGGGGCGTGTCAAATGGAATGCACAAAAGAAACAAAAGATATCCCTCGATAAGTTTCGCCTTTGAATGTCGGTGTGACACCGTTTTTTTTTGTTGGCAAGTGCGTGAAAGCAAAGTTCCCTTCTTATTTTTTTTTTTAAGATAATAAATGCACGCACGCGTTCAGTTCATACAGGTCGACGGGATGCGCAAACAAAACACACCTTGAGCCGCAACGGACGCCTATTGTTTGTTAGCGGGCTTCACGCATACGTATATCCCCCCCTCAATAATTCCTCCTTCTTTCTCGCAAATAATTGTTTTGAATTTCATCTAATTCAAAAATTTTAAAATCGACAATTTCACACGTTATTTTTTCATCGAACAAAAATTTAGAAATGAAAAATAATTCTTCTTTTATTTGTGTATATTTAGTTGTTTGGAAAAAAAAGAAACAAGGACGGATGGCGAGACGGATCGAATCCTCCTCCCACCCCGCACACATTGGATGCAACATATGGCCGAGTCGCGTGCTGTGCTCCTCTTTTTTTTTTTTTTGCTGGGGGCTGGCCTGTTTGCAATAGTGTATAGAGAACTCGTATGTATGTGAAAGGGACCGATATACCCTGGTGCGCTATCACGGGCCAACCTCCAGACAGCCAGCGGGAGCAGCAGGAACCACACCGTTCCGTTCGTGTTGTCTCTATCTTAACTCTCTCTCTCTTTTTGAAAAAACAAAAACACACGTCCTCCCGATTGGATAGTGTCGATGTTGTGTGTTTACATCGGGATTGTTAAAACCCAATCATTTTTTTAGGGGCAACATTGTTTTGAAAAATCTTCGTGCGCCGTTTGTGTGTGAGAGTGCGTGTGTCTGTAATAGAAAAAACGATTCAAAATCAAAGTGAATGCCACAAAAGGTGTGCACTGGAGTCGGAGGAATAGCAGCGGGACTTGAATCCCGCCATCATGAACCAGGTAGACTCATTCAATTTCATTTCGCATTTAAATTAAAGATTTTTAGAGTTTCGAGCGCCCTTGGTTTAGCGAGTAGTATTGTACCCTCCATTACTGGAGCAACACACATCTCCCAATCACGACACCGTCTAATCTTTCAGTATAATAATTTTTTTTTTAAGCATAATATAATTCAATTGAATTGCAATTTCACCAAATCGGATAGAAAATTGATAGTTTACACACTTGGCGCTTTATCTCCATCCAAAAGGGGGGTCCGCCCTTTTCTCTTTCTCTGTGTGTGTTCTGTTTTGAAACGCCATCGGGATGTGACTTTGGCCTTTCACGAAAAAAAAAAGAAAAAGGGAAAGGTACACAGCACGAAAAAAAAAAAAAAAAAGAGTATGTGCAGAAACTAATGGGGAGGAGCTGCCGCGGGAGGGGTGGTACCCCATTGGTTGCGTGTAGTAAAGCTCCCGTCTCTCTCTCCGTTTATGCCGGAGGAGTTGTAAGGCGCTCCCGCACACAACCTCTTCCCCCCCCTCCTTCTCCTACCCCCACCCCACCAAACCCATCCTTTTGCTATAGCTGTACTCCCCACACTCTTTTCACGGCTCATCGATTGTGTCAACTCGACGGAACGCTGAGAGACAGCAGAAGAGCGGATGAAAAGCGGGAAATGGCGGGAGGCAGCCGGGAAAAAAAAAAAAGGACGGCCAGAGTAAGAGAGAGAACTCCCGTTGGAAATGTGCAGAGCGCGAGGGGGAAGGGGAAATCAATCGACTAAATCGTCGTCGACGACGTTGACGTCGAGAACCGATTCCCACTTTTTTTTTTTCTTTTTGCAAACCCAAACCCCTTCGTTAAACGAGAAAAACTCGGGGCGGTTGGGTAATTTTCTTTTTACACGTTTTGTTTTTTTCTCTCACCCTGACCATCTTTTTGAAAAAATGGCCTTCCAAACATCGATCAACTTAAAGTGGGCGTATATTTTTTTTGAAAAGAAATTATGGCGAACATAAAAGGATAGGAGACCAAACAAAAAGAAAACCTTAAAGGGACTTCTATACGTTTCTGTTTTTTTTTTGTTTTTTTTAGATATTCGACACAGACACCGAAATCCATTTGAGTGTAGGAGACAGTCAGGGGGGAGGTGTTGACCCTTGGTTTTCAAAAATATAATTCGATTGTATTTAGTTGTTCAAATCGAATTGTGAGAAAGCGTGAAAAAACAATATCTTTTTGGGGGGCTACCTTTAATTCGCACAGACCTCCCCCCTCGCATTTTTTATTTTATTTTAGAGATCTAAAATAAAATTAAACTCTCTTCTAAGTTAGGGACGTAATGGCAAAACAAACATTGTTTTGTCTTTGTACCGACACGGCCGATATACGTTATAACGGATGGGCGGAGGGTGAGAGACCTCCCAATAAGACCATCACAACTAGCGGAGCCTTATTTTCCCTCATCCGGACGCTGTTGAGCTAGCAGATTCGTGCCAAGAAAGCCAAAAAGCTCTTTTCTTTTTATTTAAAAAAAATAAAAAGGGGGGGGGGACACACAAATTTGCTTGACACGATCGGCAGACGACGCGCTTGCGCAATTGCCTGTCAAACGGAGAATCACGTAACAATTACATCACTCGCTAGCGGCTCTTCCCAAATCAATTTCACAGATTCCTTCAATCTTAATTTTTTTTTTCTCAGAAAAAAAAAAGATATTCTTTACTAGGTAAATTAGATATCGTCGCTAATTGGTATCGATTACCGAAGCCATCGCGATGTTTTTGACGATCCCTCTTTTGCGTTCTCGCGACAACCCTGCATTTTTTTTTCTAAATATCCCGAGGTGATTGTCTTTTGTTTTCGCGTCGAACGTCAGGCTGTCGAAAAAATAAAGTCATTCAGTTGTGAGTGACCTGTCATCGTGAAAACAGTGCGCGCGAGAACAGTTTTTTTTTTGACGCTTCAATCGATATAACAGGTCGATCGATCAGTGCCCTTACCTTCGCGTCTTTCTCGTTCCAGTTATTATTTTTTCTTTTTCCTATCTGTCAGTTTAGCAAACAGATGACGCGTGTCTTGTCGATTACACGTTTTCCTATTATTGATTGGCCCCGCCTATCTAATAATTTTTGTTTTGTTTCTAAACTGTCATGTCTTAACACATTTCTCATGTCTTATTGTTCATCATTCTTTTTCTTTTCTCTATTATTATTGTTATTACCCCTGGAACAAACAACTTTTGAAACGATGGTCGTGTGTGTGCGTGAACTGGCCCGTTGCGCGTGACTAAAAAAAAAACAAAAAACAAAACAACACGAACTTTTATTTCGTGACTTGGGATATGGGTGTGCGGGGTGGGGGGGTTCGTTGTTGTTGCCGGTGCGGGTTCGGGAACCAGACAATTGCTCATTGGCGGCTGCAACTGACTAGTCGACGTAGTTGGACGTCACGGTGGAGCGCCATCTGCTGTGCATCGAGCGAGGAGGGGGCGTGCACCGGCGACGTGTTGCAGCAGCCACCGCCAGCGGCGACATCCAGCAGGGGACCGGAGGCGCAACGTCAGACGTCGTGCAGTTGGGGCCGTTTCTAGAAAATGCTCATCTCGCTGGGCGTTGTCGAACGATGGCAATCATCGGTTGCAGATTCTGCAGCGGCATCGTCTCCGTCGTTGACGGCCGCCGTGTCGGCAGCGGCCCATCAGTCGTCGATCGGTGGCCCGCCGGCCGCCGACGTCGTCCTCACGGCCGAGAATCTGACGCAGGCGGTCATCATCCTCATCCTGGACGTGGTCATCATCTGCTCCAATCTCCTCATCATCGCCACACTCGCCACAGGATCAGGTCAGTTTTTCTTATTTTCTTTTCATGGAACTCGTTCCGTGATTTGCTTAATTAGCCGTTATGTTGTAAGCGCATTTGTTTGTTTTTTTACTGGAGTTTTGAAATGGATATGTTCTATCGTACCCTCCTTTCGTTACACGACATCTGCGTCCTAGAAACACAAGTCACGTTATGTAAGACCCTCCCCAACTTGAAACAAACTGGAACGATATCAGTGGGGATAGATAACACGGTAGAGGATGTGCGTATTACGTGATCGATTTTTGCCTCAAAATAGTTTATTGTCTAAAAATGTGTGTTCCATAATTTTTGATTTGTCGAGGGGTCGTTATGTTTGAAACAGATTATATTCCGGCTGGACTTTTCTTTTAAAACAAAAAAAAAAATAATGGAACGCAAATACAGTTGTAACGAGAAGCCCGTGCAATGTCCCTCGTGAGAACAAAAGCCAAACAAAACGGACGAAGAATAATAATTAATTCTTCCTCCCTTTTTATTTTATCTTTTTCACGTATACACTTTGCGCAGCATAGGATATAGACGTTCTATTTATGTTTACACAGAAAGGCAAGCCCCATTTTTTTTTAAGGGAAATATATCTATATACGTGCATGTGATATATTTTCTTTCATATGTTCTCTTGCTGTGTGTGCACATCTATCCCCCCCTCCTCGCTTTTTCTATCTATCTATATACTCGCAAATAAATGCGGGTTTGATACAGCGTCATTGATATAGCCCCATGTATTTACCAGACTTTTGCAAAGCTTTGCTGAATGGACGATCTCAGCTTTTATGTCGGACGCGCACTGCGCACGTACATCTCCATTTATTTTTTTTTTTCGAGTCGATAGCTAATTTATGTGCTTTTCGTGTGATGAGAGCCTCTGCGTCGCATGTCTTTCTTGTTTTTTGTTTTTTTTTTATGCGGGAATTGTTAAACAATCTCGTAAAAAAGACGGACGTAATATAAGGGAAACATTGTATGGGCAAGCAATCAATGGCCGTGATGAAATTGAAACAGAAGATAAAGGTGGGGGGGGGGATCTTTTCCTGGGGATTTGGAATGTATAAAACATGATGTAATACTCCTTTAGGCTCTCTATATAGATTCTGGTAGAATGATTTGCAGCGTATGCGGCGTAAGGGATTTAGAAGACGGATGTATGTGTATACGTGTAACATACATCCGAAAATCGATCAAAGTGATATCGTCAAAGAAAATAACATGAGAAGGGGGGAGGAAGAAAAGTTTTTCTGTACGTCAGATGGTGATATCTGGTGGAAAAAAAAAGAATATCCGGAGTAATCTCGGAACAAGAGCCAATCATCAAAAAGAACGGACAATGTCCTTACAGTAATAATCACAAGCAATCTTCTGCCCATTTTTATGATATCCAATTCCGCAATCCCATCAAATTAAAAGCTTGAATCGAACATTTCTGGTAAACACGAGCATCTCTTACTTAACAAATTTTCCATCGCAATGTAATTTTTTACGTCCGTACCACACCCACATTCACGCAAGAGACTCACGGAGGGAGGGGAGGAGAAGCCTTCAACAACGCACCCTTGCATGGAGGCCTTTACGGCGCACAGATGATGTCTTTCGATCTCGTTTCATCTAACACGGACGAGAAGAGACGCTACTGCAAAATGTTGTTAGAAGAACGAATTGAGAATGGCGAAAGGAGAGAAGGATATCCTATTAGATTGGGAAGTACACACACACACACACAGAAAGGAGGGGGGGGGGGAATTTCCATCGGAGCGCGCAACTGTCGTCTTCGGTTCACTCGAGCGTGAACGCCCATGATGATTTGCCCTGTATATACACACACACACACACACATCGACCCCAAACTCTAATTCAAACCTTCTCATTTCTTTTTTTACTTTCATGCTCTTGTGTTCCGTTGTTTTCCAGCCAAAAACAGCCGTCCATTTTTTTTGTGTTTCTTCGTAGAGAAATTCTATACTGGCTCTTTATTGCATCACTGTTTTGCATAAATGCAGATTTGCAATAACGAGAAGCAAACAATTTTTTTTTTTAAAGAAATGCATTTCTCTTATATTTGATGCTAAAGGGGGGGGCATTTTTAATCAACTGTCAATCAGATTGTGTAACATTAAAAGTGGGAATGCGTTCAATGTTTTAATAAATTCATTTTTGTGGGATGGGGGGGGGGGCGTCTAAAGGTTGTATGTAGTCTGGTGTGTGATTAGGGAATGAATGTCCACAAGAACTGGTTTTAGGCCGTCAACACAATAGCCATGAAAAAAAAAATCCCGCTGCTGCTGATGGTGTGTGTATAATGGTTGGATTCAATTATAGCTTGGCTAATTACACTCGAATGGACCGTCTGGCGTTCATCGTTCACAACCAGCCGTTTTCTTTTGCTCCCCCCTTAAACTAACATTAACAAAAGAATGGAAATATTTCAATGCGGTTCAGTTATTCTCTCCAACAGACGATGTTGATTTCTTTAAAATCTTTGCATTTTGAACACAAGAAAAATCAATTGATAATATCGAAATCGATGTAGCTCCTCAATTAGATCGTTTGAGACCTTTTCATGCGAACATTGCCTCTTTTCTTTATACCCATCTATTGTCTGAAATGTTCTAGACAAGTTTCACGTATTCATATACGACGTTCGTTAAAGCCCATCTGCGGTTATCCCTCACGAAATAGGCACGAGAAAACTCGCAATCAAAAGAGTCTCTCTCCATATCGACCGTACAGATTCATCAAAGAGTTTCTATACGTCTCTCTGGCCAGCACACACACACACACGAACCGCTTATTATTACGTCTATATCTGTGACATGCATTTACCTTATACACACACGCCGACGTACACTAGAAGATGGACGTTCTTGTTGGCAAATGGGTCACGACGATCGATAACCGACACGAATCTTCCCTCCCCCCCTCTTTTTTTCTGTCCGCGCAATTAAATAGACGCCCGTTTACACTCACGTCCTGTATACAGACATGTTTGCACTGTTCGTATATATACCAGTAATATCGCAGACGTGTTTGTATTGGCCAATGACCTCGTATCCACTGTATATACTATCCCAGATAAAACGCGAAAATCTATATAGACCCGGTGTGTACAAGAAGAAAATTGAAAGAAAACGAGCTCCGGGGGGTAGGGGGCGGCCTGTTCTTTTATAGCGTTCAATAAAAGAAAATGCAGGTCTTTTTTTTCAATTGGCGATGTGGGCAGATTGATTGTCGATTTTTCTATTGAAGGTTCCACGCCCATTTGCGGGACATTTCACATAGTTTTTCTTTTTCTTTTTCTTTTTTTTTGTAATGTATATACATTAGCTGTTAACTAGGTGCACTTTGCGATATGGATCAATTGCGCACCGACGGTTTCATTCCTGAACTGGCTATAGCAATAAAAGGTGCAAGTCACACATTCACGCCACATTTTATGTAGTGTGAATAGCTGCTCTGGCCCCGTGCACACCGTCACGCGAACGTGCGGGATGCGGTCCCTTATTTACGACACCCATTATTATAATACCTTTTATTTTTTCTTTTCCTTTTTTGTTAGTATAACAACACGTAAAGGGGCCATATTTTTCGACACGAAAACCCCAACGCAATTGATTTGATAGCTTGCATTTCATTCTGTAATCACGACTTCAATCATTCGTGTGTTTCCATTCCATGTAAAAATAACGTAAGTTTTAAGAGGTTCGCTATTATTCACGTATTAAATGAGTGCGAATTTCAGGGCTCGAATGAGGCAAATCTTTTTATCTCCAGCGTTCCGCAAGATGCTCTTTATAGACTCCATGGATTTTTTTTTTTTCCTCACGGTGGGTGTGGGCGCTATAGCAAGCAAATATTCTTTTACATGGAAAAAAAAAAAAAAATCGGCTGGTGGAACATTTTTGCGGGCGTGTCGACATCCACGTCATCCTTTTATACATCGGTACATGTACAGCCTGCTTATAAAACACGGCCGGGAAACATATCGATCGATCCGTGCACAACGGATCGTCGGTTCCTTTCATCTATTCGTTCTTCTCTTGATGCCCCTCCTTTTTTTTTTTATTATTCATTTTTTTTTTCGTTTGCGCTTTCTCTCGGAAAATAAGGGAAATGTATGTAATAAGAAAATCAGAGAAAGTGATGGGAATCTGTCGTCGATTTGCTGCGAAATAAACAGCAAAATTCGGGCAACATCCGAAAAGGGGCGGAACATACATCGACGGCATCCACATCTATGTGTGTGTTACATGAGGAGATTGGTATTAATAGAAAAAGGGGCTTCTCGTTACATACGTTGTTTTCCTTTATTTTTTGTAAGAGCAATATCTTCATCGAGGAAACCGCAGCTTTATTTTTTTTATTCCCTCTCTGTCTGTATAAATCAATATTAGATTTTAGCTCTCTCTTTGCCTTTTATTTTTCACCAGTTTTCCAGCAGCTTTTAGATATTCCGGCCGTGTAGAACAAAAGAATCACGCGTCTCACAGAACGCAAAAGAAAAAAATCTAAAGTACAAACAGCCCCTGTCTAGTAGCCCATTTTTTGTTTCTAACTCCCACTATTGTCCACGATAAATTCATCTTCATACGAAATGATGGTCTTGTGTCTATAGAAGATGTTGGCCATCTATTCCAAAAATTTGTTTCCAGCTAAATTTCTAAAAAAAAAAGAGATCCGAAGTGAGACGGTTGAAAATGTCCGTCGCGCCGCATCCGGACAGAGAAGAATCGCACCTCATTTCTTCCGCTGTCGGCAACACGTTTGGCCGTCATCACTCTTTTTGCGCGTGCCCTATACAACAACCGAACTTCCCCTCTATTTATGTGTATCGCATCAACGCAAAAAAGGCAGCAAAAACATAAAATGTAAATAACCTGAATTTTAAACAATTTATTCCGTCTTTAGACCGATGGACTTACGGCCCACCCGTTATGTACTATCTTAAAAATGATAGCGCATCAGTCACACTGTAAGACAAGCAATTAAGCAGCCCTGTATAATGCGTATATGTACATTTAAGTATACATGTATTGCGACATATAGCGAATAACGTTCAAGATCTTTATTTCGCTATGGCCCAACAGTTGCCCCGATTGTGTCGTCCCATCGGACAGCGTTCACAACAAGATGAATGTCTTTGGAGACCGTCTCCAACTCGATTTCCATCACGAGTTGTGGCCCCTCGACAAAAAAGAAACTCCTTTCTCTGTGTCCAACATGAAGAAAACACGATTATTTATGAAAGGAAAGAGAGAGAGAGAGAGGAGCAGCTTGTTCTTTTTTGCTGCTGGACGTCTGATGTTGGCAGCCCACTGCGACGAGAATTATATGGGTCCTCTCATTAGATGATGGTTGCTGTCCGCTGCCCACCAGTATAAATTGATTAGCCCCCCACGTCCCAACAATCCAACAGCCGGCCCTTGTACACATCTTCGTGATACTGTTACGTATATTAGCCCTTGTTTGAGAACAGCCCCAATTGTGTGACTGCCGTGGCTCGTTAATGTCCACTCTAATTATATCCTTTTTGTTTTTTTAACAAAATGTGGGTCGATAAAAACAGCAGAGGATGAGAAAAATTCAAATTTAAAAAAATTTCGTTTGTTTTTTGGAACAGGTGGCGAAGTGATGAACTATTACCTAATCAGTTTGGCTGCCGCCGACCTCTTGGCCGGAATTCTGGTGGTGCCTCTCTCCATTTATCCAGCGTTGACAGACAGTTGGCCGTTAGGTGACGTGTTGTGTTCAATCGCCGGCTACGTCGAAGCCACCCTGTGGGCAGTGTCCGTCTATTCGTTCATGTGGATATCGGTGGACCGCTATCTGGCCATCCGCAAACCGTTGCGTTACGAAACAGTGCAAACTCCGTCACGGTGTCAGTGTTGGGTCATCTTCACTTGGCTGACGTCCATGCTGGCCTGCTGCCCGCCCTTGCTCCAAGGATCGACAGGTTACGCTAGCGGGGCACCTTACTTCGATCCGGAGGCCTTCGTGTGCCACCTCAATTGGACGGGCATGTCGGCCTACTCTGTGACGCTCGTCATCTTGGTCCTCTGCCCGACGCTGGCCACCGTTGCCTACACCTACTTCTACATCTTCAGTTCGATGAGGAAGATGCGCAGCTCGCTGCTGCAACAGGATAAAGAATACGCCACGGCGTTGAGTGAGAATCTGTCCAACCCGACGCACTTGATGTCGTTCATTTTGGTGATGACATTTTGGCTGTCGTGGCTGCCGTTCATTTGTTTGACGCTGTACGAGTATCTGGCCCAGCACAGGATCGACTCCATACCGTTCCTGCACTTCACCGTCTTCTGGCTGGGCATTTGCAACTCGTTTTTCAAGCTGTTCATCTACGTGGCAATGAGCCCGCTCTTCCGGCACAAGCTCAGGATTTTTTGTCTCTCCTATCTCTGCTGCGGCGCTGCGAAAAGGAACAACGCCAACGCGAGGAGACCGCTCACTTCCGGATCGGCTAATAGGAACCATCATCCCCATCATCATCACAATAACGAAATCATCTACAGACGGTGATTTGATTTCTGTATTTTTTTTACTTTTCAAATTTACCCGCGCTTATTTTTAGATAGGGAAAAACAGAGGCGCGAATTTTTGAAATTGAAAGCTCCTCTCAATAACATAGAGCCGGACGTTTAATTTTGTATAATGGAGGGGTAGTGAAGTTATTAAGGAAGAAATGGACAGTGTCGAAAAGATTGACGATTCTGCTCAGGTTCATTAAAACTTCAAAAAAAAGAGAAGACAGCTATTTACGTATATTTGTGGTGTGTAGAACCGTAACTATATATATGTATACAAATGAATGTTTGCGTATACTATAAACATTAGTAGGCCAAGTCGTTTGACATTTGTAGACAACGGGGAAACAGGGACAGTCTAAAAAAAATTAATAGCTTCGAGATGTGTAGCAGCGTGTACAGCAGCCAAATAGTTTAAGTATAATAGGCTAATAATTTAAAAAAAAAGGACAATTAATATTATTTTTCTAGATAATATGGGTCCGATAGATTTTGTTTTGCATCTGTCTCCCGAAGTAACCCCCCTTGGTCGAATTTGTTTCGTTTAAATCAGTATTTTTTCTTCCAGTAAAATCAAATGTTGATTTGAATTATGATGCTATAATTGTATTGTATAAAATAAGCTCGGTCCATCATCTTTTTGTTTAAATTTTTTTTTGATTTGTTTGATTTTCTGATCCCCAAAACTTCATTTTGTGGTCATTTGCGTCTGAGACAAATCAATAACGCTTATCGGTATAATTCCACACGTCAACATTATACCTGTGTAAGCTCTATATCTGCGTAGATACATATACATCAATAATTAGTATGTCACATCTTTTAAAAGAAAAAAGAAAGTAATTATTCCAAGTAACAGCGCGATCCCGTGAAATGACGTGACGTCGAAAACGTAGAAACGCTAGAAAGAAAAAAATAAAAATCAATAGTCGTCAGTGTTTGTGATGAATAATTATTGTGTAATGATAAATATCAATTCGTGGATGTATCGATCATTCCTTCACCATCTGTGAACCATAACCAAAAAAATCATTCTATTGAATATATATATATATACTGTAACTATATTCAATTATGTTTTAGCTGCCTCCATTTGTAGACGTGTCCATTGAATTTTTTTCGTTTTGTATCTCGCCCAATTATTTTGAAAGTTATTATTTAGTCTATATGTGTTCGCATTGGCCAAAAAACAATTGAATGTCTGCGTTCCCCACCTGCTCGTGCTGATTATCACCACCGTCGTCAAACGCTTGGTCCTGGACGTGTTATCAGTGTTTCGGGAATGAGAGGAAGAAAGGGAGAGTGACATCTGCTACCTATTTTCAGTTATCTGTTCGTATCATCTGGCATTCAACGCCTTTTCAGGTTTAATCAATAGTTTCAGCTACTAACAAGGTAAAAAAAAAAAAAATTCAGACCAAAATCCATTTTTCTTTCAACAAAAAAGATACGATCATATCCAGCGACAATTCAAATTCCGCTTAAATAGCTCATCCTCGTTAACAAGTGCAGTGAAAAAGCTTTAAAGGCAGACGAAGCCATATTGATTGTTAAGTCTAGAAAGAAAGAAAAGATGAATTAAAGATTCATATACAGCATTTCGGGCCGTTCTTGAACGTCAAAGAAAAGAAACAAAAGAGAAGCTAGACAGAAACAATCAATTCATCATCATTGCTCTAGGCAGTCCTTTTCTTCTCTGTAACCCAAAAACCAACTCGGCCAGGCTTTCCACATACACTCACTGTATGCTTACACGGTACTACATATAAAAGTATTGATTTTTTATTTTTTTCTTCTTGTTCCCCACCCCACGATCGTCCGCAGTTTTCCTTCCAAACATTTAAGCGCATTTATAGAGGTGTAATGGGTAGTGCCTGGGCAAGAGAAGAAGAGGATTATTCCGCGTTTTATATTTCAACTGTCTCTTTTGTGTTTTCGTTCTTCTTTTTTTATTTTTCTTCTGTTGTTTTGGTTTTGTTCCTCTGCTGAAATGATTAGCATCGATCCTTCCGCTCTCTCTCTGTAGGCCAACACTACAGAGTGAAATTGCTATTCTTTCTGTTGATGATGATTTATGATCGCGGTGAATATCTGTTTCTGTCTAGCTCTCTTCGTTTTTTGAAAAAGAAACAACAACAAAACAAACAAACGGGGGGAAGTTATTGCGTTGGTTTAGTTTCATTTTCGAGAAGCGAAAAGGATCGTGCTCCAGGCATATCTAGAATGGCGGCTGGATATAGAAAAAAAAACCAAAACAATTTCATTTCGATCGTCGGATTGTTTCCTTCTTTCTTCGTGTGTATATCTGTTTTTATTTCTCCTTGTCATATAGAGATCGTATTGCGTAACTAGAAGTAGCTCGGTCGACAACGAAATCAATAAAAAAAAATCACAGCCTGGACGTAAGCGAAAATATTTCAAAAAGAAAAAAAACTGATGGAAAAGCCAAACTTTTCTTTCCCTTTTTTCAAAGAAGCCCTCCTTTTGATTTCCAGTATTCAGTAATTTCAATCACATTTCAGTTGATTAAACCCTCGACTTAATTGATGACTATATACGATAGAAACGGATCGTTTTGTGTGGTGGCATCTGACACTGTTGCTCCATTCGAAATGTTTGTTGTTGTGGGCATTTTGTTCGTGTGTTTGGTCATCAAAAACTGGAACAACCATACATTCTCTATTGTTTTCCTGTCTGTGTTTTTGAATCAGCAATGGGCGACGGTATTCAATTTAAAAAAAAGGGCAATTTAAGTATACCCGCTAAAATCCCCCAAGATGAACGCGAAAAGAAGAGCTCACTCTATTGATGATAAACAGTTATACATATGATATTGAATATTGAGTGTATATGTCATGTATTGTACATGTCCTACCTGTTGCGAAAAAATAAAAAAAAGTTGGTTCGTATAAAATTTTATACATTTTATTATTTGTACATTTCCGGGAAAAGCATTCTTCTACTTACGTAAGGTTTTCTTGTATTTCCATTTCACGTAAAGGCTGGAGGCGCGTGCTGCACGTAGAGCCGATTACTCATACATGCCTGCTGGCGCCCATCATCTATTATTACGATTTTTTTTAAAGATTCCGTTGGCTGATGCAATATGGACGATTTCTTACACGAATGACTTAACCCGTATTCATTTTCTCTCTCTTTGTTCGTGAAGATTATTATGGGTGACACGTGCATCGGTTGGCATTAAACGCGGCTGGATTTTTTCTTATGTAATAATTTTCTCGTATCCACCATCCTTCACGAAATAGCAACGGCCACCATTGTTTTCCTGGCCAGAACAAAATCGAAATACTTTAATGGTACTTGAGTTATTCTTCTGTGAGTTTGCAGTGGCAAATGTGTACCCTAATTGTACCCTGCGAAAGACACGAATGTGTGGCTTCGCATTCGGGAAGACGCATAAAATCGAAAATGGGATTCTCTCATCTTTTTTTCATTTTATGACAGCCACATATGTGCGGGGAAAAAAACAGTTGAGTGACTTTGGCTTCCATTTCCCTCTGCATAATCTATGTCCATTTTTTTTTCTTTTCACATGACATCTGCATGGATCATAAGCTGAAATTTGAATATAGACAAGCATCTGTCACATACAAGATTACAAGGGAAGTCCAAACCAGCACGCCCTACGTCTCTTAAAAAAACAAGTAGAATGAAAAAAAAAAAAAGAAGAACGAAAAAATCCCCAGACAACGAAATAAATGCATAAAAATCGTTGGACGATAAACCAAACCAACACTACAGATGCATCTACAAGGCTTCAAATAGCCATAAAGGGATTCTTCGTGCGTAACCCAGGGCAACGGTAGCAGACAGCCGTTGCAGACGACGAAATATTTCAAAATGTGATTGCGATTTGTGAAGTTGTGATTCTTCTTCGTCCTCTCTCGTAAGTAAATCAACAGTTGTTTAATAGATAAAATAGATTTTCGCATTCTATACGAGTTTAAGTCGTAACAGAAAAATGAGTTAAGTTGATATACGTATAGGCAAAGCAAAACTATTGCTTACGAGTTCTGTGGGTTTTGTTGGCAAGTTTTTATCTAATCTCAGCACATGATTGAATTGGATCAAGAAAAGAAGAAAAAAAAAGCAGGAAACTTACTGCTGAATGCAGTTTCTGGCTGTCTCCATTGTAAGTGTTCCTCTTGTATCAGAATTGCAACTACTGCAGCATTTGTGTAACAGTCATCTACGCAGTATCTAAAGCTATGAAGTAAGACTGGTAAGACTATAACAGAAGATATTGGGCCATTTTCCATTACATACCTCTATTATTTCTCCTCACAACAATGAGCATTTACACGAGAGTCTTCTGCTTTTCTCTTTGCAATCTTTATTTTTTAAATACAGTATATATATATATATATTTTAAAATAAATTTGGTGGGCCAAGTCTGAATGAAGAACTCTGTTGGGAACAACCAAAAGAAGAATGGATGGAAGCCATCACGTCTATAGTGAACGTGATGAACACAATAGACGATGGTCCCTCTACATCTCTCAGTATTACGTATGACTCTTATCACCTCAGATACAAAATCCTTTCCTCTATTACATCTTACTTGGTTAGATATCTTTACACTCGCTAAAAAGGAGAGTCAAACGTATGGGCACTCGAGTCAAACATACTTGAATAATCGACCCTCGCTCACCCATAATGTGAACCACTGTGTAAATAACCCATACATATTCTTGCAGGCTTCTTAGGTTACGCTACGCATCTGCAATTCGTCATTGAAAAGAAAGACTCGGAGGAAACACACTTGTATGGAGTGTACCGTATAAATTGGATATGGCCGCCGCAACGACCAAAGAGAAAGAAAAAAGATCGATATCAGTAGCAGCATCAAGCGAGTGATGCGACGTCGGCAGCAACGTCGGCACATTTGGTATTATTTCTAAAGAAAATGTAAAAATACATCTATAGGATACTTAATTTCCCCCCCTTTCCTTGCAATTTTATAGATTTTCGTTTCGTTCCTGCACGATTCAGCGTGATCAATTGCCGCTTGGATTGCTGTTACTTTCGGGAGCACTCCGCGTTTTCTCTAGAGTCGCTCGCCCCATATTCCTGTACACTCACCCTCTTTCGTCCATTTTGCCCGCGTCTATTTGGCCAAGACGGCTCGTGTAAATAAGCTATAGGCACGCGCGCGCATACAGCATTAATCTCTTTTCCGAGGCATTCTTGTCATCTGCCTTTCTCTCTCGTTCTCCTATTTACACAGCCCGTAAACCGCTTCCTTTTGCCCACCGTAGCTTGTCCCGCTATTTACCTTACACTGACAGAGTGCACTATACGCTAACACAAGTAAGTATACAATAGAGTAAGGGAGGAATTGATTATCGATTCATATTGACGAAGAAAAAAATTCAGTCTTGGTTAGAAACTAGTAACAAAGACAATCAATGGAGAAATGCAGATGAACGAAAGCGTACGAGGACTCGTACGTTGCATTTCTGTCTAACAAGATCATACTCGTTGTGTGCATCATTTGGCTCGAGTTTTAGACCAAGGGTCAAACTTTTGCATAATGTCAAAGAGCATCAGTGTTTCGCAACGTTTCTTCCATCTTTTTTCTTTCTGTAAATGTGGTACGGTCTTCTCGCAATTCGATTAGGCGACGCCGACGTCAGTAGAATGCAGGCAAAACGTGCATCTCATTTTCCACTGCTGGGTTTCTCTTTCATTTTTGTTTTCTTATTATTTTCAATATCTTTCTTTGAACATTTTGGATGCTATGAACGGGATCGAAATATTGCGCTTTTTTTTCCTGCGTATAAGCGCCATGAAGTTCATTGGGTTCGCTCGGATGCCATTCATCTGAATTGAAACGATAAATTTCGTAAATGCTGGCGACAAGTCAATTTGCCGTAGAGAACAAAAGGCATTATTTAAAACATATCCGAATGAAATGTTATACTATTCCAGTAGCAGTGGCTTTAACTATAACGAGAATTTTGAATTTTGTAGAATTTTCTGTTAGGGATTTCGTTTAATGAAGCATTGGCAACGCAGTCTTCTTCAAAACAGGAAGCAAATTATATAAGAATTTATTGTCGTCCAACTACGTTGTAGCGTGCGTTGCTGAGCAGAGTTTGAGGTACGCCTTCAGTCACTGCAGTTATCTGGTATCAGTTCATTATCGCTGCAACACACATCATGACGTCTCTAATCCAGGTAAAGATGCGATAGTCTTGTAATCAGGTGTTTGTTTACTGAAACTAGTAACATCCAGATGGCCTGCATATGGCACGGCGACACTTTCACTCTGTGCGCCATTTTTTTTGTAGTATAAAGGTGTCATGTTTTTACTTGTTAACCATTTGACATTTGTGTCTTTATTAGGTTTTGAAAACTCCCTTTGCCCTACGCTCTGCTCATGTAATCAAAAGAAGCTTGGCTTCCACGACTAACCCGACTTCATCATCAACTCCTGCCCCTCAGGAGAAGCAAGGACCATCAACAGGATATTGTTTTGGTAAAATTTTAGATTTAAATGTTGTTGGAGATTCCATTGTGCTTATACCTCTATATGTTCTTTTAGAGTTGACACCTGAACAACGTGAAGTGCAGGAATTGGCTCGAAAATTTGCCAGGGAAGAAATCATTCCTGTAGCAGCTCATCATGACAGAACTGGAGAGTATCCATGGGAACTTATTAAGAGAGCCCACAGCCTTGGATTGATGAATGGACACATTGAGCCTGAATTTGGTAAAACTATTGTCAGTCAAAAATTTTCCTGACATAACTTGTATTGGTATCATACTTATTTAGGTGGCATGGGTTTGAACAATTTTGATGGCTGTCTGATTGCTGAGGAACTTTCTTATGGTTGCACTGGCATTGGAACTGCAATTGAAGCTAATGGCCTTGGGGTATGGTACATTTCAAATTATATCGTGGTTTCTCATCAGTTTATTCAATGACACTTTTTTTTTAATTTCAAATTTAATAGCAAGCTCCAGTTATCTTAGCTGGAAACAAAGAACAAAAGAAGAAGTACTTGGGTCGTATGGTGGAAGAGCCACTCATGTGTGTAAGTGTTAAAATACAGTTGATAGTTTAAGAGTACCATTAATGAATTTTCTAATTTTTGAAAAAAGGCTTATGGTGTTACTGAGCCTGGAGCAGGATCTGACGTAGCCAATATCAAAACCAGAGCTGAGAAGAAAGGCGACCACTATGTTTTGAATGGTCAAAAAATGTGGATTACCAATGGCGGTCATGCAAATTGGTATTTCGTCTTGGCTCGCACTAATCCCGATCCTAAAGCTCCACCCCATAAAGCGCTGACTGGCTTTATCGTCGATCGCGACACACCTGGAGTCACTCCTGGTCGGAAGGTATCATTTGGCTGTCACAGCAATAGTTTTAACATGTAAGGAATGACAAAAATTGTTAAACCAGGAAATCAACATGGGTCAAAGAGCTTCTGACACTCGTGGAATCACATTCGAAGATGTTTTGGTGCCAAAAGAGAATGTCTTGCTCGGTGAGGGTGCCGGTTTCAAGATTGCCATGGGCGCCTTCGATCAAACCCGCCCTCCGGTGCAGTAATTTTTGCTACTCGATAGAATAATATTCGTGGAATCGCTTAAACAAAATAACAAGAATTTTCCTTTCCAAACAACCGTTTTTAGGTTGCTGCTGGTGCTGTTGGTTTGGCCCAACGAGCCTATGATGAAGCCCTGAAATATTCTCTGGAACGTAAAACTTTCGGCGTCCCCATTTTTAAACATCAGGCTGTGTCTTTCATGCTGGCTGATATGGCCATTGGAATTGAAACATCCCGCCTAGCTTGGATGAGGGCTTCATGGGAGATTGACCAGGGTAGACGTAATACCTACTATGCTTCCATTGCTAAAGCCCTTGCTGGTGATGTGGCGAACAAGTGTGCTACTGATGCTGTCCAAGTAAGATGATGTTGAAAGCTATCATGATGGTTGTCTTTACTAAAATGTTACATCATTTTTTGCACTATCTAGATTTTTGGCGGTAATGGATTCAATTCTGAATATCCAGTCGAGAAACTCATGAGAGATGCCAAAATTTACCAAATCTATGAAGGAACTGCCCAGATCCAGCGCGTTATTATCTCCAGAGAACTGGTCAGTCGTTTCACGGAATAAGAAGAATAATTATCCGTCAACTTTTAAAAAATCTCATCTAACGATCTGAGCTCATCCGAAAAAAAGGTTTATGATAATGAAAGAAATGGAACAATGCAAGTAGATTTTAAGTGAACGTTTATATTTCCGCAATACAAAAGGTTAAGTAAACTGTGTTCTATTTGTATCGTTTCGAAGAAAAAGGTTTACGTGCGAACGTTCTTTTGGCGTCGATTAATTTGGCACCGGGACAACAACGTGGTAAACAAAGGTTGAAGAAAGTTTGGGACTCTAGTTCCGATGTCGACCACTGTGGCGCTTTCGAAGGGTTTCCATTCTTGCCTGCTGTGTTTACATTTTCTAGATTAATCAAAGGGGAAGTAAACTAAAATCCATTTGTAATTGAATAATTGACGCCTACGAAATCGTACAGTAAACGGATCGTAATGAATACGAAAAGGACCTTTGAGTCTTTTTTAAGTTTGATCTCTTTTATGTTATATTAAATGATGAGTTGAAATGTGAACTAGCTAACAGATCTGGAAAATTCATCAGCTTTTGTCTTTAGACACAAAAATTAAAGATTACGCGCATTAGATTAAAAATTGTGCTCTACAGCGATGCCTTTCAAATCGATCCTTGTCGATAATACCCCATATAGTTTACAAGACATTTGTCTCCAATCACTGGGGAAGTACTTGAATTCAGCCAACCTTTTACTGGGTGCACGTGATGGCCTCTCTTTACCAACAGAGCTCTGTGAACGATTGTTACAGTATCAAATTCAAGAAGACAGAGATCTAGATGCCCAGTTTGTAAGTATTTTTGAGGATACCAGCTGCACTCGCCTGAAGCGTGTTTCTTTGAGATTGTGCACACTGAAGGAACCTGAAGCTGAAATTTTATTCAGGCATGAGCTTAGAGAATTGGAGTTAATTCGTATGAAGGTAAGATATGGTTAAGCTTCTTTGATTTTTTGAGCATGTAAAAATTTTATTTGTCTGCACAGGTCTCCCCGAGAGTTAGAAGAATTTTAAATGAATATTCCCAACAGTTGATTTCATTAACTGTGTCAGAATGCATTGATTTCTTCTCCCAACCTGTCACTGAACTACAGATAACAGCTCCAAAATTGAGAAAATTTGTTCTTCAATCTGTTCACATTGATTCTGGCCATGAATTCTTTTCCTCCTTATTGAGAGGGTTCCCCAACCTAGCCTATCTAGATCTGTCAGAATGCAATTACGTGGGTGATCTGTCCTGTTTGTTACATTGTCCCAATTTATCAACACTGATCCTTTATAATGTATCTGGTCTACAAGATGCCATTGAGCATATCTGCAAGTTGGTTAGTTTGAGGTAAGTGACAAAAAAGAGTGAGACTTTCGTTAGTGCACCTGAATAATCAATGTTATTCCTAGGCACCTGGATATTTCGCAAAGCAGTGATATTCGAGGAAGGTCGAACGAAAAAAATGGAATATACGAGCGACCCAATCAGACCTTAGCCACGCTTGTAGAAAGCCTGCCATATTTGAAATGCCTAGATATTTCTGGAACAAATTTGGCTGGAACAGGTAACACATTTGAGCATCAACAGCAAAACATTGTAATGATTCTTTTCCTAATAGGTGTAGCTGAAAAAACACCAAGTGGCAATTTAGCCACAGACATTCCAGGATTGCGGAGCCGGATCTCCAATCCACTGGATATGTTGGGTCTTTACGGCACGTCACACGAAGCCTGTCATCGTCATCATATCCCCGCTCTTTGTGTCACTGGAGATGCCAATGAAGAACAGATTCTAGCAGCCGGAAAAGTAAATTAAAATCGACATTTAGTTTTCTTCTAGTTATGATAAAAAGGGGCAAGTATATAACTTATGTTCTTCTTCAGGCTTACATCGACAGGGCAGAAATGATGCAAGGAGTTTTGAATGACTTGTATGGCATTATAAGACCAGAAACTTATCAGAATCCACTAGCGGCGTTGGATATTATTTTACAAGCAATGGAAAACCATTTGACCGAGAGTCACATACAGATATCCGGAAGGTAATGCAGGGAATTTCCAGGAACGTAGTTCATACCTCTTCACATCTGTCTGGTTTTTCTTTTACAGTGCGTCGCTATTTTACATCGTGAAGAGTCCGGAACGTGAGCGATCGTTGCTCAACGTCAGGATCAAACAAAAAACGATATCTGTACTTCTCAAAGCGATGGATATGCACAGTGACGATCCAACTATGATGCGGAATGGATGTCTGACGCTTTGTCAATTTAAAATCCCTCAGGATGTTGTAAGGACTTACAGATAACTTTCTACTTTGAATTAATAATCAAATTTCGTTTGAAATTGCAATTGCAGCTGTTTAGTTACGAAAGGTTGATACTGATCTTGCTGCATGTCGTCGGAGATCACAACCAGGACGACTTTGTCCGAAGAATTGCCATCTATTTGCTAAACTCGTTAGCTTGCCAAGTGGATGGCAAGTTTAAGCAACTCGTCGGTAGTCTTGGAGCCATAGAAGTAAGTTTGAATCGTACAGTTGAAGTTTGCTAACTTCTTAAACAAACATCTCTATGTTTTAGACGATGCTGCAACTGATAGAAGAGAAACTAAGACGCAATGTTTGCGATGACGTCATGGAAGTAGCTTGGTCTACCATGTGGAACGTGACCGATGAAACTGCTCTAAATTGCAAGCGGTTTTTAAGGCACAGTGGAATGCAATTCTTCCTCAATTGTCTCAAAGTATAAGTCCTACATTTCTTCTTCTCATTTCATACGTCATTAAATTTGAAAATCTTTTTAAAGGCCTTCCCCAATCATCCCGAGCTACTTCGTAACATGATGGGTCTTTTAGGTAACGTAGCCGAAGTGGAGGAACTTAGGCCGCAATTGATGACCTCTGAGTTCATCACCGTTTTCTCGGATTTACTCTATTCGACCAGCGATGGGATTGAGGTAAATATTGATGTTAAAAACTCACCAAATAATTTGAACGAGATGGCACACATCCAATGCTCTTTAGGTGAGCTACAATGCGGCTGGCGTGTTGGCCCATATCGCGTCTGACGGTGCGGAATGCTGGAAAATCAAAGAGCCCAAAAGAGAAGACGTTCTAAATCGAATCGTCACGGCCATCGATCGTTGGGATCTCGATTCCAAACGCAATATTAACTATAGGTACTACTACACCCATTCCTCCTATTATCCTAACGGTATTTACATTTTTTGTTTTGTTTTCTATTAAAGGTCATTCGAGCCTATCCTTCGTCTCCTGGACATGGATCACACACCGCAGTGTCAGTACTGGGCCGTTTGGGCGTTGGCGAATCTTACACGAGTATACGGTAGGACCCCGATTCATTCATTTTTTTGCTTCTGTTTTTTGTTGCCATCACTGATCTCCATTTTGTTCTGTCGTAGCCGAGAAATATTGTCGACTACTGAAAGAAGAAAATGGATTTCAGATTTTGGAGAAATTGGTTGCGAGGACGACTGATGACAAAGTGCGACGTTTCGCTAAAAACGCCCTCGAGGGTTCAATCGAGTATCTTGAACGCAACGCAATGGTGAACGCCGACGAACATTCGGACGATTTAGAAGGGTGACGGGAAAAAACAATTTCGCTTCTTTACAGATCTTTTTTTTCCCTAAGCTGTACACTATAGCTGTCTGTACGATTATTATCGATAAGAGTAATTTTTTTTTCCTTAAGTTAAAAAAAAATGGCGTCATTTGGTCTTTTTTTTTTTTAAACACGCTTCCTTCTTTATTCTACCCTCCCCTCAAGAAAAGAATGATTTATCTATATTTATGAGAGTTATTAAATACTGCGCATTTTGGTGTTTTGGGTTATCAAACACACCAATAATTATTAAAAAAAAAGTAAAAAAAAATTCTTTGAAATTAAGAATAGTCTCGTTGTATTGTGTGTGTACCATATCGGTTGCCGACGAGATACAATTTCTTTGATAATCCGGATGGAACGTTGCGAAAGTGATTGTTCTAAGTAATAGTTCGTGGCGTCACTGATGAACACGCGTTCATCTTATCCTTTTTTTTTTTGTAGACGATACAAATCTTTGTGAGTTAGCAATTTAAAACATTTATTTTCGTCTTTTAATTTTGGGGATGTCTGCAGAGTTTCGAAATTGTCAATCGAAAGGGATCGTCGATGACCCACAATATCGAATATCGCCGTTAGTTAGAAGTTGTTTCCTGTTATTTAAATTTTATTCGGATTTATCTGTTTTTAAAAATGTATTTCGTTTTTAAATTAATGTCGATACGAGAAATTCTAAGAATGACGAAACGACTTGAAAGGATGTCGTCATTTTGTTTTTCAAGTCTTTCTAAAAAACGACAGCAGAATTTCATTGCAATCAATTCAAATTTTCAACTAATTTTAAGAGAAGACTAATGAAATTTTGTTGCTACCCTGTAAGTTAATAATTTCATCCGCAGGATGCGTTCAAAATGGCGCAAACATCGTGATTAAGTCATGTATTTCGTTGTTTAACCGCAAATCCGGTAAAGATATGACACCAAAACCGCAAAACAATCCAGAAAGCCCAAACATTTTGTCAGTAATTCGTTCGTTTAGTGTTGAATTAAATCACTCTTGATCAATGACGTGCAACATGGGCTTGAAAATGATTAGCCTGATGGCCATTTTATGGCCGATCGCTTGGTGCCAATTGGTCCCTTCGTGCGGCTTAGCCACAGATTGCAAAAATTGCACCATCATCCGCGATTGCGTGTGGTGTCGTCAACCGGTGAGCACTTCTATGCTAATTAAAATTTTAAACAATGATGTAACTCCATTTATTCTGTCACAGAGTTTCAACGGAAATCGATGCATGAAAAGAGATGAAGCTGACCGTTGTTCAACGCAATTTGTGGTCGATCCTCAAGTGCAAATTCAATTGATCGAAGACAATCCTTTGGCCGAGGCGCGAAAATCGGAGGATCCTATCCAGCTACGCCCTCAGAGAGTCTCTATGAGCAAAGCCAGAAAGGGTAACATTAAATCTTTCTTAAGATAAATACTAGAAAAAAGCTCATGAAATGTTTGATTGTGAAACAGGTCAATCTTATACCATTCCGGTTGAATTCAAGCAAGCTAAAGATTACCCAATCGATTTGTATTTCTTGATGGATCTTTCCAATTCGATGGGGGACGACAAGGCTCAAGTGGAAAAACTGAGCAGCAAACTAGCCGCAACTATGCGCAACATCACCAGATATTTCTCGATCGGTTTCGGCTCGTTTGTGGACAAAAATGCCTTCCCTTACAGTTGGTATATATATCCACACTAATTAATTATCTTCTTATTCATCAATTAATGAATGACGTTATATGCAATCAGGCCGTCGCAAAAGACGTATTCCTTCAAGAACCATATGCCCATCGCTGATAATATCCAGCTCTTTACGGTACACGACAATGCCCATTAATTGTGTCAATTTCAATTCGTTTTTCGTTTTTTTTATAGAATGAAGTTAATAGGGCCGAAATCGTGGAGACGTATGATGAGCCAGAAGGTGGACTCGAAGCTCTTGTCCAAGCCACCGTATGTACATCACAGATTGGATGGAGAGCCAAGGCCAGGCACATCATCTTAATGATTACCGACAACTATTCACACTTGGTAATTAAAATTAATTCTAGATTAATCCGTTTATTTAGTTTAAATTTCTCATCGTTTGTTTTTTACAGGCAGGCAACGGAAAGGTCTGATATTCTTAATTTCGATTGTTAATAATTGAATAACTCATTTTTTTTGACAAACGAAAGTTGGGAGGCATTTTAATTCCCAATGATGGAAATTGCCATTTAAATCCTGACGGACGAGATTATAATTTCGGATTGACACACGACTATCCGTCACTGGGCCAAATCAGCCGTCTTGTTCGAGAACATTCGATGAACGTGATTTTCGCCGTTACGAAGGATGTGGCCAAACCTTACCAAACATTTTCTCCGTTAGTCAGTGGCTCTTCGGTCGGCGTCTTGACATCAGATTCATCCAACGTTGTGACCCTCGTCGAGGATCAGTACAAGGTGAAATTCTGTCTTATTCCTAATAAAAATTACCATATCTTAACAGCTTTTCTTAACAGCTCATTACGTCTTCGGTGGAACTGAAAGATAATGCCACCAATGGGGTCAAAGTTCGATACTTCACCAACTGCCTCCAGCCGCCAGGCTCTCCAGTCCAGGAGAGTGCCAGTTGTGGTGGACTCAAAGTTGGAAGTCTGATCAGATATAACATCAGTATCGAAGTAGGTTATTCTTTTGTGTTCTAAATTTAATGAAATAATAATTTAATGATAAAATACTAGATCACGCAATGTCCTGCTGGAAAATCTACCCACCGCCAAACGATCGTGGTCTCTCCGGTCGGATTGACCGATGCTTTGATTATCGACTTAGACATTGAGTGCGATCAATGTCCTTGCGAACGAGCTGATAATGTGGTAGGTTAATTTTGTTACTTTAATTTAAAAAAACAAGTCAACTAAACGTTATTGTTTCACAATGCAGAGTTGCCCGACCAGTTGCAAGGAAATTACGTATTGCGTCGAACCGGGGCGTATCCCACCAGGGGAAAATGCCGATCAAATTGCTTTCGAATGCAGCCTTTTTAATGTGACCAAAGACGATGAGTTCTCTCCGAGTACGTTATCAACATTTCAAAAAATGACTAGCATAAATTGTAAATTTTTTTAAATTTTCAATTAACAGAATTATTTCCGTTCCGGAAGTGCGCCATTGTCGACAACTCTACCGGCTGGTTTGTTTAACTAGAAAATGACGTCAACAAATTTAAGCATATTAAAATATGTTTTTTAAATTAATTTTTCATTTTCTAGTCGAAGGGATTTCGTTTATGGCTACACGGAAAACGATGAGAAACTCGTTCTTTACAACAACACAATTTGCCAGCCTAATATCGCCATTCCAGTGTCGAAAATAGCTTTCATGATGATGGGAGCCCTCGTCGCTGTCGGATTGGCCCTTCTGCTCTTGTGGAGACTCTTCCTCTTCATCTACGATCGCAA
Source organism: Daphnia sinensis (assembly GCA_013167095.2). Taxonomy (NCBI): domain Eukaryota; kingdom Metazoa; phylum Arthropoda; class Branchiopoda; order Diplostraca; family Daphniidae; genus Daphnia; species Daphnia sinensis. The sequence continues at coordinate 6,831,102 of CM023189.1, read as the reverse complement.
AGAATACGCCCGTTTCATCAACGAAAGCAAAAACGCTAAATGGACTGCCGTAAGCAATTCAATTACCTGTTAATTTTTTTTTAACGTGGAAACGATGAATGAGATTTCCCCCATTTTCTTTTTTAAACAGGATAATAATCCGCTCTACGTCGAGGCTTCGGTTAATTACAATAATCCAGCATTTCAACAAGGAGTAGCCGGTCGTAAGTAGGTCGTAAAAAAAAAAAAAGTTGATTATAAAACATGACCCCAAAAAAGTAAGAAAAAAAAACAGAATGTCGTCAAAACGTTTTTTAATCATCTTTTTTTTTTTTTTTAAATCAGATCCAATAAATATTTTTGACCATACATACACACACCACACGCACGAACAAAAAAAAAAAAACACGGGAGAAATGTCAATGAAAGAAAAAGATAATTGTTTATAGTTTGACACTGTTGCGCGAGTGAAACGACTACGAACATCTTCAAAAAACAAAAGCAAAAGAGGGGGGAGGGACATTCAGACGTTACAAAAAAAAAAACACAACAAAAACATCTGATAAATAGGATTATGTGATATAGAGAAATGTTCCACAAAACAAAAAAATGGAGAAGCAGATGCCCAGTATTGGCCATGAGATCGACTGAATTTTTGTATACAATCAACTCCATTTTTTTTGCTTGTTTCTGGGTATACATGGAGTTACGTCATAGAACTTAAAAGGAAACAAAAAAAAACAGGTTGTATACATTTTTTTTTTCTTAAAAAAAAATGACTGCAATTCTCACCGGACGTTCCAAAATTTTCGTAAAAACAATCAAATCAAATTTGAATTTCCCTCCCTTTTATGTTAATTTTACGACGATTCTTTGTGATGCGCTCCTTGGAGTTTCCTTTGCACTTTTCCATGCCTGATGCTGAGTATGAGAGACTCTTGTTTGTTGGCGGCGTCGATGTCGGCCGGAGATTTGTCGCTGGACATGCGTTCCACGATGACATCCTCGTCCATGTAACTGTCCACTTCGACCACCAACTCCTCGGCCGTCATTCCGCCATTTTCTCCGCGTCTGTGCGCGTCCTGCGGATCCGATTCCCACCATTCGCCGCCGTTGCCGCCGGCCCCGGATCCCGACGAGCGGCGGTAGTCCCGCGTCCAGGCGTGGCGCAAATAGCCGTGGCATTCGCGGTACCTTCCGTACAGAGTGCTGTACGACACGCCCAGCAATTCAGCGCCTTTTTTCAAGTCCAACTCGCGATCCTTTTATTTAAAAAAAAGGATCGAATAGGTAAATCAAAGCAAAACACATTAAAATTTGAATGAATAATCAATACCTGAATGCCTTCCATGACAGCTTTGGTGAACGGTTCTTCCCAGTATTGTTGCCGCGTTCCATGGGCGATGTAGTCGTTGAATTTGTAGACTGCATATCCACGGAAAAAACAGTGAGGTTCACCTTTTGAAAAAAATTGAATTGTTAATTATTTAAGAAAAAATTTAATTTTAATTTTAATTTTTTACTTTTCTCTTGCTGGACTTTACGTAGGGTTTCGCTGTCACCATCTGGCGGCTGGATAGCGAAATTGCCGCGCAATTCCAGCCGGGCGGACAGCTCTTGAAGGTGGGAAGGATCGGTCAGACGCAGGTCTAGCGCGGACGTCGGTGCGCTCTCCATCGTTTCGCTTCGTGTCGGCGTCTCGGCCGTCGCCTCGTTACGTGGCGGTGGGCCCTGAAAATGAATTTGATTGACGGGCCTTTTTTTTTTAATCGATCGAGGTAGAAGAAAAAAAGAAAACAAATGAAGGACGAAACATAATCGAGTTACCATAGTAACGACATTTTCAATGCGAGGCGTGAAAGTAGCTGAAGACGGCCGACTATTGTCTGAATAATTGGAGTGCTCTTGATGGCTGGCCGTGCCCGGCTCGATTTTCGGTCGAATTCGTCTGCGTTTGCTCGATGGCGATTCGCGACCCGTCGATGACGACGAAGATTCGACCACCTGGAGAACAAAAAAAAAATGAAGAATCAACAAACAACTGGAACAACAAAAGAAAGGAAGGGAAACGAAACAGCTGTGGATCGATATCCTTTCTTTCTTTCTACCTGAACACAATGTGCATGGAACTTTCCTCAAAAAAAACGTCAGGTCAAAACTAAACTGTTATTGATTTTTGATTCACGTCCATTTATTTCGATTTCCTTTTTTTTTAGATGTTCGTACCGTTGTGATGGCAGCTGACAAAAGGGCGGCGTTCTGAAAGAGGGGCAGGAGGGCCGGTGGCGGAGGCGCTTGACCCATGGCGTGCGGAGGAGGTGAAAATGTGCTCGATTGGCTGTGCGGTGGCGTCGTTGTCGGCGTGGGCGTTTTCCGACACGGAGCCGCGGCCGCCGCTCCCGTCGTCAGTGACACCGGCTGCTGCTGCTGTTGTTGGCCCGCTGGAGGCGCTGGCGCTGCCGCCGTGAACGAAGGCTGATCCATCGCATCGCCGTGTCCACCCGACGACGCCTGGGCCAAGCCTTTCACCCGCAGACTTTCGGCCGTCCGTAATAACGATCCCAACTGATCCTATTGATTATTTACGTGTGTCAATTTAAATTATTCCTAATTTTTAATTTTTTTGAAAAATTCCAGGGACTATCGTAAACCTGGGACACGTTGATCTCCCCCTTGTACATGAACTCTACGATGATGGCCAAATCATCGAAACTCGTTTCGCGCATGATGACGATCATCGGTCCCGTCACGGGAGGTTCGGCGTGCTCCAGGAAGAGCTGTTCAAAGTAGGTGCTGCAAGCCGACAGCACCATCTGCAGGGCGGAACAAACAACCAAGAATGAGTCAAGAACGAAAAAAAAAAATGTGGAAAACAGAAAAAAGGAAAAAAAACGGAAGGGAAAAAGAAAAAGCAAAGCCAAATTATCGATTTTCCGCCAACAACGGGTTCGGAGCCGGAGCACTGTGCTCCAGGGGGGAGGAGGGAAAAAAAAGACGAGGTAAAAAGGGGGGAGTAGAAAGAAAAAAAAATAATGCTAAAAAAAAGAAATGTGGAGGATAATGGATATTTTTTTTATTATTATTATTTTCGATCTAAAAAAGAGAAGGGGAGTGAAGGGAAAAAATAATAATATTAAAGAAAAAGAGAGATGGGCCACTACTACATTACCTTGTGTGCGCGGATGCTTCTACCCTCTGCCGCTAGAGTGACATCGGTGAAACTCTCGTTGGAGAAGAGTCTGCCGAAGACTTTGAGCAGGTTGCTGGAGTGGTTGTTCCATTTCAGGCAAAATTGATGATGCGACATTTCCATCGTACCTAATGTCATGTTCCAAAATCCGAAAAATTAATTAGAATAATTAATTTTTAAGGAATGATGCGATTATCGTTAGTACACATCGGACTTGCGCAATTTTTATTTCTTGTTGTATTTTTCGAACGCTTGTCATTTGTACGTGCGGAGCGCTGCACGCGGGTTCTTCCACAATCTTTTGTTATCCATTCTCTTTTTATATCTATTTTTTTCCCTTTACTTTTTTTATTATTTTATTTTATTTTTTCCCTCCACTTTTTTTTTTTAATTCCCTGCGTTCGCTCTCTATGTGTGTGTGTGTCTAGTTTCGCTTGTTTATTCTCCCACCCACCCGCTGGCGCTCCTCCTCCCCGGGAGTAAAAAAAAAAAGAAAAAAGAAAAAAAAAGGGAAAAACGACGCAGGACGCCTCGAAATCGATCGAGCTGAAACTTGTTATTTTTCGACGTCACACACACACACACACACGCACGAAAAAAAAACGGGAGAGTAGGAGAGAGAGAAACGGGCAGAAAAGTGTGGAGAAAATAACTGACACTTTTTTCTCGGAATTTTTGGCAACGTTCGAAAAAACCGGTTTCGGGTGGATGAGTCTCCCATAAAAAACGGAAATTGAACGAAACAAAAAAAAGGGAGGTGGGGAAATTTTTTATTTTTAATGCTATTCTTTTTATTTTTTAATTTTTTTTTCAAAACATGGGAAATATAACCCGTCCCGTTCCTCTCTTTTTTTTTATTAATATTTTTTTTTGTTCTTTTAATTTTTTTTTTTTTTTTTACAAGTCATGGCCCAAATAGAAAAATGGGGCCCGGACGGACGGGTGGATGAAGAGAAAAGAGGGAGTTGAACAATGCGACCCTCGAAAAAAATAAAAAATAGAAAGGAAAAAATAAATCTAATATGAAAAAAAAAAGTCACGCCGAAATAGCTGAGATGGCGCAAGCGCATGCGCCAGCGGGAAAAAAAAATAATAAAAACAGAAAAGAAAAAAGAAAAAAAAGGGGGGAGAGAAGAATTTTTTTTTTTGTTCGTGTGTGTGTGCGTCGGAAATTTTGTAGGAAGCAATTTTTTTTCGGAATCGATCCAGCGATAAAAAAAAACTCCCCCAAGGTTTTTTTTTTAATTTTTTCTTACTATCGATTTGTAATTGGATCAAAATTGAAAGTGAGTCAGAATAAGAAAAAAAAATTGCATTCGTGTCTCATGATTAATGTGCCCCGTTTGCGATCAATAAAAACTAAAAGCTCAGCTTGTTTCTCTCGCCCAATCCAATCTTGTGGATTAATCAGTCGTCTTCACACACACACACACCGGCGCCGAATTTCGGAAATTTTTTTCAAAAAAAAAATTGAAAAATCGAGTGGGTGGAGTCTGCTGTTTAGTACATTTCCCATTTATAGCAGACGTACAAAGTTCAATGTTTTTTCTTCAGTAGTGTGTGTGTGTGTACTCATTTTCGAAAGTGCTCCATTTCGATTTCAAAGAAGAACCTATACACTTTTGTGTGATATTTACATTTCGAAAATTGCACGATTTGAAAAAAAGGGGGCCTCATTTCTAAAAACCTGAAAGGCGAAATTTTCAAATCACGTTGGGGGATAAAAAAACGGAGCATGGCGCGAGAGAGCGAAATTTCCAGGAAGAGACGAATCGAATTCTCGTGTCCTTTCTCTCTTTCCCGTGAAAACAGTTTCCACCATATAGACGTGAGTTCCCTTTTTTTGTTTTCTTTATTTTTGTACAAAAAAAAAAAAAAAAGAAAGGAATGAATAGCAACGAAATGTGAAGCCATGACGGTCATTCGAAATTTGAACAGAGTGCCGGAGGAAATACGAAAAAGAAAAAAAAAAAAACATGACGGAAATATGGCGTCTTTGGCTCGGTTTTTTCCCTCCCGGATGATGTTCTTTTTTTTTCTCTGTTTTTGTTTGGGTCTTGTTTGTTAGTCTTTTAAAAGCTCCCCCCCCCTTTTTTTTTCCACGAAATCCCTTCACCTAAATGACGTCACAATTGTTGTGGCTTACTTTTACCGTTAGACCCACACACGCATTTCGACTTCAAAACATACAGTTCTAATTTTCTCAAAAAAAGAATTAATCAAAACTTGAAAATGAATTCAAAATTGTTGCGAAATTGATAACACACATTTTGAGGAGGCAGAACTTACCGGCGTGTGTGAGGGGGGTAGAGCGCGCGCGCGCGCCAAAAACAAACAGAAAATGGACGTCGTCGTCGTCGTGGACGTCTGCTTTTTTTTTTTTTGCTTTCCCGCAGCACCGAGTAATACAACAACACACACACACACACACACGCACGCTCACGCAAGCCGTTGGAAACTGTTGGAGAGCCCCGGCAACGAGCTGCAATCGGTTTCAAGTGTCGACTCTCGACTGCAAAAACCTTCTCCCTCCACTCTAACTCTTACACACAAGCTCTACTACGAACGGAGAGGGAGAAAGACCCGTGCGGGGCCGCGGGGACCTGTGGTGGGGGGAGCTTCTCACGGGGTGGCGGACGGGAGAAGAGTTGAAAAAAAAAATACAAAATAAATAATAATAATAAAAAAAAATTACGGAAAGGGGGGGGGGGAAGAGAAAAAAAAATTTGGGGGGGAATGGAGAATGGGTCACGTGATGTCGGGATACTCGGAAAAGACAGGCGGAGCTTATTTTTCGTTCAAAAAAGAAATAAGAAAACAGAACATTTAAAAACGAACATCTGATAAAGGAATTAAAAAGAAAATGAAAAAAAAACAAAAAAAAACAAGGAAACTGTTGAAAATAAAAAAATAAATTATTAAAGTTTTTTCGTTGGTCTCTATGGTAGCTTAAAAATGTTTTTTATTTTTCTTTTTTTTTTGCACGCAAAAGCCGAAATGGTACGGCGTACCGCATTGGCTATCTCTTGGAGCCGGTGCCGGAGGAAAGGCGGAGCATTTGGATTCCATTTGTTGTATGTATTTTTTTTTTCTTTTCCCTATTTTTCTTTTTCATTTTATTTTTTTCTTTTTACCCCGTCGAAAATGGCCGGTCGCAAAACGCTGCCATCTCTTGCTTATTTCCGTCAATCCCGATTTCACAACCCTTTTTTCTTTTTAACGATCTGTTAAGGTCGGGTGGTAAAAGAAAGAGACATGAAGGAGGGAAAAGAAAAAGAACTCATCAAAAAGCAATCAGTCTTGATCCATTCAAAATCGTCAGATTCATTAGCGAAATACTTGATTTAGCCATGCAAATCCAACAATATTGGAGGGGGGAAAAAAATGTGTATTTTGAATCAATTTTTTTAATTCTCGGAGGGGGGAGGCTCTCGGAAATATCTAGATATATGTATAAAACAAAAGCAACAATTTTCGACATCATTAAGCAAAGAACAGCGGCTACAGAATTGACGTTCATCAGGAATGCGGAGCGCGTAGGATCAGTTAATTAAAATGTGCCCTTTCCGCATCCAGCACACTTCCTACTGCGTCTCGACGCCGACGTCCGTGTTGCAGCTTCCACCTAGGACATAGATGATGCATTTAAAGTTCAGTCTATTTGGGTTTTTTCGTAGAATTTAAAAAAAATGGGACGAGAACGTCCTCCAGTTTTCCTTACGTGATTGAGGCGATACTCTTTTTTACGAATCTGCTCAAAACAGAGACTCATTTTATCCCTAACCGAATCTCGATCTGCATTTGACGCCGTTTTAGAAAATCAATGTTTTGATCGTTTCGTTGTTATTTTCCTTTTTTGTTTTGTTTTAAAAGAAAGATTTTCGCGGAAAACAAGGTAAATACCTGTATCAGCATCTAGCGGTGGTTTTTGCAATCTTTTTTCAAGGATCTTTTCGACTGAAAGGAGAAAAAACAAATTTCCACGAAAAAGATTAACATAAAAGCATATGACTGCAATTTGATACTAAAGTAAAAGTACGCCTTTTACCTTGTCGTTGGAGATTCTCGTACTTTTCTTCAGTTTTCGAAATGTGTTCTCGGCTCACTTCTAAGGTATTTTCAAGCACTTCCACTCGTTCTTCCAGCAGATGAATTACATGCCATAAAGCAGTCGTGCCATCCTTTCAAGTCATTGAATCACAAAATGTGTTTTAATAACACGTAGGAAAGAAAAACTCGTAAGTTGTACGTCATTAGCATTGAGACGAACTTGGCTGTTGTAACGTCGTGCTTGGTGAACGTTGCGACGCTCCTCGTTGGCCAGTTTAAGGAGTGATCCATATTTTCTGTGTTGACGATCTGATCTCTCGTTTCTAGAACGGCCAGTCACCTCGTGAACACGTTGACGGAGACGGGACCATGGCGATTTTACAGTTTCGTTATTTCTTGTATTGCAACTAGACACCTATTTCCAAGAATTGTGAAACAGGTTTTATCCAGTAACCAAGAAATTGGTCAAGTTGAAACAGCAAAAGCAAAGACAATTTGAAAAAATAATTAATTTTCACCGATTCTAGAGACGACTGTGGAGTTAATGTCGTGGGAGAAGGCGAGCCATCACGTGCCATTTCGTGACAGGAAAATCAGTAGACAAAGGAGAAGCAGTAAGTTGTGTTGCACTTCTACTAGTAAAAATGTAACTGAAAAATTATGATGGAATCTTTCATAGGCAGCCAAAGATCATCCTTGATGTCCGGCTTCAATTGATTGCAGTAATTAATTGCTCAAACACGTGGCGATGCTGCTTCCATCTAGTAGGCATAATGGAACTCAGAACACACGAAGTTCCATTACTTTTCAAAGCCAAAAAACTCAACGATAGCCACATCCATTACAAATTATTTGGGTTTATATTCGTCCTTAGATATTCTGGTTGTGGCAGCAAGAAGAGAAGAAATGCATCTTCTTGAGGATGGTAAGTTAATTTTCTTTTCATTAAGGGTTAACAAATAATAACTGTAACTGGGATTGTAAGTCTGCAATTGCTGATTCAAGCATGTGAATTCAAACCACATTTTAATGGATTTATCATATAATTTGATGTTACCAAGTGTGACACCTACAATTTCTTGTTCCTTTGAGCAAAATATGTTTTATCAGTGAAAATTGTGACTTACATACCAGTTTTATGCCAATTGTATCAAGAGAGACAGCGTTAGGTTTGGTAGAGGCAATTTATCAGTAGTAGATCCCTAATTCCATTTTAAAAAGTTCCAAAGACAAGAATAATTTTCAAGTATTCCATTTACTGCCCAAAATCCAAGGTTTAGGGTGAAAATAGTTTTGATTCCTAAATATGTGTCAGAAGAAACGTAGGCCTCTTTTTATTCCCAGAATGATTCTTAAAGCATGGTGCTTTAAGGCTCATTTTTGAAAACACATAGAAAGAATGCTTCTATGTAGTAACCTTGTCTTAGTATCAGTAGTAATCTCCCATTTTAATGGAGAATTCTTAATTTCTTTTGATTTTTCATTTAAAATAATTGTAGTTCAGGGGAAGCATGTAGACAATCATTATGACACCCCTATTGGATTATTCTGTGGTAGTTCACAGCTATCTTAGCACAATTATCAGTATCTGCCCTCAAGGTTGAACTTTTAAATTGAGCTGTGAGTGGTAGTGAATGTTGTGTATATACACCCACTACCCCTACCAGAGACCTACATTCCCTGTCTTCAGATTTTTCAGAGAAAGAGTTCCTATATTACTACTGATACTTGGAACAATGATTCAATAATGTCATCTGTCCAATAAGCACAACGTTAATAGTGCAAACAGTCAAATACGTTTTGGAATCTTAGACCTCCCCCGTTCCCCGAAATACTTAAAATAGAATGCTTAATATTTTTCGTAAAATTATGCATTTGCTATTACTTGATTCCACTGGTGTTCATTAAAAATATCGTGAATCGGGACTCGCAATTCGGGGGGCTTGTGGCGCACGACAATTTGTCCAGTAATCTGTTCTCGTTCTCTTCCACCCACGAATTCATTGCAATGGTGGGCGTGTTTCGGTTTTTGTTTACATGCGTGCTGAAATCGATTTGCAAGAAAGCCTGAAAACAAAAATTGGCGTCCAAGTTTTTGTCTTAGGCGATAATTGAGTTCGTAGTAATGATCTCTTTCGAGCTGCGCGGTTAAGAACAAAGTGTGTTCTACGTATATGTTCGTGAAGGTTATTAACAGATCGGCGGTCTCATTTCTCTTGTTTCAATTGCCATTTCTGTATGCTTTAGGGTTCAGTTAGAGAAATCAACTTCTAGGAAGATTTTTATTCGGTATCTGTGGGTGTGTCCCGTAGAAAATGCTTACAAAGCCTTGCGTAGATCAGAGCTTTTCTCTTCTTCTCCGAATTTCGTATGCCTACCATTTCTCGTTTCACGGTGCATTGAGCCTCCATTCTAATTGCACGCAGGATTTAGCCGGAATGATTCAAATTGAGTACGTTTCTCATTTAATATTTAGAATGAAAAATTCTGTGTCTTGGTCACTAAGTAGGTCATGTTTCTGTCTTTCTTTTCAAAAGCTAGATGCAAGAACATTTTTTACCTGACCTGGTTGAACTGTTTACGTGTCAGGCTAAAGGTCACCTTCCGGATGTACCTGTAAATTGCCTGGAGAGCTTTGTCCTTTCTCTTGTGACACACTTATTCTTCCCATCTGACAGTGGTGGTTCAATTTCCTTTCGATGCCTTGGCTATTGGCACAGAACGAGCAGTGAGGTACGAGATGAGTTCAATCTGATTCTCTGAGTTAAGTAAAATTGACGAATTATTAATAGTTTCTTTTGCGTTTGACATTTTTTACGTCTAGGCTACTCCGAAGTACGGCGGAACGTATTGATTGATAATCGAAATGCTGCTAGAAAAAGTTTACGACGTTCCCATTGGCATCCGTCTTTTGGAAAAGGTTTCCTTCTTCAAGAACCTTTCTAGTGTTTGGAAAAATCGCTGGTAATTCAATTGTTTTAAATCAAGAATTTTAAGCATACAAGCATATTAAAATAAATCTTGTTTTATTTAAAGGCATCAGTTCAACATTTTGTTTCTGACGTTTCTCTCCTACGCCAGTTACCACATTTCCCGTAAACCAACGAGCGTCATAAAAAATGTTCTTAATCAAAACTGTACAGGACTGGAACCCCTACCTGGGTTAAATATAAGTGGCATTGAAAATACCTGGTGCAGCTGGCATCCGTTTGGTAAGTAATTCATCAAATATTCATTGGAATGTCGTTAAATGAAGATAACTTTAATATTCAAATTATTCTTTGATATTCCACCGCAATAATGCCAAATCAGATGGACAAAATGCAGGCACACTTCTTGGTGCTTTGGACTCTGCCTCCCTGTTTTCCTATGCATTCGGCATGTACATTATGTACGTATATTTCACGAAATTAATTAAATGAAGAAGCTATATTGTAAAACTTCATCATTTTGAACGTTTTGTAGGGGCTTACTTGGAGAGCGTATCAACATCCGATACTTTCTTTCTTTTGGAATGATGCTATCTGGATTTTTTGCCTGTTTGCTTGGTTTGGCATATTGGGCTGATATTCACTCCTTAACATACTTCCTCATTGTTCAAGTATGATCTTTTTTTATTTTTATTAAAAACTGATGAAATTAAAAATTTGAAAATTGTTTTTGTCATAGATTTTAGCGGGTCTTTTCCAGTCCACTGGTTGGCCAGGTTGCGTGGCCGCTGTAGGTAACTGGTTTGGGAAAAACAAACGAGGTACGTTGTCCTGTGCTCTGACATAAAAAAAAAATAATTGGCAGCTCTTCGTTTAATTGTCAATTAAATTCTATGGGCAGGGCTTATAATGGGCATTTGGCGCTCACATCACAGCATCGGAAATATCATTGGTACGCTGATTGCCGGATCTTTTGTCGAGGAAGCATGGGGTCTTTCGTTTGTTGTTCCAGCTGCTATCATTTTTGGATTAGGCTTGTTTCTCTTCCTCTTTTTGGTTCCAGACCCTCGCGCTGTGGGTTGCGATGTTCCAGAACACGCTGCCTGCATATCGGTGAGTACAATGTCATAACAAACTTAAACATTCCTTGCTTAAATCTTAACACTTAAATTAACTCAAGCAAACGTTTCCCCCTACGGAAAACGCTGAATTCGAAATGCAAATTAATGGCACCATGGGATCAACCACATCCGAAATGAGCGAACACCGCGAGCCTCCATCAGAGTTGAAAGCTGACGATAAAGAAAAAGCCATCAGTTTCTGGAGGGCCGTTCGAATTCCCGTAATACGTTTTGCCTAAAAAACTAAATCTCCATCCATCCTAATTTCTTAATGTTTCTAGGGCGTCGTTGAGTATTCGTTCAGTCTGTTTTTCACAAAGTGTATCAATTATACTTTCCTTTATTGGCTACCACGCTATCTGAAGGACTCAAGTAAGTCACACCCTTATGCCATTCAACCTTGTTTTGTAGCATATTTATCAGATAATTAAATTAGCTATCTCGTAGTAAATCGATTAAAGTGTCAATAATTAATGAATAATCTATCTTGAAGGTGAAACGTTGGGTAGTCAACAAGCTGCTGATTTATCAACTCTCTTTGATATCGGTGGAATATTCGGTGGTGTGTTAGCTGGCCTATTGAGCGATCTCACGGGCATGAGTGCTTTTACGTGTTCTGGCTATTTTATTCTTACAATACCAGCGGTAATCTATTGTAAACATCATCACATTTTTATTCATTTCCATATTTTTGTGCTCGATTCAGTTGTTCATTTACAGGGAATTCGGATCTGTAGGTGGGGCGTTTAATATGACTTTATTGTTTCTAGTTGGTTTTCTAGCTAACGGGCCATACGCTTTGATCACTACGGCTGTGTCAGCCGATTTGGGAACCCATCCTGAGCTAAAAGGATCTACCCGTGCCTTAGCGACGGTAATTTAATGTTGTTCTGTTAATGAATTTGCGGTTTTAAACTGTTGCTTTTTGCTTATTTCTGACAAACATTCAGGTCACAGCGATTATTGACGGCACAGGTTCAATAGGTAAGCTAGAGAGTAACGAGACACCCCTAGAAAATACTGAATATTTCTGCAGTTGCGTTCGTGTTTAACTTGCGTCTTCACATTGTTATTTCGTGTAATAATCGAGTAACTATTATACAATAAGGGGCAGCCATCGGACCACTTGTTGCCGGACCCTTGTCGAATTTAGGTTGGGACTACGTTTTCTACGCATTGATGATGGCAAGTGCTATGGGATTATTGGTAAGGTAGCAAACTTTTGTATTGGATATTTTTTTTTGTAATGAATGTATTGTCCATTTTGTAGTTATTAACGAGACTTATGGTAAATGAGACCAAGGATAGATGTGGAAACACGAATAACTTACATCGTGTTACTCAGTAGTAGCAATGGTAAATGTTTAAAAATTAAATCAAATGTAACGAAACTCTTTTTCCTATTTATTTTATTATACTTTCTTACTTTCAACGAATACTCAATACAAGTAGAGATATGTTAATCATTCCCCCTTTTTTGTAGTTTTACCGAGACGAAATTGAAGTCTTGGTAAATTTTTGCTGAGTTAATAACTTTTTGAGTTGACATTTTCAATGTTATTGGATGGAGAAAGTGAATTTGCATGTATTAGGTAAACGTCAAGCAGATATATAATCCAGGTTAAAAATTTTCCACTATTAACCTTCTAAAACGGTACAGGGTAAATTATTTAAGTTCTTTATTTCTCTACTAATAGTAACATTTGATTTTTATGCAGTTAACATTGGCAGCGAGTCAACAAATCCTTCAACGCTCTGGTGAATTACACCAACCGTAATGCCAAGTCAGAAGTCTCACCGGCTCAATTGGGCGTGGCTCCGTTTCGGCGACAACATCCACGTTAGTCAGTGCCCGCGGTCTCGAGCGGCTGCCAATTGGATAAATATCCCTCTGATGCGCCATTCTGAATTGCTCAACGGCATCGAAAACGGAAATGTTGTCACAGAGTCTCGCGTAATTATTTAATTGTTGTTCTATTTTTATTATTCTGTTTTTCCCGATAATCAGGTGGCAGTGGCCGCTACGAAAGGAATTACGTAAGATGTAATCTCACAAATCGTAATGGCAGCTCCTGGAATGAGTTAAATCAGATAAAAAAACAGTTGAACCCATATTGTTTTTGGAAATTACTGCCATTGGTGATAGAGAAATTGAAAGTTATTCCTGGATGCAAAGAACTATTTTTTTCACATGCTCCTTTCCAAATATTCGCCTGTGGAGGTATGTACGTAAATTATAGATTGCTTCTATCCTACTGTGCTTTTATTAATACTTATTACTTTTTTCCAGTCTCACTTTCATGACTCCTGCTGTGTGCGCTCTTTTCCATCAGCATGGTATCTATTTGTTTTTATGGTTTACTTATGTAAAAGTCTACTAAATCATTCTGATTGAAATTATGTTTGAAGAGGCAAACATTATTAAAATTCAATTGCGGCAGACCCGGCTATCTGAAATCGGCGGCAAGTTTAGCAGTCGACATGGTAAAAAAGGAGTCACCGGTTAATGTATTGCGCTGTGTGATTCCCATGGACCTTTTGTAACCCCCAATTTTCTTTACTGTAGCACTTGTTGCAGAACAGGGAGACTTACCCTTCACAGAGCTTGGAATTTGTCCTGATGTAATCATGAATCCCCACGGATTTCCATCTCGCATGACAGTCGGAAAACTGATTGAACTTTTGGCTGGAAAAGCCGGGCTCATGGAAGGAAAATTTCACTACGGCACCGCATTTGGCGGATCAAAGGTGCGAATTTAATATTTCATTTGGGATTTTGTTATGTCAAAGTTTTATTACAGGTTCAAGATGTCAGTGAAGAATTGATCAAACATGGGTACAATTATCAAGGCAAGGGTGTTTGACTTCTGGAACAAAGGGGGGAGCAACTAACGGCTTACACTGATTTTGGACCTGTACTCAAGCACTTTTCTTGCTCAGCACCAGTATGTTTGTTATCCGGATGTAACAACAGAAAAGTCAATGTTGGGATTTCATGCATTTGAAGAATTAGCTAACCATGGGAAGAAATCAGCATGGTAAATGTTGGAGCGGATTAGTGGAATGGTTACTGGACAAAGTTTCCGTAGGATTGGCACTAAAGTAGAAGGGCGCAGACAAAAGCTGGCTGGAACTGAAAGCTCATTGTTATTGTAATTCAGCAAACTAACATTTTGTGGTTATAAATTGCACCACGAGATGGCGCTGTCGCCAGTCTGTACTTAGATTCCTGTACGTACGTGTCACTGTGAAGCGTGTGTGTGAATATTTGTTAACTGTACACTTCAATGGAAAATTCGATATAAACCGATGATGTGTTACCTACTTTCAAGTGTTTTCAATCTTAAATGTGTTACTTAAGTGGAGAACATCAAATGGATTATTTTTGGTGCAATGGCTATACCTTCTGATCAGCTAGGTCAGCTGCTAAATTGTAAAAAACTGTTCGCAACCTACTACTTTTGCATTCAATCAAGCTATTCTATTACTAAATAGAGAGGTATTAGTTTTATATTTTGCCAATCAAAATCCAATGGCAAAGTTTCTTCTTTTATCAGTTAGCTTGTGAAACCTATAAATTGCAAAGGATGCTGCCTGCGGAGAAAGGTTACGAAAATTGTGCAACTAAAAGTTCAGAGGGTGTTGGCTCTGAAGGATTTGACAAGTGCCCCCGTATGTTGTGGTTGCAACCACTAACTATCACCATTTCAGCAATCTTCTCATCGTTTCTGCATCATGTGGCAGGATGTTGCATTCATAAGTGAGTTGTTAGACTTGTATGTTAGCAGTCAATATCAAATTGGCATGATTCTGCATTTATTTCCAGTTCGTGGAACTTGAAATGCAAAAGATGCTGGTCCTGACGGAAAGTCATCAACAATGCAAAATTACTTTTGGCCAACATCATTTTCGTGTAAGTTTCCGTTTCGTAAAGCCAGCCTGTTCTTCTTATGTTGTATTGCTAAAAGTTAACAACCAACATTTTAACACTCTTATTTTTATTTCTACTTTTCCAGCCAGCACACGCCTTTGTTACGCCCGTCGTCGCTTCGTGGTCGCCCGTCATCGCCTCGTGGTCGCCCGTCATCGCCTCGTGGTCGCCCGTCATCGCCTCGCCCGTCATCGCCTTGCCCGTCATCGCCTCGCCCGTCGTCGCTTCGTGGTCGTCCCGTCATCACCTCACCCGTCGTCTCTTCGTGGTCAACCCGTCGTCGCCTCGCCCGTCGTCGCTTCGTGGTCGCCCCGTCATCGCCTCGTCCGTCGTCGCTTCGTGGTCGCCCCGTCGTCGCCTCGTGGTTTCTCCGTCATCGTGGTCGTGGTATCTCATTGTATTTAGTTAAGTGTTTGTATTAATTATACCGTTGGCTGCCACGCCACCTTGATCCCCTTTTTTTTTTAGCTTATAGGGACGGGCCGCGCTGTTCTGTCCCATGGTCTCTGCCATGGGATGGGACAGTCGCCACTGCCCAAGATTCGCCTTCGGGCGCCGTAGGCAACGCACCACATAGGGACTTTCCCTTTTCGATTTTTTGATGGAGACCTGGGGGTGTGCGTTCCCCTAAAGGTTTCCATCAACAAAATCAGCCCGGACTTGTCTTCGGACAAGTCCCCCAAGTAGCTAGCGTAGATATTAAGTGGCGTGGCAGCCAACGGTGTAGTTAAGTGTATTTGTGTATGTGTTGTATGTTGTATTTTAAAATGTAAAACAGTGGTGGAATTGTGGGTGGATGGAGGGACAATAAAAGATTTTAATACTTATTTCAATTTGTTTTCAATTATACAACCATGTAAGTTGGATGAGATAGGGATCGAACCTAGGACCTTACATTTTATAAGACTTGCCAAGCCGGTGCTCTACCACTGAGCTACCATCGTTGCATTCATATCTACTATATCTCAAACACATTGTCGTAACTTGAGACGTTAGTCAATAGACTATCTGTTATCATTGGGGGGGATGATAGGGGGGGTTGCCAGGTTGGTATCGCATCAGCCTAGCAACTCCAAGGTCCGGGGTTCGATTCCCAGTCAGGTTCCGAAACTTCCCAGGTGCAAGTCGAGTCGAGAAACTTCCCCGTTACGAAGTAACGGGACGGATATTTTGGCAAAGTTTGATATGATATCCGTTAACAGATTTTTAAAAATTGTTCGTTTTGATTTACCGATGTAAATGCGGTTGTTTTGGTTAAACACTTTACACACATGTTTTATTTTAAATCCTTACTACAATTGCAATTTCTGATTTTCACTCATTTATGATGTAATCATTCGACTCATTCAGGATTTGAACCTGCAAACTTCGGCGTACCATGCCGATGCTCTACCACTGAGCCATGAGTCATACAACCAAGTCGTCTATATTTTCGGGTCAATTTAGTTCAATAAATTTGGACTTAGAATAATTTTGAAGCACGTTTCTCAATAAATTTACATTCCAACACATATACGTTCGCCTTTAATTTAATTTAGAGTAAATGAACTCGACATTATCTTCATTATAAGTTTTCCGTTGCCGAGATTTGAACCCGAGTCACTCAGATCCGCAAGCCAACGCTCTACCACAGAGCTATGATCCTTACGATAGTTTTCAAGGTTAGATATAGAATAGTGAGCCTCCACAAATTGCCTTTACAATATTTTCTTTTCATGTTTTCTTGTAACAGTTAAAAGTACAATGTGTCTCATGGCTCAACGGTTCAGCATCGGCAACGCAACACGATAGTACGAGGATCAATCCCGAAAGAGGTAAATTATGTTCTACAACAGTGATCTTCTACACCTGATACACCGATGTAACCAAAGGTAATAAATGGTTAAAATACATTCTACAAATTAACAAATCGCTCTTAAATGTGATAATGAAATATGTACTACCGAATTGCGAACTCCAGAATTGGATTGGTCATCGATGGTACGATAGAGGCACAACGAAATTATCAGGATCCAGGTCTTTACGCAGATTTCAAGTCGATAAGCTTCCATCCTTAACGAAAAAAAAAATGCAATCATAAGTAACATGTAAAGTGTGAAAATGATACAAGCAGTTACATGAACATACAAGAACCAACCACCCAAAATACTGACACACAAAACGGTGATAAGTTTTAAAACTTATATTGTACTATGGTTTGTATTGGAGTGTTTTCACATAATTATGTTATACTATCAGTTTGTTAACATTGAAAATATCAACAGTTTCTTATTTTTCTTGCATTTTTTGGAAGTTAATGTGCATTTTCTCATACCTTACAATTTTTGACGTTGATGCACACTTCGTACTACATGATGATCATAGTATTATTACTATTTCCATTTTCATATGCTTTATTGTGATAATCAAATTGCCTCACGTTTTTTTTATCTCCATACAGAATTACAGCAACGCTAGAAAAAAAAAAAAGATTGTTAAAACAGTTTCCACCGCAAATTTCAAATCACGTTCAAATCACCCGTACCAGTCCATACGATGTAAACTGTGCAGAGCGGAACAATATCCTTATTTGTTGTGACACATTTAATTACATTTATGTACTTTCATGATCACATGACACCATTTGACACAGAAGCGTTAGAGCCGATGATCTGATAAATCTTCTTAGGCGGGGTTGAAAATAATTTTCACTTAAGTTGAACGAGAACAATCATCCACTGCATCGTCACACGGGCGTAATGTTTCGCCAAGATGAATATCAACTCAATGACACATGTCTCAAAATTCTCCCAACTTTTTTCACCGTCTTCATTTCCTGTGAGCAGAAAATAACTTATCCATATACCTCCACTACAGATGTTATTTACTTAGCTGACAAATGGTAAAAACGTTCTTTGCTGGGGTGAAGATTCCACATCCCAGTTCGGAAATAGTTCATCCATATCTGGAAATTGTCTCTACAAATTCCTGCAACCAAACATACTGCACAAGGCCAGTGAAGCAAACACTTTAATAAACATTTCGCAGAAAATGATGGTCAACTAAATGGTGAAGGCACACCATATAATTTTGTCATCGTCTTAATGGGGTAGACCTTTGCAAATATTCAAGATATTTTCAATTCAAGATACATTGGATTTTATAACTAAGTCTATTTTTAGTAGATGTCATTACCTAAAACATTCCATTTCTTCAATTGTATAACAGTGTCATCCATTTCAGTGTGAAGGAACAATTGCTCCAACAACTACTGATCAAAATGCATCAAACCAATTAACAATTGTAATGTAACAATTATTAATATTATAAAAAATGTTTAAACATTAATTAACAAGAACATACTCCACTTCACTTACCATATTCCACTTTACCAAACCATTCCTAGATGAATAATCCAATAAAATTTCTTCTAATATCCTTTGTTTTTCTTCTGCAAAACTCCATTCCTAAGTAGACAAACTACGCAAATTAACTTTCTAGGCTATTTGTCTGAGGTTTGTTTTCTTCACTTACCATTTTTTCAATTCACAACAGTTTTGTTTCACCCTCCCATATTTTGATTCCCATTTCAATTAATTTTTTTGTTATTCTGATCAGTCTACATCAAAAAGTAACACATAATATCAAAATAGAACTTTTCTCCATCACATATGGTGATAAATGTACATTTCTTTTACATACCTTAATAACTTTTACTCGAAGTTGAATATAAACTCCCATGCAGTTGATGCTTTAAGTGGAAACACAATCTCATGGAGTTTGAAACACATAAACAATCGCAGCACGGTCACCTGAAGTAAAGAAGATTATCACTTATCAGCCAAAGTCACCTATCTAACTATGTGTTTTTCTTCTAACTTTGTAATCTCCTCCCACACCAGCCATATAACAATTCCTGTCAATTGATTAATTTCTATTAGTGATAAGCTGAAAAGAAGTATACTAAATATAAAATTAATACCCCCTTTTCTTCAAAACTAAATAACTGTTCAGCTGCTATCAATCCCTTAGGTTTCCTTCACTTACAATTTCCAGTCAATTTAATGCAAGATGCCTTTCCTCGGGATATTTACGTCGAAAGTGTCAAACTGTGTGAGACTAAAAAGGCAAAATGGAAAAGAAAGAAACTTGCAACTGGGCGATTACTAACTGCACATACCTTTCGTTGAATCATGGAACAAGAACTACCCACAACTTCAACAATAATCTCGAAATACTCACTTTTCCGCTCGAGAGTTACGATGTTATCATCTCCTAGACGATCTACCTATCTCCCTCAGAGGGCGCTGCAACGCTGCTAAATACATAAAAAAAAACGAACACGTTAAGACAATTATATTTGAAAGATAAATGGCATGACCTTGATATCTAATAATTCAGCGACCATCGGCAAATTCCAATAACCTCTTTAACTCCCTCCTAAATGTGATGAAACAGAGAAAACAAGTTTAATAATTCGAAACAGACATTGTGTAACAAATTACAATAGCATTTAATTATAGCATTCCTGTAAACAAATTTTGTTTCGTTGGTTAGAAGTCGAAGGTTTTGGAGATTAATTGATGGCAATGGGCAGAGGAAGAGCTATGCCTAAATAAGGAGTTAAGATTAAGCATTATTTAAAAATATAAGGATGGTCATAACTTAAACTTATGCTTACTTATCCTAATCCTCATCTACATACTTTTATTTATCTCGACTTGTATTACTACCCAGTTAACCACAGTTTACATACCCAACTAAACAAAACCCGTGCAGAGGCAAATTTTGGTGATTATACGGTGGGCAAAGATAGTGCTTTGCCTAAAGAAAGTGTTTAGATTACATTATATTTAAAAATAGAAAGAATGGTCATAATTTAAATTTCTGCTTACTTATCTTAAACTTTATCTACGTACTTCTATTTTATCTAGACTTCTATTACTACCCAGTTAACCACAGCTAGCATACACAGCTAAACAACACCAGCAGAAGCAAAATTTTGGTGCTGATAAGGTGCGTTATTAGTGAGTGATAGGTGCATCTACACATTGTAAATCACATCTACCTTGTAACTACTACAGAACTAAAAGAACTGTGTCCCCGTGCAGAAATTCTGTGAATTACTTCACAATTAATAAATTTTGACTTAGCTTTCTTCTTTGTACCCTCAGCAACAATCTCCATTATCCAATAATCCTCTTCGGTAGTGTCACGTTCCTATCTAGATACATGAAAACCCATAAATTACATAAATTAACATTTAAAATTTTAAATAACTTTCAAATCCCTGATGACAATTTCAATAGCCCTGCCAACGATCCTTGAAGTCCAGTACGCGCTGCAACTCCGCTACATTCACAAAAAAAAAACCAATAGGTTAAAACAATTATATTTCTAAGATAAATAGTAAAACCTTGACGATTAATAATTCGACGATCTGACGGTGTCCTCCATTTCCACCTCCTCTTCGGTGGTGGTAACTCCCTTCTAGTTGAAAAAAAAAAAAAAACAATAATAAAAGACTAACGTTTGTAGTAGAAAAAATAAGATTTTAGAACACATACCATACCCGACCAATCCTGTCAACGATCTCATTTAACCAGCGGCAAATCTCAATATTCAGCAGCCTCTTCAGTGTGGTGATCTGGTGAACTCCTAGTTCCACAAGACAAGCATGATTTGACACATCATTTTTAAAACTTTAAATTTTATACTTAAAAATCTTGAGCAAAGATCATGTTACTCCGGCGATGTTCCTCAATACCCTTCATCCTTTTCAATGATGATAGAACTCTCCTACTTACATGAAAAAAAAGGATTAAACAATCAATGTTTTAAATATATACTATAAATTCTGGTCGATAATATCGTTGTTCCGGCGGCGATCCTCAACGTCCAACTCCTCTTCGGCGGTGGTGAACCCCTCCTAGTTGCACGGGAAAAACAATATTAATGAAAGAACTAAAATTCGTAATATCAAAATAAATTTTATAACATAAACCCGACAAACCTTGGGCGTCGATTAGGTTGATTCCAGCGGAATATTCCAGCGAAGATATTGACTACCCATCGTATACATCTCTGTCATGGGTGATGATGGAACACCTCTAAATACATAAAACACTATTAAACTATTAATTTTAAAAACACACAGCATGTAATGCTAGACAACCTCGTAGTTCCGGCGACGATCTTCGATATCCAGTGTCCGCTTCAGTGGTAATAGAATCCTCCTAATTACATAAGACAACAGGCATGATTAGGTACATTATAAAAATAAACTTACAATCCTTTCCTTACAATTCTGGGGAACCAACTCGTTGCTTCGGTGGCGATTCTCGATTTCCAACTTCCTCTTCGGTCGTACTTCGCTATACCCTATCCATTTGGGTGATGTTAGGACTACCGACTTCCCTATAGATACATAAAATACAGAATTATACCATAAATTTCTAAACTTCTACTTGAAAATGCTGGGCCATATTCTCGTTGCTTCCCTCCTACATACACACACACAAAAATTATCCACGAAACTTAAAAAAAAAACATTTAGCTTACCCAAGGGCACCTTCTCATAGCTCCGGCAGTGATCCTCGATGTCCAACTTCCTCTTCAACCCGCAGAGACTAACCCCAGCAACAATCCCCATTATCCAACGGTCCTCTTCGGTAATGTCATAAGCCCAGCTAGATAGATAATATGCCATAAATAACATTAATTAACATATTAGATTTTAAATAACTTTCAAGTCTCTGATGATAATTCAAGGGGCTCTAACAATAATCCATAAAGTCCAACAATTTCCCTCACGGGGGTGCTGTAGCTCCGCTAAATACTAATTACACACAAAAAAAAACGAACGCGTTAAGATAATAAAATTTTTAAGATAAATGGCAAAACCTTGGCGTTGACCTGATAATTCGACGCCCATCGGCAAATTCCAGAGTCCACTTTGGTTTCCTCCTGAATGAGATGAAAAAGAGAAATAAAAGCGGGTTTAACAGTTTGAATAAACATCGTGTAACAAATTACAATTACATTTAATTATAAAATCCCTGTAAACATATTTAATTTCGTTGGTTAGAAGTCGAAGATTTTGGGGATTGATGGATGGCAAAGGTAGTGTTTTGCCTGAATTAAGAGTTAAGATTATACTTTATTTAAAAATAGAAAGGATAGTCATAACTTAAACTTATACTTTCTTATCCTAAACTTAATCTACGTACTTCTATTTTATCTAGACTTATGTTACTATCCAGTTATACACAGTTTGCATACGCTACTAAACAAAACCAGTGCAGAGGCAAGTTTTGGTGATGAAACGGTGCGTTATTAGTGTGTGATAGGTGAATCTACAAATTGTGAATCACATCTAGCTTGTAACTGCTACAGAACTAAAGACCTATGTCCCCGTGCAGAAATTCTGTGAATTACTACACCCGGCGATAAATCTAGACTTAGCCATGTTCTTTGTAGCCTCAGCAACAATCTCCGTTAGCCAATGATCCCCTTCGGTGGTGTCATGATCCTATCTAGATACATGAAAACCCATAAATTACATGAATTACATTAATTTACATTTAAAATTTTAAATGACCTTCAAATCCCTGATGACAATTCCAATAGCCCTGCCAACGATCCTTGATGTCCAGTAATCTCTCTCAGGGGGGCGCTGCAACTCCGCTAAATTCACAAAAAAAAACGAACACGTTAGGACAATTATATTTTTAAGATAAATGGTGAAACCTTGACGTTTAATATTGCAACGACCTGGCGGTGTCCTCCATATCCAACTCCTTTTCGGTGATGGTTAGTCCCTTCTAGTTGAAAAAAAAAACAATACTGAAGAAACTCCACATTCGTAGTAGGAAAATAAGATTTTAAAACACATACCCTATCAACCCTGTCAACAATCTTATTACTCCAGCGACGTTGCGACAGAATTCTGAGTAAATATCTCATTGCTCTGAAAATCATCTTCAATATCCTTCATCCTTTTCAGTGATGATAAAACTTTCCTACTTACAGAAAAAAAAAATTGATTAAGCAATTTATTTTTATAACATAAAACTTCCGATCAAACTTCTCGTTGTTCGGGCAATATCCTCGATGTTCACCTCCCCTTCGCTGGTGTTAATCCCTTCTAGTTGAAAAAAAAAGAAAACAATAATATAACAACTAAACAATCGTAGTAGAAAATAAGATTTTAACACATATACCCGATCAACCCTGCCAACAACCTCTTTGCACCAGCGGCGATTCTCAATGTTCAACGTCCTCTTCGGTGGTACTAAGCTCCTAATTCCACAAGACAAGCATCATTAGACAGCTCTTTTTTTTTAACTGTAAATTTTATACTTATAAATCTTGAGCAAAGATCACGTTTCTCCGGCAATGATCCTCAATGTCTCTCGTGCTTTTTAGTGATGATAGAACTCTCCTACTTACATAAAAAAAAAATGATTAAACAATAATACATTTTATAGAATTACCCTAAAATTCTGGTCGATGATTTTGTTGTTCCGGCGGCAATCCTCGATGTCCAATTTTTCTTCGGCGGTGGTAAGCTCCTCCTAGTTGCACGAAAAAAAATGATAATGAAAGAACTAAAATTCGTAATAAGAAAAATATAATTTTATAACACAAACCCGACAAACCCTGGGCGTCGATTAGGTTGATTCCAGCGGAGATATTCGCTACCCACCGTATACATCTCTATCATGGGTGATAATGGGACTCCCCTAGATGCATAACATTATTAAACAACTAATTTTAAAAACACACATCATAAAATGCTGGACAACCCTCGTTGTTCCGGCGACGATGCTCGATATCCAGCTTCAGTGGTAATAACACCCTCCAAATTACATAAGACAACAGGCATGATTAGACACATCATTAAAAAAAAACTTAAATTCTTTACCTTACAATCCTGGGGAACAATCTCGTTGCTTCGGCAACTATTCTCAATTTCCAACTTCCTCTTCGATCGTGCTTCGCTATACCATATCCATTTCGGTAATGTTAGGACTACCAATTCCCCTAGATACATAACATACAAGATTACACCATTAATTTTTAAAACTTCCATTATAAATTCTAGGCAATTTTTTCATTCCTTCCCTACATACACACACAAAAAATTAATATCCACGACAATAAAAAAAAACATGTAGCTTACCCAAGTGAAACTTCTAATAGCTCCAGCAGTAATCCTCGATGTCCAACTTCCTCTTCGGCCCGCAGAGACTAGTCCCAGCAACAATCACCGTTATCCAATTGTCCTCTTCGGTAGTATCATAAGTCTATCTAGATACATAAAAACCCATAAATAACATCAATTAGCATTTTAGATTTTAAATACCCTTTAAGTCTCTGATGATAATTCTAGTGGCTCTAACGACGATCCTTGAAGTGTAGCAATCTCCCTCAGGAGGTGCTGTAACTCCGCTGAATAGTAAATACACACAAAAAAAACGAAACCGTTATGACAATTAAATTTATATGCTATGCTATGTTTAAATAACGATAACTTATATTACTACCCAGTTATATTTAACCACAATTTGCATACCCAACTAAACAAAACCAGTGCAGAGGCAAATTAGGTGACGATACAGTGCATTACTAGTGTGTGATATGTAAATCTACAAATTCTGAATCACATTTAGCTTGTAACTACTACAGAATAAAAGAACTATGTCCACGTGCAAAACTTCTCTGAATTACTACACCCCGTGATAAATCAAGACTTATGCACAACACAACAATGTTGAGGACTCCGACGACAATTTTCATTAATGAATTGCCACCTCTTCGATGGTGATTTGTACCATCCTAAATACACATTTTAAAAAACACAAATATAGTTAAATATAAATTTTTTAAAATTAATAATGAGCAATGTAACCGCCCTCGTCCCTATAAGTATAAGTGGACCACAACAACGACGATCTCGTTGCACAAGCGACAAAACCTCAACGTCCTCTTCAGTGGTGGTGAAACACTCCTAGCTCCATAAGACAAAAAACATAAACACATCTTTTTTGAAAACTTTAAATTTTATACCTTAAAATCCTGAGAGAAGATCTCGTTTCTCTACCGATCATCTTCAATGTCCTTCGTTATTTTCAGTGATAATAAAACTCTCCTTCTTACAGAAAAAAAATGATTAAACTATTAATTTTTAAAAGATATAACTTAAAAATTTCAGTCGATCATTTCATTGTTCGGGAGGTAACCTCGATGTCCAGCTCCCCTTCGGTGGTGGTAAGTCCCTTCCAGTTGAAAAAAAAAACTATAATAAAAGAACTAAACATTCGTAGTAGGAAAATTAGATTTTAAATCACATACCCGATCAACCGTCAAAGATCTCATTACACCAGCGGCAATGCTCAATGTTCAGCGTCCTCTTCAGTGGTAGTAAACTCCTACTTCCACAAGACAAGCATGATTAAACAAATCATTTTGAAAACTTTAAATTTTATACTTAAAAATCTTGAGCGAAGATCACGTTTCTCTGGCGAGGATTCTTAATGTCCTTCGTCCTGTTTAGTGATGATAGAACTCTCCTACTCACATGAAAAAACAAAAAAAAGATTAAACAATAAATTTTTAAATATATACTTTAAAATTGTGGTCAATGATCTCATTGTTCCGGCGACATTCCTCGATGTCCAACTGCTTTTCGAAGGTGGTAGGCACCTCCTAGTTGCACGAAAAAAAAAATGATAATGAAAAAACTAAAATTCGTTATACGAAAAATAAATTTTATAACACAGACCCGACAAACCTTCGACGACTATTAGGTTGATGCCAGCGGAGATATTCACTACCCACCGCATACATTTCTATCATGGGTGATAATCAGGCCCCCCTAGATGCATAAAACATTATTACACAATTAATTTAAAAAACACATCATAAAATGCTGAACAACCCTCGTTGTTCCGGCGACAATACTCGATATCCAGTGTCCGCATCAGTGGTGATAACACCCTCCAAATTACATAAGACAACAGGCATGATTAGGTACATCATAAAAAAAAAGCTTAAATTCTCTACCTTACAATCCTGGGGAACGACCTCGTTGCTTCGGCGACAATTCTCGATTTCCAACTTCCTCTTCGGTCGTGCTTCCCTATACCATATCCATTTCGGTGATGTTAGGACTACCGGTTCTTCTATATACATAAAACACAGGATTACAGCACTAATTTTTAAATTTTCCATTTTAAATGCTGGGCAATTTTCTACATACACAAAAAAAAATTAATATCCACGAAATTTAAAAAAACATGTAGCTTACCCAAGTGAAACTTCTTATGGATCCAGCGGTGATACTCGATGTCCAACTTCCTCTTCGGCCCGCAGAGACTAGTTCCAACATCTATCCCCATTATCCATTGATCCTCTTCGGTGGTGTCATGCGCCTTTCTAGATAAAAAAACCCCATAAATTACATTAATTAACATTTTGGATTATAAATAACCTTCAAGTCTCTGATGATAATTCTAGTGGCTCACGCGCAATTTAGGGCCACGCGCAGAGGTATAGTGCTATGCCTAAATAACGAGTTTAGATTACGCATTACTTAAAATTAGAAATGGTGGTCATAACTTAAACTTATGCTTACTTATCCTAAACTTAACACAGTTTGCATACGCAACTAAACAAAACCAGTGCAGAGGCAAATTTTGGTGCTGATACGGTGCGTTATTAGTGTGTGATAGGTGAATCTACAAATTCTGAATCACATCTAGCTTGTAACTACTACAGAACTGAAGAACTATAACCACGTGCAAAAGTTCTGTGAATTACTACACCCGGCGATCAGTCTAGACTTGTGCACAACGTGCAGGTGAACGAGCTACTGAATACTGATCTTGAAAAAGCAAAACGTGGTCTTGATCCCCCATCCCCTGCCCTTTTTTTTACGGATTGCCCGAGGTTATTCGCCTTTTCTCGGTGAATGCAAAGATCGGGTAAATCGAGGGGAATGGCCATATTCCCGAGCTTCCTTGGAAATAAAATTTGCCCTTCAACATGTCGACCTTCAGAATTATGTCCCCCTACCCTACACTTTCCCTTCGAGAAAGGCAGGACGATGTGGCACGTGTTATCTAGTATTTAAAGCGGTAGCCTTACCTCAGCTAACATATTACCACTCCAACAACATAGTCGGACGCTTCGCCCATCACGTAAGCTGATTTCCACTAGAAAAACTTCGTCTTTAAGTTGTAGTAACAACGTACGTGAACATACTGATCCTGCAATGTTGTAATTCAAGGTTTTTATAACTAAGTCTATTTATAGTAGATTTCATTACCAAAAGCATTCAATTTCTTCAATTGTATGACAGTATCATCCATTTCTGTGAAAAAGGTTAAAAAAGAAAAACGTAAATAAACGAAAACAATGTCACTTACCAATTACCATTACACTTAACTGAACCATTCCTAGCTGGATATCCAAGATTTTTTCTCATATCCCTTGTTTTTCTTCTACAAAACTGCATTCCTAAGTCAACGAAGTACACAAATTAACTTTTATTTGCTTGCTATTTGTCTGAGATTTATGTTTTCTTCACTTACCATTTTTCAATTCACGACAGTAATTATGTTTTATCCTCCCACATTTTGGTCCCCTTCTATTAACTTTTTTGTTATTCTAGTCAGTCTGCAACAAAAAGTTCCATATCATAACAAAATAAAATTATTCTCCATCACGTACGGTGATAGATGTAATTTTCATTTTACATACCTTTGGTAACTTTAACTCGAAACTGCATTTAAGATCACAAGTAGTCGATGTTTTAAGTGAAAAACACGATCTCATTGAAGTTTAAATTGCCTAAACGATATATATCTGTAGTCTGTACACGTGAATCCGCTGAGCAGTGTGCTGAGAATTCACACCATCGCAGCAGCAGACGTCACACCATTCCGCAGGGGCGCCGCATCTAGGGCAATGCTAATTGAGTGGTCACAAACTCACAATCGGTTAGGTAAGTTTAAGCGTCAGTTATTTACCGGTAGAAATGTAACTGTCATGGTAGTATGTTTTCTTCATTGCTGCTTACTAGGTCCCTTCTTTCCTAGTTTGTAGTTTCCATATTATAATTTAGGATACTTTGGGTCCATAATTAGAGACGTAATTAATCTTCCCGTAAGTATCAAGACCTGATCCTCTCCGCCTGGCAATACCTTTCGACATGGGAACGCAGCCGATTGGGCAGAACTCTTCCTGCAGCATCTAAGTGTCGGAGTCGTCGGCACGTTGGGAGGCTATGCTAAAACAATTTGATTTTGGAGAAGGGAAGTACAATGAAAAATACTACCTTGCAGTATCCAAATTTACCTTTATGTTGCTTCCAGATTGAAAATATGGAAAATACTGCAGATGTTCCAAGCGCAATGACCTAAGCAGCAGGATATTACTGTACCAGAAGCCAAACCAAAAGTAATCTAGCTCACAGAAGGGCATGCAGACGGAGACAGGAAGCCATCAGCGTAAAATTTACAAATTGGGTTATCTGCAATAATTGTCAAATGTTAATATGTTGTTAGAAAGGAAAAGCTAATAAATTCTGATATTACCTTTAATGGCGTTCGTTAAGATAAATGGTTAAGGGTCAATTTGTAAACCGGAAAGAGAAAATTTTGCCTGTTTAGTAGCCGAGTCTTGTTAAAGTATTCGTGTTCTTGCCAACATAAGTTCCATGAATTAGCTGCCTCGCTTGTTCCTGTAAATTCTTACAAATTGTATCGACTCGATAATTTACACAACAATATTGGTAGAAATTTAACTTTCCGCAACCCACAATTCGATTAAATATTTTTTTTTCGTTTAGAGGGGAAGTGAAATGGACATGGAAAAAAGATCAATGTAAGTAGAAACCAACAAACCAATCACAAGCACAAACTGTCACTTTTAACTCGAATTGCTTATCAAATTTAACACCACGTTGCCTACCAAAATTCGAAGACACACGGTAAGCATAGGCTCACACTTGGCGATGTATTGATTAGATTGTCCGCGCTAGAATAGGAAAAAGGCACAGCACGGTAGTGAAATCCATTATCGATTTCTTTACATCGTATAATAAACTAAAGGAATGGCAAGAAAACTGTTCCGGCTTAGGAAGCAAGACTGAACAATTGGCGTTTTCATCCACCTGCGTACGAGTGATTGTCAATCCAATAACGGGCCAGCCGCTGTTGACTCGCATAAGTTCCTGCACGTGTACCGACGCACATCTTCTTCTGCTTGTCCGTCAATTTGGAACCATCGCAGGCAATCGGATGGAAGACGTGAACAAGTGCGGGATCAGGTGCCCGAAAAACAGCCAAATCCGTGTGGGCTACAGTTCGATCGTAAAGATCGACATCCTCTTGGCCCCATCCATGAATGGAAGTATTCATGCCACCCACCTTCTCCAAGTCACTGCGATAGACGCTAACGATACCAAAGCCGTAGAAACGCCAGTACCCTCGGTCGTCGTCGATTTCGAAGACATCGTCAGGGATTTCAGAGTCAACAGAATAGGTCAGTGGGGCTCTGAAAGACGGATCAAACTGACTGAAAACAATGGGGAAGTACACTTGGCGGCCACGTATCGTATGCGATCTGATGTGGTGCAACGTTTTCTCCGTGAAAACCATATCCACGTCAATAAAGGCTAACAGACAATCGTCTTCGGGTTGACAGCTCGATTTGCCCGTTTCCAAGGCAGCTGCACGAGCGAACGCTTCTTGTCGCTCAATCAGATCCACTTGAAGTTTGCGTCCACGGATTCGCCTTTGAAAAGCCAGGACGATGCTCTTGATCTCATCACATGGATCGTCGTTTTCCATTGTAGGGTACAGGACAATGACCAGTCGAACGTTTTCATCAGGTTCTACGCAGACGCGTTGAAAATTGTTCATAAAACGCTGGAAAATGGCCAATCGGCCGGAGAGCGGTAGAACAAAATGTATCCTATTGGAAGACTCGTAAGCGACTAGAGGGCTCCTACGAAATTGCAAAGGTCCGAACGCCTGTTGAAGGTACGCGTGCCGCCGGACGGGAAATATCATTTTTCGCCCTCGGTACTTCTTGTACACCAAGAGCAAGTCCAGTATGTAGTCAACGCCGAGTCGCGGATTGACTCGGTAATATCCGTAGAGTAACTCTTTGAAGTCAATGACACGACCTCTTTCTTTTGAGATGGCATTGATCCCTTCCATCACTTCTCGTATCACATCCTCCACCCCTTCGCGTAACGGAGCGTCGATGGCTCGCCTGGGGTTAACAGTTTCCGTCGAATCGACGGACCGCGCTAGGAAATTCCAAGTCAAAATTTCACTCTCATCTTGTGGTACAAATTTGTTTAAACTGGGCGCCAATCCTAAAAGAAGCAAAAGCAAACAAATGACGAAAATACATTTACCAATGTTTACACAAATGATTTTACCCAGCGTTTGAAGATCGTTCAAGTCAGACGGTTCCCACGATGGCCCCAGACGTTTGCGGAGTTGTTCAATCGAACTGGCCATTTCTCTTCTAATTTTGAGCCCTTCATGGATCTTCTCTCGTATAGAAACTCCCTGGGAATCAAATCCGACTATTAGGAAAGCTTTTAAAAATTGTGTTCATGCTCAAACGGCGCACCTGTAGGAAGTTGTTGAGGCGGTACATGTGTGCATGTTCTTTGATGGGGTGTAATGTGATGGCTCGATGAACTTCGCGAGATTTCAATGGCCCGGTGAATGCCGTTCGCCCGCTAGAACTGTGATGGAAGATGTTCTGCATCTGTTGAAAGGATAAAAGAAAGGTTAGTCAAGCGAATTGCAAGAAGGCAGGTGTAACAGGATACGTTCTTGGCTTGACTGCAGCTGCCGGCCAAGGAGCTCGAGAATTGAAAAGGCCCGACGTAACGTGACGTTTTTCAGACAACCCACACAAAGTAACTAGAGGCCCTGTACGTTCCTCAAATTACCTACTGGTTTTTGGGCGAGTCGGTAACACACAATTCCCCTCACAAGGATTCGATTACTGGTGGGCAACATGAGCGAAAGTTCTTCGGCCAGGAAATGATTGGATAACTTATACAAAATTTCTTATGCAAAAATCTACACCCCTCGTCTTTTCTTTTCCCAGCTGTGCGATGTGTTTTATTCAACACAATGCGGAAGTTTTAAAATTAGATTCTGTGTTGGTACGAACGAGTGCAGTAGAAATCGAGCACAGCATAAATACCTCGTAGGACCAGGTGCACGGAATGCCCGCAAACTTTTGTACACATCTTCCCAGCTCGACGTCCTCGTGTGTTGTATAGAGATTCTTTAAGCAGTCCTTGACGTGGGGTGCAACCCGAGACAGGGTGACGTGACTGAATATCATTCCCGGGCCACCCATACAATAATTCTCATCATACTCGAGGCTCAGCAAACCAAATTCTTCCTGAAAAAGCACAAAAGAATTTTTGTTATCATTTTTTTTAAACGGAATGAACATCAATATACAACAGCAATAATGTTTCCTCATACCGCAATTCCTTTTCCGGCCTGCCCGATGAATCTAGGTTGACTGCTATTAATATTTCGTAGGAAGAGCTCCAGTCGTTCGGTTTTTACAAATACATCGTCATCGGCTCTCATAAACCATTCGAATTTGTCACCATAGTTTTCATACATGTATTTGAGCATCATGAATGACTTTTTTTGAGGTGGATAGGAATCATCTACACCTTTCAGCCTGACTACTGGCAAATCGTCAGTAGCATTCTGAGAGTCAGAAGTGAAGAAGACTAATTTTCCAGGAACTCTGGTGCCCCACGTTTCATAAACTGCTTTGGCTCTGGTTGCAATGTACTTGTCAGCTGTCATGACTCCAACTAACAGCAACTGTCTGTTTCTAGTTTCATTATCTGTTCGTTCTTGAATGTTATTCACTTTTAACCGTCGATGGACTGGAGACAGCTTGTATGGTACACATCCACTGGATGATATGAGTAACAACTGCAATTGGCTGGCCAAAACAATTCCAATAATGAGACCGAGGAAGAATTTGACCACCACAGCCCACCTATTCCACACTCGTGGGAATGACTTGATGTGGAAGCCACTAACCACTCCATTGTGGCTACCACCAGGTCCAGGTCTGGGCTTGTAAAACATCTTCACGAACTAGACTCGAGCGAAGTGATGAGACGACAAAAGCACGTGTTATCTCAACGAGGCGATGGACGAGATAACATTCATTTTGACGTAACACAGTGTCAAGCTAAAAGACATTTCCTAGTTAAGGTATACTACATGTCGTCACGAACCAAAATGGAGACGTCAACCAGAACTGAAAATCCACAAGAAAAAAAAACAAATAAATACAAGGCCACAGTAGATGCAAATAAGAGGAGATTTATTAGCTGACTTCTCGACGTGACGCCTGGCAAATGACTGGCGATTTCTGCTAGAGACAGGGGACGCTTTGAGCGACCTCATCTGAACAAACATTACACTGTAGTCCTCTACTCTTAAAAAAAAAAGAAATGGAGAAATAAGGACATGAGAAGCAAATTTTTACCTTCAATGAAATCTCAAAAGCACAAAAGTGCAATGGCGATCAACAACAATGCAAAAAATACAATCATTAAAATGCCACCCCTAACACACACAAAACACATCGTCTGAAACTATCATTATTCAATGTACATGAAAAAAGATTTCATACAGTAGGAATCAGCAAATTGTTGTCAGAATCCAGCAGCAGTAATTAGAGACATTTGTCAATTGTCTCATCCTTCAGTTTAAACTCACCTCTTAGTTAGCTTTCTAACTGAGAATATTATGCTTTATCTCAAGGTTTAAGCTGGAGGCATTCTGCCAAATTGCTCTAACGGTGACTCGTGTATTTGGATGAATTCTTCAAATGATTAGCATTGTCTTCAGTTCTATTACAAAAAATTTAAGAAATCGTTCAGCAGAACCAATAAATGCAGAACCGAGAGGCTTACACATCACAAATTCCATACAACTGCAGTCTACAACCAAGTTCAGAGGATTCTTTAGCATTTTTACAAACCAGACATAGCTGCAGGTTTTCTTCACTACTGATCGGCGTCTAATGAACTTTTTCTATTAATTCTTGAGAACTATACGTCCTTATTCAATTTTGATTAATGCACTTTCGTATTCGCAGCTCGATCTCAAGAACAAGTCGCTGCTGTACCTGTAACGGATATTTCTGAACAAGATTTTCAAACGTTTGAGTTTATTATACCTTTTATAGCCTCCACGTCTACATGAATATTAAAATAAATTACTTTTCCAAGTACATCAAAGGATTTATCCCTTTTTTCAGAAATATAATTTTGACGCGAAAACTATCATCAGCTGGCCTTACTCGCGCCAAAATTTTCGGCTGCTAGACATCCGGCGTTGCCAAATTGTTTATTTTCATCTTCGGAATTGTAGAAAAGAAATCAAATAATGCTTAATTTTTTTTTATGAATGCGTGTGGTACGCTAAAAATACAAAAAAAAGAAGAAGCATAGAGGATAGTGGTAAAGGAGAGGTATATACGAAAACTTCTGGATGGTGTGTAAAATAAAGCCGGCTGAAACAGTACCTCTATCGGGAAAGAAAACGTGAAAAAATTAAAACGTAACGGAAACAATAGAAGACAGCAATTTGAATCCCCAAAGAAGAATATGACCGATTTTTGAGAGCCGTCGTCCTTTGTGAACTCTAGCTGCGAAGGCCGTATATATATACGATCCGCTTGATTGCATCCAAGTATATGACGAAAATCGTTTACTAGGAACTGTTCTGAAATTGTTGCTAAGCCACGACTCCACGAGTTCCTAAAAAGAACTCTGCTGGCGAGCAATCAGCTTCTATAATTCACGACAGAAAGCTGTCCCTCCTTTTTTTTTCTTATTTATTATTATTTCAATTTTTTCCAACGAAAACATACAAACCTTGCTCCCCAAGTTAATGCGAACTCCAACTCTAGAAAACAAACGACGTCACAACATGTCAAAGCGAGTCGAAGAAGAGAAGAAAAACAAACCCGGACGTCATAAGTCAATCAAGTTCTTCATCCTGTCAGATGATGGCGCCTTTCATGTTCACGTTATTCACGTTCTTTTTTATTATTACAATTATGATTTTCAATCATGGCGACCACGTCAAGAAACGACAGAGAGGAAGCTTTCTTTTTTTATCCATTTTATTTTCATTCTTTTTCATTACTTGTTTCACGACCATTTTGCGTCGCTCCCGGCTCCTTTTGAAGCGCAGTCCAATCACGAATTCCCGGAAGCTGTTGCAGCAGCGCTGAACCAGTTTTCTCGTCCCTCTCTTTTCTCTCTCTCTCTCTCTCTCTCCCCCCTTTCTCTCTTCTGCTGCTGCTGCGGCTGCCATCATGAGACGTGAGAGACGTCCCACATGTTCGGCTCGAAGCGTCCAATGCGCTTAATGTGTGTTGCTTTTCCAGGAAATCGAAAGGCCCGCTTTTGTCAACTAGCGAAAAGCGTGCAGAGTACGATATATTGGAGAGCGGGAGAGAGAGCGTGAGCTTCTATAATACCGCCGAACCCAAAGTAAACTCCAATTCTGCGAGACGCTTCACGATATAGAATGTATACCATAACCGATTGCAGTTTGGAAACGGCGTTCCGTGTCGTGCCGGTCCCGCAAAGCTTTCCCTTCAGCGCTTTCATAATTAGCATAGACGGCGTGAAACGGTTCTATAGCCCCAGTATATACCATCCGAGATGCGTCTATATTTGTAACAACGGCTTTTATCCCCTTATCTACCTCGCTTTGTTCGACGTGTATACAATTAAACCATTACCTCACTCACGATAAGTTGTATCGAACAGACTCGATGCCCGTTCTAATCTTAGAGTGGCACGCACGGCCAAAAGAACATTGCGCCTCGTCTTTAAATTTTTTTCGATCAGAACATTATCAACATAATCTTCCGATAGCAAAACCTAAATCCATTTGATAAAACAAAAAAAAACAATCAAGAGTAAACTACGTTTTAAAAAACAAGATGGATAACGCTTAAAAATCGAGCGCCGTTTCGGATCGATGATTGTTGGGCTGGGCGACCTCTTTAACCCGATAGTTTTACGAGAGATGGTTAATGTCTTTTAGTTGATGAATGTCATTAACGCAAGGGAATGAGCGGTGTACTTCAAACGTGACCGTGAGTAGGCGGGCAGTACTAATATACCTTTCGCCTCCTTTGTATAAAACGACAGCTATCGGGCATAGTTCTATTGCTATAAAAACCAACCGCAGCTCGGAACGCATTTTTACATATAATATCTATCAATTTAAACGTAAATTCGTGTTCTGAACGAACATTCTTTTTTTTTTTTTTCGATTGCCACTCCTTGTTGCGCAGTGGGTTTCAGTTTTGTTTTCCTTTCTATTCCACGAATTTTTGACGAACGCGTCATCACCAAAAAAGAGCGTAGGAAGCCAATCCCCCCCCCCCTTCGTGTTTCAAGTAGCCTAGTTTGCGTTCATTTAAAACTACTAGCAAGTTCTGTATTTTTATTTTGAAAATCTCAAGATAAGAGAGCAGTGGTAAAAAAAGGGACAGAATTCCAGGAAAATTTGTTTGGTCGTCAAGCGAGCGCGTGTGATCTCTCTGGAGTGGCTGCACACGAATCGTATAATAAATCTGCCCCAACAGGATATGGTACTTACTAGTAAGTATAGAACCAAGGCGTCGCTTCCATCCATTTCTTTTTCTCAAAAACCACTGATGATAAAAAAACAAAATTAAGCTCATTTAATTTCCTCACGAACCACTCAACATGTCTACAACGTAACAAGGCCCCCCCCTCCTTTCCACGTATTTGTGGACACAACGAAATTGTCGGTTACTTTTGCTATTTGCATATTATTAATGATAAGAGGGAAGGATTTTAAAAATAAAAAATTTGAAATACCAAGTACGTGACACCATTTTTTAAAAGCTGGACGGCGTCTCCACGAATTAGAAGTAAAAAAAAACACAGCGGCGGGCTTTCTCTTCGATATCAAACTGTTGTTGTTGTTGTATAGGTGTATTACGTAACAGACGACGTAAAAAAGGTGTCATACCTTAGGCTATCCAAATCAGCAACTAGGCGGCATACTCACTAGCACTTAACCGCACGTTCCATGGCACTCCACTCGTCTAACTATACTCGCGTTTTGCTGCTGCCTAGGAAAAAAGGGATGAAAACAGCACATCATTGCCATTTGCAAAAAAAAGCAAAACATTAAGCAATAATCGATTTCCAATCGAATCGTTTTTTTAAGGAGATCAACTGGAATCGATTTTTTTTTCTTAATTTTTAATTGAATAACAATAAATGCAATTTTCACGAAAGGTGAAATTTATACCTGATCGATTAGCGCTGGCAAGAGTTTTCGACACGTAACACCTGCGTGTTTTGCATTGGACCAAAAAAATTGATTCTTTGATATTATGGGGTGGAACATAATTTACCCACCGTTAATCTGATGAGAGGCTAAATCAAAGAAGAGATGTGATTAAAGCAATTGGGTAGGTCAGACGGTTGAGTTTCGTGAGTCCCTGTTTAAAAAATGTATGATTGAAAGTTTCTCAGTTAATTAGCTCGCAGTTCCAGGAAAATCGTATGAATAATCAGCAGGCACTCGATCGATGTGGGGAACTTTAAATTATGTGCCTTTGATCACATTTGGCTGCAACTCAAAAGACCTTAATTGTTCGTCGTTCAAAACGTACGCGGATCTCAGTTCAACAAGCTTTGAATTTATGACGAGATTTTAGTGCGGCATTTAATCAGCTCTAAACTTACGTCACAAACCGGGCAGACAGGGCAGACATTGCTGGAATTTGACCGTCGCTCTCGTCTTGTGTTCCACATCTTTATCTATCCGTCTCTTAACGTCGAGAATATAATTCAAGTTCGGGAATCTCTTTCTTACACAACGTAATTGTTACGCTATATATTCTATCTCTATCCCCGCAGCAAAATGGACTTGATAACCTCATCGCAGTCATTAACTGGGCAGCAACAACAACAAAAAAAGAGGACAAGAACATCCAAGTACGTATACATTTTTCCAGGTATTCTCAAACAAGTTATAGTTTTCACAGCATTAGTTGGTTCATTACAGGAAATACCAACACGAAGTCTGTCTATAGAAAATATGAAGAAAGATGCGAACGCCAATGAGAATAACGAGATTTTCACGCAGCTGCTGGACTCGTGTCTCAAAACGAAAACAAATCGTTAGACGAAGCGGACGATGAGACCATGGTGACGTGCACGGCAAAATAAAGGATGGATAGGAAAACAATCTAAAAGGACGCTGTGCGACAGGGCCAGCAGCCTTCAGTCAACAGCCTATATCTAACTTGCAACGGAGCTATATAGACTGATGGGCCGTCGCTTGAAACTTTGACAGCCAACTTGAATAAGTCGAGCATTTTCCCCCGGCTCCGAGAAAACTGCCGTTGGCACCGTGTCAACGCGTTCTCGCAAACATCAGCAGCTCGTGATTGCATCCCATTTCCCGTATCTCGGCACACACACACACAAAAAGAAAACTAACAGAGCTCATCTTCGTTCGTTTGAAACCATTATGCGCGTTAGTCTTTCTTTTTCACTTTCGGTTTTCTAGTTTCAATCGGGGACGCGAAAAATTGGACGAAGCGGACACCGGGGCCACGCAAAGTAGCTCATTATAATAACAAAAAAAAACTCAAGTAGTTAAATAGGAGGGCAGACGTTTTGTGCTCGTTCTCAAAAAACCTGCTAGTCTTCAGCAACCTTGACACGGTTCTTCTTTTAGGATGTTGTTAGATATGCGTGGGCCAATAAAATATGAAACACAAAAAGTGTGTTGCACATCAGCGTATAATCAGCCTACGATAACCTTGACAGCTCTCGTGAATTTCGTTTTTTTCCCGCACAGCGTCGGGAATAGCAATTCGGTGGGGGACTGGATCGGCGGAATACGCAGGTAAAAACCAAGCAAGAATACTAAAGAGCCATTATTCTAAAGTTAGACAAAGTGGCAAAACTTCTGCC
The DNA here is from genome assembly GCA_013167095.2 of Daphnia sinensis. Classification (NCBI taxonomy): domain Eukaryota; kingdom Metazoa; phylum Arthropoda; class Branchiopoda; order Diplostraca; family Daphniidae; genus Daphnia; species Daphnia sinensis. The sequence goes on along the minus strand of CM023189.1, from coordinate 6,792,848 downwards.
CATGATTACGTGCGCTTAATATCCCCTTTCCCATCAACTATTTAGAGTGCATTGAGCCGCCCTTATAGAGCGCACGAGGGCAGCGAAATTTAGGATTCTTTTTTTTCTTTTCTTCTCTCTTATGATTTTTGTTTGTTGGCTCACCTGTTTTAGGTCTCGCATTGGCAACCAACTTGGAGGTTTTCTTGGAAATTATTTCTTTTTTTTTTTTGTTTTCAAGACGTGTTGCGCGCGCTGTTGGCCAAAAGAAACTGGGGAAGAAAAGCCGAGAGACGTCCACCTGGTGATATGGAAATGCTGGGATGCAAAAAAAAAAATAAAACAATCAAATGTCGTAATTTTCAAAGTATTTTCGAAACTCGTACCTTGCGTTTTTTGCTGCGGGATAAAAGCGTCCAATGCGGTTGGCTCACGGATGTGTACAGGTCAAAACACACACGCAAATAAGTGTGTGTGACACATTTCACGTTACAAATTTTCCTTTTTCAAAATCATTAGCGGAGATTGTTTTTCCAAAAAACCCATTTGATCAATATTTGTTTGCCGACAAACAAAAATGAGACCGCAAGACATTTGAATAAAAAATAATTTCGGGGAGGGTGCGGGATAAGACAGACATGAGTTTTTGCAATGTCCTCGCGTTAGTTTCCATACAGCTGTATATCGATAACGCGAGTTCATCGTCATCAACATTTTAAAAAAAAACTCCCCTTAAAAAAAAAGGAATAAGAAAACAAGTATAACGAGATTGATTTCCTTTCTTTTTCTTTTAACAACATTTACAAAAGAAACTTGAAACTGGATGTTCGGCTTTTTTTTCTTTCTTCGCTACGTCCATCCACTTCCAAGAATTCTCTCTTTCCAACTGTTTGACGCTCGATAGCTCGTGTGTCAAGCACGTCGAACAAGACTCTTTGCTCTTTTATTTAAAAAAAAACAACCTTAGTTTTCTTTTGGGGAGGGGGGGATGTTTAACTCTTATTTTTTTGCTCTCACCATATTCACATCTCCGCATTCCAATCCGTAGATAGCGTGGCAAACTCCCGATCGATCGGTTTCGCGCATGTGACATTTCACTTTGATGCAAGTCACGCCCCACGATCGTTTTTTTTAAAGCGTCTTGCTCTCAGAGTCAACCCCCTCCCTTCTTCTTTTTTTTGAATAATTTCTTCACCTCTTCCTTTCTTCAGCTTCCGGTTTGTTTGAACAACGAACGTTTCACGTTCGATATTAAACAACAAAACTTTCAATTTGCACGGGACTCATTTCAATGCACATGCGCTGCTCGTTTTCTCCAAATCGGATACGCATTTTTAATAAGGCTAATAAATAATCCTATTAGATTTGATTCGATTTTCTACGAATCGTTAATCTTCGCAACGGAGGGGCCCATCTTTGCGCAGCAACAATCGGAACAAGAGCGATCCCGAAATAAACGAGAGAAATGAGGTCCTTCGCTTTTCTTTTGATGGTATCCGTGTTAGGGTATGTAATAGAGTTCAACGAGTACGCGATGGTTCCACAGACGGTAAAAAAAAAAATCAATGACACTCTTTATGAGGAACGCGACGTTGCCGAGGGTCTTCCACGAACGAGCGTCCTTGGTCGTCTCTCGGAGATGTACCAAAAATCTATCCTTTCTCTTTACAACGAATCATGCGCTCTATCTCTCTATCGCAAAATAGATATCTAACACACGAAAAGAAATGTGTTATCTTACATTTAAAAAAAAAAGAGAGGGTTACGAAACGATTGGGTTCTCTTTTCTTTGAATCTTTTTCTTTTTGAGTTGATGAGATCTCTCGTTGCGCGCGCGCGAGCGCTCGCGCTTCTCCCGAGAAAAGCAAATTAAACGGAGTACCAGGAATACGGATATAGAGCGAACTCGGCAGCGCCAAGCAAATATAATACATCGTTCTAATAATAACGTTTCGCCGAAAAAAACCTGGGGAAAAGAAAAAAAAAGTGTATACATCGATAAAGAAAGGAGAGCGAACGAGACGCACAGCGTATAACAAATAAAACTCAAGCGCAAAAGAAAAAAAGAAAAGGAAAAAGAATAATAAACGAAATCGATGTGTGTAAGGAAGAAAATAATTAAGGCCTCACCTCCTTGTTTGGGAGAAAAAAAAAAGGGAAGCCTTACGTAACGCGGTTGTTAACAACGATATCGTCTGGCCGATTGGTGAGAAGAAGAGCGGCAATCAACAGGGCGTGGCAGCGTCCGCTCCGAAGAAATAAATTGAGAGAGGAAACAGGGATTGAAGAAGCGTGTAAGTGTTAACTTCCGGTTGTCAACTAGTTCGGAGATGACAGGAAGAAGGGAAAAAAAATTTGGTTGAAAATCTAAAGCGATGCGCATTCTTCACGTCATGTGACATGGTTGCAACAAAAAGAGGAAGTGATAACACGAATTTGTTTGTCCTATTGTCCGTGCAATCCGTGGGCGGGATACGACATCGATTGAGTCACGTCGCGTTAGTTGAAAAAAGAAAAACGGAAATACGCGCATTTCTTTAAAAAATTTGGTGTGAGTGGCGAATCTCCGGTTGTCGTGACTGGTTATTTTCATCCGTGATTGAACATCACTCGTCCCGCAAACATTTCGAAGAAAGATCCGAGAATTCTACGAATGCTCTGGCACTTGAGCGTCAACGTGTTATCTTAGTTAAGACTTTTACTTTGCCCCGCCGTTAAAAACAAATCGTTTTTCTTTTTTCGAAAATCAATAAAGAAAAATCTTGAAATTCTTCGTTAACTTAAATTAGAAGGATCGCGCGCTGTTGGCAAAAGGAAATCTGCAAAGGCTATATCGAGTTGAACGGAGCAAATGAATTTCCCCTGGAAATAGCAAAAGAATTTAAATTTTAAAATTCACACATAATAAAACTGTATTACAGCAATTTCTATATAATTCTTTGAATTCTTCTTTTTCTTTCTCTCTCATTTTTTGTTTTAGTTTTGTATGAGAACAATCGAATCATGGGTCACTGAAAAAAACGCGTGCGTTATAATCTTAGTTTCTTTGTTTTGGCGTGAAAACAAAAGAAAAGATGAAATATAAAACGATTTCAGAAAATAATGTGTTGCGGATGAGTCGGGAGTAAACACGAAAAAACGATGAAACGACGCGGGGGTATACAAAAATTTGAAAATTTAATTAAGGATGATTTGCTTTAAGTCGAATAAATTTTTGGTGTAGAAAAAAAAAACAGCGAATTGTTGGCAGGGATGTGTTTGTGTGTTGACACGTACGAAAAAAATAGGGGGGGGGAGGAAAAGCTCGTAGACGCATAGTATATCTCTATGACGACAGAAATCCAATGCTAACATTATATATCGGACGATAAATGAATGATTATACGTAATTATGTACACAAAACGTCGAAATCAATGCACTGTGTCGTGTTTTGGCCAGGATTCTTTAAACAAACAAAAAATCTCTTCCTTCACGAAAATTCACGATTGGTCGAGGAAAAGGAAAAAAAAAACAATTGAAAAACGGGATTGACTTTGTGAACCGAAAAAAAACTTACAAATTCCAAAAAAAAAAGAAGGAATGTTGTTGATCGGTTGTCCCTTGAAAAAAAAAAGAAAAACGCCTCGCATTTTTCTATCATCAAAAAATGCAAAAGAGGAGCTAATAAGAACGGAATAAAAAAAAATGAATAATATTAATTCAATGTTGAAAGGGATACTCGTTCAAAAAGGACTTGATGGTGGGAGGTATGTTGGCGGAAGACGATGGCGATAAAGACGAGTTGGCACTGGGCTTCGATCGGCGGCCGTTGTTCCACGCCAGCCGGCACAGGTGTTTCAGCGACGGGCAATCGCGCCTCAACGGCCGTATGAGTACAACTTCCGAATGCACCTGACCGCTATTATCCAACCAAAACTGGTTTGTTTTGTTTCAATAAATACAAAAGAATAGAATAACGAGTTAACGCAAAATGTGATGGAAGGTCAATCAATCAAAAGTCAATATTTTTTTGAATAATAGACAACCATGTCATTGATATCGATTGTTTAATTTTTTTTACCTGTCCCTTGTCACGACACTGGGACCATTTGGCCACGTAATGATCGACCAGGTCGAGGACGGTGCGGAAACGCGGCAGGTGGTCAGCCATGCCCGTGCTGCTGGCATCCAGCCGGAATCCTCGACTCGAGTAATGAATTCGCACGCTAGTTGGACCCTTGTCAGTTTGAAGGCTCAGCGCGTACAGGTACCGGGCATCAGACGAATCGCGAACTAAAAACGTCCCCACCTGTGTTTTGTTTTTGTTTTCAAAAAATTCAAATGTTGTTGGGCTCAATTCAAACTTCCAAAACGGCCATCAATGAAACCTTAAAACAGGTGTGAGGGGACTCCTTGAAAAAAAATGCGCATAAACCTTTTTTTTTTTTTGAAATTTGGTTCTCAATTGATTTGGGAAAGGTTTGAGGACGATAGATTGAAAACTTGTTGGCGGCTTGTAACGTGGCCTTGTCCTAATCATTAGGTTGTCGTTCAAAAAAGACAAAGATGGATCTTTTTTTGTTTTGTTTTCTTCAATTGTGCGGCGAACAATTGAAAATAAAGGAGCGATTTATCTAGGTCGAAACATTCAATTTGCTCACCAATCTAACGAGCCGATATGCCCAATATGCATAAGGTAAAAATACCCAAAAATCATTCAAAATTAAACTGTCGATTTGAAAATGTTGTGGTAGAACGGCGATCTCGTTTGATTGACATCCATTTTCACTTTCACTTTTGCCTCTACGTAAAAGAAATTCTTTATTCCAACGTTACGTTCCACCCACATCGATGTGGGTTACGGCACAGCGGGAGCCATTGTGAATAATAATAATAATCATTAAAAAAAAAAGGCAACAAAATATGCATAACACCTTTTTTTTCAATACCTGGAAATAGGAGTGACCCAATTCCAAGAAAAAGAAAAATTTTTTTGTGTGTCTGTGTTCCAGTCGACTTCGTTGTACTGGAAAAAAAAACTCTTTGGCAAAAAAAAATCAAAAGGGAGAGGGGGGAAAAACCTTTCTCTATCATTCAACGTAAACATAAAAATAACCGTTTTTCTTCCAAAATGGCCTCCAGGCGGTGTAGGCACACCGTGACGTTGCAGCTTTCGGTACTACATTGTTATGTGTACTCCAAGCAGAAAAAAAAAAATAAATTCTTTCTTCACAGTAGGTAACCTTTTCCCCCCTTCTCCTGAAAACCTCCCTCCCCCCTCACTTTCTCGTTAACACAACGTCCTCGGCCCTACACCCACCATACTACACCGAAAGAAAAAAAATGTGTCTATTACTTTAGCCTATTTTGTTCAGCCAGTCCTCCATACTTAAATACTGAACAAATTTAGGCTACTAGGTCAAATCCTAACTTAAAAATTTCCAATCGCTGGAACACAGAAACGAACCTTAAGCCAAAACATAAAAGAAAATGTTCATTTTTACCTTTGTGTTTTGCAAAAGTTGAACGGATTCTTTCCACGATAAATGTCCGTAATAATATCCGGATAGGCGGAGTTGATGGGCCACGACGGACAAGCGTTGCAGGTCGTCGTCTTCGCGTGCGACAGCAGCCGCCTCCGTCATGACGGAGATGGCGATTTCCGCCGGATGCAATTGCTGCGACGCGCAGCCACTGGAAGCGAGCGGATTGTTATTGTTAGCCGCGTGCACAGACTTCCGCCGATGATGATGATGATGACGCGAGAAGCCGGGCAACGCCCTCTCGTCACTAGCACCGAACGGGATCTCAATCTGGAGCCGGAACGGATGTGGCGGATGTCGATCGATCGTCGTCGCTTGCTGCAAAGACGGAGGCCAGCATGACGGCCTCTGCTGCGGCACAGTCACCACCGACACGTTCAACCTCGACGGCGAATGCTGGCCAGCCGCATCCGATGCCACACAACCACTGCAACACAAATCGGACGGCCCGTCGCCCGGCCGCCTGTCGATGCTGATGATGGTCGAGTCGTTCACTTGGACGATCGATCCGCCGGACCAGTGTTGACGCACCTTCACTTTGGGCAGCGACAGGTCGAGCGGTTCGACGTGCTCGCAATTGCCCGCAAACGGGTAATCGTAAAAGGACCCGGCGGCGCTCGGCGTCGCCCCGACGGCCTGATGATAATCGTCGTGATCGCACGAACAGCCCGGCCGTTTGCGCTGGATCGGCTGCTGCGTCGTGCAAGCGTTGGCGTACGTGAAATGATGAGGGACGGCCGCTGCTTCTACCGTCGCATCCTCCGAGGCCGTCGATGGAACGACGACTGAACCGCCGCTGGACAACACGTTGAATGGATTGGTAGGGCTCCAGCAAGTCGAGGCTGCAACGATAGCGGCCGTAGCGGCAGCAGCAGCGGCAGCTGTTTGTTGGTGATGGCGTCTAGCTGGCGGCAATGCTGGCGATGAAGAACAAGAGAAAGCTCCTCCGTTACCTTGGCTGCTGCTGCCACCTCCCAACATGTTTCAATTTTTTGTGAAGAGGGTGGACAAATAAATCGATTGATAGCGCAACGGTGCGATAGTTGCTGCCGAGAAGCGCCAATTTTGAATCGGTCCTTTAATGGTTAAGCCTGAAAGTAGAAATCAAGAGAAGTGTTTTAATACGTGCGTTTTGGAAAAGTTTAAAGAGATTGCGAATGACGTTTGATTGTTGACGATAAAAATGAAGGGGGAGTTTTTCGGTGTCGTGTCGTTTGGTGTGATGTGATTTATCTGACGGAATCGAAACGTAAGGAAAAAGAACGAGTCTCGTAACACAAAACGAAACAAGCCACAACGGCAGGGGGGGGGGGTGGGAGGTTAAGAGTGAAACACGTAATCAATTTAAAATGGTTTTGCAGGTTGGAATCAAAAAACGAAAGTAGGATCAAGGTCGTCTGCTTCCAATCTCTTTTCCTAGGAAATCCATAACAAATGAGTTCGCGTTTTATTTTATTTTATTGCGGAATTGAGCTAGAAAAAAATGTAAAGTTTCTCTTAAAGGTAAGGAAACAAAATGTTTGATTTTGGTTAATTTTCTTTCCTTTTTTTTTGTATGTCAGTTTATTTAAGGGAATGACATATTTGCTCGTGATCCTATCTCACTAAACATACACACCCCAACCTGTTTAATCTCCATCAGGTTTTCTTTCCTTAACGCGTAGTAGTGGACCCAAGATATTGAAATTATCTCATCCCCCCCCTCTTAAAAATTTACCGTTTTTCTTTCCTTAGATTTTATCACAGGGCGTCTGTTTTTTTTATTTAGTTTGTTCGTTCTAATTCATTTATTAAGCCACAACCAAAAAAAGAAGGTTAAAATTCAAGAATTTCGTTCTTTTGTAATCTTAGATTGTAATCCAAGAACGGCACACATTCCATTTGCGAGGCCATCAAACGCTACACATCCAAACTTAAAAACTCGTCTTCTAATTCTGAAGAAACGCGTTCACCGTCGTCACGAAATTTCACCATTTCCCGCAATCCAAAGAGGATAAACCCGTTTTTTTTTCTTCTTTAAAATATAAAATTATCTCATCAAGTTTCAGTTCTCCAATGTCTATCGTGACACCTCATTTCTAAGTGTTTTCTTTCTTTTTTCTTGTCTCGACATCTTTTAACGCACTAAAAGAGATCGATTCACGTCAAACGCGTGAAAAAAACCCGTGAGAAAATAAAACAAACAAAAACAAACTGCGACTCACCTGAAATTTCACAACGCAATCAGATGACACAACACACAGTGACGTAATCCAATGCACCTCTTTAATCACTTGTCGAACGCGCACGACATTCATCACGCGCTTCACACATTTTTCCAAAAACGACAATCGCGAGGAGAATGAGCGGGACACGCACGTCGAAATTAAACTTTCGTAAGAGACTTGATAACTTTGGGTGAGCTGTTGACTCGACGGGAGTCGTGACGCTACTGAAGGCAAGTCGGGATCGGCCACGGTCTCTGTATCAGAAAAAAAACACATAAGACGTCCTCTGGCTGCAAAGGGGGAAGGGCTTGAAAAATAGGAGGGGCGGTGCCCCGAATGTGTGTTTCTTGTTTTGTTTCTTTTGATTTTTTTTTTTCTTCAATTCGCCCATTTTTCCCGGAAAATAACGTCGCCAACGTTCCAAAAAAAAAAGGAATAAAGGGGGAGGCAATATCTGCAGGCGCATTTCTAAAGCGCAAAAATCAAAAGATTCATGGAAAAACTTTGTGTGTGTCGTTGCTTTGCGTTCGCACTTTTCGTCACCTGCTATTAGGAAATTGATCTCCCCACCTTTCAGATTTTTTTTGAAAGATTTTTTTTTTTTTTGCTGGCGTTATTCACTTGTTTTTTTTTTTTTTGTCGGCCGGTTTTTCCCTTGTTATGTATTCACTAGAGTCTTGGGAGAAAAAAGAAATAAAACCGGACGGCAGCGGCGGCTGCGGGAATTCTGGGAAATTTCATCTCGTGATTATTATGTTATACTCAGAATTCATTTTTTTAAAAATAAATATATATAAATTTAATTTGAAGCGAGGACGGGGGCGTTGGTATACTATCTGTCGATACATTTGAATTCATTCAGTTCAAACACTTAAACGCATCTATACAGTTGTCGGGAGTGCAACGAACGCACGCAAGAGTGCAACGAACACACACATGATTTTTTTTTTAAATGCATAAGATTTATAAAACAAAAATAAAGATAACGAAGCGCATCATTAACCTCCGTGATCGCCACTCGTGTTAGATGTGAGTGGCTCTCCGTTCGTTTTTGGCATTTTTTTTTTTTACGGCACCAAAATAAAACAAAAGTTTATACCAACAACTCGTTTCCCACATTTTTGTTTTTGATTCTCTCGCTTCCTGAGAAGCGAAAAATGTTTGACGTCAATAACAAATTCGATGGAAAAAAAAAAGGAGGACGCACGAACGTATATACCGAAAAGGAGAAAAACTGGACAACAAGCGAAGACGGACAGGTCCGCTTTTTCTAGTTTTTTTTTTTGCTTTAAAAACAGTTGAAATCATTTAAAAAAAAAAAGGGAATTGTTATACCCAGCGTTTAAATGGCCAGTTTTTTTATTTTATTTTGTTTTTAAAAAAATACTAGTTGGTAGTATGCCCAGGCCGTCATTTACGTATTTTTTCCTGGAAGGTCCAAATGCATTTTAGCCACGCAGCCAAGTTATTTCGTTAAGAGAAAAAGAAAATTAAAAACGAAAAAAAAAAATCCAAACAACATTTCGAGAAAAAGGGGTTGTTGTACATTTCGAATTTTTTTGGAGAATAAGGAAGGGACAACCAAAATGATGGTGTGGGAAAAAGGAAGAAGGCAAGAGTTCAAGAAAACCGGTATGTAGTCTATTATTTGATGTGGCTGTACAGTGTACACGTATAAATGTATTGTGTGTCCCACACGTGCGTGAATATGATATGCAAATTTCGTGAGCAATTTCGTTTTATACTTCGGCGACATTTTTTTTTTCTGTTTTTTTCGCACGCGGGAGTTGAAAGAAATAACACGCATTTTTGGAACATTTTTCAAAATTGAAAAATTCCCGCGCTTAAAAACGATAGATGGTCTGAAATTCCCCGGATGAATATTTTATATTTTGTTCTGCATTCTACAACTTCAAATTATTAAATTTTTTTTTCTAGTCTGAAGAAAAGGAGGGGAGGGGGTAGGTAGTTTTGTTTCTTTTCTTTTTATTACAGTTGTTTTGTTATTATGATGGTTATTATTTATTCATTTCTTGATTTCTTCGGGGAACGATTTATAATATGGACAGCGGACACGGACAGACTCCTCTGGCCGGTCCACACGGCCATAAACGAACGAGTGAAAAATGGCGTGAGGGGAGGGGCTGGCCAATTCCACGAAGATCGTTAAGTTTAAGCTTAAAAAAAGAAAACGAGAGAAATATATTCTAACAAGTCCAGCGACTCTGCGGTTTTAAAATAAAGATTCGAAAATAGCAGTCCGGCCAGATTTAAAAGTCAGCTGACTAGTGTAAACTTGTAAAAAAAGAAATGGGTGTGGGCACGGATGATTAGAAAAATCGACATTCAATTCAAACATATATATTTCCAAGGCTTTGCAAAGTCAATCTCAAATTTGGGGGGATAAGGTTAATTACGTCATTTGCCTGGAACGTCTAAAATTACCCAAATGTCCCTCAACAACTCGGTCCCACTTTTCTCTCGCGCTCGCATTTTTAAAAAGCCATTAAACATTCATTTTTTGTTTTCTCCTGTCTTCCCCACCCCCCACTTAAGAACTATCTGATTTTTGCTTACAGAACAATAATAGACGTTACGCCTATAGTGGGCCCCAATTCGTGGAAGAGTGTCTGTTGAAAGAAACGCTTGAATAAGTTATTGACAGAAAGCGCAGGAGAAAAAAAAGGGATCATTATTTTGTACGGACTTCCAACAAGAGCATAAAATTCTATTAGATATTTAGAGTGAAATAAGTCATAATGAATTCAAAGAAAACAGTCACAGTCAATGTATCCGCCTACGCCGGATGCTCCCTCAGGATTTATCCTATAGTTTAAGCGGGTGTGTTGAACCTGTGAACTATACACAAATTTCGAAATGATACCGGGTCATTGGAGTACTTAAAATATTTAAAGGTCGTTCAACCTAAAGGGACATATTTAATTTAAATTCCTTTGGGTGTTGTATACATACGTATGGAACGTCCATTGACCCCCCACCCTGCATCTGTCTTTTTTAAAAGGAAAAAAAAAAACTGAAATCTACAGCAAATTATTTCACACTTACGAATATTAATGTTTGACCTGTTTTAACGGCATTAAAATTCGTACGGTGAATTTAAACTGAAATATTATTTTTTCTCCATACCAAAAAATGCCCGATTGCAAAACCAAAACACTTTGCTAATGAATCATTCATGTTTTATTCATGAATGAACGACAATGGACTCGGGAGTTATACTTTGACGGACGTCGTCACCGTCCTTTCTAGTTTACCCAACATGCTGTAAAGAAATAAATTTTAAAAAATAAATAAAAACTCGAACCACGCTAGTGGATCCAATGAAATCAGACAAGCAAAAACATCCTCGCTCACAAATACGGTCTATTTTCTTCGTGATTTTTTTTTGTGCGGGTGATGTGATGATTTACAAGCAAAAACGGCTGTTTTGCATGGCCTTCGAAAACGAGCAGAATTTTGAAAGTACAAACAAAACGTCGAGATCTTTCATTTTCATTCAAAAAAATTGTTGGATTTGCGAGAGACAAGTGCCACGTCCGATCAATCAAAATCTGACAGCAGAGAGGGGGCACATTTTTGATCGGCATTCGAAACAGCTCACGCGTGCAAATGTAAACACAATCCTTCCTTTCCCATTTTGATTTTCCCCGAAAAATTTTCGTACAGCGCCCATGTTGTCAAACATCTGCAATGACACCACAAGGAAATTTCAAAGCAGAGAAACCTTGAAACAAAAACATTTTTTTTTTAAACGCGTGAACACGTATAAGGACAGCGCATACGTGATGAAGGTATTGCGTGTCCCGAAAATTCGCCGAATCCCAGGGTTAAAAAAAAGAGAACGGCCAAACGAAATTGCGAGGGTGTTGGGTTAGGTCATTTTGAGTGGCCCCCCCGTGACGGGCAATCTTCCTTGTTAGAATGATAATAATGTCCAGCATACTACATCTTGTTTAGTTCAAGATGTACACAACACAGAGGTTAAACACAGCAATGATGGCAAACGAGGAAAAACATGAACGGAAAATTAAATTTGATATTGCGCAGGTAGAATTTGGAGATAACGAAGATTGAAAACTTTTAAGGATAGGATTTCCTGCTAAATATATGAAGGATTTGTTTGACCTGCATATGTTTCTCTATACCTGGAACTGATGCAACTACCGTGTTTGCATGTGTTAATCCCGGGAAAAAAAAGAATAACATGGCCCAGATGGGGGGCTCATTTTTGAATGTATAATTCAGATTGTATATTTCTTATCTTATTTTTTTTTTTTGTAAACCTATCCGGCTGAAAACCCAAGGCGCAATCAGCTCATTTCAGACTTGACTGGGCCTGCCCGAAGCCTGTGACGCAAAACTACCGCAATCTAACACAATCTGTTATTTTTACCATTGCATCAGTTTTTGAAAGGTTGTTGCATTAGCTCTTATCTCTAGCACGAAAAATGATCAATTCTATTTATCGTGACTCGTAGAGTTAAAAAGAATAGATAAATTAATTTACGTATTCATCAAGGTGACTCCCGCCGTGTGCGCACGCAAGTGAATCACGAAAAAGTTGAAGGTTAAACGATTTGTTTTCTCTCTCCTTATTTATCATTTTCGTGTGTTATTGCAACTACATGAATAAAATGGAAATGATATTTAACAAAGAAAAAGAAAAGAAACAGGTCCGTGTGACCTACGTACAGCCACATCACTAACTGTGCGATATGCGGCCGCGTGACGTCCCCATCGATCAATTCCATATTTCCCCGAAAACTGTTCTCAACTTTGTTTTAACAAACAAAAAAGCTAAACATAAAAAAAAAACATTTAAATCACGAGCAAACATTATTGCGCAAAGACATACGCACCATTCCCTATATATTCAAAATAGATCTGATTGAGCAACAGGTTCATTATAGGGCAGTATTATTAGCCAATTGGGAACGCATTCCCGGAACTTGTCAAAAATGCATAACAAAAAAAAAAAAAGCGTGAAAAGAATGTCTATCGGAAACGGGAGCACAGCGTCCAATCCGAGAAAGAAAAAAAAATCCGCCATTGGCACCGATATTTTTTTTTACTATAACCGTAGTGGCCGCAAACTGATGGATGCATTTGGCCGGCGTGCCAACTCGTACAAATCGCATATAGAGGGGAAGGGTTCAATTTGAATTATAAAGGGCCGTGCCAAAAAAATTAAAAAGACATGAAAAAAAAACGTCTGTCATGTCTTTCCTCTTAAAGGATTTCTAAAATATTCCAATTTTTTTACAAGGAAGAAAAATGAATCCCGCACGTGTGTAAAGGAAAAAAAAATCTGTCCGGGCCAAATGTTTCGTTACATCGACTTCGACCACAGCACGTCAATCAAATAATCTATTCAATGTTTGCCATGATATCATCACGACGAATCTTCTGATCCCCTTCGTTTTTCATTTCATCGTTATTTTCAACGTGAATTGTATTTGCTTTGCTGAGATCACCGATATCAAAATGTTTCGATTTGAATTTTGATTAGCCCATGATTGAAGCTAATTGTTTCCCTCGAATTTAGCGAATTGGAAATTCTTTCCCGAAAACCAACATTTTTGAAATTCACGTTAACAAAATAAAATACGTGAATGCAAAACCGCAAGGCGTGGTCTCTTTGATTCATAAAAAAACAAAACAAAAGAAAAGCGCAGGGTATAGGGACGGCTAGAAAACGCCCACGATAGTTAAAAAAAGAAAAATGACGTGTTCCTAACATGCAAAATAAAACAAAAAAGGGGGGGGGGTGCAGCCTGTGGCGTTTCCTGCGAAAAATTCCCGAAAATCGTTCAACCGGCAATGATGAAATAGACATTGAAATGTTACGCGTTTTTTTTTGTGTGTGCTTACCTCGAACGTTGATGTGCCAATGTACGCCTCGAGAAAATTCTTCAGGAAACACAAAAAATTACATCATTTGGCGGGCAGACACACACACAATCCATTCACGAACACGCACGAACGACTTTTGTTTATCACAGAGTGTTTCATTAAATTTCTTTCTTTTAACAATCGCACTGGGACGCACTGAATTTTCTTTTTTTGAAAGTTTCTCCTTTTTTTTTCTTGTAACACACACACACACACTTAGATTGTAATCATCTCCGCACTCCCATTTCCCTTCAGCTGGGTTTTCATTTTTTCCTGGAACGATCTGCGTATTCCGGGGAACACACAACCAAACTATTCGCCTATAAGCCCCTTTTTTTTATGCTCAGTGTTTTTTCCTGGAACTTGGCGCTGTCGTCGTTCTCCTTCCAACAAGTCATTTTGGCTCTCTCTCTCTCTCCACCTTCACACTTATTGCTTACCCTGCCCTTTCGTTTGATACTTAGGTCAGCTGTACCTTCTAATGATGCACGTAAAAAAGAGAAAAGATTCCACACACTGTTACGTTAGAGAGCGTTTGCGTAATCAACAAGAATGTTAGTCCATCCATCACAACTGTCTCTGTTCGATGCCCCCTCCTGTACTATTTACTTTGATTTATTTCTTGAAATACTGGAACTCGAACGTAAAAAGAGAATGGGGTGGGGGGGGGGGGTTAGAACCGGTTTGTTTTGGTTTTTTTCTCAATGATTTTTTGGTTTGGTTTGGTTTTCGGAGAAAAAAGAAAGATTCCCCGCCCTATGGCACGTGTGTAGTTTGTCCAGTTGATGTCCGTTTCCCTTAAATGTAAGCGTCCGTCCTTGACGTTCAAATCATTTTCGAAAACAAGGTCTTCGCAATTATGGGTGAGGCTGGGTTAGCAAATTTCCGATTTCGAACATGAAAACGCACATCTTTGTAAGTTCAGTGCACCGCAGGAGGTCGATTAACTTAAATAGCGGGGATATAACACTTAACTTTTCGAACACATATGTTTGGATGGCCTGAAGGCCGTTTGTAACCGGAGTAATTTCGAAAATTCTCGGAAAAAAATCATTTCGGGACGCATGAAAGATATCGACCTTGTAAATAAAAAGCACAGATATTCTTTTAGGAAACATCCTTGATGACCATATTTTCATTCTTTTTACGCATAAAAACCTCGAATTTTCTGATTTCGAAATGTTCCAGCATCTCTTCCTTTCCCGATTGTTTTTTTTTTCAAATCGTTAAATTATGCATCCCTACAAACGTAACCAGTCGGACCGGTTTATCCCCCCCACCCCGTGTGTACGTCATAAAAAGATAGATGTGCGTATTTAAAAAAAAAAAAACTACGATAGTTATTAGCAAAGGGAAATAATACGACACCATTAATTCGTGACACTCGTGTGGCCAACGCCGACATCCGGAGCCGAATTTGGGGTTTTTGTGTCATGTACTTTGTCCGCGAAAATCACGCAGATTCTTAGGAAAACGTCATCCAATCTGACGAGGACAAGTGCTCATGTAAGGAGCGTCTGAAACCATTCACTTTTAACTTTCCATGTCCAGTTGGAAAAAAAAATTAATGGAAATAATTGGCTCCCAATGAATTAATTTAAAAAATTCAGTACAGACTTTCTATTTTTAAAGTTCAATCTTTAGCTGTGCGTATTGATATCGAAGAAATCATTATTCCAGGTAAGTTTCTCAATCGAACCAGGTGTGTATGTGGGTCCAATAGAATCAACAAGTTCACTCTGTAAAGAGGGGGGGGGGCGATGTGGCAAAAGGCTATTACCGAGAATTTTGATATGTTGTAGTATAACGTCAGCAAGCCCAAAGTGACTCGTAATCTTTTTCAGAAGGAAACGTGAGAAAGTTTTCATTAGAATTCGTCGGCTAGTTTGAGAAACACTGGAATTAACAGTTAAAATCGTTTTTCTTTTGCTCAGTTTTTTTCTTTCTAGAAAATTGAATAGAGCGACACAAAGTTCCATTAAATGTGCGCAGCATCTTGCCCAGTCCCGAGCTTCTCTTCAAAAAAAAGTTTCTTTCTCGGAAATCGATTAAGAAATAAAAACTGGAAATGTAAAACCCAAAAAACTGTTCATCCGTGTATACGACTTGTGGGGGGGGTGGTTGTGTCAGTTGAGGAGCGGCAAAACAGCAAACACGAAATTTAAGAAAAAAACGGTTTTATGATAACGTCACGATTCATCGGAATCGATTTCTACATTCATGTGACACCACTAATGATTAATACATTTATTATTATTTTTTTTAAAGACCCGGAGCAAAGAGATTATCGCAGAGTTTGACAGTACACTTTCCTGGAACTATCTAAAAACTAAATTCTCTTCCGTTTGAAATCGTCGAAAGTCCAACTGATTTTTTAGTTCCTTATTCCATGTTCACTATAAGATTATTCTCTCAAATTTGACTCTGTAAATCATTTACCTTCAAAAATAAAAAAAAAGGAGGGCCAGTCAACATTTTTTTTCAATGAAAAATGGACGAAGGGAGGAAGTCAGGGCAAGAGGGGTATAATTTCAAAACGTCCGGAGAGATTGCGCGTTGGGGGGGGGGGGAATTTTAAATTCTCAGAAAAGCGTTAGAGCAACAAACACCATTTTTTCTTTTTAAAGAAACCAACATCAGTTACATGTACACAGCTTTTTCTGACTATCATGTCTGGACAGTTGATTATAAAGCGAAAGGAAGTTATTCTGGAAACGAACTCACCATGGGAGCAAATGTCGAAGACGAGCGATTTGTCATTTCCTTTAAACTGTCAGGCCGTTTCGAGTTCGTTGGCTTCAAAGAAAAAAAGATTTCTTCTTTTTTACTGGAAAAAAATGATGGAACATGAATAACGTGGAACGTTATCTTTTTTCCTGGGATTTGTAGACGGGCAATTAAATATTACACGTGTTTGTACAGCGCACATATGACACACGGATGAAACATGTTCTCGTTTTGAACGTGCGCTGTAAACTGGAGGCGTGTTGAGAGTTATGAAAGAATGAAACGAAATTGAATTCGCAGAAATACGCCCCGAAATCACGTAGAAGATAATGAATTTTTTTTTAATGAATCCCTCGATCAGTTGATTTCTCTCTTTTTTTTCTTATTTCCTTTTTTTTATTTTTTAAATTTCAGGATCGACAAAGACGAGAGGAGCAAAAAAAAGGGGAGGTGAAAGGAATGAAATTGATCACGAAAAAATTACTTCATGTTTTTTTTTAAGTTTTTGTGCTAAATATCTCTCTTGCTTATTAACTATCTGAATAAACAAAAACTAACGAAAGCAAAAAAAAAAAATCCGATTGCGGGCTTTGAAAAGAAAAGAGCCAAAGAATTTGAGAGCGCAGCAAATTCAAAAATAAAAAGGGATAATTAAATCCACGCGCAAAATGATGGACGGCGGAACATCGATGATGTCGATATTCCGCCGTCGATCATTATTCATTGTCGCATCAGCTTGTTCGTTATTGAGGCCAAAAAAAAAATAAAAATAATAATAATAAAGAAAAAAAAATTAAAATGGAGGCTTTTCATTAATTAGCACAAAAGTGTAAACAAACAAAAAGGAATTATAATAAAAAAAATTGGAATAAACAATCATCGCATCTCGTATGCAAATGGGGTGGAAAAGACACGAAGATGAAAGGGCGGTTTGAAAAAAAAAATTGAAAATACATTTTGGCAGCTGGAAACACACTCTGATCTTATCATCTAATAAGTCAACTGGATTTTGTTTTCGTTCACGTCACTTTCGCACTCTCTCAATATTTTTTTAGAATCATTTTTTAAATTTTGTTTTTTTCGATGTTGCAAAAATCATTAGCGAGAAAAAAGAAACAACAAATTAAGTGTTTTTATTACTTCTTTCCTTTTTTTCCGCATCTTAGTTTTTCGCTTATTTCCGGACGGATCAGCAAAATTAGAGGCGGAAAAAAATTTAAACGTAAGGCCACACCGTGCGTTGTTTTTTGTTAACTCTACGAATCGACTTCTCTAATTTTTCCTTCGTTATACATAATTTTTCTTTTCGTGTGTTAATTCCAAGGAAGATTTAAAAAAAAATATTAAACCCCCCAAAAATAATTGTTTTCAATGGAGGATGTACGAGAAAAATAAACCACCCGTTAACATTTTAGAATTAGTTCAATCTTTTTTTTTTCTTTTTTTTTTTTTCATTCATTCTTTTTTTTTTTCTCTTTTGTTTTTTTGTGTGGAATATAATTCAAGTTGGAGAGAGGGGATCGTATATAAGCGGGGGGGATATTATATCATAAAGGGATGGCCGGATTCCGGATTTTTCTCTCTTTTTTTAAGAACTTCACGGTCGAATATGACGGAAGCAGGCGGAAGAGGAAGAGTAGGCAGAGAACATAGAAAAAAAAAATTTCATAAAATAATAATTTTTTTTTTATTGCTTGGTGCCATCTTCTCCGTCAGTTTCCAACGTGGATTCCGCATCGCCAATCATATACGATTCGTTAGTAGTGATCCCTTCCTGTAAGCCCCACCCCAAATTCAAAAAATGTCATCAATCAAATTTTTTGCATTTTTCCCACGCAAACAAATACAAAAAAAAAAAAAGCAAAAATTCCAAAGTCTCTTACCTGAGAAACAGAACCACGTTTGGTGGTGCGAATGGTGGTGACCAGGACGCTGGAAGAGGAGGCGACAGACGGTCCGCGACGCATCTTGCTCTTGAGCGTCGTCAGCTCGCGAGAGATGCTCTCCTGCGATTCGAGGGCGTCCTCGAAATCGCGCTGGGCCTTGCGACGTTGCGCCTTCTCGCGGCTCACCTCTTCCTCGGCTTCGTCCAGTTGACGCTTAAGTGCCTACGTTCAAAAAGTATGTGTCATTAACGATGGAAAACCATTCGTCTGAGCGCAATCATCGAACATGACATGTTTGCCGCACTTCCACGTAATCAATTAGCATTGTTACCTTGACGCGACTCGTGGATTTCTCGACTTGCTCCTTGTACTGATCGGCATGTCGGCGTTCGTCCTCCAATTGGAGCAGCAGCTCTTTCAAGCGTTTCTCCAACTTGCGATTGTTCTTCGATTGCAACATTCTTTCCCTATAAACAAATTGAATAATCGAAAATGATTAATGATTTACATTTTCCGAGAAGACCCAGAAAGAAAAGAAAAGAAAACAAGACAAACTTGGCTTCAGTCTCCAGTTGCTCTTCCAGGTTAGCCACTTTGGCCTCGAGGGCCGTAATGGTGGCCTTGGTGCGGGTCCTCGTCGATGTCTCCAACTCGGTCAGCTTCGCCTTGAGCTCCTTGTTCTGCTTCTCGAGCAAGGCTCGCTGATTCTCGATCTTGTGCGAGACGGAGCGCTCCGACGTCAGCTCGGTCGTCAATTGCTCGAAGCTCAGCTGGGCCTTGCGGTTGCGGTCCAGCAACACCTCGCCGTTGGACTGCTCCTCTTCCAGCTCCTCCTCCAGCGCTTGGATGCGGGCCTCTAGACGGCGCTTTTCGTCGGCCATCAGCGTGCCGCGGCTGTTGATGGTGGCCAGCTCTTCCTGGAGTTCGTCGCGATCGCCCTCGGCCGTGCGGCGGGCCCGTTCGGCCGCCGCCAGCTCTTCGTGCATTTGCATCAGCTCGGCTTCGAGCGACTTGACCTTCTTCTCGCCATCCTTGAGCTGGGCGACCAGCTCGTCGCGTCCGGCGCGGGCCTCTTCGGCGTCGCGCTGGAACTCCTTCACTTGCACTTGGAGCTTCTTGAGCTGCTTGAGTGCGTCTTCTTTGAGCTTGTTGGCCATCTCCAGGTGGGCCTCCAGGTCACGCATATCGCCCTCCATCTTCTTGCGGGCCGCAACGGCCACAGCCCGCTGCTTGCGCTCATCCTCCAGCTCGGCTTCCAGGTCGCGCAATTGCTTGACCAGCGTGCGTCGCTTCTCTTCGCTCTGCTCCTCGCGCGCTTGAAGGTCCCGCTCGAATTGGGCCTTCAGGGCCTGCATGTTCACCTCCAGACGGAGTTTGGCATCCTCGGTCAACTGGAGCTCGTCTTCCAGCTCTTCGATCTGAGTCTTTTGTTCGGCCAATTGAGACTCGAGGGCGCGTTTGGCTCGTTCCAGTTCGTGCACGTTCTTGTCAGCCGTTCCCTGCGTGTTGGCAAGGTCGTCCAGCTCACCTTGCAACTGGCGACGGATTCGTTCCAGCTCGTCAATCTTGGCCAGAGCTTCTTCGAGTTCGCGATTCAGCGAAAGGACCTGTTAGCGCACAACGTCGACAATTCCAAGAAATGTAAAAAAAAAACGATTACGTAATCGTAGATACACGCTAACGAAAAATTCCAGGAAAAAATCTTTTGTTTTTTATTTTTTACCTTGGTCTCTTTCTCACGAGCTTCACGTTCGGCATTGTCACGCTCGATGGCGTAACGTTCCGAAATGGTCTTCTCCTCCATGAGCACCTTGTCAAAGTTGCGCTGCTTCTTCTCCAAATCGAGCACCTTGGTGCGTTGCGATTCCAGTTCCACGGTCGTGTCTTCCAATTCCGCCTGGACGAGAAAAACATTAATTCATTTCTGTTAGTTGAATGAATCATAAAAGAAAATAAAAGAAAATCAGATGTTTGGATTACTTACTCCGAGCTTCTTGCGGGACTTGTCCATCTTGTCCAGGTTGGCCTGCAACTCTTCAATGTGTCGCTGCAGGGCGTCGATATCCTTGATGGATTTCTTTTTGAGCTCGTCCAGTTGGATGGCGGCTTCGCCTTCCTCTTCGGCCTTCTTCTTCACCTCGATCAGCTGGATGTTGAGGCTGGAGATTTGCTTCTCCAGCTGGCGTTTGGCCTCCTCCTCGTCTTCCAGCTGATTCTGCAGCGATTCGCGCTCCGAATCGGCCTGGCGCAGTCGAGAACTGAGCGCCAACTTCTGACGGGTCTCCTCTTCCAAAAGGGCCTGCACTTCGATCAGCTGTTGCTCGATCGTCGTCTGCGATTTAATGGCCACGGCCAGCTTGGATTCGGCGTCCACCAGCTGGACCGTAATGGTCTCGATTTCATTCTGGAGGCGAACGAGCCGTTCGGATCCTTCCCCACGTCCGCGCTCCGCTTCGGCCAGACGGGCCTGCAATTCAGAGAACTGCGACTCGAGCTGCTTGCGGCGACGTTCGCCGTCCGTCTTGCTGGCCGTCAGGGTCTTGATCTCGTTGGCCATGTCGGCGTTCTCGGCTTCCAGGGTAGCTTTGGCTTTCTCCAGGGCCATTTTGCTCTTTTTGACCGAATCCAGCTGCTCATGGATCTTGGCCGTCTCTTCGCTGTGCTTGTGGCGCATCTCCTGCGTCTGCAATTCGTGGGCGGCCGTGTCGTCCTCGAGGGCCTTCTTCAAAGCGGCCAATTCTTGCTCGCGCTTGGTGCGCAATTCTTGCTGGGCGGCCGTCGTGTCCAGGGAGTCCAGCAGCTCGTTCTTCAACGCTTCCAACTCTTCGTTCAGGTCGCGTTTCTGCTTCTCGGCTTTGGCGCGGGCCACTTTTTCAGCTTCCAAATCTTCAGTCAACTCGCCCAGCTGAGCCTCCAACTCTCGCAGGGCTTTCTGGGCCACTGCCCGGTTGGCCGCTTCTTCGTCCACCTTCATCATGGCGTGGGTGAGCTCCTCTTCGCGACGAGACAATTGAATTTGAATCTCTTCGATGTACGTCTTCTTCTCGTTGAGCTGATCGCGAATGTCCGTCAACTCAGTGTCCAGCTTCCTCTTGGAACGTTCAAATTCTTGACGGGCTTGCTGCTCCTTGATGAGTCGCTCTTCCAGATCGCCGATGGTGGCCTCGTGTTTGGCTTTCAGCTTGCTCAAGTGCTTGGCCTTCTCCTCTTCTTCGGCCAGCGCTTGCGACAAGTCGGCCGTCCGCTCCTCAAACATCTTCTTCTCTTTCATAAACTTCTGCTGGAAATCCTCGGCCACGGCCAAATCTTCTTCCAGTTTCTTTTGACGCGCCTCAACGTGGATCTTGTCCACCTGCAATTTCTGGCGGGCCGCTTCCTCCTCTTCCAGCTGTTCCTCGAGATCCTGGACAGTCAGCTGGATCTTCTTCTTCTCTTCCATCAGCTTGTGGCAACGCTCTTCTTCTTCTTCGATGCGGGCTTCCATGTCGTGAAGGATGTCCTCCAGCTCCTGTTTGCGGGCGGCCAGACGGGCACGCATCTCTTCCGCTTCAGCGCACAGTTCCGTTTCGGCCTGCAGCTGCTCAGCCAAGATGTTCTTCTCTTCGATGATCTGCTGGTAGCGGCGTTCCATCTCCTGGGCCGACTTGATCTGGCCTTCCAGCTTGTCCCGCACCTGCCTCAATTCGTCCTCCTTCTGCGTCAGCTTCTCCTCCTGCTTCGTCACCTGCAGCAGGGGCTTCACCTTGGTGTAGAGGCGCCACCACTGCCAGTTGCGCAGCTTCAGGTAGGCGGCGCAATTGCGCTGGATGATGCGGATGGCGTTGAGTTGCTGGACGCGTTTCTGGAAATTGCGGCGGGCCAAACTACCGCGGCAGTACGCCTGGAAATTGACAATCAAGTCCGTGATCTTGAAATCGCGCTCTTCTTCCAAATGGGCCAGCACTCCGGCGCGGAAGAAGATCTTGGACTGACCGATGCGGTACAAGTTGGGGTCGAGTTCCAGCGAGAGGATCATCTTCTCGCAGGCTTTCTTTCCGTCCATGAAGCCTTTAGGAATGACGTTGGGCGTGAGCAGTTCGTAGCGCTGGCGGAACTCCTGGAACGGGATGCGATTGGGGAATCCCTGGCGGCAAATGCGGATGCCTTCGAGGACACCGTTGCAGCGCAGCTGGTCCAGCACGAGCGTGGCCTCAATCTTGCCGGCCCTCTTCTCGTGATTGGGGATGATGCAACGAACGAAATTGGGGTTCGTGTTGCGCAACGTGGCCATCAACTTGGTCAGCTGCTCCTTGTACAACTGAGAGACTGTGCGGAACATGCCCTTGCGCGTCCTGGAGCCGAACGTCGTGTCCGTCATGGCCTGCTGGGCCATACCGACGATCTCGGCGTCTTTCCAAATCTGAACGATGAACGGGTACTGCGACTGTTGAAGCAATTCGACAATGTTCTCGTTGAGGGGGTCCATGTTCTTCATGAGCCACTTCTCGGCGGAGTAGTCCACTTTGCCGGCGTAGTGGATGACGGCGAAATCGGCCACGCCGCGGAAGTCCGTCTTCATGAATTTCGGGTGGCTGACGTGCGAGTTGAGCAGCTTCTCGACGAAGCTCTTGTCCGTCGCCTTGGGGAACCAGCACTCTTCGTCCAGCAGGGCCATGATGCCCATGGGTTTCTCAATCAAGTCGATGGTCGGCTGCAAGTCCAGTCCGAAATCGATGAACTTCCATTCGATGCCTTCGCGTTGGTACTCCTCCTGTTCCAGGATGAACATGGTGTGATTGAAGAGCTGCTGCAGCTTCTCGTTCGTGTAGTTGATGCAGAGCTGCTCGAACGAGTTGAGCTCAAAGATCTCGAAACCGGCCATATCGAGGATGCCGATGAACGACGCGCCCTGGCGTTTGGTTCGGTCCAGCGAGCGGTTGATGCGAGTCACCAGCCAGCGGAACATGCGCTCGTAGCAGGCTTTGGAAATGGCCTCGACGGCGAACTCCACTTGCTCTTTCGTTTGGGCTTTTGTGACGTAGTCACGGCCAACTTTAATGCGGGGCTTGAGGAAAGCCTTCGTCATCTCGGTGACGTTCATGCCCAACAGGTGGGCGATCTTCTGAGCGACAGTGTTGTCCGGCAAAGTGGCCTGATCGGAATTGCGTTCCTGCTTAAATTTCATGTTGCCGAAGAGAAGAGTGGCCGAAACGATGCGGAACAGGGGCGACAAGTCCTCGGGACTGAGGCCCATGATCGACATGGACTTGCACGTCTGCTGGAACTCGGCCGCGTCATCGATGCCAGCCACTGGAAGGTTTCCGCTGGACAAGAAAGAGTACGTTTTCGGGTCCTCCAAAATGAATTCCTCTGCAGAAACATTTGGAATTTGTTAGAACACGAACGAAATGCTTAAAAAAATGATTGTAATTACTTCGTTGTTCGGCATTGGCACCGGCCAGGAGCTGATAGAAAATATGGAAGGCACGTTCATCTTTCGCTTGACGGATGGAACGAGATTTCTCCAAAAGGTAAGTCTCGATATTGGCACCCGCAATATAGCCGGAAGCATCAAAATTAATGCGAATAAATTTGCCCTAAATAAGGAAATGCAATTTTTGTTTTGAAATAACAAATCAATTGAAATGCAAATCAAACTGTCTCTTCCAGAAGACTTACGAAACGAGATGAATTATCGTTCTTGACAGTTTTGGCGTTACCAAAAGCCTCGAGGATCGGATTGGCTTGCAATAGTTGTTGTTCCAGTTCGCCCTGTTTACACGAAGAAATACGAAAAAGAACAAATCCATCAATCCATTTGGGTAATTGCTTTCAAAACGAAGAAAAAGCCAAACTAATAAACAAAACAAATATTTTGGAAGAGAACAATATGCCCATTCAACTGCCACCTCGTCAAACATAAACGTTATGGAAAAAGCTTCATTCATTTGGTATTCCCGTTTTAAATGGAAATTAATGAATTTTCTAAAGCATGAAAAAGTTCCGATGCAGTTTGTGAATGAGCACAGAGTAATAAAGAGCATTTGGCGTGAGGAAGGCAGAAAAAGGAAGGAAGCTAAGTAATAAATGTGCGTGACAGAAAAAAAAAATACAAAAAAAAGTAATAATAAATTGAATGATAAAAGAGTATATATCAAGAAAGGCCACTTACGATATTAAACGCTTCCTGGATATATAGTTTTTTTTTATGGGCAAAAAAAAATATATTGTATAGTAAATAATCAGGCGTGAAGGTGTGTGATTTGGCGTGAAAGAGACAGAAAAAAAAGGTAAACAAAAAAACAAAAAAAATCGAGATTAGATGATACCAAAAACATGTAAATAAAATAAATAAAAAAAGAGGATCATCCCCGCCCCATAATGTACATAATCCGACGGCTCCATGCAACAGATGTAGAGAACAGATATTATGAATGTATAATATATTACATAAAAAAGAAATAAATTTTTGTTGAGGAAAAAGTTCGAAAGGTTGCGGCTGTTTTTTTTTCTTAAAGCAAATAGAAAGATCAATCTGTTATGCGGAAAACAAACAGATACACAACGCAAACATAATCTTCTTCTTAAAAAAAGAAAACCACTTGAATAATATTATTTTAAAAAACAAAAAAAAAACTTAACATAAACATTTCCAAACAGAATTTACGCTTCAACGTATGCGAGATATCTTTCTAGACGATTCCCTCCCACCTCAAACATTGCCTTTTTAGAGTTGTATTTTTTTTTGCATAATTCATTGATGTGCCTATATCTATGCAAATTTTCGAGGCTGTCGACTGTTAACCGACAAATGCAACGAAACAAAAAGAAAGTGCAAAAAATGACTGCTCTATAAGGACTGCTATATATATCGTTACACATTCTAGATTCGTATGGTAATAATCTCTTGCATTATTCATGAGCTTGTTGATCTGGCAGTACAGATGAATTTAATTATAATAATTTCAAAAAATTTTTTTTTGCCTTTCTAATAATTTTTTTTGTGTGTTCTGAGAACGACGTTGTTCTTCTGCGTTTTACACAAATCGATTTCACGTCAAAGAGTCTTTCTCTCTTGTTCTAAATCTGTCTGTCAAAATTACATCCATCACTCACGCACAAAAAAAAAACATTGACTGATTTCTTAATCTGGAAGTGATTATTTCGACATTTGATTCATGTAAATTTTTCCCTATAACTGCGTTCCCCTCCAAAAAACGTGAATCATCGTTTGGCTCCCGTTTGGCTAAAACGCAAACCCCTTCCACAACCCGTTGTTAACCCTCCTCTCACATTTTCTGGCTCAATTCCACAAAACATCTTATAAATATTTAAACAAAACAAAAAAAAATTGTTTTCATATTACCGTGATGTCCTTGTGAGCGACAGTTGTGGTCTTGGGTTTGGACGCGGCCACGTACGCCAAATACTGGATCACTTTTTTCGTGTTCTCCGTTTTTCCAGCGCCAGATTCACCCGTGCACAAGATGGACTGGTCCTCACGATCTGTGCGTGCAGCGCCACGTCAAAAGAAATAAATTAATGCATGAATAACCGATCAGTTCTTTTTTTTTTTAGGGCTTTGTGACGTGGCACGTCTGACACCATTAACTAAAAAAAAATTTCCAAATACTCTAACCAGTTTTCCTGTCTCTATTTTCCAGGACTATAATCATAACGATATTGATTTAAAATGCCAATCTCTTTTAATGCTTTTATTATTTAAAATTTTCTTTTTTTTTTTCTTATCCGGTCCGTTGGAAAAGACAAGGTAGAGAGAGAGTTCTCAACGCCTACGGCTATGAATTTTTTTACCTTAAAAAAAAAACGACTTAAACGCGGGAGAGTTGAGCAGTTTGTGATCACAAGAAGAGGAACGAAGCTATTGGCCTCGACCAAGGACGTCGCGACCCGTTTGCCTTATAAGGAAACGCACGACGGCGACGACGATCGACTGCGAGGCCGTGCCACAGATTTCGCCGTTCCAGCAAAAACCAACAAAATAAAAAATGCGCGTCGACATCGTTCAATTGGCAAGAAAGTAGCGTTGTACTTGCCGAACATCAAGATAACGCTCACGAAATCCCGCACGCAACATTTTCAACAACAAAAATTGGGAGATTGCTATCAAAAGATTTTTTTTTTGGACATTGGCATTTCTTTTCGACAAAGGCGATTGAGCAAAGTCATTGCGCGCGGACGGGAGGTCCGAACAACGAAAAGGCGTCTATAATAGTTTTGACAGTTTAAATGACCTCGACGACCTTTTATTTATGATTGTACCCGTAAACAGATGTGCAGCACGCGGGGGGATAAACATTAAGAACCAGCAACAACAAAACGAGATGATCCGAGCCCGGATTGAGAGTCACGGACAATGGTGTCAGTCTTTATAAGGGGGCGCCGATTGCATACGAAAAATAAAAATGATGATGGTCGATTAAGTGTGTAAATAATTCGGAATAAAGAGAGAGAGGCAAACCAAAAAAAAAAAAAACTCATAAAATACGCAAAAAAAAGGGGGTCGCGGCCGGTCGTGACTGTAAAACCTTCACGAACCATCTCTTTAGAGGTAGCTTTCTCCTTAAGCCGTTACGAGTTCTACGCGATTAATCCGTCTGGTTCGGGAAAAAAGAAAATTGGCCCAAGCTGGTAAGAAAATTTAAGAAATAAAGGGTTAAATGATAAGCAAACAGCCACTGACACGATCCACTGATTTCGTCACATCGAACCCTATCGGTCAGAGACATCCAATAGGCCATCCGGATGCAAATGGGGGACTATACGGCCGGAAAACGAACCAGATGGTCCCGAAAAATTGTTTACACGCACGGTAGAGAAAAATCCTTTCTCTCTCCTTTCGACAAGGATAACAACCACATCGAAGAAGAAGAGATAAAAAAAAAGAGAATAATCAAAAGGTGAGCGCGTGCGCCATCAACAAACCGGCCCCAATCATTGGATTAGAAAAAAAAAAAAACAATTTTACGAAGAAGGAAAAACAAAAAGAGACAGGGATTTGTCCTTGTCATTTTCAAATGAAAAAATTCGTTTTCTTGTTTTGTTTGGAAAAAAAAAACGAGTTTTTGTTTAGCTTTTAAAGAGAATCGGTGGCTTGAGGAATCATCATCAGCGTCATTCCAACACGATCTCCGGGGCTGAGAGAGAAAGTTTTCTTCAAAAAACACACGCGCAAAAATGCAATGAATCAAAACGAGCTTTACTTAAACAAAATATTCAGATTTTTCAAAGTGGCGGATGATTGTCCTTACATGGTTATTTCTTCCCCCCCGCCCCCATTTTTTTTAAACTCGCTGGCAACACGCCACCGCTGCAACGTTCAAACCGGATGTTGAACAGCTTTTCTTTTAACGACATCCGACAGAGGGTGTGACACACCTGTAAATGCCTTCGGCCACCCACCTCGTACACAGTGTAAACGTTCGGCTACTAAACACACCAAAGTTGACGTCACCCCATTTTTTTGTTTCCTATTTAGCGCTAATTTTTTAAATAATAAATAAACAAACAAAAAATCCGCAACGCCTACACGTTTGACCATAATGGCCCGGCTTTGTTCCCCTACCCATCGTCGTTGCCATGGAAACGTTGATACGTGAAAAGTTATTTCGGGAAAGTGATGAAACCCACCTGTGATTTCTACCTCCTCCTCGCCACCCCGCGCCCGATTTTTTTAATTCTTACCGCAATCCGAATAGAACGGAAATTCCCTTGCAGATAACGGCGTTACGAAACATCCTTTTGAATCTCTCCCAACACTTTTTTGTTAAACGGGAATCGACCTCGATTTCCTATTCAAGTTCTCCCTCCCCCCCCCATTGCACTTGTGTTGCTGACAAACGCCATGACGATGGAAGAAGAAGATTGAAATAGAAGTGGCTCTTTTCGTCGCCGCGCACAATGTTCCCTCCTATAGATTCTAATTGACGTCATACTCGACGGTGTCCAGATGTCTAGCGCCAGATTCCCTCGCTATACTTAACATACTTACGCATAAAAAAAAAAGAAATTGAAAAAATTTGAAATAAATCTCAAATCATTTTTCCGTTTAAGTGTGTGTGTGTGCCATGCATCATCGTCATATTTCACGCTCGAGAGGGCCGCACTAAAAAGCTGCGGGAGCGTCTGCCGCTTTAATGTCATAGAAAAATTGCATGGAAATAAAATTTAAATGTTTTTTAACGATAACTTTAAAAGAAAATCGTTTCCATTTTAAGAAAGATTACACGAATCGAGCGAGATGACATAAGGGCGGAGAATGATTCATGGCTCCAAAAAAAGGAAGAAGAAAACCCAACAATCGAAAAAACGCAATCGCTGTAAGAAACACATCGATTTTTGGCTATCTACAAATTTGTTTTGACTTTAGTAGTTTACAATGACTAAGACCGTTCCACATAATGGGAGTTCGAACCGATCGGTTCTATGGACGCACAAGTAAAAAGAGGCACCGGCTGTTTTCTCCACCCAAACTTCTTTTGTTTTCGTACCTATTCGGATATTATAGAGACCAACCATTTTTCAAAAGCGAAAAAAAAAAAAAACATCTCGTGACCAAATTTGGATTTGTTGCAATGTCGTCCCCACCCTGTTTTCCTCTTGTTGATATCCTCCTAAACGGACACAAACTGCTGACCGCAACAAGACATTCTTCCATCCAATAATTCCGACTCCTACGCCCCTTTTTTGCGGCCAAATCTGACAAGTGGGGGTTGCCTCCAACAACGAACCGTGATTCATCCCAAAAAATACAATTCCCGAATTGTCTTTCAAAACTCTTTCGTCTTTTTTAACACCCAAAAAAGGAATTTTTTAAAGAATATCGTCGCCAGACAAACTGCTGGTATTAAAAAAAGGGGACACGAATTTACAGCAACACAAAAAGGACTTATCTTATTTCTCCCTATTTTATTTCTCATGAAATCAATACCCCGAAAAAAAAATATAATGGCTACAAATTAATACTGCCACTATATTCACCTAACGCTACGTCTCGTCTGAAACGAACCGTTAAAGAAAAAGCATGACCAAACAAAAGGGGCTACAACGGGTCCTGTACTAACAGGACACCCAAAGAATTATTATTATTATTATGTATACGTTTAAGGAGAGAGCCTGCTTTTTTTTTCTTTAGAATTCTCAAACGCACAAATCTATCAAATGCCTACTCTCTCTACTGCTTGCTCGTCCCGTCTTTTTGGAAAAAAAAAGAAGGGCCAACGAGAGAAAAAAAAAATAAAGTCTATAAAATGGCAATTGACTCGTATAGTCTATATAAGGACCGGCTGGCTCCTTCGGAATGGAAATTTCTACGGACTAGCGGGCTCCATCGTCACCATATATGGCCGGGTTTTACGTTACCCCAAAAAGAGCAGGCCAGCAGCCTTGGCTGCTTTTCTCTCTGCCAACAACACACAGCGAGAAATTCAGGACGCACGAGAAAAAGGTAAGAAAGACACATACCTTGCAACATGGACCTGTAAGCCGAATCGGTGATGGCAAAGACGTGCGGAGGCACTTCGTGTCGCTTCTTGCCCTTGTACAAATCAATGATCTTCTCCGTGTAGATGGGCAGCCTCTTGTAGGGGTTAACTACCACGCAAAACAAGCCAGAGTATGTCTGCAATCATCATTATCCAAGCAAAAAGAAAAAAACACATCGTTTGTTAGCTAAACATGATACAAACAACATCCAATTTAAACAAACATTTCTAAAGAAAATCGATAACATTAAATTGATAACACTTAACAAACAAAAGCACTTACTGGCTTTTAAATGATTAGGTTTCTAAAAGACCCAGAAAAAAAAAATGATGTTCCATGATGAAAGGCATCTCTCATCATTCGACCCTATAAAACGCGGTCGTGAGATTCTCTCTCAAAAGCGCACCCGGGGCCATTACCGCAACACGAAACGCTCTCATTTGTACACACACACACGCATTCCTTCTCTATCTTTATTAACCTTCTTCTCTCTTTTCTCGCCCAGTTCACTCGATTGTTTCTTTCGTGAGTTAAGCCCCCCCAAAAAAAAGAAGCAACTCCCCATTTCAAATCCACCCCCAAGAGTCACACAGTGTGTGTGAAATATACTGGAGGTCTTTTGATGCCGTTGTATGTATGTAATTGCCCAGGTTCAAGTACTCCATTTTCTTTTGTACACGACGATTGAGGTTGTTTACTTGTTTTCTTCTAGGGCAAAAAGAGAGAGTGAGTGAAAGAAGCACATGAAGCGTTAGAATAAGATTTTTTTTTTTTCGAAGAGAAAAGAAGTCAGGACACGGCGAACGGTTCTCTAAAGAAGAAGAAGTGAATAAAAAGGAAGAGAAAGTCCCAGACAGAAAAAAAGAGAGAAGGGGGTCTCCTTTGCGGCTTTTTGGTCAGGTTGCGTTAGCGTCAGCCCTTATTTGGTGAGATATTTCTCCGTTTCCCTTATATACATATACCGGGTCCCGAAAGGGCCACCTCACCTCCTCTCTCTCTCCCCCCCCCTTACACGACCATAAACGCTCGTGCGTTCAAAACTGGGACCAAACGGAGACCCCATGAGACCTCTCTCTCTACGACGTGTAGTGCAAAACGGAAAAAAACTTGTAGTCCCAGTTTTTTTTCTAAACCCTATCATTATATAGTGGATGTGTGTCGTGAAAAGAATGTTGAAAAATTATTGAGACACAAAGTCGGATCAAAACGGAAAAAAAAGCTGACTGAATCAAGAACAAAGATCAGGACCACCCAACCCAACGTGAATATATATGTGACGACTTTAAAAAACGATTTCTCAACAGATAGGTATGAAGCATGATTCTGACTGGGAGACAAAACTATCCGTGATCGGTTGTCAACGATTTTCCTCCTTTTGTTTGTTGCTTCCCGCCTCAGATATTTCTATTCTCTCTTGGCCCCAATGTCCTTCGGCATATCTCTATCCTCGTTATCCTAACGTTCGTGAGTCACATGCGAGTTTTTTCTCTCGTTTTTCCTCTGTCCCTTGATGCAGGGTGTGTCGGAAGGGAGCTTGACGTTTCGTTAAGGGGAAACAAAAATAAAAGGGAATTCGACAAGAGATGTGCCCGTGCATTACTTTTGGAAGTTGAAAAACAGGTTGCCACTGACGAAATCTCGGAAGCTATTAACTAGGCGTCATGGAGGGAGTAAAAAGGTGATGACATGAGACGGGGTGTGGCACTAGAGCCAGTGATGGCTTAGTTAAGAGTAGCAATGTAAAATGTGTTGGAGGTAAGTAAGTTGTGCTTACGTAAATGAGTCCTGAGTAATATCGCTCCTTGATGTTGTGAAGGACTGAGGCTTCATTGAGGCATGTCAGCTCGGCCATGTCTTCCACCTTGTCGAACTTGGGTGGATTCATCTTCTGTAGGTCATCTTTAGGAACGTGGCAGCGTTTGCCAGTTTCCATGATCTCGACTTCAACTTCGTCTCCTCTTTCTCCTTTGATGGAAGCTGAGACGAATCCAAAGTTGTCGTGGGGAATCCAGACCAGCCTCTTCTGGGTCCATTCCGCTTGGGTTGTAGGGTCATTGAAAGCATTTCGGTCCACCACCAGGTACTTAAAGTCGGGATCATTGCGATCCAGGCGGGAGTCCGCGTCCGCCATTTTGTGTGTGTATGGAAAGAATGGATGAGGTAAGAAATAAAGGAATAACAGAAAAGAGGGATTTCAAAAGGAAAGGCTGTCAGCAGTCCCACACGCGCAGCCTCCTCACCACAATGGAATGCCGGGTACTGTTCGAACAGAGAAAAAAAGTGAAAAGCGTGAGACAAAAAGTCAGTACAACAACTCTCGAATGCAACAGATTCGTGAGTCAATGTAAAGATTCTTTTTAAATTTCGGTTAGCAACTCACTTCTGTCGCGTTTACACTCGGACAGAGCTGTCAAACTGCAAAATTCTTGGGGGGAGGGGGGTTCACTCTCCAACTTTTGGTGTGGGGGGGAGGGATAAGGCACTCGAATTTTTTTCTTTTTCCTATTTGACGAGTACAGAGTATCCCCAAGTACGAGAATACCCACACCCCAAGCTCTCAAGTTCTGCTATGGTGTGTGTACTGTGCGCCGTTGTCAAACTCTTGAACTGCTCCAAACGGAATCGCTAGCCACTCTGGCCTGGCAGCACCAGCGCCCCCGAGACTTTTCAAACGCTACTCTAGCGGCAGAGTTGGCAACTACTTTCGCCTCGCGGGCAGTTTGACGTAGACTCACGTCTTCCACTCCTCCTTCAAGACACAAAATCTCGTTTTTTTATCGATTCCTCTTTTTTTTGGAGAGTTTGCCTTTTAGAGAGAAAGAAATAAAAAATAAATTATAGTTGTACGACGACACCAAATGATGAATGTTCTGGAATGTGAACAATTGGATCGATGAGATGTCGTTGTCCAAAAGGAACTTCTCACCTCAATCTCAACCCGATACTTGTACCGGTTACGACAGGCAGCATTACACATCCTCTTTTTGTTTTCCATCTCACATATTGCGTTACAGACGCATTATCATTCTCTTTTATGCTTTTTCCTTTCTTGATTCAGTTCTTTTTTCGTGAAATATCTCATGTCTCGGTTACGACCGCAATCGCGAAAGCACTAAAGTTTCCGGTGTCTCAGACACACACGTGATTCAGAGAGCTGTGCGGCGTTGACAAGCGTGCTTCAAATCAATCAGCTAAAATTTTAAAAAATTCGTGTTTTTTTATTTTGCTGACCCAAATGAATTTTTGGGGTTTACTTGAAATTATAATTAATGGCAAAATGCAAATGGTCACGGAGAAAACGAACAGTTTATTATATTTATGTTGCAAGGGTGGTGGGAGACCGGCGGGAGGAAGGGAAACAAGATCTTCTCATGTGTGGGTAGGCCAGATAGATAAGGTATCATAAACGTGTAAAATAAAAAAGGGAAAGATAAAAGTGTATATGTACACATTAACTTTTTTTTTATACGATCATAAGTTTTCACAAACTAATTGATGAACCCCCTTCCCCAAAGGAAAAAAACATTTGCATAAAAAAGAAAATGTGTTTCGGGATTGGAGATCACGATCTGTGTCGTGCTTCGCGTGTTATTCTACTTTTTTTTGCAAACCCCAAGAAAACAGTTCCGTATCCGCCAAAAAAAAAAATATGCAACAGAAAAACGGTAACAATACAAATCAAGAAATGCATTTTTCCCATTCTCATTCTTTTTTTTTGAAATCTAGTCCCTCATTAGCTTTTAGTGTTATTTCCTATTCTAAACAAGAAAGAAAGAAATGGGGTTAAATAATTCATTCATTACAAGGTTGTGAATAACACAAAAGAAAAATTAAGAATTTAACGACTGTAAAATTTAAAAGAAAAAGTGGGGGGGGGATTTTTTTTCTTTTTTTTTCCCGTGTCATAAGGCATGGACTGTGTTAACGAAAACGAGCAGACCGTGTACAGATTATCTTCTCTTTCCTTAATCTGATTTTTTTTTTCTAATCATTTTCATACTTTGTATCCGAGGCACTCAATAAATCGCAGTCACAAAGATACGGGTTAATACTTGTGATAACTGCCAACACGTACAGTAGTTAAAAAAAAAATGGTACGTTTCTTTTTTTGTTTTTTTCCTCCAAATATGTAAAGACGTGAAAGAGAAGACGGACGTAGTAAATATACGAGGGAAAGACACTATGTAGAGATAGAAATGAAGACGGGTGGCAAAATAAACTACTTTGGTAAGGTGGGGTTTTTTTCAAGGGACAGGGTGTTTTGTTACCTTATTACCACACGGCTTGTACACGTATAAATTAAAAAGATTGTAAAAGATTAGCTCTTCAAACCCAAAAAAGGAAACGGGAAAACGGAGGAAGAAAAAATAAGAAATCAACGACAAACAAGACAGCGGTTAACATATAATATTCGCTGTTGAATCCATTGTAAAGGGCGGGATCAAAAAAAAAAAAAAAGGACAAGGTGTGTAAATTATAAAGAAATCGAAATAAACTAAAGGGGGGATATGAAAAAAAAATTACAGGATGTTGAAATGGGCCGTACGTTTTCTTTCTAGCTTTTAATGCAATATTGGATTCGAAGAAAAACAAATGAACCAAATGAAAAAAATAATTAAATCGAAATAGAAATAAAGATTAAATTTTTTTAGTTATTCTTCTTTTCCTCTTGATGTTTTGCCCAATTCCGGTGTGTCTATGATCTAAGCAAATTTTGTTTTCGAATTCCTGCCGTATCATTGTTTCTCTCTTACATTTTCCTCATCTATAAATCCTTCTTAAAGATGTTTGGTAATCATCGTCTTAAGTGATGTTTGATAATATAGACATTGTTTCTTTTTTTCAGGCAAGGAATGGGTTGAAGGTGGGCGACGTTACGCCCGAACCAGACTGCATCATAGGAGGTGTAGGACCCCAAACTCCGGCGGGAGCTGGTTGAAGAACGCCCGTCATAGGTTGTAATTGCTGAAGCTGTTGTTGTGGTGGGCTTGATGTCACAAGTTGTTGTTGTTGTGGACCGCCCAAAACGCCAAAGTTCTGTTGGTGACGTAACTCGTTGATGCTCGGTCGAGGGGCGGGTTGCTGTTGGAACGGATTCGGTTGGCCGGCTACTCCTAGAGCGAATGGGTTAGCGGCAGGAGCCACGACGGGCTTGGTCGGCACCTGAAATTTTGTTTTTGAAAAAATTATTTGAAAAAAAAAAAACTAAAATTAGAAACAGAAGACGAAAATAGAAACAAGACAATTTAAAAGAGAGAATAGAAAAGAGAAATAAAAGAAATGAACGGCAACAAGAATCAGAGATGAAAGACAAAAATGGCGCATAATTACGTGATAAGACTTTACCAAGTTTTCCAGGTTTACTAAATTGGAATTAGGACCGAGGAAGCTTTCAGGCGATTTTTTGGGTTTAGCTCCGCCCGACGCGTTGTCGGAATGTTGGGCCGTCAGGGCGCTATCCATCGCGGTCAAATCGAAAGGCGACCTGGATCCGTTGGAGCGGCCCATCGGCGACGCCGCTTGGGCCCGGTTAGTCAACAGGTCAAAGTCGTCCACGTCTAACGCTGTCGCACCAGCGGCCGGTGACCACGGGTCGTTGGCCGATGCGGCCGTACGGACGGGTGGTTGCGGGCTCCACGGATCTTCTATTCGCAATTTCCAGCAAATAATAAAACAGAAATAAATGAGACAAAAAAACGGGACACACGTTAAGAGCGCTATCAACGTCAAATTTCGCCACAATTTATGAGATTATACCTCCTGCTGGTTTCGATGGTGTTGGTGCCCACGGATCGTTCACCATCTGGCCCAAATTAGTGGCTACTGCTGGCGCTGCCGGCCTGGCAGCCTGCGCAACTGGACTACCCCATGCATCAACCTGCTTTTTTATTTTCATTAATGAGTTAGTAGAGAAGCGAATTGAAAAGAATTCTTTTAACAGATAAATCTAGTTCAAATGCTTTGATAGAAACTCCAAATGTGTGTTGCAACAGGAAAAGAACGATGGCCAAATCAGGACAAACCAAAGAGAGAAAGAGAAAAAAGCTCATTTTGAGTTCGTGAAACAACAAGCAAATAACAAATATTTTGTTTTTAAAAGGGACCTGGGACGGAGAAGCAGCTGCCACGGGCATGCCCCAGGCATCCGTCGTTCCTGTCGTCCCGACAGTTGCCGCCCCTCCTGTTGGCGCTGTCAGGAAATCCGATTTCACCTACACATACAGCCGGACAGTGAGTAGTGTGCATACAAACATTTTCCCCATTTTTTTCGCTTTCCTTTCTTTCATCAATTTTTTCTTCTTCTTCCCATCCCCCAAAGCGTCACAAACATACACGAAAAAAAGAAAATAAACAAATAGAGAAATGCTAAATCAATACAAGAAGAGGAGACGGATAGGTCCGCCTTTTAAAGAAATTTAAAAGTCAAAATAAAATTTAAAGCGAAAGGAAACACACAAGCGCTCTATTTCCATGATGTAGTCATATGGCCACGCACGCACATTTCTCATTAGGTTTCTCCTTGCTGGGCGGTAAAATGCAAGCGATCACATTACCAATGACCGGACCTAAACTACGGCGTTGTTGTGTACGCCAACAACGCCCACCTACATAACTATTCAGACACTACAAACACGTAGCTAACCAATTGATTCTAATGATTGTAATCATTGGTTACACATGGTTAGTCATACCATTGAATCAGCATGCCAGTAGTTGTGAAGATCCAAACTCTTTCAGGAGACATGCAAATCGTGCACAGAAGGAAGGAGAAAAGAAAAAGAATTTAAGAGACGTGCAGTTGAAATCCCACACACATGTATACAAACACCCCAGGAGAAAAGCTTGAAAAAAATAAATAAAAGAAATCCAGTTCCTTTTTTGGCACACATCGACATCCGGTCAGTCAATGTCTAAACGAAAAAAAAAAGAACCTGGACAGAAAAGGACTGCGAAGTTGTAAGGATCACCTGGAAAAGGATTGAAGCTCAAGAGTGGGGACAAGCGAAAAAAAAAAAAAGGCCTTTCCAAAAACGGTTTGCTGTTTCCAAAATAGCAAAGTTTAAAAAGATAGATGACTAACCTTGGGCCTAGGAGGCATGACAGGGACCGGTGGTTCGGATGGATGGGCTGGAGTACCCCAGGGATCGACCCATCCGACCGCAGCATCGTTGACACTGACGTCCAACAAATCAAGCAGGTGACTTTGCTGTTGTTGTGCCTGCGCTCCTGGCTGCAATGGACGGCTCCTGTGGAGCATAACGTACCACACAAAAAAAGCCAATTAATGAAACGTTATTTAATTTATTGTGGTCATTTCAGTAGGAACGGCTGAAATAGACCACGAAACGAATGGTAGAAATGGCAATACCCAACACCAGCTTCTTGGCTCTGCGAGATGGCCAATGCCAACCGGACATCGTCAGAGCGCCGCTTCTCATCTTCCTTTTCAGCTTCTTCACGTGACATGGCCAGTGCCAATTGCAATTGTAGTTCTTCTTCACCGGCCGTCTGGGGGCGGGCCAAATCCAAATCCGTTGGTGGAACAGCCGCCCGGGCTCGTGTAGCCAAACCGGTTGGATCCGATCCGAAGCTTTCAGAAGGTGATCCCATAAACTAAAAACGCATGAGAAGAAAAAATATATAAACACACCGAAAATTGGGTTATTAAGACCACTGAGGAGTGGAAGTCAAACAATGTGAAAGAACACGTTAACACTAAAGGAATGGCACACATGTGAAAAAGGGGTACACAAAATCCACGTGCTTTAGGGAGGGTTACAATCTCATGCTGCCGAGAAGTATATAACAAAACACCGACGAAATAAGGCGAGCCATGACCCACTTACATCCCAACGCGTAGGACTCGAGGGCGACATCAGCTCCTGGAGACGATATACATATATCCCCAATTTAAAGCACGCACGCATACAAAAATCATTATTCACGCCGCGATATTGGAAGGATTAAAAAAAAAAACGAATTGGGTAACGGGGAGCAGAGAAAACTAATGTTTTTTAAAACAATATCTTATTGGAAATATCTTACATTTGAATCGGACCCAGTGCCGAATCCGGTAGTCTGCTGAGCAAAACGTTCGCGAGCTTTCAGGGCTTTAATTCGTTCGTTCTTTAACCGTTCGTCATCTTTTAGTAAGGCTTCTAGGGCCTTGGACTTTTCCCGCACATGAATACCTTGGTCTTTACCGTCCTCATAGTATTGAAAATCCTGTAGAGGAAAACAAATCAAAGGGAAATACATTAGCCCACAGGTAGTGTTGAAGGCAAAAATGAAACTGACCCTAAGTGTGTGAATTGCAAAGATGTTTTCTTTGCATTGCTGCGCCACCTTTTCGTTGCCAGTTTTGACTAAATAATCTAAAAGCACCAGGGCTTTGTAGACGTGACGATAATTTTTCCCATGGTCATTCAATCTTTTCCAGATCATCTGCATGATCTCAGAGAAGGCCACGACATTGTAGGTCAGGTCCGAGATCTCGGACATCAGTGAACTTGGCGGGCCCCATGGATCGTTGCTGGTTGCTTCTCGCACCTTGACCTAAAACAAATGACCATTCGGGTTATGTTACATGGTGACAAACAACAAATAAACAAGAATGTCCTTTTACCTGTGCATCAGTGTAATTGTGAGCAATGTTCTTTATATTTCTTCGAATTCCTGACACGTTCATTGGGCTAGTTGTGTTGGCTGTTCACTTCCTGGAAAAGAGAAGTACTGAGTCAGACACTGTTATTAGAGCACTTGATGGTTTTCCTACAACAAACAGGATTACAATGCCTGCTGACGGGTCAAGGTTAGGTAATTTTCCCAGTACTACTAAAGGTTCACAAATGCAAACTTAAGTGTAAAAAGCAATATTTTGTAGTGTGAAAACACTTCTGAAGGCCATTTCAGAACTTAACAATTAGGAATGTTTCAACGAGTGGAACATACCACTAAAAAGAGTCAATGAACTTGTCAAGCTTCAACACTTTCGGTACCTTAGTAATTTCCCAAAGCCAATCAATAGAAATTTCCCTTTGCAGCCTTTATCTCAGAAACAGGTGACTTAAAAAATAATTCTTATCAGAACTGTCGGATACGCCGCATATGGACACATAACTTCTAGAAAAATGTACTGAATGTCTTCATACTTAGGACGTCATCGCAAAACCGATTCAATCATGTTAAGGCAGCCTTTATAAACAAGCATTCATTTACCATGACAACAAATCCTCAGTCTACTTACCAAATAATAAAAGATTATCGGCTGGGCGACGCAAACTAAAAAATATGATATTTCAATAAGTAAATAGAAAACTGACACAAGACTCTACACCCCTCTGGCACTCACTGAATGACAAAAAACCTATACCTATAGCTATCAAAGGCTGTTGCCAGATCTAAAAATGCTTCCACACAAAATGCGTATTTAAATAAAAATAACTTTACAATTTTGCACTATTAAACGTTTGCTTCATCAGAATATTCGTTTTCATTATTTTTAAATTAATTCCCTCTTGAAATCGTTCTTATTAATTTTGCTCGTTCTTTAAAAATCTTGTTAACCAATCATTTTAATGAGTCCAGAGCAGACGGCTTGTTGACTTGTTATTTAGAGGAAGTGTCAAAGTCGAATTGGAGCAAAGACGTTGATGACTGTATAAGAAAATCTGAAATTTTTCTATTATCAAAACGTCTCATTGTGTACATCATCTTCAGTAAAGCGTTTCGGCTGATTTAAGTTTTGTCATTACTCAGATGGGCGTCTCAGTTCCGTGGTAGCTGTGCAACAGGGGAAGAAATGTGTCGCTGACACACTTGTTAATTCATTTTCTATACGCAAAACTGAAACAGTATGCCTGGATTAGTGGCCTTCGGTCGAAGATGGGAAATCGGCTCGGATGATTTAGTTTTGCCTTGCTTAGTAGAGAGTTTCACACGGATGCTTTGGTAATTATGGTATTTGGTGAAAAATAACAATCAGGCACTGATTTTCAATGTTGGTGCACCATATCAGGTTCTTTGTCACTGTAGTCATATGGATGTACCATGCCCCGTACCTGAACTGTGAAGATGGACAGATCCTGCAGATGTATCTAGGTGGTGTACTCTTCATCCTAATCATTATTTTGATGGCCAACACCTTCCTCATCAAGCATAGCATGAGAGGGGCAATCATGGATGTTAGGGCAAGAAAACATGTCCCAACCATTCTCTACATCAGGTAAAATTTTGGCTATTGCAAATAATTTAATTACCTAACATTTTCCCTCTTCATTTTCATATTTTAGGATAATTCTTGGTGTTCCAGAAATAGCTTGGACAGTTGTTGGCTCTGTTGGAGTGTTCAAACCCAATGACAGTTGTATCCACTCAGAAATGACCCTTCGTGTTGTACAAGGGCTGGTCATTTTCAACTGGATCTTGGTTTCCTTCTTTCTTGTTGGGGTAATGCTTGTCTTTGATCCTCTGGGTCACCACTATACTAGCAGCCAGGGCACCGATACAGTCGATGCGCGTTCCCCATTAGAAGTTGGTTTCGAGCAAAGGACAAGAATATGGGAATGGCGATGCAAATTTCTTTGTTGCTCATGCTGTTCGAGTAAGAAAGAACAACTCAATGGACATCCAAAGAGATCCCTTAAAAAGAAAGCAAAATTATTCTACTTGCTCAACAGGTGCGTGCTGTTCGAGGTCCGGTGACAATACAAGCGTTAACGACGCATTCAGCGACGTAGCGGAAGTACTGACTACCCTTTTCCACGATCTGGACCTGGTCCCGTCTGACATCGCAGCAGGTTTGTTATTGCTCCATTTGCGAACTAAGCGGGGAAGAGAAGAGGTACGACTTCGTCGAATGTCGAATCAAATCCGGCGGCCCATTACCGAACCTCCTCGTCCATCAGCCAATAACGTACTTACGTCCAGTCCGACGGCCGATGCGGCATCTCGAGCTGAATTCAGCCCTTCGGCGCTCTCTGTTCCGCCATCCGCTGCGTGCAGTCCCAACGTCGCCACGGGTACCATGCACCATCTGGGAAGCATCATGTACTTTTTTCTGTCCCTAGCTGTATTGAAGAAATTGTAATACCTATTCCAACATCCTCTAGGGAGGAATCGCCATTAGCTGTCATGCGCTCCCACGAAGCATACGACTGGATGAATCCGTTTACGGCCCACGTTTACATGAAGTACGCTCTGGGATCCTACGGGTGGATGTGGTACTTGGCAGGCGGCTGTTGGAAAGGCCTCTGCACTTTGAAAAAGGAGCTCGTCTGTTTCTCTTGCTTTAGGTATTGATATTTTCAAAAATTCCTAAATGCCCTTACTCATTAAATAAATTGGTTGAAGGCGAAGATCGTCAAGGCAGATGGATGATAACTGTTGCCACTGTAATTTAGCAGCACTCAAAACAGTGACTCAACTTGAAGAAAAGGACATCGTTTGCGTCTCGTTTCATAACAGTATATATGAAGTATATATCTGTTGTTTTGTTCTTACAATGCCACACAATCTAACATCGTTTCTCATTCCTTCAGGTTCCTTACTTTGTTGCGCTAGATCACCAAACATCGTCGGTAGTTGTAGCCATCCGAGGTACACTTTCTGGCCACGACGCGCTCACAGATCTTGCTGCTATGACTGATCCCATTTCAGTGGAAGGACTGCCTGTCGGTTGGACAGCCCATCGTGGCATGTTACAATCAGCCAACTTTGTCCTCAGACAACTCGAAAGCAAAGAAATACTGAAACGGACTTTTATGCAATACCCCAACTATCATTTGGTCATCACGGGCCATTCCCTAGGTGCTGGAGCGGCGGTACTCCTCTCGATATTGCTCAAACCGAGCTATCCGAAAGTGCGATGTTTCTCATTCTCTCCGCCTGGTGGACTGCTCTCACTAGCAGCTGCGCGCTTCACCGAGACGTTTTGCATGTCTGTTATTATCGGAGACGACCTAGTACCTCGACTTAGTCTTTCCACGTTGGATTTGCTCAAGCGACAGATGATTGCTGAGCTAGAGGCTTGTCGCCATCCGAAGGTATCGTCAATCCCATCAAATTGCTGATGATTAATGATGCGTAAAGAATTTTGTTTATTCCAAGTATCGCATATTTCTCCGTGGCTGTTGGGAGGTCGTTTTTGGAAGGCCCGGTTCTTATCAGCAACCAGAAACTACTCATCCATTACTTAGCGAGACGCCAAACAATAATCTGTCTTATGTAGGAACTTCCATTTTCAATTTGAAAGCTTTGCATGTTTGTCCGCGTCTGCTTTTTTTTATTTTCAACTTGTTCTGATCTTTATCATTCGAAGCAGGACTCGTTTAGCGAACAACCACCCCGTTTTCAATCCCCTTCGAACCGTTCTTGTTCAGTAGACGTCACACAACAACTTTACCTGCCTGGTCGAATTCTTCAAGTGGAAGAACGCGAACCTGTCGATTCCGGGTAACATCAAATGCCTCATTGTTCGTGAATTTGGCTAAAACGTGCTCGTGTTTTTATCAGGACTTACATGCACCCGACTATGTACGAGGCGCGCTGGATGCAGCGCGAAGATTATAACCAGATTCTCGTCACACCGAGGATGTTGAAGGACCATACTCCGGATTCAGTTTGCCGTGTTCTTCAAGGCTTGTCAGCTCAGTACGAGTCTTCCTTGAGTGCCGTTGAAACTCATGAAGGCTGAAAAAAGTCTAAAATCCCATCTACGTCATACAGGTTGATCCTGCCACCAACCTCACT
Organism: Daphnia sinensis; assembly: GCA_013167095.2. Taxonomy (NCBI): domain Eukaryota; kingdom Metazoa; phylum Arthropoda; class Branchiopoda; order Diplostraca; family Daphniidae; genus Daphnia; species Daphnia sinensis. Next base: position 6,750,379 of record CM023189.1, on the reverse strand, counting down.
TCGAACTTTCATATTATAGTCACCTTTTTGTTGATTTCTTACATCATTCCCATTTTTTTTTTGTTATTCCTGAGTTACGAATTCTTCAATGCTCCAAGTGATCTGAAAAGCCCCTATCCTTTCTTGCTCATTTCTATATTTTCTGTAAAAATTAGTGCTACCAGATGTATATTGTCTGGTACGTGGGCTATAGATTGAATCAACTCTGTCGTTTCTGTCAGCTTTTAACTCGCGCGTCCTTAGCAAACTTCATCGTGTCTATTTTTGTTTAAAGAAAACAGGCTTGAAGAGTGCGCTAGACGTTGTTACATTTTGCCAAATTACCTTGTCAATATAAAACGAATCTATCCGCTGGGACGTCGAGAGCTTTTGCTGGCCAAGAATAACTTTATATTTGGCGTCGCAAAATGATGAAGTGTATGGGCGGGCTCGTGACTGCCAACTGCCAATAGGTTTAAATATAGAAACAAGAAGAACGTAACGTAAAAGAGGTACCAAACGGATGAGAAAGTTGATTTTCCAGAGAATGCAACTCTGGCAGGGAGGTTCTTGTTATTGTTGAATTTCCTGATGGAACAGTCTGCTAGTGGCTGCCAAAAGTTTTTGACTTGTGACGCGCAGTAATGGATTAATGCCGCAGTGGCGAAGGGCTGTGTCAGGTCAGTTATCCCACATCTGAAGTATTAGTGATTTACATGATAAGTACTATAATGTTATACGCCATTCTGTACTAACAACAGTGCAACAGGTTTTCTGTAAAACATCATGAGCCTCAGCCGTCAAACTTCAACTGGATCGTCTGGATCCAACCGCAAAGCTTCGATTGGATCTCTCAACCGTAAGTCATCAACTGAATCAACAGAGTCTGCCCGAAGGTATTCAGGTGGTTCGCACAATGGACCTATCTCCCTTCTGGAAAATATATCAGTCCTTCCAAAGCTGATTGTATTTGATTTGGGTATACCATATATTTATGACTGTGTTTGCAATGATTAATTCTGTTTTATTTCAAGACTATACATTATGGCCGCTCTGGATTGAGATGTACAATGCACCATTTCACTTGGAAAGGTTCGGCACAATCAAACCAATCTAGTTCAATCCAAATCTAATACTATTCAATATTCCCAACAGCCATAGAAATGAACCGCAAGCCAGAGACAAAGGTGGAAGGATAGTAAATCCTTACCCAGAAGTCAAAGAGATCTTGGTGGAGCTGAAACAATCAGGCATAGAGCTGGGAGTTGCTTCTCGAACACCAGAAATAAAGGGAGCAAGGAAACTGATGGAGACTCTTGACTGGGATAAATACATATCTTTTAAAGAGATTTACCCAGGATGCAAGACAACACACTTTGAAAACCTTTCCAAGCATTCTCGTATTCCATATAGTGAAATGTTGTTCTTTGACGATGAAGATCGCAACATCAAAGACATTACCGGCATAGGAGTTGTTTGTGTCCTAGTGGACGATCGCGGCGTTACCAGGAAAACGGTGAGGGAAGGATTGCTGAAATTTCAGAAAGAACGCAGCGGTGCTAAAGAAGACCAGAGCAAGTGATGCTGCAATCTCATATATACGTTATAACAAGCAGTGCAACAATTACCGTGCAGTTCACTAAATTTTATTATGTTATTTTGCTTTAAAAGCATCTCTATATTTAAAGCGCATATGTCGCTATCATATCCCAGTTAACTTTGTTATCACAGCATTCATAAATAGTTGCACGTCAGTTTTGACTTTCCAAAACAAATGCAAATACAGAATATACGAAAACCAAATTGTAATCGTACCACCATATTTGAGTTTGGAAATTTGGCTCTACAATAGCAACCCCACCAGCATTACCATATTTTTCTGCTCTATGCCTGCCACTCTTGTATATAGCCAGAGTTAAAGATGAACGCCCGATGAGGAATTGCGCATGCAGGCAGTGAGTGGTTTTACCAGATTCCCAATGTTAATGCCCAAGAGTTGAAGGCCGCTCAGAAAAACGGAGGCGCCAGGAGGACTACACCGCCTTTTTCTTCACTTTATTGTTCTCAAATCCGCGATTGGCATCAATAGAAAGAGAAAAACATCTTCGTTCACGTACCCGAATATGATGAAATGGTTGTCTTTGGCTCAACAGCATATGTTGCAGTTGATCTTCATTCAGCCTTGAATTACATTAACGTAAAATCGATTGCGCAAACGGTATCACATATTCAACAACAACAAAAAACTTACCTCCATTCATTCTTGTTAACAATTTGACCTCACTCCATGAAACTGACAGTTTCCGACTGAGATTGCTTATTAGTAACACAGCAAACACAGACCGCTCCATATTCAGACCGGACGTGAATCAGTGTAGGTTGTTGCTCGAGGGTTAAACCATTTTTCACTCTGTCGACATATACACGTACGCACTCTGATGCATTGCTCAACGTTCGGTACTTACAAAAAAAATAAAATGACCATGAATTAAAAAAAAAAAAAATGATTGTTCCCATCGAACTGGTTTGGGTTGCGGAATCGGAAATCCTCTTCGCAGTACGACAACAAAGCCGACAGCTTTTTGATTTCAATCTTCACCAAATTGTAATGAACAATGACGATGCTGATTTTGCACGAAAACAAGGCGTACGTGTCGTACTGACAGGTTTAATTATGAAAAGACAAACTATAACAATGAGCTTTTGTCTGATTAGCGGCGTGAGATGACCGTAACATCTGCGAGGTGAGAAACACCGCGGCGTTATTGCTTTGCAATCACCGAAATATTTCGTGCACTTGGAAAAAGAAGAAACTCTTTGACCATTGTTACCGTTTCTCTTTGGTCATCGTGGGAGGTCAAATCCGACAAAGACCTCGAATATTCAAATTTGAATTTTCACGATTGCAATTTCAAATACTTTTTCCTGTTTTGGGTTATTCCAGATCATCTTGGCCTTCACTGATGGCGAAGATAACACCGGTTCGAAACGTATAGGCGAACATTTTTATTCCAGGAATTCAAAAATAAAAAAAGGATATGGACAAACGCGTGAAAATAAAAATGTGATAGCGAATTTTTTCAAACCCACATATCGCTTCTACGCATTCTACAAACGTGAATCGTTTTGTCAACATAAAACAAACAAAAAAAAGACGAACGTTGACCTATCCGTCTTCCTCTACGTCACGTTCTCCACCGACTTCCGGCTCTTGGAGTGTCGTTCACTTTGCGATTCCGCATAGCTCTACTACCGGGGAAAAACTTGCACAACAATGTCGGCTAGGTCAGTGGAGGTCATTATCGTCTCAGCGTAATCATTAGCAGTCGATTAATAAACGAGAGATGTGGCCTCGGGATTTTCGTAAAGGTGCGGCTGCTGGCATCTCCCGAAGAATGTAACGATGGTTTGCGTGTTGAGGAATAGTTTCTGCGTCCGGACATCAACCGTATATACACGGTCAATGGAAACAACAACTGCCAACGTCTATTGAAATATCGAACGAAAAACACGCGAAAAAAAACTCGCTCAGATATGAAATGTTCTTCGTATTATGCTCACGGACTATTCCCGGCTTGCGCATTGGCTCTCGTCCAGCCGATCCGCCAACACGACAGCCCAGGCCGACTACAGGCAAATAATATCTCGGGTCTCGACAGCTCTCGGAAAGCCTTTATTCGAAAAAATGCAATAATTAGCATTCTTATGTGCCGTGGAATCAAGGAAAATTATAGCGAACAATGTTCACCTTGACCACACCAAGTGACTCATGGAAAGCTAATCAAAACGGGCACGGCTTCCGGGCGTGCGTGTTTAGTGACCTTATTGCGACACGGGTGGGCATTTTAATGGGAGTATCCGATGATACCTGTTGTGTTTGTAAACATTTGTGCAGTTATCAGCGACAGCTTCGAATCCGGGATGAGACACAGACAACTTACAACTTGAAACTCCCGAAACGAATTTTGAAAATCTTCTTTCACGATCGTGATGCAATCCTTCTATGAATATGTATGAGGATTGTGTCCTCTGTCTCTTAGGATTTCAAAGGCATATACAGCATGTTGACGGGTTCAAGTCTTTTCAAGTTTTTCAATTTCATCGATGCCCTCCGTTGAAAAGCTTTTGTAACGCAACGCACGTTCCGCACGGTTTGTCAGAATCAAATCAAGTTTAGACGAACGGAGGGAAAATGTATAGGGTAGGTCAATGATCTTTCACGCATCTTCAATGACGCCTCACGTTTCTTTTCTTGTTTTCATACCGGCATACGAGAATGGATTGTTTTGTTTTTTTTTAAATAAAATTTTAAAATAAGAAATGCAGCAAAAATTGAAATGAGCAATTGGCAGTCGACACGCGCTGCGTAGAAAATGCAAAACCCCTTGTTTTTCTGAACACGGTATATAAACGAGATTTGTTGCATGACGGATCGCTGTTTTTCAAGTTCAAGTTCAACATAAGATAACGGGTTTTTTGCGCCTCTATCACGCCTACAACGATAGCGCAATTTGGCACGCGGCCTGAACATTTCCATCTGCTTTGCCATCAGTCAGCATTCGATTGAGGCGATGTGCCCCATCTACGTCGAAAACACCTCATACCATTTTTATTCACCAAACAAACACGAGAGGATTGATAAATAAGAAAATCAAGGTCTATAGGTGGGATCTGAAATGTCAGATCAGCGTGCAATCGAGATCGTCAGGAGTGACAGCATCGCCACTGTCACGCTTGTCCGTTCTGCTGTTTGTTTTTTTGCTTTTACAAACACCTCCACTAAAAAAGCGTGACACGTAAACGCGATGGCGGTTGCGTGATTACCTGGTGCTCTAGTCCACAAAGCTGCGGCTGTCCATGTTGTCAAGTTTATCTTGAATCTTATTTTCTTTTCAAAGGAAAAAAAAAGTGAGATCGCAAGTGCCTTGAGTTTGAAAAAGGACGCCAAAGAAGTTTAATAAAAAAAAGGAAGAACAAACACTTAAAAACTATGCTGGAAGTTGGGCATATTTTGTCGGGCTTTAATTAAGCCCGACTTTATCTATATCTGAAGAGTAAAAAACGTATAGTGCACACATTTGCAACAACACCTTGCGTTGGGCGTTGGTGTCTCTGTGATTACGTTACCTGCTTTACTATTACAGTATACGTTGGGACGAGTTTTACGTATCGAACTTATCGAACAAAAAAAAATGAATAATATTTCTTGAAGGACGTTCCGTACGTTGTTCACACACGGAGAGAGATAACGACAATCCTGTATATTTCGCTAAAAAACGAGTTGGGGGAAAACGTACAGAGTACACCCTGTGCGTTAGCGATAGATGTTTATCTACAAGCCAGTTTTCCTATTGTCCCATAAATTCCACTATATATTAGTACATTGCATCTAAAAACGAAGCTCCCTTTCATCGAGATAATAAACAAGGTCAACGGGTCTCGTTTGTCATCTTAGCATATTTGTCATGTTTGCACCTGCTTGCCATGTAAGGATATTTTTCACCAGGGCAGCAGTCTTTAGAGTAATAAGGCTGTTAAAGATATTTCATTGTTGATGCGTAGATGGTTCATTGTCGATGCGTGAAAAAGCACGAATTGTTTTATGTTCACGAGTCCGATAGTTATAGTTCGGATCGATTCGAAATGCCGAGATAATTGCGACCTTCGACGTTCATTTCTGCGATATGATGGATGGCCAACATCTTTTCCCCCAAACAACAGATGCTGCTGGCCGTTTGGAACGAGTTTATTCCGCACGAGTTTTTCTTGTATACCTCATCTCTCTCTTGCATTTTTTTTCTTGTTTAAACCGAATTGAAGATGAATGTTTGATGAGGAACACCCTCCCCGCAGGGCTTTTCAGACCTTCATGTACGTTTGCATCTTTTAATTTAGTTGGTTTGACGGACATTCGTCAACCGTCATCAAGTATTTTGAACTTCTCAGTTGTCCTAGCGTTTAGAAAACGACGGAATTGAAACGAGTTATCACAAGAACATGGTTCCGGTTAATGTCCATCTCGTTTTTTTCGATGCAATTATTGATGGATCCATTATTTTTCTCATTAAAAGAAAAACAGCAAAGTTGGAATGGTGGAAAACGACCCATGAGTCAATGACTTCACGGAAATGGAATTGCTATAATTTGTTATTTCATGTTATATACGCTAAAAACATCAACGCCCGTTTTGGTTCTCATCATCTATACGTACCAGAGTCCAAAGTACCGGTAGTCTATATAAGAAAAGGAAGAGGATTCTTTAATCTCAAACCTAAATGATAAATCGCTCATACCACTTACGCGTAATTTTACTAATGCAGTCCTGTAATGGCAAAAACAGATAAGGTTTCGTGCTGGAAAGACTTGGCAAGGTCGCTCATTTGTGTATACGAAAAAAAAAAAACCAGAAAACAAATCAAACAAATAAATGCATGGGAATGAAGAGCGGGACGATCACGGTGAAACACAATCCCGAATATATATGAGGAGAACAAATTAATAGCACGACGAAGATACAACAACAACAAGACAAAGAATTGATTAATGGTAGCACGAAAAGGAGAGAGAAAACGGGTTGACAGTTGGAGAGCCCTCCGATGCTTTGTCGGATTCTCTTGTCACGCGCGATTCTATTCACGAATTTCATTTAAATTTTTTAAAAATATTCCCGCGGCGGATTGTGCGGTTATTGTCGCACCCCTTGTAAAAAAAAACGTCTGATCGCCTAGCAAAAATCAAACACAAAGTTTTTAAATGTTATGCGGTTTGAGGTGGTTTGCTCACGCGAAGTTTGAAATTCCAACGGGAAAAATCTGTCTGGGATGCAAGCGGAGGTTGTTTTGATAGATGAATGTTCCATCGAACACAGTAAATACTGGAAAACATTCTTGCCATTGTTTTTTTAATGTGATTTGTGAAATATTTCGGTCGGCAATGTCTAGGGAAATTCCAAAAGTCGAAAGGGATTTCGCGGAGAAATGACACTGACCTTCAATGTCTTGCTCCAATGGCAAAGATTTAAAAATATTAGGATAAACTTGAATTAATTCTTGCACTATAAGAATATGCAACAACAAAAAATCGAAGGGCGAGGTGTGTCCGGAGTTGCATATCGGAAGACCCACCCAATCTAATGTCGTTAAAAAAAATGAATACCGGAATCGCTGATGGGGTTTTACCGACCCTCCACTTTAATTTTTTTAAAATATTTATGTAAATTACAATCCTTTTGTTAGCGTTTCGTTACAACACAAGATTTTAATGGATTTTCCTTCCACCAGGTAATTTTTTGTGTCTTCAGCTAAAGTTTGCCACATTGACTCGTATAGATTCCTGTTTTGTTTGTTGTGACGTAGCTGCCCCACCTTTTTTGGGGGAGAGGGATGATAAATAAGGACAAGTCTTTAAAGTTCACGTATTTTCTTTTTATCTTTTAACTGGACAAAACCAACCTGGACAAGCTAACTATTTTTTTTTTCGTCCCTCTTATTTTGCGTTATCTACCTCACAGGTTTTCCAGTAATAGTGAAGTTTGATGTTTCGGTGTATCCTATCGGAGAAACAAAAAGAAATAAGAAGAAGTAAAAAGGGGATGGGCTTCACCACAAACCTACACACACATACACACACTGCGGGACGAGAGTTATTATATAAAGAGAGATAAGAAGCTCCGGAGTACAGTAGAATCAACTCAGTTCTTCGGACGACACAGCGCCGCAACCACCTGTAAGACAGCAGTTGCTTTCAGCCGGTTGTCAAGTTTGCTCATCCTTCGTTTCGATCCGATCCTAAATTGATTTCAATTCGGGCTTGTGTTTCAATCCCAAAGCATCGACTGAATCTTGAAAATGGCAAAGGTAAAAAAACTACTATAAACGTTAAATTATGGAGTCTTATAGTTTTTAATTTCTATGTACGGCAAGGTAATCGTTTACGATGCACTCGAATAATTATGTCCTTGAATTTGCGCCCTTGTATAGTCACTTATCGTCCCTGTTTCACCGTATATTGCCATAGCTATACTAATAACCAGAATCTCTATCTATCGTATAAGTAAATGTGCAAATGATCTTGTCTTTAGTTAATTTGCTGGTAAGACAAAAAAAAATAATAATTCATGTTACTTCTACGATCGGATCGTGCTTCATTAGCAAATCTAATGAATGGCCAATCGCTAACATCAGACTTGTATTTACAAGTTTTTTGCTTTGGTTTTAAAGCACCGATGTAATTCATTGCGTCTGATTGGGAATCCCTTTTCTAATTGTACAAGCGCGTGTAAATATCGTAGCTTAATTGCTCCCCCCCCCTTTTTTCTGTGGCTTTAACACCGCCTTTTTGTTTGGTTAACACATTAAACCAGTACCCCGGAATCGAAAGGGAAATGCCAACGGCAAAGCGTGCACCACTTTTTCTTTTTTTCACTTTCTTTGACAATTGTAGAGACGTATAGAGTCAACGAGAATAGAATCGAAAAAAAAAATCGTAAAATAAAACCCAATTGCATTTGATGACGTAAATCGTTTAAGGGCTTTAAGAGTTATCCACACCGTGAGGGGTGAGAGTTTGAAAAAAGGGCCTTAGTGAATAACAATTAGGGGGAGGATAGCGCCATAAACGGTTCGTAAATTCAATTTCAGGTGAATTTTTCTGTACATTTTCTTGTGGTCTCTGCCTTTCTTTTTTTTTACTTTTCCTCAGTTTACGCGAGAAAAAGAAAAATTTTCGATCCTACCCCGTGTGTTACCTACCCCCGTCCCCCTTCAGCTTAGGTCTAGTTCTTTTTCTTTTTGAATATTTCTGAAAAGATATATTTTGTTTTTCTCATCGCGGTCAATGTCAAGGTCCTGTTCAATGAACTTTCGTTTTCTCTTTTACGTCAGTATTCTTTTACACCCCTGTGTTATTATTGTATTTCACTGTAATAACATCAAAGCTAGAAGCAATGTCTTTCTTTAATTTGACATGTTTGATGGTGGCTATAATGATTGCCCATCTGTCGGTGTAACTCTTTGGCAATGTAGATACATATCGTCTTCCGAAAACGCGAATTGAGAATTTGCAATTCACTACGGTCGCGTGGTGGATCCCCTCTCCAAAAAAAGGCAGAGATCCATATCATTACCATAAATTACTTAAACCCATTTTTTTTTCCTCCTTTCAAAATTCACCGATTGCATGTAAAGAACACACAAAACAGGTCAAGGTATCATCCCGTTTTGAATTTCAGTAGCATCTGATGTCCCCACAAGATTGCATTCATTATTATCTATTTGTTTAGTTAATGATACGTTTTGGGGCATCCACCGGATGCCCTTGTACCTGATGAGTGTTACGGGTCACATCATCTGACGACCGCACTGTCTTAATCACGTTGGCTACTAAGTAATTAGCGATGCGAGTCGTTCTCCGTAGTTATTGCGTACGTGATGGATGTACGAGCGTTTTCTTCTTATTCTTTCAAAATGAAATTCAAACGTGAAGTCACGCGATTTTTTTTAAAGAAAAAAAACGGGAAATGTTCCAACAAATTCTGCGCACAATGCCCGGCCACTGTCTGGATGTTGTTGCACCACGCGTCTGGAACGGCCCGATGTGATGTGTCAATCACGCAGATCTTGATGCTGATCACAAAGTCATTTCACGTGTATTGCGGAGGGGGGAAGTGGTGTGATTGCCCGCCACGCAAACGCACACAACACTCTCGGATATATACGCCATAAAAAGAAAGCAATCATACATAACATTTTTTCTTTATTGCCACTTGCACCTTCGGGTCGTATAATATGCAAATATAGGAGAAGGTAAAGAGAATAAAAAAGGAAGGTGATTTTCTAACATTTTTAGAGTTCAGCTCGCGCTGTTTCTTCATTTCATTTTTCTGCCATGAAAATAAAACAGCAGCTTGATATCCTGCGGCATCGTCGAATATATTAGTCGTTGCAATTTATATTTGTGGAAAGAAACTGCTGGGCATGGAAAAAGAAAAGAAAAAAAGTTTTCAAGATCATTTGAATATCGCCCGACCTTACCGGTTCATTGGCACAGATCCAGCCTCGCCCATTGACTCATAGTTCGGTCGTGCTGGCACAGCCACTATAGCGGAAAAAAAAGGGACTATTCTTTCCAACATTCCGAGATAAAAACAGGACATTTTATTGCACACGGAAGGCTTTCAGACTTTCTGGCCTTTAAGAAAAAGCGAAACACGCATAGATTTAAAAAAGACAAGAGTTTAAGGTCATTGAACGTTGGTTAAGCTGCAGTTAACAAACAAATGCACGAACATGTTGCATTCTTCTATGTTTGGAATCTATATTTCAAAACTAATTTTTTAAAAAGCATCTGTTGCGCTTTTCTTTTGAATTTCCATCGAGTTCCTGGTTATCCGTCGTCAAGGGCGCAGTCGTCCATCATCGCACATCCTTTTTTTTTCAAACTTGTTGCGTCCATGTATTCGTAACCAATGAAGATGTTTTTCGTCACAGTTTTTTTCCCTATTTCGTCGTTATGCATATCAAGTATGTCTATTCAAATTCTGTTCACGGACTACCGAACCCTCTCTCGGCGCCTCCTAAGTCTTCTACCGCAATAATCGAGCATCCAGAATAAAGAAAAAAAAGGAATAAGATATATCTCCCAGTATTTTTCTACCAGAAAACAAATGTCCGCTAGTCATCGACGAGCCATAATCAACATAACTTTGTTGGTTAAAAAAAAAACATCACTCTTTCTCTTCCATGATTGACTGATGGTGCAACGACTTCCCGCGGGCTGTTGTTTTCCTTGTTACGGGAATCTATAGCATTAACTGTCCTTTCCCCCACTTTTTTTTTGTTATTTTTGGGGGCGTATTTTTTTTTTAAGGCTTTCATGGTCTTTGCGGTTATTACCCGACAGGTTTCAGAAGGCTACGGTCCGTTCTGACCACTTCCGGCCATAACGCGTTTGGCACAAGTCGGCTTTAAAAAGAAAAGGAACGATCGTCTCTAACAAAAAAGAGTGTCTTCTTCTTTTGCTCACAGTCCTTGATCTTGATTACGTTGTGATTGTTGCTGATTAAGTGTTTTATTTTCCAGATGGCGTCTACCCTCTTGCTCGTCGTGTTGGCAGTTCTTCTCCACTCCAGTTCAGGTGAGAATCATTTAAATCTAGTTAGGAATGCATGTCCGGAAATGTGGTGGTATTTCTATTTCGCAAGGTCCGTTTTTTTTTCCCTTAAAACAAAATTGATCAAGATGTTATATCCTTTTGAAACAGTCATGCCTCCGTGCGTGACTGTTACCTGTAAAAAGTACTTCACATTTAACTATTTAACTTCCCATAAGCCGGCCAAGAATTTTTTGCTGAAACAATAGCCTATCATTTTATCGAATACTAAATAAGCCGGGCTGATCGTACTTACAAACGAGTATCGGTTAATCCAAAGTGTAGTCATGCACGCATCATAACGTAATCCAGGTAGCTGCCAATTTCCCTGTGGTTATGCTCAAACCACTTTCTGTTTTCATTTAATAGCTGGGATCGTTCACATTCGATTGGCGAATCGTTTTTTTTTTTCACGTCTTACGATATTCATTTTTATGGGTATGGGAGGGAGGAGTTCGTTATTTAACCATCCGACGAGTTGCCAAAACTCGTTTATGTAACTTGTCAGGCATGAGTGAATCCCCCATCTTTTTTTAGGAAAGAAAAGCAAGGATCCGGGTAAGGTGCGGCAACAATCTACAAAGTCTCGTACGTGAACCAAAGCGTAACGCAAAAGAATTAAAACCTAGACTACCTTGAATGAAAAAAAAAATCCGATAATCAGACTAGAGTATAACAAACATTATTCACAAACTGCATAGAGACTTGCTGGATTGTGTGACAAAACTTGTGTGCTGACGCCAAAAGAGAATTTCAGTTAGAAATGGGAAAAACGCAAACCAGTTTGACTCGTTCTGTTAGATCGCTCTCTTTGTGTCCCATGAACATGTATGGAACTAAACGAGAAACGTGCCGAGCAAAAGAAAAGACTGGAACGCTAAAGAAACAAAAAGATGTTGGCATTAATGAACCGCCCATGTTGCCAAAAAAGGTAAAGACAAAATTCGCTGTTCGTTTAGAAGTTCAATACATACGTGAGTGAATTAATCGCAGTTTCAAACTTAAACGCAATGCCGGAGCTTCGTGTTTGTGAACGGGCAAGGTCAGTTGGTCTATTTACTTAAGACATTGGCGGATCCAGCCTGGAGAATCCTTTTGTACCTTTCGTATTCTTAACTAAACAAAAAATGTATTCGAACGTTTCCTCATCTTTTATTCATGAGGAAGATGTTTCATTCCCTCCTTCGTTTTGGGTATTACAAACACGAACTTTTCCATGTTTCTTTTTTTTTGCGAATAGTTTGTTTAACACGACGATAGGTTTTGTTTTCTCTTTATTACACCCAAACACGCTGTTTATATTTCTGTCCTTGCAACATAAATAGCAATAAAGAAAAACGATCGTGCACGTCCGTTGACATTGCCATGTACCGACCTTGTTCCCAAAAAAAAAATAATCGATTCACTTACAGCGTGACAAATAAACCAATGTACACGTTTTTGCAGAGAGAGAGAGATTTCGAACTGCTAAATCGGGTAACATCGTTTCTATATCATCGCAATTAATTTTTTTTTTTTGTGTTTTTGCGGTGTTCCAGCTGCTGGCAATAAACCGTCGTTTCGCCAACACCGGCGATTATTGAAGACCTACAGCGCGTCCGGAAGACAAGGCCCACCGCCTTTCGAGTGCGTCAAATCCGGTTTCTTCGGCGATTCGAAAGATTGCGCTCGTTTCTACCGCTGCGTTGATTTCTTCGGCGAAGAGCAGCAATTTACGCTGTTCGAGTTTATCTGCGGCGAGGCCACCATTTTCGACGAGGCCTTGTCCGTCTGTAACCACCCGGCTTGGGTTAATCCAAGACCCGCATGCTGGGCCACCACCCCATGGCTGGACACAGTTACTACAGGTACAATTTCCCAATATCTCTTTCACGTCTTGAATTACAATCAAATTTGAAATCAGGTGGAAATGAAACTGCTCCGGTAACTTCTGCTCCTGCTGGAACGAGCTCAGAAGCTTCTGTCATCTCCTCCACCGAGAGTACCACTGCAGCTGCCACGGCCGCGCCCACCGCTGGATTGACATCACCTGCGCCCAGCGTTGAATCAACAACATCCGGCCAAGAAACGACTGTTCCATCGGAGGCAGTTGTACCAGGATCGAGCACAACGATGGTCGAAGAGATCCAGACGACCCCTACATCGGCTCCTATTGTCCCGCCGACTGAATCCAGCAGTCCTGCCGCTCCACTGGAAGCCTCGACTACCGTTGCACCTGAGACATCCAGCGCTACATCAGCCCCGGAAGTAGCACCTGAGACATCCAGCGCTACGTCAGCCCCAGAGACATCCAGCGCTACGTCAGCTCCAGAGGTAGAGGTAGCCAGCACTACAACCGTTCCAGAAGTGATTGCGGAATCATCCAGTGCTGCACCTGTCCAGGAGGTTTCATCTACTGCCGTTCCATCAACGGCCAGCCCTGAAATCGCCATTGAAACGACTTCTGCATCCGCCCAGCCCGAACCCACCACAGCTGCTGCGGCCGTCACAAGCGCACCGACTGAGGCCGGCACAGCTTCGCCCATCGTTTCTCCACCGACGATGGAAGCTCCGTTCAGACTCACCTGTAACGACGACAAGTTCCATCGCCATCCACTACGTTGCGATCTCTACTACAAATGCGTCTGGACTGATTTATCATTCAGCGTTGACCTGAGGGCTTGCCCACCTGGTTTGCTTTACGATGAAGCTTCAGCCACTTGCCGAATTCCAGGTCAATTCAATTTTTAATTTGTTTTACTTCTGTACTGATAAAGGTTTAATCCATTTTCAGGTAGGACAACACCCTGTGTGTTTGCCACGTTCCCCGTGTCTGTAACTACTGAAACTCCAACAACAACCACTGAGCCTTCCACAACAACAGTCACGACAACAACCGAACCCACAACAACTACCACAGTATCTACGACAACTGTTGAATCTTCTTCTCCTTCAATTCAGTACACGGTAAATTGATTATACTTTAAGAAATACCTTATAGGTTTATTGTTTATGGTTGCATTACACAGCTGGCTGCCGGAAGCCTTTACGATTGTAAGAAACCTGGACACTATCCTTACCAATTGGACTGTGTCCGATTCTATCGGTGCTTCGAAGTCGAGCCCACCGTATTGAAAGGTATGTGTTTACTCAACCGTATCATAGTAAAGATTAATGAATAATCACTTTTAAAAAATGGCTTCTGTTTTTCATTTCATTGGCAATTAGGTTTGTTGTACCGTTGCCCAGAAGGATACGCCTATTCAACAGAGACGGAACGATGCGAGAAACAGGAGACCCTGCCCGTCTGCAATCGCACCGGCATCCGCTTGCCGATGAACTTCCCCGTGCCACTGATCCCGCTGCAAGATACGACCGTTGTCCTGCTGGAGGACTTTGATAAGTTCTTCAGCAATCCCAATTATTTCTACACTCCTCGTCGCAAGTTCAAGCTCCGTCGCTATTAAATTTCAGAATTTAACAAGGAAATGATGAGAACCTCTTTGATCAAACCCAGTGCCTTAATGTCAAATGTTTTTGTTTGACATCCCAAGTATTTGTTCTTTTGTTTAAAAAAAAAAATCATACTCGAAAAATAGTGGGATGGAGACCGATTCTCCATAAATGTCTGTTTTCTCCTTCTCTTCCGATTAGTTTGAGTCGAGATCTCGGGATTTTGTTGGGGGGGATACAATGAATTGGTATGTTTTTTGTATCGTGTAACAGGTGGTTGACAAAAAAAAAATACAGTGACAATCATGTCGTTCATTTCACGCGTGCTCATAAACTTGTTTTTATTATCTTTCTGTTTGGCAGCTGTCCACCAAGGCAAATTCACTGTCAACTTTCATTTTATACGTTTATAACGATAGCCACTTGGTCAGTTGGCCTTGTTTTGCGGTGTCGTTCTCGTTTATTACATCACACACAAAAAATGGTGTCGTTATAATTGCAAAGATATTACTCTGATTGTTAATGGACAGTGTTTTAAACGGACATATACGTTAATCAAACGATGCAACAGGTTCTTTAAATAAAAACCTGATGTGTTTTATATTCCGATAACAACTATACGTTGGGTACGGCCGGAGTCATTGTCCGCATGGTGCCACGCCCTTTGAATGTTGTACCGTCAGTTGGAGGGGGGGAGAGATCCATCTCCAAAACGGACCAACCTTTTGCTTGTTTTTGCCGCTGGACTCGGCGTGACCTTCCGGCATTGAAACGATGGCCATGGCCCAACCGTCACTAACAACTGATTGTAATTTTTTTTTTATTTTTGTTTTTCTTAACTTTCGATGCTGGAACACGTTTCCCACATTTCACTTGGCGATAAATCTGTCGGCAATGTTTTGACTCATCTACCTACACGCACAGCGGCGCGTTTTTATTGACGTAACAATTTTCCAATAAGCAAAACTTCTGCTGGTAGTTAGATTATTCTTTTTTTAAGTTAAATGTATTTATTTTTTTTTTGCACCTTGAAGAGCCCCTATGCAAACAAATGGCTAGTTTGACGATCGTCGTATATGGTCATTATCGAAAATGTTAAACAACTTTGGAGACGTTCGTGTCGTCAAGGTGATACTAGGAAAGCTTGAAGCGCTGGCCGTTAATGGTCACGATAGAATATTCTATCAAATGCAAATGAGAATGGGTCTCGTCACTATTCGATTACCATCTCGTTCCATCAACTGACAAATTCCTTAGACAGGCAATAATAAAAACGAGTGGGGGAAAACCGATGCTCTGCGTGATCACTAGGACCGCAGAGAGCCGTCACGCTGCCCGGGACAGCGCTATAAGTCGGGCTTATTTTCCGAACTTTGCATACGTCTGATAGCATTAAAGAGCTATGCCTTAATAATTAAATAAAATCCATTCAAATGTTTGAATTATGAAGAATCCTTTGCTATGGAAAACGTGTCAGTGGGCCAGTCACGGTTTGTTTTGTTTCTGTACTCCTGTAATTGTCCAAAACGATTCTGTTCCAGCGATAATAGTGTGTGACCGATTCGACCGTTGTTGATGGGATCACGGACCTTCGTTGTTCCATGCTTTTCCAGTCAACAGGTGAAGCACATAGACCTAGAGAATATAAAAGGCCAGTCGTAAAACGATAGCAATCACCACTTGTGTGTCTGCAGCTGGTGGCGTTCACGCAATCGTTTTCACAAAGGTACGCGTTATATCTGATCAAAGAGATTGAGCACATTAAATCGTACCTTATAATTGAGATCATGGCACGTTGTACACGTTTAAAAATCCCTTTGTGTTTTGCAGATGAAATTGGCTTTGATTTGCCTCTCGATTTTCCTGGCTGTTTCGTGTTCTCAGCAGCGCTTAAATAAAAGGCTCACATGGCCGATCTCCTACTATTCACCAAGGACATTTTATCCTTGGCCGTATTCCTTTGACGATTTTCCATTGGACTCTAATCCATCCACCTTGGTATACACGAACTTGCTAAAAGAATATTGCCCAATAGATATTATGATATCGTGATTTTCAGGTAGCGGATGAAGCGTTCCAGTTGGAAGAAGACGGTGCTAAGGGTGATCAGGACTGGTTAACGCTGGATACCGTTCAATCCCGATCAGCTAATCGTTTCCGGCCGAAACTCCCCAGTTTGAATCAATATCCCCTGTCGCAGCAGAGGCGTTTCTTCGGCGCATTCAATCCATTTTTCAGCAACAACAATAATCTCTTCTCTTCCTTTGCTCCTCAAAGCTCAACTCTGGTGACAATCACGTCTTCCGTTACACTAACAACGGCCGTGATCAGTACCTGCATTCCAAACACGCAATTCGCAGCTGGGGCTGCCAATCTTGTCTGCGCCAGACGGAGACGTCACGTTGCTGAGTTGATGGATCAGTTAGACGATATCGAACCCAGTGCATTCTTTCAGACTCAAGTCTTTCCCACACAAGTTCTACAGTGCGTACAGCTACTCATTGTCGGTAATTAGAATTGCTGATTGTTTTCTCTTTCTTAAATTATTCAGAGTTGAACCGACTGAGATCCCGCTGGCCAACATCGAACGTGAACGCCGTCAGACAGATTTCCAGGGCATCGCATCATCTAAAGAGGATGTCGAATCTCTTCTTGAAGATAGCAAAGACCAGGCTGTGATTAATCAGCGCCAACATCGAGCCTTGACCGTGACATTCTCTACGACGTCGACCACTTACTTCTTCACGTCGACTGTCGTGAAGAAGACACTGAACTTGGCCGCCTCAACTGCTCTCTCTTGCGTTCCAGTTGGTTATCTCGTGTGTTAAGACGTTCCAGTATAACCTTATTGCTTTTAATCAGCTTTGTTTTCGTGGTGTTGATTGATATCCACGCTTGATTTTGTACTCATTGTCTATTTATAGCACAATACACGCATGCAGCAATAATAAATTTCAACACATTATAAGGAATTGTTTGATACATTGTGATTTAAAGAAGCGGTTTAGAAGAATTCACGCAACCTTCGGTTGCAGTCTGCGTGATGTTATGATGTGTGGCGTTGTTTAACGATCGGAAACTGCACGAAAGGGAAGTGTGAAGTGGGTGGGCTTTCTCGACTGGAACATCGTTCGATGCGGTTTTTTATGTTACAACAAAATGCGATTTACTTTCGTCGATATAAAATATTATTCTCGCGACGTGGGGAATGAAAACGTCGTTTTCTTTTTCACGTCACATGTGAAAAAAAAAGCCGGAAGTTGGAACATATAAGAACATCGTCCCGCGTGAATGAATCCGTCAGTTCTTGTTGCTTGTTCCGTTCATTTTTTCCCTGACATGAAGTTCCTAGTTCTCGTTATGTTCGTGGCTCTTGTAGCTGGCAACATGTTCCATCATCCCTTTTCGCCTCAGATAAAGCCATCATGGCTTGTGTCATCTCCGGCTTACCCTTTCTTAACTAACAAAGGTCTTAACTATCATCAAAGCCGACCCAAAGATTGCGCACAACATCAAGATTATTACTCATTTTACGATTATTTCCCTTTCTATCCTTTTGCTCCCAACACGCAGCAAGGAGTTTATTCGGTATGATGCACAGTTCAAGTAAAATTGAATGTTTAAATTCAAGGGATTTGTGTTGGGATTTTAATTAGGGACAGCAGCGATCACCGGCAGCCAAGAAAAATGATAGGGATCCATCACAAGATTGGCAAAAGTTTTTGAAACAACGTTCGCGTTGGAATCACAAGTTCTTCTTGCTCGATAACGAAGCCCAAACTGTTCACGCTCTTCGGCCTTTCAATCCACTTGAACTGTTCAGCTATCAAATCAATCAAATCAAACCCCCTGCACCTCTAACTCGCCCCATCTTTGCTAAACGCACGACCTTCTTGACAATTACAGAGACCACTAGGAAAATCGATATACAAATTTGCTTACCGTCCACTCTGTTCACCGCTCCGAGTAATCCAACTCATTGCCCGACCTATAATCGGACGATACGTCAGTTCGAAAGCTACGACGAGTTATTGGAAGGTGAAAACATTGCCCCATCATCCGCCAGGTATTTAAAGTAAATGGACCTTGTGTGTTTTCATTTGAATTATGTTGGGAATAATTTGAATTTTAGTCTGGTGATGCCGACGGTTTTGAATATTCAATCACAACAGTCTCCCGTGTATTCAATTGAATCTTCCAAAGAGGAGGATCTTGACGAAGAACGAGATTTGGGCTCTCATGAGATGGAAGAATTAACAAGAACAGACAGGGCCATGTTTGGGTCGATAACTACAAGGATTGTGACCGTTGTGGCAACCCAAACTTCAATCCTGACACGAGCTATAAGTCCGATACTTCTCGTAGGGGCTACAGCAGGTCCGCTTATTTGCGTCCCGCCCGGCCTCGTCGTTTGCGTATGAATCAATTGCTCGTGAAGCAACAATTTTTTTTTTCAGCTGTGCTTCCATTCTTATCATATACTGTTACACTCCGTTATTCAGTCAAACGCTGCATGGCATTTATGTTTGTACCCACACGTTAGTGGAATACACAGTGCTAGAGTAGTAGAGTGAACGTTACCTTGTTCACACCTGTGTTAAGATCAGCGAGATATAGCAAAAAGTGGACATAATATCCATCATTTCCCAGTCAGGCTATTCTTGGAAAGCCATTGAGACGTTCCAAGTGTGGTGGTATAACTGTAAAATGTTCCAGAATAACGGACGTAATGATGTCATCTTCGTGATAAGTCGTGTTTGTTACGATTTCAAAATAGTTTTTCAAGGACTAGTGATTTTAGCGGAGGACTTCCAAACGATTCCAGCCGTACGTGCCCATGAGGATGTCATTATGTCGTGTAAGGAAATGAACGCTGGAACGAAAGCTCTGACATCGTCCGACAGTCTGCCGCGCGTGCAGTTATTACCTGCTCCCTAACTGACTCGCATGCGGTGTTATTCTGTCTATAAGGAAGTCGAACGCCCATTGTGCTTCTTTCACAGGAAAACGCAAAAGAATTCCGTATCGAGCGAGCCGATATAACACAAAGTTTATTGGAACTGTGCGTGTTGACATGCCACACTTGGCTTCCGGCTGTTATACAACTACCGTTCACGCTAAAGTAAAATATGCGAGATTAAATGTCTAACTGATAATGAGAAGAAACAACAGTCTCTCCACACCATGAACTAACACAGAGGGTAAGTTAGCTGAGTCATAGCATGTCGTTTTACGTCGCCAAGTGCTAATAAACCCTGACGTTGTGAACCTATACACTCGAATCAAGCTGGGCAGCATTCAACGATTGTCAGTCAAACGCTTGATATCTGCTAGCGAGTCGCATTGCATTGAATGATTATTTAATGTCCGTTTCATCAAAGACGATATCGTGGTGGAGGACGTGCTATTTTCTCTTCTTTACGCTAATAATAGATGACATTCCAGGGCGTGATCCTGTTTCTCTTAAAAAACCTTTCCAGATCCCAACTTGCTGGGAATGCCCAGCCCCAAAAAAACACTCTGAATTTTTTACGTTTTCTTTTCCTCACCCTACCCCCAAACTGTCTTTCGTTTTCAGTTTGGTTTGGCTCAAGTCAAGCGAAAACAAAATTTCTATGGTATACTATACCTTTTGTTTCTTACAAAGTTCAATAGGGAAGGGTACGTTATAATTTGCCATCTCTCCCCCACCTGTCCCATACTTTTTTCGTTTTCATTTTTCGTTTTCGTTTTTGGTTTCATGACGTGTCTAGTAGCTTTTTGAAGGCCGTCTGATGTCAGTCAAGCCGGCCGGCTGTCCCTTTTCCTTACTTTTCCTTTCACCTTTCAAGGTGTCTGGAAAATTCAGCGAGACGTCAGTAATTCATTTACGGGTGAGTGAAAAATACTGAACACATTATTAGTATTATTAGTATTATCAGTAGTTTTACCGGTTCGTTATTTATTGAATTTTCTTGTTATGCATTGATTTTACATACTTGATTGCCAATGAAAAGACTGTGAGGCTCTTTGTTTAAACTAGAATATGATTCCGTAGTGCGATCGGGAATGTCCTAATTTAAGTAACTTTAGCGCTAAATCAAACAGTCCCACAAGGAAACTGGCATTTGCCAACGACCAGTTCGCATAGAAACGCAATAAAACAGCAAAGGAATAGATAGGCAAATGTGCGGAAAATACCGCGGAGGTCGTAGAGAGTCAACGGGGTCGTTCGACGCTCCTGTTTGTTGCCTTTCAATTTACGTTCGTTAATGTAACACCTGGACGCGAACGTATCGTAAGTGCTGTCCAAATAGTCTGACAGGCCTGCCTGTCTCAGCAACAGCAATCTAAGGGTGTAAGCGAATTGTAGTAGCAGGTAAAATTTAATTAGTATGAAATTCAAAATTTACAGTCTATTAATCGTCGCAGTGTAGGGGCTATCTTTTTGGAGGAACAAGCTGTTTGTTCTGTCGTTCACGATTTTGGGGAGGACAGTGGCACGACAAACTCTGTGTCTCTTGAAGTCCTTTTCGATTTCAGAGTCCGCTAGAAGATTAGACTTGAGACCATAGAAGGTTAAGTGAAATTAAAGTTTAAGTTGCGTAGTTAGTGCTTATTTGTACCATGATTATAACGTTGTTGGGATCGCTTAGTAAGACATCGATGAATTCACTCGACGATGGAATGAGTAGCATCGGATTAGCTTCTATACGCTTATACACCTCTTGAAAAATTGGGTAAGTCGAATCCTGTCGAATCAAAATTGATGGTGTAAAAGCTAAAATTGCTTTATTATTAACATTATTAATCATTGCTGGAACAACAGCAATTTCGCAGAACCTCAAATTCGACGTGCGTGCTCGATTCTTTAATGATGATTGGCTGAATTTGTTCATTTTCCACCACGTCTTCGATGGAACGAATAATGAATTCATATCTAGGACTGGTTATCATTGATGTGACGATCCCGCAGAACGAGTAAGACACCACCAGCAGTGCGAGAAGGACAGCGCCTTGGATCAACCGTGAAGCTGATGAATATTGTGAGTATTGTCTCAAATATCCTCCTATAGTCGAGTAAAACGAAAGTTAAGGTCATAATTAGTATTATAACTGAATTGTGCATTAAACCTTGTCCTAAACTAACTGCGGTGATAAATATCAATATTGTTGATAGGTTCCGTTCTCCTTTTTTTTGGACGAGGGCCACAACCCAAATTGCAATAGATCCGGCCGAAAACGATAGGATCATAGTGATCCATGTCTGTATCAAAATTCAAAAACGTGTTACATGTTACACAGGGTTAATTATTTCAGCATATTTTTTTACAGATTCTTCAATGATGACGCTTACCGCAATATCAAAAGCATAAAGATAACCTGCTGCGTTGGTGTCTTGCTGCGGATAGGGCACCACAATCGATATGTCATCAAGGATAATTGACACGCTAACGTCAACAATCAAATGCCTGGAATGAAACGACGGACCAAATGAAATGGACATGTCCACTTCCTTGAAACAAACAAAAAAAACTAAGTTATTATTCATCCAGCAAATATTGAGGAACAGGAAAAAGATGCGTACGTCGCGGACGAGTTGGCCCAGCACTCCCGTCCAAGAGCCGTTGCCTTTGGTTTCGTCAGGTGATCCCAATTGATGAACGTCAGGAGGAACGTGAATTTCGTACCTGTTTGAGATATGGAGATTCAACACTAACCCAGGTGTTGGACTGAAGTAAAAGCAATAATCTCTTACGTGAAGTTCAGGTATTGGGAGAGCATGTCGAGCAGGTAATACTCAATTGTTCCCATTTTATTGACGGGCACACCAGATAAATTAGCGAGAGGATTCTATGTATTAAGATTATCTAATTAACCCATTTCTGTTTTGCAAGGATGAGCTTACGAAATAAGATGCGATGCGGAGATGGTTATTGATTTTGCGGCAGGAACACGGTACAATCCACAGGATCGCAAAGCCAATCCAAAGATCCGTCCTCATCTTGTGATGGCCATCAACGAATACTTCGTCGGTACAACCGTTACATTTAAGGCTGTATAAATACCCAATTTAAACAGTTTTTTGTGGGAAAACTTGCTCGTGTCTGTCATGCGCAATAGCTTTGTTTACATCTGAAATTGCCTCACTGCCCTACGCAACTTCTCTGGATTGGTGAAACAGCATATTGCGATTAAAGATGCTTGACCTTTAAGATCTTGCGTTGATATCTCGAATGGGCTCTACATAGATCGTGAAATGTATCGTTAATATAGATGGACTTTTGGGCGTGATCTCTTCGTGGAAACCAAGACGCCACCTTATTTGACAGGTGACTCCGGAAAAACCTTTTTAAATTTCTTAAAAGACGGGTGATTGGCAGCTCTTTTCTTGTTTTTTTTCAGGAAACACGCCATGACAATACAATTGGATTCCTTTGCAACGCTTTAACTGAGCAGCAAGAGGCAACCGTTTGGTGAAACACCCAAGACTGCACGATTTTTTCTTGTTAAATTTACGTTTAGGATTTTGCCTGATTAATAGTTAGTAAAAATCATTTACAGATAGAATCCCAACTAAGGTCTATCTATAAAAGTCCATAGGACGATTCTAGCTGGAGAGCTGGAGAGAGCTGAATAGCTGGCGAGCTGAATTGCTGGAGAGCTGAATTGCTGGAGAGCTGAATTGCTGGAGAGCTGGAGAGCTGAATTGCTGGAGAGCTGCATGGAGAGCTGGAGAGCTGCATTTAGAGCTGGAGAGCTGGAGCTTTGACATCGTCTCAACAAGACGATGTAAAATCGACTCTTCTAGCGATTTTTTGTTCTACTATTATGTCAGCTGTCTGCAAAGTTAGTTTATTAAGTTACCTAGTGTGCGATACTCTAGTTGCGTAACATTTTCCCATTTGATTGTTTGTCGCGGCTTTTTACGTTCCAGGCTTTTACTAAAAAAGATCACCCACCCTCAACTTCGACCTGTATCCATGCACCTGCAGCTGCGGATTTTTAGAGTAGTGGAACGCAAAATTAGGAAAGAAAGGTACAGAAATCCTTTTCTTTTTTTCTCGTATGTATTTTTCTACCCCATCCTTATCTCGTAGATTAGCACTCGAACCGTTGTCGAATTTTCAGTTTTCCAATTTGCTCCATTGCAGTTAGACTCTCAGTCGCGTACGGATGTGCCGTAGTCTTGCATTCCGTCAGTCTTACTGTGCCACAAGTTTGAGCGTGTGACCCAGGTCGTTAGACTTTTCCCCCCTTTCTTGCGGTGGCCCGTTTTTACATTCCATGTCTGTTTTGATAGTTCTATGAAAGTGCAATTGAAGTGAGTGCATTATGCCCGACTGCTAATGGATAGCGGCTGTGTTAATGTATAGATGGGCATTCCCATCCGTACGTGTACGTGTTTGAGACTACATATCAGGTAAAAATGTACTACAATTTGTTAAACGTCTTCAAGTGTACATGGCCACTCTTTGCTGAACTATGCTGTAAAGCTTACTTAGACGATTATGGGTCTTGATTGAAATCGCTTCCAATAATAAAATAAATTTTCTAGTAGAAATACGATTAGTGATAGGCAACATCCACCAGCCAAAATGTAGAAAGCCGCACTGAGTTGATCGTATCTTAGTGGAGTTGGCACAGTAGAGTGGGTAGACAGCGAAGAGACTGAACACGCAGGTGAGGGTGGTGAGTGTCGCACTTCTATTTGACGGGCAATTCCGGCTTGCAGGAGACGCAAATTTCTGCGAATGTTCACACAAACATGTTAAAAATACCCCTTTGAAATTTCTTGTCATTCGGCCTGTTACTCGTCGTTAAAGGCCGTTGTGAGTGAACTGTGCTTCTGAAGAAAAAGTCCGTTGTTCCGAGTCACCAGCTTGTCAGGTAGTAAAATTGCACGGCATTTCCCTCCTCTATTACGGTCATTTTCAATGTTCCATCTCGCATTCATATCGCCCTTTTTTAAAAGCAATTAGAGTTAACCAAAAAATGCTATCGCTCGTTTAATCATACCCCAATGAAGATGCGGTTCTTTTGTTTTGCTACTAGATCGACGATGCCATTCGAATCACGGAGCAACAGTTCTGGATGGTCTTGCCAGCGGTTAGCAATTTGTTGGAAAGAAGGGATAGGGGACAACTGGAAAACGCTTAGATTATCGATTTTGTGTTAACTGAAGCTAACGTGTTTACCATAAACTCTTCTTGAACGCTGGATTCCTTCACGACGTATGGTAGGATTTCCTTGTTGGCTGCAGCGTCTTCAAGGGAATTAATGACGAATCGATGTTTAGGTGCTGTCAGTCGAGATATAAGTGTTCCAGTGTAAGCGTAAGTTAGCACAATCAGTGCTAGGAGCCATAAACTCAAGACCATTCGAAACACCGTTGATTTTTGCACTAGATATCCTCCTGTGAATGCATAACGAAGATATCGAACAGCAAATAGGACGTGTAATTTTTGTGAGCGTTAAACGGAATGTGTTAGAACGCGAAGAGCTTACTTACCCTGTGAAAGTGTGACACCAACGATGTAGAGAATCAATAACCCTCTGTTGATTTTATCGTCTTCGTCGTACTGGAAATGATTCACGAACCAGAGTGCCAGTGCCACAGTCACCAGAGAAATTGCAATAAGTATCCACGTCTAGGTTCGCGTTAAGAAAAATTGAATGAAAACTTTGTTAGCGGAAGGAGGGAAAGTGTAGGTAAATGTACGAATGGAGAAAAAATGGAAACAAGTCCGCTAGCATCGATTCCTGACTCAGGATAAGGAATCATGATGACTACGTGATCTCGGAAAATCCCGACAGTCGTGTCAAAAGACAGAAATCTTGGGTAGCTAACAGGTCCAAATGAAATCGTCATGTCAGCTTCCTATCGATTAATTAGAAAAATATGTGCTGTGGCATCTCTTAATGTTACGAGTCTAATAATCTGTGTTTGGATGACTGTTATAGCGATGCTTACCTTTCTGGCGAGTTTGCCGAGGACACCAGACCAACTCTCATTTCCGGGAAGTCCAAATTGTAAAACGTCGCTGGAAACTATAATGTCATACCTGATGGGATTGAAAGGTACGTATGTTAAGTGGTAAAATTTGTGCATGAGCAAGTACTAAGGCATATTATTTCCAGCACGACAATAACGAGACGGATGTGATCTACCTATAACTACCTACGTGAAATTCATTTTTTTGGACAACGTTTCCAGCAGTTCCTTTTCCATTAAGCCTTTGCTGTTGATTGATATATTCTCAATACTACCAAGTGGATTCTGGATAAATCGAGTAAGTAAACAATAAAAATTGCATAAATAGTTATAGTGATATAAAAGTGGGGACTGTGTCTGTACTAACGTAAAATGTAGCAATTTGGAGGTGCTTGTTGAGAGTGAGACATTCGACTAACATTGCAATTTGTATCAGGTACATCACAATCAACGTAAACCTCCATCCTTTCATCGTGAACGCCAGACGTGTTCCGGGCAAATCTGCGCTGCGTTAGCAGGTAGTTGATTTTTTAATTCACTTATTGAAAATAGCAACAAATATAGCTAGATAGCTTGCAGATAGCTTGTGGATAGCTAGCTACGATAAGTTAGCTAGTAACTGGATAGCTTGTGGATAGGTAGCTGCAAGCTATCTAGCGTGACTGATGATTACAGACATACAAAGAGAGTAACGTAGACTATTTATAGCAGACACATGTGTTCTATTCTGAAGAATGGAATCCAGTAATAACTTTCACTTGCGTTACGGAACTATTGCGCAATTCCGGGGTGAATGACCAACACCAACCTTAAAGCAGAATAGGTTAAACAGTACTTACTTTTATCATCCTCTTTATATTAATGATGCTTATGTTTTTCACTGAATATAGACTTTTGTTTACATGCTATGTGTAATGTAAAATTCCGTGCGTGAGGCCTCGAACTTTCACTATAGACACCGGCAGGATAGAGGAAGGCATGTACGAAGTCTCGATTGATGTAAACAATTAATCAAGCCTTAGTCGCATTGTCAATTCATGCCATGTTAGGTAACGCTTCCTTGACATACCTGTCGCTTGTTTTGTAAATAGCGTGATCTGAGCGGAGAATGCGGAACTCACGAAGCCCTTGTCAAAGTTTACGTGATTTTCATTGAACATAGTAAACCACTCTATTGTACTGCTATCATCGCGTTCCACGCCCTTTATTGGGTGATTATCTCCTCACAATACCGCAATCCAAAAGATGCACGTAATTATTTACACGCACGTACAACTCTCCCAATATTTTGCGTGTTTGCTCAGACTCACGCCGTTTCTGACGATAGTTTGCATTGCTTTTTATTAACTTGTTTTATTTGTATGAAAAGAAAACGAATCGTCAAGATTAATCAACAGTTGACATAACTATTCATGATTTCTCGCCAGCGTTTGTGTAGCTCATCTTTCGGACAATCCCAAAGCACTTGGAGGCATTGCCAACCTCTTTGAGACGTAGTTAACAGATAGGGATCCGGATTTTGTGAATAAGAATAAGCACCCAAGACAAGTGATTGACTTAATCTGGCTGCAATGCAGTCCTGTAAACCAAGAACCATTTGATGTACACGTCTATTAGTTTTGTTCATATTTAACTGTGTTTGCTTGAAATACCTTTAATAAGATAAATTCGTTTTCAGGAATGAGTCGAAATTGATTATAACCGCCAAGACGTGACCAGGTGCATCCAGTATGTTCATGGATTGGCATTCAATCATCATGTAACAAATAGCAATAGCTAGTTCAAAAAGATAGAAATTGATGTGAACATCTCCGAAATCCAGGATTCCAGATAAAACGTATTTTCCTGACTGGCCTTCATCTTCCGTCACTATTGGATAAGCAGTTTTAAATCACGTAAGCACGCAACACATCACATTTAAGACTGTTTGTGTAACATACCTAAAATGTTCTGTTCGTTGAAGTCCCCGTGAATTGGACCACTTTCAAAATGTTCCAGAAGAGGTACAACGTTGGATTTGAAGTTATCAATGACTGCTACTGACAGCTTACGTTTCTGCTCGTCTTCGATTGCATACACAAAGTCGGTAAGTTTTGGAACAGCGTTCAAATTCCAAATACGGTCAACCCCTTTGATTCCATCGTGTTTAAATCCCTGCGGAAGAATAGGACAACTTAACGTGACGTTTCACATTCTCTTGGATGAGTATGTGAATAAGGCAGTATTCCTACCATCAAGGCGAGATCTGTTTTGGCGACTAGTTCTCCAACTTGGAAGAACAGTTCTTTCGTGTATGGAACACTATGCAGGATTTTTCCGGGGACGAAGGACAACAGCCGCACGATATACTGGCCAGTAGGGTGATTCTTGACAGCAGCTAATGAAATAAGACACATAAAAGAATTTCTTCGCAGGTAATTAGATTTCAACTGTAAGTTTCTAACCATCTAACGGTTCGTTTATCTGAATTTTCAGGTTTTCCAACGACATGCGCTTCCCGTGAACATTTTTCACGGGCTTCGGACATGGCAGTCCTTTGTTACCTAGAAAAATAACACGTTGAAGGAATAATTTCAGAGTGTTTTAAGGAGAAAGTACATGCCCAAGTAAAGCATCATCTCGTTCTGTGCATCGATCAGGTTGTACGCTTTGGAATCAAGAGAATTCAGCACTTTCATGACATAGCCGGACGGACATGCATCATTGACATCAGGCAAGTGGCTATTATCTTTAACCTATAATAGAATAAATTTTCAAAAATTTCAAATCAAAGTAAAGTTGATAAATATGTGCAATAATGAAGTTACCGTAATGTGGAAATTTTTATCATCATAGCTGTTCAATTCTTTAATAGAAACCACTTCGAGATTGTACAAATTGCGGGCCAGCTCATGAACAACCTCATTTGGAACGTATGGCTTAATCTGTTGACCGGGTTTCAGCAGGATTTCACCCTCTTTATCCATTGCGAAACAGTTGACAAATGTTTTAGAATTTGTAAACAGCAACACTTGGAAACAAAATGAAATGCCTCAAAAAAATGGAATAGCAGGTAACAGTTGGAAGTGGTAGACTACGATAACAAACAACGATAACTCAACTGCTTGAGCAGTGATATCCGTCTACGACTTCGACCTTCAAACGGAAGTCCACTTAATATTTATCTGAAACCAACACCGATAAGGTAATTGTTCTCTACCCGCGGAAGTATGTCGATCACGTGAACTGCATTTTCGATGTTGCTGAGCTGGAATACGTGCGCACTCATCGATTTGCACTAAATGAATGCCGTCACTATACCGACGCATGAATTTGTTTACACCCGATATGCCCACCAATTAAATCCCCTAGGATAATTAACCACCACCACAACGTAGATAGACTTGTATTGACCATCTCTTTGTAAACACCGTCCCTCATAAAATTCTTCGACGTAGAACACTAAGAGCATCTTCAACGGATAACTTTTTAATTCCTTGTTCTTTTAGTGCTTGCTTGCCGTTAAATGTGGCCCGATTCGATCTGACGAGAGTATTATCGCTATCCTGGACGGCAATAGCGAGGGTTTCTAGCAGCAGTAAGGTAATGGGCCGCGGAAGACGCAACAATGTACATGCATCTTTGAGTCTGTTTTTCAATTGGAAATGATTAGCATACCACACTTGCCAGAAATCTACAGGATACCTACTCCTTAAAGTAATTCTCTGGTTTTGTTGTATACTGGCCAAAGAGCGGTATCAGATTCTGTTGGACATCAAAGCTCAGCTGGGCAGCCCCGCCGTCGTTGAACTGTCTCTGTAAGATTAGCTCTTCCAGCAAAAACTACAACGTTCAAACCGTAAGTTACTTATTCTGAGTGAAAGACTGACATGACTAATACTTCATTAACTTGAGCAGCTAATTTCTGCCACGCTTCGACGAACATCGTAGACGCCAAGGAATCCTTGAGCCACAACAAGCCAATGGCTATAGCTTGAAGCATTGCTGATCCTGTATGTATAAAGAAACAATTTTATCCAAACTAGATTCATTAAACTTATCTCTTAAAGTTAATACCTGTGGGCGAGAGGCTGAGCTGAATGAATTCGTCGGGACTGGGAAGAGATCCCCATCTATCCAGCAAATTACATCTTTCAAAATAAGAAAATAAACATCAGAAAAATGTACTTCATACTTATCAAGCCTGTAAGGTTGTGATTTCGCCTTCACTTCAAGCATCACGGCTTCTACTAAACGTCGAAGTAAGTCCTCCTGCATCCTTTTCAGAAGCTCAATTATGCTGTCAAACACGGAGCCTAACCGCAATCAGCAAAGCGTCATGTATTGTAAAAGCGGAGTAAATTTAATGAATTCACCTTCTTCTTCTTTAGTGGTTTGTGCTCGTGTGCGTAGCCAAGGAAGTGAAGACTCATCGCTGCTGATGGCCTCTGCAGCGAAACGTTCTACATTTTCCATCTGAACTTTGTAGCTGTGCAACTGAACAAAGAACTAAACAACACAAGACAAAAATGTTTGTCGTAACAGCCCTCGTGACACGTTTGAAGCTGTGCGTTTTACCGGTAAGTCTGCCCAGTCATCTAAAACATTGATAACCGCAGTTAATGTGTTAAGAAAGGGGCTGATGTTGGGTGTCGATCGATTGGCGAATAGCTCATGGAACTTAG
The DNA here is from genome assembly GCA_013167095.2 of Daphnia sinensis. Taxonomy (NCBI): domain Eukaryota; kingdom Metazoa; phylum Arthropoda; class Branchiopoda; order Diplostraca; family Daphniidae; genus Daphnia; species Daphnia sinensis. The sequence goes on along the minus strand of CM023189.1, from coordinate 6,720,181 downwards.
ATTGACCGGCTAACTGCAATAACCGTATACGGAATTCATCCAGTAACTCAAGCTGTAAATCCAAGAACTGTAACTTGTGGCCAGGTTGGGGTAAGATCTTGTAACGGTCTGTAATGGCTAACAACATTTGAAGAAATCCTTCGCCACACTCGGTTAATCGAACATCGTCCTCTGCTTCCGAACTATCTTCGACAGAGACGCAGGTCCAGGCAGTATCCGAAATCAAAAGGACGTCCATTTTTTCGACTGCGACTGTATACGGAATGACAACACGTTTCAGGTAAACGAAAAAAATTTAAACTTACACGCTCTTTCCAAGGCAATCCATCTGGCAAAAAAATGTGGCTGCGTGAGGACGAGTAACGCTGATGGCTGTGAAGATGGATAGGAAAAAGAGGTCCGCAGTTCACTTTCGAAGCTTAGCACCTCACCGATAGTGTGTGCCAAAATGGTATCATCCTCAAGAATGACGGGAGTGTCTTTGACGAGTTTTTCGACAGCAAGTTGGACGAGTCCTCGCGAGAAGTCTGTAAGTGCATTGTGAGGTTCGTATAAGGGTTGAACATTTGTTTCAATGAATTCGGCGTGGTCTCCTATCCATTGAAGAATCTGACGCATGTACCACTCGGGCTTGTCGCGGCGGTTTGTCGGTCGATTGCCACCAAAGTGATACAAAAATCTTTTCAGAAGAGGATATATCAATTCCTGGAGGGCTAGGCTGTTCGAAGTAAACCTCGACAAAATCACATGGTCTCCGAAATTTGATGAGTCTTCTAACCTACAGAGGGTGAGTTTGAATACTTTTTAAAAGCATTTCTCTTGAAAAATTTAAGGAAAAACTTACTGTTTTGGTGGGATCTTTATTTTTTCAAGGCATTGAAAATATAACTGGAACTTGCTCATCACATCAGATGGGGGCATTGTTTTCAAAACTTCTTGATTTGTAGAAATCAAAGGCCATTGTATAAGTTTAAGAGTTTCTTGCATTTCCCTGAAAAACAGGAAATTTGGATGGCACATAAATTTAGAAATATAACTGACTATACTTACTTTCTCAGCTTTTCCTTGAGCAATTCAAACCAGAAAATAACTGTGTCATTAGCAAACTTCTTGAGATTGTCACATTGGGATTGTTCTAACATGCAGTTATGTTGAACAAGCTTATTGTAGAGCTCAACAGCTTCCATATCTTGATTAGACTGTAGGCTGTGCTGTAACTTCTCACTAAAACAATGCAGTGGGAGGTTACAATATGTATTCTGCTACTACTAATGACAGTTGCAAGTACCTTAGGTCTTCAACAGTCTTGACACATTTTAAATAAGCAAATTCCAATTCAAGCCTTTCAATTTCCTGTAACTGACTGTCAAAATTGCTCAGAAATGTGTCTACACTTGTTAATTGTGATTTGGCTTTGATTTTCAAATTTGAATATTGATCTTCAAGGGTCACCAATTTTTGAGATAACTCTTCCACCTCCCTTAGCGTGTTTTGTACCTTTGTTGGAGCTTCTGTGCTTACCAATGATAGCTGCAAAATTCACGAAGTGTCAATGCATAAAGTAACGGGAGACACAAGCAAAGCAACTCACCTTTTCCCTCAGGTTGTCTTGAACAGCTTTGGTTTCATCATAAAGTTCTTTAAGTTTGTGGAGCTGCTTTAGATCTGTGCCTATTTCTTCATTCAAGGCTTTAACAATTTTTCTCTGTAAATCCGGGTTCTCTTCAGACATTTCATAAAATGTATGACAACTTTTGCTTACTATTTACAGTGTAGTACAGGTCGTCTGCTTTGTTTACATGTCATCAAAACGGCGACATTGCAAGCTTGAATTAAGGAGCGAGCAAAGGAGCAAGTCGCCAAGTCCACAAATTTCGATTTCTTTCTACTTTCCAAATCTCGATTTGATTTGTTAATTCATATTTTCCCAAAGATTGACAGAAATTCCACAGAATATTTACGCACACAAAAACAAACATTAAATTTTTAAAAAATTTATTTAAGGAGCGGAGCAGCGGACTGCGGAAATCCAAGTAATTTACAAAGAGATTGAACTTAAAAACACATGTTAAAACACACGAAACCTAATTTTCTTCAGTATCCTTTATTGTAACTGATGTGCGGCCTAACTTAACGACGTTTTCCAAGAAAGGGTTGAGTGGGTACGATAGAATTCCACTGTCCATGGAATAATTAAAAAACTTTATGAGGTTTTCCGATCGGAAGGTGACTTTAAGATCGCAATGAAGTTTCGAGATCGCACCTGTACCAGTAAATTTGGACGAAGACTTCTCAACATAGAGAAAAAAGTATATATATAAGCCTATTAATGTATATTTACAAAGTAACAGGAAATTTACCGAAACGGTGAATTTGGTTATGACCGGATCTTCATCAGGATAAAAATGCTTTCTATAATATTCATTTTTTTTCTTCTTCCAGGGTTTATCTTCATCTCTAATTTGAATTTCTTTTTCATCTGTAATTAAATTTTCACACAGTTTTCTAGGTACTCAACAATTTACTTGCACAATGAGTAAATCACCTGACGAGGATTCTTCACCCATTTCTATATCAGAGTCAATGGGATGTTTATCTTGAACAGGTCTTCTGCACAGCATTCCCTTGTGCAGTTTGTTCAAATGCAGTTGCCGTAACGACCTAAAGTCTTTACCTTCAAGAGGTAGCTGTTTTAACTGGGTCCCACCATAAACTTGGATCAATATGTCAGAGATAACTTCAGGAATCAACTTTTTGGTGCTATAGAAAATGGTCTCATTTGGGAAAACCACAAAGTAAAATGTGGGTTTGAATCGAGAATGAGAAAGTTTTTCTTTTGCAGTTAACATGCTTGTATATGTTATACTGCAAAACACTGCTCCATCACTGGCTTGGCACACAACACACTGAAAATTGTGCATGATTAGATGTGCCTTATAGTAATAATTCTATAAAAACCATTAAAATCATTTAACTTACTGGTAGGCGTACTTTGGTTTCCATTACAGTGTGCAACCTTGCCTCAAACCTGTGAATCAACTCAAAATTTTCCATCATTTCTTTGTCGGCATCAACAATTTCGAAAGCTTTCCATTCCTGTTTTGACGCCCGCGCCCTGAAAACTAATATTCAAGTTGTAAGGTAACGATTGTAACATATTTCATTGATTTTAAGCCACCTTTAAGTTTTTCTTGAGCTATCTCTAGTGCTTCTGTTGAAACCTTAATTGTAGCCATGTCTTCTAACAATCAAATCAATTACAGGGTCATTTAATATATGGTTTTCTCCTTTACAAGACAGTTAAAAACAAAACTAGTTTTAGCAACGAAGTGTTTGCTACAATTTTGAAATGGAATAGGGGCCGTAACAACAAGAAGACAGTTCTCTATGTGCCGCATGCGGACGGTGGAAAAGCGGAATGCGGATTGCGGAAAGTGGATTAGAGCACATCGGTTCAGCTTCCACCTCACGTCGGACGGATCGGTTTTTCGCTGATAAGGTAAGTCATTTTCGGGCAGGTTAAGTGACTTTTGGGCAGGTTAAGCAGGTTACAGTCTTTATTTTTATTGTGTCCCGTGCGGCCGTGCTCCATTGGGTTGGAATCAGGGTTCAGAATCAGGATGCTCAACCCGGTTACAAGCAAAAGCAATTGATTGTTGTTTGTTTTTATACCGCTTGAAACATTAATCCCATATTCAAAAAGAACACAGCAGATTTGGAAAATGCAAAACGGGGTGTTGGTTCTTCACTATGTAATTGCCCAAGGTTATTCGTCTATTCTAGGTTATTGGAAGAGACTGGGTCAAAAGAGGGGGAATGGCCATATCCTCGAGCTAACGTGGAAATAAAAAATGTGTCCTTCGGCCTTCAGAATTATGTTCCTCTACCCTAAACTGTAATTCCTGGAAAGCCCAGGATGTGAAACGTGTCAGCGTGTATATAAGGCGATATCCAACTCCACAGAACACAGTCGAGGTTGGATCTTCCTCTGTGACTGTACTGCTGCTTCAACATGGTCGTCGTTAACGCTTGTTCGTGTCAATTGTGTTTGTCTTTTCGTTTGCTTCATTTGGCCTCGCATAACCTTTGTGATTCTGAGAATTTGCGCTTGCCATTCCTACGTAACTGTACGTTTCTTTTTTCTAAAGGTTGCAAACCATAGGGGGAAGAGTAAAGGAAACCTGTTGCTTTCCCGTCCTTCCTCTACGGATGTCCATCATTCCCTGAACCTTTATCCCAACTTGCCGACGTCCTTTATTTTAAGTTGCGTCATCAGTCAACTACGTGTTCACTGTCAATCAGTTCTAGTTGCTTAATGGAAAGATTACGTGAGAGTGCGGTACGTAACGTCTGTTAGCATTTGAGTGAGATAACAAGTTTGAGGTCGGATGGGGTAAGCAACAAAAGAACTGAAAACCACAAGCATCACGATAACTAGGACGAGCAATTCAGGTGCGTGGCAACAGCTAGTTAACAAACGTTTATGTAACCCAATTATGCTAAATGAATTGCATATTTCTATTTGTCAACTTAGGATTTATACCTGCATGGGTGCTGTTTCAATTTCGTCAAACAGCGAAGACGTCTAGCAACCTACGTCATCGCTAGAACAGATGGAGGTGGCCGGTTATGTTTCGAAGACTTAACGGACCGTTGCAACATGGATTTCCGTGAGTTAACTCGTTAAGAGTTTGTTCAAATAAGTATTAGCGATTTCCACTTGTTATCGGTGTTGTAATTAACGATCGTGATTAATGATAAGAATATGAGACGTCCGATTTTGATGCAACCGATGTTCCTGAACATAAGTTGCGTATCTTTTCAACTCGTTTGTTGTGGATTTTTTGTTAGGTTTAATATGCCCTTTGCTGCACCCGTGATCTAAAGCAGATTTGTCAGAGTCACTGACGTTCAGTAAAACTATATTAGTATCCATCCAAGCATCCGCAATCGATAGCTTCTTTCCTCATTGGGTTCCGAATGTTGAATTTTTCTCTGTTCCAGACATTCTGCGTCATTGCGTTATTCATCGTTGTGTTAGTAATTTACAATGAATTAATCGAGGTACTTAACTTTGTCCTACGCATACTGTTAACATTTTCAAGCTTGGCACCGTAAGCTCATGCATTTTCGTTTTGCTATTGTGAATTTAGATTAAATTATCAACTCATCAAAATGGAAGCTTAAGTGCCATGTCGTGATTGAGTGTAATCAGCGGGGTAGTCAAAATTTCAAAGGGCAGTTGAAAGGTGAAGTTTCCATGGTGAAAAAAGCGTTAGACTTGTCAGTCGGCAAAGATTATACGAGCTCATAGTGATGATAGGGCATTCTTTTACACAACACTGCAATTAAACAATTTTTTTTTATAGGTTATTGCTTTGCCCATCCATCCCCTATGCACGGATACACACGGAACTTCCGTTTTTTCTGATACTTGCTGTTGGCAGTGATGTAACCTACACTTCAATAACGTTGTGTCAAAGCCTCCAATCTCCGATGAGTTGAAACAACAAACGGCTTATCAGGTACCCTCATTACTGTAAATGAAGTATAAGAATAACGATCGTCAAATAGTGAGCAGTTGAGCTTGAACCCTGCCCAGTTGAACGTTGTAATCATTTGTGCTGGACTTGTACTTTTTTCCGGCATGAAAGTGGCCATCATTTTTCTTTATCTTTTAGTTCTCTTTGGAGGCGCAACAAGCAACCACGATCTGATAGATCAACCTGATTTGACCGACCCAGATGCTTTTCAAACGGACATTGAAAATTGGGATCGGACAAATGTAATTTCAAACACTGGCGATGGCAAATCAATTGCTAGCAACGCGATCATCGCATATTTGGCTCAGCAGCGACGTAAAGTTAGTAAAGAATCGAACTTCCCAACTATGGTGGCCACCAACATCAGTGAGCAATGCCATAATGACAGTGTAGCTTACCACGAAGCGTACCTTCTTCGAGTTGATTGGGCTAAGCAAAGTAAGTCTTAACTTTTACTTTTACATTTATTTATGTCTAATAGATCTGCTTGTTATTTAGTGTATGAATCAACGGGAAAGCTGCCAGAAGCCTTACATTACAGTGGCAATTTTCACGGCCAAGGTCTCTTCGACGAATGTATCTCTGTGCAAGCGTACTGGACAGACACGTCGTTCCAGGGCAAATATTGCACGGTATTCTTCGATTCAGCCCTCGTGATGCCATGGGAATTAGAAGAAACTGAAGAAACTGTGCACAACGAACCAAAACGTACGAATTGGGTGGGCATCTTGCAAGTGCTGGAATGGCTCTACGACGGACCGAAATTGAAAGAGCCGAAAGTGCGGGACACTGACCGCAATTCACGATATTTGGCGGCCCTCGATTATTGCATTCCTTCTTCGTGCACAGCTGAAGATTTCCGTTGGTCTATCGCTCAACTGATTGGAAGCAGAGCCATAGATAACACGACCTACGAAGGCAATTCGTATTACACTTCCATGGTAGCTGTCAGCGATGACAAGTATTGCTACACGAAAGAGAAGATCACTGCCACACCTACTTTCGACGGTCCCGACATTGCTGTGATGTACGTTCTTTTGAAATTTATTTTTCTTCTAATCTAATTCTTTACTTTTTTGTGGGATTCAGCGTCACGCTCAGTCTTCTCGGATGTATCGTTCTTGGAGCTACCACTCACGACGTATGGCAAACTTACCAAAATCGACCAGTCCAGCCGAAGAAAGTCAGTCTGCCATTGCAAGCGTTACGCTGTTTTTCGATGCTAACAAATGGCAGGAAGCTGTTGTCAACCAAATCGATCGCCGTCGATAACCTTGCTTGTTTGAACGGGATGCGAGTGTTATCGACCACTTGGATTGTTCTGTACCACACGTACTATCAAGCTATTATCAACCCAATGTACAACCCTTTGACGTTCTTAAAGGTAAAAGTAGTACAGGAAGATCTTATCTCAATCGTATTTATGATTAATGCTTGTGTAGGATGCGCTAGAATGGCAATTACATGGTGTTTTAAATGCCACCATTGCTGTGGATACGTTCTTTCTGATGAGCGGACTGCTCGTGACTTACTCCTTGATGCGTGAACTGGACCGCAACAAGGGACGTTTCAACATTGGCTTCTTTTATCTTCATCGTTTCCTCAGGTAAAATTCAAAAATGGGGTTTTTAAGATTGTGATTGATTGTTATCTGTAGATTGACGCCTGTGTACGCAATCATTTTGGGATTCATTGCCACTTTGTTGGCATACCTCGGTTCGGGACCCAACTGGGAAAATGTCCGGTACTTGAGCTTGGCTTGTCGCTGGAATTGGTGGAACAATCTTCTCTATGTCAATAATTATGTCGTCACATATCCCTTAGAGGTAGTGTAATTGTGCATGAAGATCAATGATGTTTCTCTAATCACTTGTTTCTGATTGCAGTGCATGGCCGAAACGTGGTACTTAGCTTGCGACATGCAAATGTTCCTATTGAGCCCTTTGTTTATCTATCCTTTATGGCGATGGAGAAGAATCGGACTGAGTTGGGCTATTTTCAATATAGTGGCACTCTTAAGCGGAACTATTGCCATTTTCATCGTGTGGAATCTACCGGCCATGGGCTTCTTCACTAGGCCGTATGATTTCAAACTGCCACATTCAAATTTCTACTTACGTAACCAAGAATTGTATTCCTCAGTACCGACACCAGCAATCCATATTATTATTACGGGTACTACGTTCAAACATTGACGAGATTTCCGCCATACATCTTAGGAATCATGCTTGGCTGGCTGCTTCATAAAACTAAGAATAGGACGGTTAAACTAAATAAGGTATGTATACCTCGGTATATCCCCACAGTTTTTTAAAAAAGCATTTGTCGATTAAGTGCTGTCTTTTTCATTGTACAGGGCATCGTTATAAGCGGCTGGTTTTTCGCATCTTTGATTGGGTTGGCCGTTCTTTATGGCATGGTTCCCTATTTGAACGAGTATGAGGTCCCCGACATGAACGATGTAGCTCGCGTTTCATACGGAGCGCTGCATCGTTTTGCTTGGGCCTCTTCCGTCGCTTGGATCGTCTTTGCTTGTATCCACGGTTACGGAGGTACGCATTTAACTTTTAGTACATAAAAGATATTTCTTTAAATGTTTTTTTTTTTATTCTGTAAGGATTTGTGAACCGTTTCCTATCGTGGAAGGTCTTTATTCCACTAGCTCGTCTTACCTATGTCGTTTACTTGATTCACTTCACTTACCTGACGGTCTATCACAGCTACATCAGGAAGCCTTACTATTACACCAAATTCACTCACGCTGAGCATTATTTTGGAGTCATCTTGATGGTCTTCTTCATGGCTTTTGCCATCTGTCTAACGGTGGAGGTCCCACTTTTGAACTTGGAGAAACTCCTCGTCAGACCCAATCGCGCAAGTATACATCTATCAAACTCAAGAAATGTTATCACGCATTAATATTCTTCTTTCACTTTGCATTTTCTTTTTCACGAAGGAAAACCTGTCGTCGGTGATGTTGAAATCGAGCAAACACTTCCTAGGGTAGGAATGAGTTATGCTAAATCCATCGATGGTGAGCTTTAAGACAATAATTTTTCGATACACCATATCTTTCACTGTGAGCCCCTTGTCAAATTTCGCAATTGTAAATGCCTACCTGCTGAAATAACTGGCAGGTATACTTACAGTCATAAACTGAATTCTTATTGCTTAAATTTCCTAAAACTTTCACGCTTCAACTGTTTAATTCTTCACGAACGAACGGAGTGACATGGAAGATGTTTTACAACGAACATTGCGAATTAGAGAAAAAACAAGCTTCACCGTTTGGTTGGAAATAAGTATATAAATTATTTTGATGTTGCACATAGCTTTATTCGCAGATGAACGGGAGGAACTGGCCGCAGTCAATATCGTCCCACCGATAACTAACGGTGGGGACTGCACGGACGCACGCACCTGTTGGCGAGCTGCTCATGTTCGGTTCACCTGCAACCCAGTTGACATAGCTAAAGTTCTCGCGTGAAGCCGCCCAGGCCCAGGTGTTCTTCGTCGAGCAAAGAGCTGACGTCTCCAAGCAGAAATATCCTGACGTCCAAAATCCGATTGTCATGAACAGGTTATCTGTAAGAAGGACAAAGCAACTTAAAGAAAGTTAGTATTGTCTCAATTAAGAAAACCACTTACCTTTTCCTATTATGGAAGGTAAGTAAGTTTCAAACTCTGCCTGTTTAGCGGCTGATTTGAAGCTGATGAGTGACCGTCCGTTAGCTTTGCAAAAATTATGCGCATCTATCCAGGGTGTCTTCAGAATTTGAAACAGTAAATCAGGATAACCATTTTAATTAATGCAAACTTGCATACCTGTCTATTCATAGGGCAAACGCAACCTGTTGGCAACTTATGGCAAGGGAAACCTTGGAGGTCAGTGCATTCTAAGTCAATAAATCATAATTCTTCTTAAATTAAGGATCCCATTATATATTAGGAACGTATGTACCGTTAGGATTTGGTGGCTTCTGAGTTGGTGGAGTCGGCGGAAGCGGAGTTGTTCGAGTTGTTGGAATGGTCGGCCGAGGAGAAGTAGTCGTCGAGTCTGGCTTAACTATAGTAATATCAATTCCGGACAAAAATCGATTGTCCCCATCGTTACCTGCATGGTATAAAATGTCAATTCAGTTTAATGTAATCTACTATTTTTATGAATCTTACCAGAAACCAAGACGAGAAAGCAAAGGCCAACGAAGAGAAACATGCCGTGTTCCATGTCGAGAACTGAATGAATTCCAAGACTCTTTTGCTTTCTTATTTATACCAGCAGTTTTATCTTATCGATTTCCGCCTTTAAAACAATGCCACTTGCCTTTTACGAACTGATTTAACAACGAACTCTTAAAGGTAGGTCAAGAGAGGTTGAAGACCTTTGGCTCATAAACCGTTGAGATCAATAACCTCTGGCCAGACAGTCTAAGTTTACAGTTGGATCTAAGAATCGCAAGCTTTTGATGGCAGTCAAGATTGTATTTAGTGAGGAAAAGATGGAATTGCACTATCAGAAAATAAATTAGAAATAAATGTGAAAATGGTAATTTCATTCCGTGTTTGGCACGAATGGATGGGGTCTCAACTTATTCACAAAGGAAAGGCAAAAACTGGCCGCAGTCGATATCATCCCATTGGTAACCAGCAGTTGGCACAGCACGAACACAAGTGGCACGAGGAAGATTCGTGATATCTGGTTCTCCGGAACGCCAATCAGTGTAGGTAAAATATTGCGGGATGCTGGCCCAAGTGTACGCAGTCAAAGCGTAAACACCGGACGTCCAGAAACCAACGAATTGAAAGATATCATCGACTCCTTCAAATATCAATCGGTAAGTTAAATCAAAGGATAAAAACATGTCTAACAGATGCATACCTGTGCCAATCAGAGAAGGTAAATATGTTTGAAGTTCCAGTTTCTTCGCTTGCGACTGGATGCTGACCAGTTTACGACCATTGGCTGCGCAATAACTGAGAGCATCAATCCAAGGTTTCTGATTGCTGATCATACACACGCATCCGGATGGAAGCCGGTAGCACGGGAAACCGTTCAGAGAAGGACAAGCTAAAGATCGATTCAAAACCATGAATTTCAGCAACAAACATCAACCCAAACACAACGGGACTTACTGTTAGCACCTGGAGGCGTTGGTCTTGGGCCTGGCGGACGCGTCGGCGTCGGTTGGGGCGTCGGTTGGGGTGTTGTCGTGCTGCTAGCAGGTGGATTAGTGGCCGATTCGTGTTTCGTGATGGTGATGCCAATTCCTGGAGATGGCAACTTGTTACCAGCCAGCATACTAGCGACGAACAGAGGCTTCATAGCCAGAAGAGGTAGCAACAATTTCCTGGACTCATCTTCGCTTTTTTCGACGTTATCGCTGTTGCCGATTGCTATCACGACGTTGTTTTCCCCCGGTGTTCCAGGGCTTGGATTGGGCCTCTTTTTATTGGGTAGCATGCTACCGGCCAGCAGACCAGACGCGACCACTAATGGCTTCATGGCCAACATGGGTAACAACGTCTTTTTGGCATCTTCGCTCACCTCGACGTTACCTTCAGTCTGTTCTACCGCGGCCAACGGTTGAGATTCGTGCGGTTGGTCTACGGTAGATTCGAAATGCCCTTCTTCATGGTGTGCTTTGCCTAAAAGCATGGCGCATTTACAGGTTTAGTTGACGTAGCTTAAACTATAGAGGTAGATATATTTTAACGATAAATGTAAATGATTTACCAGAAGCGACGACGAGGCAAACACCGACGAAGATGGAGAACAAGATATTGAAGCTCTGCATTTTCTGCGACTGATGTGATTTAAGACATCTGCGTCTCGCTTTTTATAGGACGACAGGGCCTCCGACTTCCGCGTTCATTGGCATTAAATTGTTTCAAAAAGATACCTGACCTTTGATTGAGGTGCAAAGGTTGGAAGAGGTCATCGAGCGCCAATAGCATTCGCTTCCTATACGTATTACACAGGTATTTCCTTTAAAGAATAAGGTCAAACGAGTTCAAACTCACCAATTCAATCACAGGTATTAAAATTGAGGTTTCACCTGGACTTCTATGTCATTCTTTCACCAACCTCGCAACTGTCCACCTGAATTCTCTGATTGTTCGTCGAGGAATCACAAGGATGACCAGTCTACTAGCTTTAACGTTAACCTGTTTTCTAGTGTTAACTGGAGAAAGCCTGGCCGTCCCTGTCGAACAAACTCAGGGTGTGAATTTATTTTCAGCTCTGAGAATGAATTTTCCGCTGTTTAGTTACACGACACAAACTTCTACGTTGACCGAGACCCAAATTACAACGCAATGGCTGCCTTCTGTTATTTGCGCCAGGCTTGTCAACGTCACTGGACCGTAATTATTTTTTGTTTGTAATTGTAATCAATGTAATCAGTGAAATGTAACCATGAATTTTTATTAGTTGCCGACTTCAACCAAGAGGCCAAGACGAAAACGGGCGTATCTTCCAAATGGAACAACCTGAAGTACTCACTTTTGACGATGAGATGGGCGAAGCTGATGCTCTCGTACAATTGCAGCCCACAGTCACGTTAAAGTAAGAAATCGTTCAAACTAATTGAATTTTCGTACTGATTACTGTGTTATTCGTTTACAGAGTGGAACCGACAGCTATGCCGGATAATCTAGAAGCGAATTCAAACATGAGACTGGAAGCATCCTGGACTGATCCAGCACACAAGACGGACGGTGTAGACGGCCAAAGTAGCCCAGGTTTAACTGATTCTATCAGAGCATTCTTCAATGTGGTGCAAATCGAAAGGACAACGTCGACGGTGCAAACAACCACATTCCTGCCAGTTACGACGAAAACTATTTTCATTATGAGATGCACTCCACTGCCTTTCACCGTTTCTATTTGTTCACGAGGACCAAAAGGTCCGAGACGGGACTAAGCATATAGCCTATCTATTTAATTTATTTCATAAAAGAGTGAGCCTTTTTTTTTAGTGAAAGCCCCAATCAGCCATCCGTCCACAAACGTTTAACTTAATTATTTATTGAAAAATGCTAAACGCTGTATATTTTCCTTAATGCGAAATAAAAATGTAGTTCCAAATGTTCGTCAACAAAAGGTATACTTAACAGTTGTTGTGTGTGAAATTGAAAGAAATACGCCCATCAAGCAAAGTGCCCTAGGTCAGTGATCTTTTGCTTTCCCTTTCAACTTTGTTTGAGGTCCCCTCAATCACCCAAGGGGAACATTGGCAGACAGTCTGTATTTGACCTGGGTTCCCCTATATTTCCGCGTTCGTTGACCTTTTTTGCACAGCAACAGCGACTGGTCTCGCAAAATAGCAGATTTTGTTAATGGCTTTAGCAATAAGTGGATCGTATTCTCAGCTACGCGCAGGTGTTCATGCCACACCCTTCGTCTACCTACAATTCCTGTAATGGAACTTAAACAAAAAATTGGCGGACGGCTTGTGTTTGAGTTCATCGCGGATAACTTGTTTATCTTACTGTACTTCGATTGTATCATGTTCTCGTTAGACTTTATGTGACGTTGATCAACTCCGTAGGATATGTCGACCTTTAACTTTTTGTTACCCCGACTCCTTCCGTGGATTTCTCAGGAAATCTTTGTCCTTTCTGCAGTGGGGATGGTACGCATTTTGGTTTTTCCGCACGTGGAGTTACGCAACCATTGCAATTTTTCATTTTCTTACCCTGCCTCTTCGTAAAGATTGCCCATTTCAGGACTAAACTGGATCCATTTCTTCAGTGTAAGCGTGTCCTTGACAGTGATTAGATCTGAGCTGTGCGGCTAGTGAATGTAGAGTGGGAATCATTTGTGTGTGCCAAAGTGTCGCAAACATTCACGTGATAAAATTTCATTTGAAGCTGACGTGCAGTACGTCACCCGTTATCGCAATGTAACTGTTCTTCCTGATGAAATTTCTGGCTAGTGTGACGTGTCGTCATCGATATCGTGATTTTGGTGGATAATGGCGGTGGGATTCGATCTTGGCCAACCTCTTACAAATAAATGTAAGGTAAGTGACGAAATTGAGCTGTATATACTGAGACATTGTGAAGCAATCAGTACCGTTCTTCCTGTGTGTTGACATATGATGTTGATTAAAACCGTTAGTTACAGATTTTCATGGGCGCGAAATGTAACTTGGTTTTCTAACGAGGTCTTTCACGAGAATTTCCATTGTCCCATCATGTTGTTTCAGTAAAATTACCTTATCAGAATAGGAAATGTTAATTTTTAGCCGATTTTTAGCTAGCGTTGAAATTCTTCTACTTCTTCGTATCAAGTTCATCTTCTCCGCTACGTCCTTGTACGATCTTACGTGACTTGCGTAGAAATGAGACGATCGACTAATTTTAGTATTTGCACACATTTAAAAGATGAATATTTATTTTGGAGCATTTAAATTGCGTCATATCGTACATACGTAACGGACTGTGATGGCTTGGATAACGTATCGCGATTGCGCTGAGGAATGCAATTCCCGCATGCTTGTTTGCGTGAATTAAAGTATTTAATGTAAGGGTATCCTTTCACCTTGGCGGTAGAGTGCTCTGTTAATGCTATCGCTTTTACGTAACCGCTATCGTTAGCGTCCTAAAACTCCTCAGTAACAATGCAGCGTTAAAGGCTGCAGAAATGATTTAGCAGCGGTTGCTTTAAATTCCATTAGATATGCTCTTTGTAATTTGACATTTTCTGTTATCATTTAAAGAAAAATGTGGGTTTTTTTCGCCAATTTGCAACAAATTATTGAATCTAATAGTAACTTAAAGTTTGGTTGTCTCTCTATAAAGTAATCATGCAAGAAATGCTGCCTAGCTTAGTACTCAAATCGTTTTTCAAGTAAAATTTGCATGATGCTTTTGGCCAGACAACAAAGCTTACGTCTGAGAGAGGATTTATTTAAAACTTTTAAATGGAAACTGACGAAAATTGTTGCTTTCACATATTTATTAACTGATGATACAATATGTGATTAATTGATTCCTCCCTACCGTCGTTGGCAGCATTTTATTGATGTTAATTGTTTGTTGCAATGAAACGTAAATCAAAACTTGTTCACCCACAGTCAAAGGTAGTTAATCCATTCGTCAAAGACTTGATTCTAAAAGGCTCCTAGCAAATGAGGGAATTCCCATTGATTGATCGTTTTAAAATTTAGCGGGATCTTGTCCGGTAACATATAATGCTGCAGTCCGAACATTCTGCATCAAGTTCTAGTAAAGTCAGCAAACGGGTAACGGATCTGAAGCTCTCCGTGTTTAATTAGGTGCGTTCAGGTTTGAAAATTCTCTAAGAAAAATTTGAAAAAAAATCTACGTTAGCAACTTAGAAGTCGTTGGATAGGTCGTAAGTCGGAAGATCCCTATGATGGACGAGTTCTTTGAAATTAACACTCTAGGTTAAACTTGAAAACTTGAAGCGTTAAAACAAGTTGGGTCCGTGCAAGTCATTAATAAGACGTTTGCCTGCGTAATGTTCCGTAGCCGGATAGAGGTTCCGTCCATTGATTTAAATATAAAGTGCCCAACACAAGTATTAATTGTAGTCTAGTCCTTCCGGAAAAGTAGCTGATTGATAATTGTAAATAATTGTAAACTAATAATCTTTCTTGCAGGCTTCATGCTTAAAACCTTGATTTCGCTTGAGATTTCAACTGAATTTCAAATAACATTTTGTTCAAATTAAAGATCCAATAATGCAATCGTAAATTTTTTTGATATCTGTCTATTAGCTACTGTCAAATATTAGCCATTTAAACTTTTCCGTACTCACCTAGATGATAATTAAATTCAACAGTCAAGATATATGGCAAGAAAATCCTATGAAAAAATTCAATTGCCCTTGGTCTGTTTGATGCAAAACAAAAAATTTGCCTGCGTGATGGGATCCCCAATTTTTTAAGGAAGGAATCAGAACAGCGGCGAGGGCCTTTTAATTATTAATTGTAATTTCGATCCCAAACCCATTATTCTCGGGTTTCTTTGAATGCGTTACGCTTGTGAAACAATATCGAATAAAGAAAAATGTATGGAACACATCATCATTCGGAACATGGTATCCTGCAATAGCCTTTGCCGTGATGGGTGGACCAGCTGGATGATTGATGAATATCTTGCGGGATTGCACGAATATACCCCCCATTAAACTGTCTGGGTCGTTGTTAGTTCACTGGTTGTAGAAGCTGTGCGCCTATATACCTGTTTCCTTGTCTGCTAAGGTGATTCGGTCCGCATTCATTAAAATTCGTTCATTTATTGATATCCTGCATGTAAACGCAAAGTATATTAGCTACATATGGTTAAATGTTATCTTATTTGTACAACCCGTACTAATGGATGTAGTTAAGTTCTGTTTTTTGTGCTGTTTACATGTATAAGCTGTGGCATATGGGTTGTGCATTATCCTTAAATGTATCCAGGTGATTTTTTGGAGCCAAACGAACGGCGTCCACAGAATTAGGTGTTTCTACATTCCAGCGGCATTCACTAACACTCAAGGCACATCGGGACGTGTTAACCTGTTTTCCCATTACGATTTTTGTACCACAAGAATTCAGCGCACAACTGTAAGGTAGAATAATACTATATAGACACATAATTACCAAACCTGTTTCACATGTGCATGTTTTTCCTTAGGGAACCATATCACGGTCAACGACATTGGTCATCTTTGCAATGAGTTTGAAGAGTTAAGCGTTAGAAATCACAACCAGAAGATGTAGAGTTCATCCAACAACTTGATGGTGTAAACCTGTACGAATGGAATAGCTATTGGCTATACAGAATTCAAAAAATTGATGCTGGTAATTGATATATTTCGTGACCTGACGACTCCCGTATAATTATTTAAATTATTTTCCACATATTCAACACAATTTTCTCAATTTGGCACCATTCATAGGAGGATTTAAACGCAAAAACTCGTGTGGGAGCCACAAATTATTTGAAGCGTCATACAGGTACTATCGGTAAGCAAATAAAGTAAAGAATGATAGGGAAAACAAGTATAATTTCGTTACCTTAATGCACGTTGCAAGGATTTCGGTCCAGAAAGAGTGTTCCTTTTTCTTTAAATATCATGGGACATGCCTGAAGATGTGCGTTAGAATTAAGCATTCTTCCCATCCTGTTTTTCTTACGATTTTATTTTTGAAATCACATTTGAATGAAAAGTCCGGTTTTTTTATGTGTTTTTAATTTCCCTGATGCGTTATTACGTAAGAAAACAGGAGCGGGCGTTGAACTATGTCACGGTAAAACCAGTTTGCCTACAAGTCGGAGCATTAGTAAGCTTCACATTTAACTCCGACCCTAACAGTAATTGCAGAACCCGGATCCGAAAAGAATAGGTGCAGAAAATGATAGGTCTTGCTTGATTTTATTCTAATTTTGGAACTAGTTCATTAAGAACAAGTCTTACCAATGCTTCTATGTCTCTATTCTTTTTAGTCAACGAGGAATGTCGTTTTTATCACATCCAGCAGTGTGTCAATTTCTGCAGATGGAATAACCGGCTGTTGAGTAAAACTATTGATGCCCATAGTGAAGCCGAATGAAGCGTTTCTGATAATTGAACCAAAAGAAAAAAGAAAATTGAGAAATTCGTAGGGAGGCAAACACCTGCAGACAAAAGAAAAAAAAAGGGCTACGCGTTCATATAGATTGAATGATAATGTATCCTCCTCCCCCTACCTATATAAACACGGTGGTTTGTCGATAGCGGTCAGTCTACTTGCATCCTTCCTCTGCAATCCTACCAGCGAATTTGACTGCAGACAGAGTCTTCCTTTCCATATCTCCATCACAAAATGGCAATTCCGAAGTTTGGACCTATTTCATTGCTAATGGTAATAATGTTTTAATTATTTGTGTTTCATTCTTGAAATTGTTCATCTGTTAAATGCCCCAATGCACCACGCAATTCTCTGTTATGTAAATGCTATTCTAGATTGTTGCGGCTAGCTTCCTGATGGTGGCTGCTGCCGAAGAGGAACTGCCCGCTTCAACGGCTCGTCAATCCAAACAGCTTTTATTGGTACCTTCAATGACACCTGCGAGCACTTTCCCATTAGGCTTTTACGGTAGGGCTCCTTTGGCCTATCCAATTATGATGCCACAAGACGACTCTCTCCTCCGCAGCGATCCATTTGAGCAAGAACCCAAAGCGTGGCCCTACAATGTGCCTTCGCTGTCATCAGGTAAAACAATCAAATTAGACCCACTTGCGAATTGTGTTCGTTCCGCTAAATCTGAGTCGTAATCAATTCTACGTCTTAATGCATGCTCTGTAGATGATGATGCACAGGCTCCTTCGTGGAGGGTTTACGACGCAATTGATGATCACGGTGGACTCAAGTGGTGGAAAAAACGGTTTAACAGACAAGCAATCATTTCCTTGAATCCGTCAAATCTAGGTAAGCTACGATTTACCTTCAAAATGTTTTAATCTGATTTGATAACAATTTCATATGTGTTTACATATTTTTCCAACTGATAACAAGAGTGCCTTACTGAAAATATTAAAACTGATGGACTGGGTTCCTGCAAACGAGCATCACAAGCCAATCACGGAACCATCGATATCAAATTCCCCGTGGCTGATCAGACAGCCGTCATTGGTATCACGGCTAACTCACCAGTGAACACTCGCGTCACACTACTTTGTACTACTATAACAGAAATGGCTGTCTTTACGGTAAATATCTTACGCATAGACGTATTGTAAAATTTAAAAGTAGAACTTTTAAATTTTTAAACTTTTGGCGTTACCTGCTTTTGAGCTCTATTCTTTTGCGAAAAAGCCCTGTATTTGATTTTGTTATCTTCTTGCTGGGGTTTTAGCAAACTGGCAAGATTGCGGCCGTGTCGGATACACCTAGAACCGAAATGGGATACATGCAAGTTGTTGCAACTAGCACAGCAGCAAACGCAATCTTGAAATGCCATTGGACAACGTATCGCCATTATACCGCTACATACCCATAAAGGTCTTCTACCTGTAACAGATGCATTTAGGCAATCATAACACGTTTTCCTGTAACCATTCCAAAGGTCGTCCTTAATGCGACGATGTACCACTAACTACATTTCTCGATGTGACGATCTGTAGTATTTATTTCGTTCCCATACAACGGGTTAAATTTAGTTTAGTTACAATACAAAAATCTGCAAACTCCTTTCGAATTAAGTATGAAAGACAATACTCTACTTGATTGCTGTTGAGGTAACAAACAAAGTAGCACGAAAAAATGCCAACAGTCAGTACGCGATACGCTAAGGCTGTTCGAATTCGGAATCTGTGTTTATTGCAATATAGTTGGCGCACACAACTTTAACCTTTACACCTTTTAGAAAAGGAGCAATAAATTCAAAAGTTAACGGTAATGTAAAACCTTGAGCAAGATTACATCAATCAATCAATTATGTGTTGCATGTCTTCTAGATTGGACTGTTGCTGATCTTGGTAGTATCTAACTGGTGCACAAAATTGGCAGGTGATTGTAGTCTACATGTTTTGACTTTGACTGGGTATTTCTTTCTTGTTTGTGGTACAGCTTCTCTTTTCACAAACCGAATTAGTCAGTTCCACCTTGGAGGTCTTTGTGACTAGAACTGACTTCTTTATTATTGACGAAACATCTCCAACTACCCGCTTTTTCGTTGAACGTCGTGATGTTGACGTTTCAGCAAGCGAAAATGTTCTCTTTCCTTTTCTATCCTTCTTGTTGTACTGTTCTTTTGTTTCGCTAGTAGTCCTTGTTTCCTTTGCAGTAGAGGAGGAAACATCAAGTTCTCTTGCTTTCAACATGATCCCATGTATATGACGTAAATGTTGCTGAACAAATGGTGCATGAGAGCAACAGTGAAGTAAATCCTGTGGATTGTTTGGAAGATGATAAGTAATTTTCACCAGCATGTAATTTGGTACCACGAAATTGGGGCTCTCATCTTCATCACGCGCTACACGATCTCTCCAAGCACAAAGCTCTTGTAGGGCGTATAATTGTTGTCTGTTGAAATTGTTATTTTTTTGGATCAATTTACGGTATGTTTTCAAATATGCATTTTTTGGTGGAATCTTGTAACGCCTCAGACAGATGGATCGGCTATTCTTCCAAACTTCTAACATTTGTTTAACACCCGTCTCATTAGCTGTGGTCTCATTTGCTTTGGATCTGATTGGGTTCT
Source organism: Daphnia sinensis (assembly GCA_013167095.2). NCBI lineage: Eukaryota > Metazoa > Arthropoda > Branchiopoda > Diplostraca > Daphniidae > Daphnia > Daphnia sinensis. The sequence goes on along the minus strand of CM023189.1, from coordinate 6,700,436 downwards.
GGCATTTCTTGAGTAATCCTTCTTTTCCTTCTTTACTTATGGAGCTATCAAGCTTACCATAAAATCGGCATGAGTTAAGATCCTGCTTTAATCTTTCATAGATGTAGATGAGGTAGTGTGTGTCTCCGCGCGCGTAGTTAAGCATTTCTTTAGACAGAGGACGGATTCGCCAATCAGCTCGCTGGTAACATTTGCTGATACGAATTTGGCAGTAATGCTGTAGAAGGAAAGTCAAACCTTTTCTTTCAAACCCCAATACAGAGGCAGCTTGGCATGTATCAAAAAGGTTGACAACATAAATCCCAAAATCTCGTTGAAGCCACAAAACATCATTTTCAGCTGCGTGAAATATCTATACAGTAAGACAATAAGTATAACTTGTCTTTATCCATTGCAATAACTGTTTTACTGATTATACCTTAAGAATTTTTGGATTGCAGAAGACCTGATTTAATGGTTGTAGCTGATCCCACAATTTAAGAGTGTCAACAATGTAGTCTGACTTGTCAGTAGAAATTTGCATTAAACAGGTGATACCTTGATATGATCTAGAATCATGATGCTGGAAATCAAACCAAAATGTTAAATATTAATGTCTAAAGATAATCCATGTCATTTACCATTTATGTTAAGTTACCTCTAGATCTACCGCTATTACTGTCTGCAACAAGAGGTCTTTTAGAAGATGTTCCAGTCCTTCAGTGCTATCAATCATGATCAGTGGAGTTTTCGAAAGAGGCAAAAAAGGTGACACGTCATTTTTCACGTCCAGAAATATTGGATCTGGTGTAAAATTTTCCAACTCAAATTTATAGGGATGGCTGTCAAGCTCTTGGAACGACAGGGGGTTCAAGGAATACAGCTTTTCCTTCAGTTTATGGAGAAATGGTTGAGGATCATTGTTAATCTTTTCTTTAAAATTCACTTGTGGTTTTTGTATGTCTGCCTCATCTTTTGCTTTACTTTTTCCCTTGGAAGTAGAATTACTTTGCACAATACTGGCCATCTTTTGTGCAATGGACAGTGACAATGCAAAAACAAGTATCTCAGGTCTCACGAGAGATAATTTATCTCTGAGTCTCACATGTCACATTGTTATTGTTTTTTTCAACCAATGAGAAGTGAGTATTCCACAGTACAAAGGGGGGGGGGCAAAAAACAACGAAAAAACAAACATTTGCCGAGAAATTGACAGTGAGATTCACATCGTATTGAGTTGGACACAATCCACGTAGATTTCATATAAATTTTGTAAAATGTCAGTTTAGAACCGGAACAAACGTCCGGTTCCGGTCGACTTGCAGATGTCACCCATTGGCTGTATCACTGATAACCATCTTCCATTCTCCTATTTGTCAGATTGTCACACAGTTTTTTGAATTTCAACTATTTCCACTATGTTTCGATCCAACGGCAAAGACTCATCGTGTCAGGTAAGGGAAGTGCCTTATAAACACCAGGAAAAATATAATATTTTTTCTATTGTTAAGGCAAGCCATTAACAATTTGTATTGTCTCTTTTGTCGGAGCTGGCCAGCATTATCATCAACATAATTAAGTAAGTTGTTTCGTTAGAGTAAAATGTTCTTACGTTCTTACATGTTGTTAAGTTGTTAATTTGTTATGCTAATTAAGCGATTTTAAGCTGACTTATTATCTTTTCAATTTGGCAATGCCAGAACTTGCGCAGCGTATGCAGATGATTGTACTCTGCAGTTATCCAATGAAGATTCGTGAGATATCCTTCCTCTTTTATTACATCTCATATAAATTGATTTAATTAAAATTTTTAAGCCGAACGGGCCAATTACTATTTTTTAAGGATTCATCTAACGATCCTGTCAAAGTGGTACGTAAAAGGTAATAATATGGTAGACTGTTTATAATTCTAACCATATGTAACATATTTTGAAGATCCAACACTAGGAGCAATTATAGGAATCATAGTAATACAAATCCTTTAAGGGATTTGCACCCAACTTTCTACTGATGGTTGTCAGCATGTGCATAATGCTCCTGTTCAATTCTGTGCAATATTTTCACATAACGGAGGCACCACTAACGTGCAAGTAAAAAAAAACATTTGCTTTTGACTGGAAAAACCTGGCAGCTATCACATTACTCTTGCAGTCTGACCTTTGGGTTTTTTTGACATCATAATCAAAACAAAAGATGATCTATTTGGTGTCATGTAATGTAGAGTATTGACCTCCAGAAAAGTTGCAACTTGAAAATATACCCGTAGAAGGTAGTTTAAGAACCTCCAGCAGAAGAGAATATCAGCACATTGAAGAGGGGACAAAAAGAAAAGCCTAAAATGACTGTATGGTGTATGCTACACCAGGTTGTAAACTTCGGTTTTTCAAACTGGCATAACAGTTTTTCTACCAGAAGAAAATACATACAAGACTTCATACTTCAATCATGCTTAAATGTTTACTAAAGCCTGAATGGGAAGATGTTATACTTCAAGATGTTGAAAAAGGTATGTCAGTAGACCAGAGTAACATATAAAATTATTGCCTGTTACTTAGGATATATTGATGATTGATTTTCATTTTATATTTTCAGTTACCTAACAAAACGCACACCGCGTTAGTTCACCTTATAAACAACACGCTTGATCTTATACTGAATACAAAGATACGAAAACCCAAGACAGTTATAGGAAAATACTGGATAGGATAGAAAACTAACTGCACTGCAATGAGCTGTGATTTGGACTGAACTCAGATTGCTATAGCAGATCCAGTTTCAGGGTCAAAGGTTTTTTCAACATTGCAGGAAACCCTGCCATTACAGTGATGTAAACTGTAAATACGCCTACTACGCGTTCATCGTTTCTCAACTTTTTCGTGGCGATGAGTATCGTCTGAATAGTTTTAATTGGTACGCGTCCCAAAAATGGCGGAATCTTTACTTACTCTTCTTATGGCCAATCTTCTACAGTTATCATTGTTTCTTTTCTCTTTCACTAGTGAAGACTTATCTCAACACCCAACCGAAGAGCGATTCTCAACAGAAAGTTTTGATCCCTCAACTCAGTCTTCGTTGATCATCAGTAATGATTCACCAATGTAAGATTTCTATATTTTACACAACATTTCGTTTTTCAAAGTGACCAGTAGTTATTCAAGTAGATTCGGCTGCCTTTCGTGGAACGAAAAATATCATAAACCTGACGGACAATGTTACGAAGTGATGACGCAAGGACCGTGCAAAAACAACCAACTCTTTTATGCAGACCCTGAATTTGAAAATGATGGAATCTGTGATTGTGATAGCAGTCTATTGCTATATTCAGCAGAAACTGAAGAATGTTATCAACAAAACACCCAGGTTTGGAGAAACAATTTTCCGTGACTATAAAAAAAATTGGAAACTGATTGTGTTATGCACTGATCAGGGGCCGTGTAAAGATGGAGAATGGTTTGCATTACCCGATGGAATGACAGTGCCGATTTGCCAACCACTTCCAGACGGATGTCTGGCCAACGGCCTCTATGTTTCCTGGAGTGCTGATTATGAAGGATCGACGGAAACGAGTGATAACCAATGTTGGGAGTTGGGGACGCAAGGTCCTTGTTCTCAAGGCGAAACATTGGAGCGCTTCATCACCAATCACATCGGATGTCAACCAAGTGTTTTAAACAGGGTTCCTAGACCTCAAAGTTCCTTATACAATTTGGTTACCAATGAGGATCCGCAGGATGAAAAAGCCGATCGGAGATCCGCAGGCAGATCGGTTGCTATAGCTGGGTTAAGACCTTGCGGTCCCGGAAGTCGCCGATCCCAGAACGGAAAATGTCGAGTGAATTTAAACCAAGGATAATGCTACTTTACGAAATTTAAAAACTGCTCTTTGTGAAGTCCGTCCGGAGCCAATATTTAGGTGATTTTATTTTATTTTCAATTTTTCCTTAGACCTGATTTTTTAAATGTTTGTTTAGATCATTCCACGTGTGAGTGCTTTTTTTTAACAAATGGAAAAGAGTCAAATGCTACGATCCAACTGTAACGACTAGACATCGTGTTTCGTTTAGGTATTTGGGTAATTGAAAGCAAATTCCATGAAGTGCTGCAGTAGTTCCTTTAATTGCATTACAGGCTTGTATTATTTTGCTTGTATTCTGATTCTCTGTCGGTTTAAATCCGATAAGAAATCAAACGAACTACGCCTATAGTGTGTATCGTCATATTTTGACTATGTGATTGCGGTTGCAAAACGTAATGAAGAAGCAATCGAACGAAACATTTCCTAACGCCATTCCGTTCAGACTCAGAAATTAATTTTCACTGCTAGATTAGATGGTAGAAGTTTGTTCTTCGGCATGTGGAAGGATAATGCTGATGGATGTGGTGCTTTCCCTGTACTGTCGCTGGATTCCCAAAAAGCAAGCTCTGCGGTGTGCCTAATAAAAAAGATGGAGAAAGTTGAGGTACCCGCCAACTAAAGAAACATAGCAGTCGTCCTGCTGCCGTGGTTTAAGAGATAAGCAAGTTACATCTGGAACTGGCCAGAAGCTATAAATGATGGCGTTTATCGACTAGAGTATTGATCTTCCTCGCTTGAGCAGTTGTAAGTAACATGGAGTTACACCAGTATATATGGATAATGGATTCCGATTTTTTTTTTTACAATTTGATTAGTCAAAGGGTCGGTGGTTATTCGCTTCACTTGTCGTAAGGAACCTCCCTTCAGACAATGTGACAGCAGAGTCATAGAGGTAAATGCTGTCCCCTCTATGACTCTGGTGACAGCATACGTCATAGGTGAGGTGACGAGGAAAATCACATGACAGGGTCGAATAAGACGCGAACATATCTGGTTCACAATCAGTCAATCACACTCGTGAATCGATAAGTTTCGCAGGAAATTTCGACATTAGCGTCCTGCAATTTAAATGAATACCATTTGACTTCTTGTTTCTTGAATACCTATCAAAATGAATCCAACATCCAAAGATCCAATTCCAATGTGACCATATTTGGAAAGAGGAAAAAGGATGCTGTTTAGTAAAAGCAGGTAAAAGGGAAAAAAAATCGTCTGTTCACTTTGGTGCCCGGTGTGTAGTGGTGCGGTGCTATTCTTCTTGAAGAGTTCCATTTTAAGCTAGCATAGCCATTTACGTTTGCATTTTCAGTATTGTCCTACTGTGTTGCTGATTCTCTTGTTAGTCAGTTAGTCACCAACGATTATATTTACTTAACTTGCAATAATGGCTGGGAGTGCTGGGCAAAAAGAGAAAACTCAGGCAGAGAATATGCAGAAAATTGACCTGACAACTTTGACACTTCCACAACTGGCTCAGTTAAAACAGCAACTGGAACAGGTGAAAGAAAACTTAAACAACTGCAGTTGTCCCTGCTTTAATATATTTTTTAAACATGCTGTAGGATTTGAGCCTCTATCAAGATTCTCTTCAAACGTTAAAGATTGCACAAACCAAATTTCAGGAATCAGCTGAGAGCGCTGAGAAACTCGATTCTACTCAAGAAGGGGCCCCCATACTGGTCCCACTAACTGGATCTGTAACCTATCTCAAAATTCTGATCATTTGTAGATTTATTGTTAAAGATTTTCTGATCTTTCATAGATGTATGTGCCAGGAAAAATTTGTAAACCAGAACAACCTTTGATTGATATTGGAACTGGATACTATGCTGAAAATGTAAGTCTAATACTCCAACCACTTATGTAATCAAAAAGTTATCATACTAAATTTGTTTTAGACAATTGAACAAGCGAAAAGCTACTTCAAGCGAAAAGTCAAGTTTGTTACTGAACAGATGGAGAAAGTTCAGATGCTGGGAATTGAAAAAAGTCAAGTCAGAGATGGTAAGATGTGTGCTTATATGAAACATTTTTTAATTACATAATTTTTTTTGTTTATTATAGCTGTAGCTGAAGTGATGGATTTGAAAGTTCAAGCCCAAGTCGCCGCTAATCCACAGCAGGCACCCGTACGCACGTGAAAATATAGATTAGTAACAATACAATTTCACCTTCAACAGATTTTTATTTTCATTATTCAAATTTTTTTCTTGGTAATCCAGTTGCTTAGGTCAAAAACAGTTTCTTCGCTTTTAACGAGTACAAAAAAGGTATGAAAAAGGAAAAAAAACAGATTTTGTGCATCGTTTATCAGGCCAATGGCAGCGGAATTTTACGGCGAAAGGACAACAAAGGGAAAACAAAGTGGTAATTAAAAAAAGGTATTGAACATGAGGAGTAGGAGATGAATCTAGGAATTCAGGTCTATTACTGGGACTAGACACCACATGCACTGACAGAAAAAAAATTATCGATTGATTTTACAACTTCAGTTTTTCATCCTGAAGCAATGTAAAATCAATGAGCCGACGGATTCAGGCTATGTGTCAAAATTTAACTAGAAGGTTGAGCATTGTTAGCGTTACATATCTCGTCCGAAGAGGTTCGATACACTTCAATCATTGCCGCACGCACCTTTTCCATCAGCTCGGGCAATTGTTCAATCGTCATGCCTTTGGTTGACACCGGTGGCAATACGGTCATGATAATTTCTCCTGGATCAAAGCGCTTTTGCTTATGATCGAGAAAATAATAGTACGAGTAAACAACAGGAGTGATAGGCAGTTGGGAATTGATGGCAATGTAAAAAGCCCCCTTCTTGAATGGAAGCATATCTCTTCCACCGCTGCGCGTTCCTTCCGGAAAGATCCATAATTTTAACTATAAAACCAAACTTATGTTAATAGCAATATTGACAAAGATTTTCACGCAATAAAATTACTTTTTTCTGCTTCACTTTTTCAGCAGCTTCATTCATAGTGGAGTGGGAATCGTGTGACTTATTTCTTCGTATGAAAATTGTACCGCAAAGGCCAGCTACAAAGCCAAATGGTCCTATATAATTCACCTCTTTCTTCGCGATAGCAGCACAACGTTCCATAGTCGGCCAGTGAGTTATCATGCCTGATATGTCAGCATAATGAATTTAAGTAAGTTTCTGATGTTCCATTAATATTTTGTGGAAAAATCTGTTACCAAGGAAATCAAGGCAACTTTGATGGTTTGCACAGATGATGGAGCCATCATTTACAAAATTTTCAGGATTCCGAAGGTGAACCTTCATGCCAAGGAGTGCATTTAGCAAAGGTCCAAGGAAGTAAGCAACAATTCTGAAATATAAAAACAAACTATGAATTAATCTAGATATGTTTAGGAAAAGTATTAAATATTACACAGTGTTGTGAACATTGCCAGGTCTAAAGATGGCAACAGGAATAAGAAACACAGAAATTAGCATAACAACCGATATATAGAGGGTAAAACGAAAGTAGTATCTGAACCATGACTGTGTTTCATAAATAATGGCCAAGACCACAGTCGAGACCAAAAGTACATCCCAACTAATGAACATTTTCCTTGCAAATGCGAGCGCAAATGTTACTGGATGGTTTGGTTGGGTCGAACAAGTGATAACAAGATGTTAACACCACTGGCAAGATGAAAAACCCGCCAGACCCTGTCAGCACTGGAAAAGGTCCACACCACAAATCCTAAGTCTCAGTCACGAATACGTAAACAAATCTCAAATAACTTGACGCGGATGTAAGTTGTCTCCAGAAGGACAAATAAAAAAAAAAAAAAGATGAAAGATGACGACAAAAAGTGGGTGGTTAACACCCAAGAAATATTGGAGTTTTTTGTCGTCTGCCTCGTTCAAGAGACAGAGTCTGTTTGTCCGCCGTCTCTAAATAGTCGGAAGGCGTAACCATACCAACCCCTTTTTTTTTTCTTTTTTTTCTTCATATATCATTCAGGCCGTAAACGTTTTTGCATTTCTGGAACTTTTTCCCCCCTTCATAGGACATGTGCTTCTGCAGGACCACGCCATTAACCATGCTACTTTAAAGCATTTGCTATCGACGAAACCCGAGAGTGAACGAGAATCTTGGTGAGTTGCTTTAAAATTATGTTTATGACGTAGAGTTTTACAATCAGAGGGCTACACAAGTACTGACATTCAGGCTAGTAATACCATTCAAGACACTTGCAAAACCAAATCAAACTAGTCCCTGAAAACCCTTTTAAAGTAACGTATGTCGTTCGCCTTTTAATGTCTCATCAAATGTTTGTCTTCCAAATAAGAGAAGTGATTTAATATTAAATAACCCTGTCTTGCCTTTGCGGCTATGGAACAAATGGCCTCGAAACCGCAGCGTGGCCCATTTGTAGTAGCCAAGAGGTTCATGCCAACTAAGGTAGCTGAGAAACAAGGCCAAGGCATTTCAGTTCAAACTAAAATGCTTGATGCAATCAAGTAACAAAGGAAAGTGTAGTAAATCAAGCTGGAATTCACAAGCATTTGAAGGATTGCATTGACAGCTGTTTTGGATGACCAAGCCAGGTTGCTGTGTATCTGCAGCAACAGAAACTACAGTATATAGAATGAAACTAAATGTGTGGGAACAGTAAGTTATTGATGCTAACTGGAACTGGACACAAGATGGCAAATATGAGGTGAACTACGAATGATAATATTTATTTTGTCTGGCGTCAGTCCAAATAGAAACCCGAGAATGGGAACAAGATATCAAAGTGGAACCGATCTCGTCGTCTTGCTCGCACGATGCTGTGAACACAAGTATTTCCGCGTAACAGCCTGTTAAAACATACACGCAAATTCCAATCCCATGTCACAATTAATGAATTTTAATGGTAAAATATTTTGATGCCTGAAAGCAAAGACAAGATTTATTTTGTTTTGCGTGTTGCCTCCCTTATTATATGTATTGTTTCTTTATGATAAGTGGTATAACTTTGACTCATCTTTTATCAAACCAGATATATGAATTTAAATTTTTATTGCACAGTTGACTGGATGGAGGAGGACTGAGAGTTTGTACAATTTACATGCAGATTGCAGATTACGTGTAGTTCGGTTGGGTGAATTGAATCTCCGCTGCCGATTTTATGGAATCTAGTAACAGGAGACTTGGTATTGTTCATTTTATTTAACTTAGACATGAAAAGATAAATATGTTTATTTATTTATGTATGGCTTGAGACGTAAAAGCACTGCGTAATTGTACCGCGATTGTCCTGCTTAAATGTCTACCACCAGAGGGCTAAAACGGCTAAAAGACCGTTACCATGGCCTATGATGTTAGATATGAATAACTGGCCTGCTGTCAAACATCAGAAGACTAGTGACGTTGCACAACTAAGTGGAAATCATTTGACCATTGATTCAGGAGGCGACTGATTGCAAGCGAAAATAGCCCAATAATGCAGTGAGGAGGGTGTAGTCGTTCTGTTGAAGCAGCGTTTTTAGACCAGCCGGTTACTTGGGTTCATTGTCAAATGAGATCTAGTGTTAGTCCGAGTCCCACGGTGGGGTACATTATCATCTACTGGTAAAGTAAACTAGTTCAGTTTATTAATAAAGTTTTCCCAAATTTACTAAATTTTTTTTGTATTATTTAATATTCAGCCTGGTGTCCCTATCCCTTTCATCCAACCAGAATGATGCAGTTAGCAGCAGGCATGTTATCGAAAATGAAGTACAACCTCCAAAAGAGGCAACTATTCATCTTGGAGAGAAGGAAAATGTGGATTCTAAGGAATTGTCTAGGAATATAGATAATCTTGATTCTGTAGAAGTGTCTCCAGTTGTTACTGCAGACAATTCTCACCAAAGGATTCTTCCAACTACTGAACATCCAATAGTTTCGGAAGAGTGAGTAATTTCCTTGTTTCACTTGGTAGCTTGAGGGCTTGTCTGATTAAATTTTCCTTTTCCTTGTTTTGGCTCTTAGACCTTGAAAGAAAAATGCATCTTTTGTCTTATGACAAGGGTGTAAACCAAGAATTTCAAGGTTATATGTAGAAACACCAGTATTTAGAAACCTATATGTAATCGATATCTTATTTAGCAATCGATCGTTTGTTTTGCGTGAAACACACATGTTATATCGATCTTAAAGAGATTAGAAAGATTCAGGTGACGTGGGTCTTTCAAAGTTGTACACGCCAGCGGTTAGTTCATCTTTGCCAGTTGTGCGAGTACATACTAGTTTTCTTGTCTGCAGAATGTCACCCGTTGACTAAATTATGTCAAGTTTCTTTGTTCTGTTTGAAATTACCTTCATAATTTGGTTTCTTTTCACTAAACCACATCAGCTGCATGGGTATACAAGTTACCTAGTGATTTTGAATTAATATTTCTTTCAATACTTAATTTCGTTTATTTTCATTTAAGCAGTAACCTGACATCAAGTGAAGTGACAGTTCGTGTGGAAAATGAAGACGCGGAGCTATTTGTACCGATTGTTGAAGTTTTAACAACCCCAGAGAATGAAGAAGAAACGCTTTATGCAGAAACTTCAGTCAATGAGGTTATACTTGCAGAGGCTGAATCTGTTGTTCAGTTGGAAAAAGATCTAGGCACAGCTAATGTGCTTAACGTAACTAATAACGTAACCCGTAATAATGAGAGTGGATCTAGTGAAGATGACATTCCTTCGTTCAGCGAATGGACATTAAAAGTGTTAGCCGAAGAAGAAAAGTCTGGTAAGATTCTTTTTTTTTCCTTTTATTTAAAATTTATTTAATAATGTTATATTGTAAATATCTCCAGGTGCAAACGGTAGTTCCGGTGTGCAAACTTCTGTCAAAATATCAGCCACCCCAAAATTGCGACAAAAAAACTATGCTTCGCCGGATTGTGGTGCTAAGATATTGGCTGCTAATAGCGAAGCTGAACATACTTCTGCCATTTTGGATCCATCAAGAGATGAATATTTTTTAAGTATCTGCTCGGCTAAAATTTGGTTTGTGATTGAATTATGCGAAGCCATTCAAGCTCAAAGGGTATGACCGGTTTCAATTGAATTATTTTTCTTAATTCTTTACCTTCTCTTTTTCTTAACTTGTAGGTGGGCATTGCCAATTTCGAATTATTTTCGTCGTCGCCTAAAGATTTCCGTGTTTACATAAGCGATCGCTATCCTACCCGTGACTGGGCTTTAATCGGCCTGTTTACTGCTGCCGATGAAAGATCCATTCAGAGTTTCACACTCGAACGCCAGCTGTTCGGCAAATTTGTCAAGGTGTGAAAACTGAAAATAGTTTTGATTGAATTCTTTCGTCTTTCATCGTCGTTTTTATTTTTAGGTAGAGTTAGTCAGTCATCATGGCAAGGAACATTTTTGCCCAATATCCCTTTTTCATGTCTACGGTAACAGCGAGTATGAGGTACTAGACAATGAAGAAGATTCTCGGTCGGGATCAATTTCCCACCGCCACGAAGAGGATTCCACGGAAGAAGAAATGCTTTTTGATTTGCTGCAAAATAATAGCAGCAATAGTGATGTTGTCGTAGAAGGTCGTAATTTATTTGGGAGTGCTAAAGACGCTGTTATCAACATAGTGAAAAAAGCTGCCGAAGTTCTTACCAAAAGTCCTGCCCCGCATAGCGTGATGGTGTCGACAAATGAAACGAAGAAGAACGAAGAAGATAACCGCACCACCTGCTACACAGCGATCGAATCAGTCAATGTCTCAAGATCGGTTAACGGTTCTCTCAGCTGTGAATGGAAAGAATTAACTTTTCTTTCTTCATTGTCTTGGCTTCAGCCATCGATTGTGCGCCAGTGCCAGGCAGAAGCTTCTGATCAGGTGTTTTCTTCAGTAGAACTGGCCTTTGCCCAATCCATTTGGAAGCCATCAACCATTCAAGCGCTATGCCACTTTATCTTGCCAGAAGAGTCACATGTTTCAGCCTCGTTGGAATCAGTCATTCCACTAATTTCCGAATTTGAATTGCCTGAAAATTTGATTCCTTGTAGTGAAGTTCCTCAAGCCAGTGAAGCAGAAAGCCACCTTGACGAGCAGCCAAGCGCTGAACAAAGTGAGCTTGAAAGTTTGGAACAATTATTCGCTGAAGAGATGGATACGTCGCCGGAAGAAATGCCAATCGGAGTTGAAGTAAAATTAGGTGATGGCTTCATAATTGAACCTTCGAAACCGATTAGCGTCCAACAGCAAGAACAGCAACAAAAAGAACAGCAGCAACACCAGGAGCAGCAGCAGCAACGACAAAATAAGGAGCAGCAACAACAGCAACAACAAAGTAAGGAGCATCAGCAGCTACAGCAACAACAGGGTCGTCAGCAACAGACACAGAAAGAATCGGTGTTTGTTCGCCTATCTAATCGCATTAAAGTACTAGAACGCAACATGTCACTCTCCGGACAGTATTTAGAAGAGCTAAGCCGTCGGTATAAACGTCAAGTGGATGATATGCAAAAATCACTAAATCGTACATTGCAGGTTCGTTTTTGCGCTATATTTACTTGAAACTAAAAAAGGTTTAGCAGTTACTTAAACTATCTATGTTTCAGACTCTAAACGATACGTTGCAGCGTATGAGCACGCAAGAAGCGCATTATCAACTCGTCTTAAGCCAGCTTCACGGAGATATGGCCGAATTAAAAACTTCTGCGATCAAACTGGCAGAGGAAAATGTTGCCCTTCGAGCTCAGGTAAAAAGTGGTTTTACTTTCTTTTTTTACGTTCTGCTTGTCTTTATTCGCTCGTATTTTTATTAATACCTCCATTTCTTTAGACAATTGAGCAACATTTGTTTCTCATGGTGGTTGAGGTTATTGTCATAGCAGTTCTAGTCGTGTTTCTTTTACACCACTTTAACCGTCCTCAACCTAATCCACCGCCTAATCTTGGCAACTCGCCAATTCATCGACAAAAGGATCATCAGCCTGCTCCATTGGATTTCAGACTCGAGGTCGGCCAGAAGGTCGAAGAAGTTGAAATGGTTAAACAGACTTCACAAATGTCCCTGAAGTTATCGGAAAAGACCTTGCAACCATACAAGACGAAAATGCAGGCCAGCCCCACTCCTAGTGTCGCTGACAGCTCGAGCTCCGGATGTGAATCGGCTTTTAGCTTTCCTAATTCGAATTGTACAACAACTAGCCGTGATCCAAGTCCGGTTGATGGTATTAAAGCGCGCAGCAAGTCGGGCAAGGCCAGTAGCAAAAAACAACAAAAGAAGAAGAAACACAGCCTCAGTTTCATTCCGAGCGACAAAACTTCTATCCATCATACAAAGGATGCTAGATCGGCCACCATGCATCCACCCAAAATTCGGTTGAAATCTGACAATTGGGAATGGCATTCGCGAGCTAAAATACTTGCTGCGCAGTTCATCAAGGAGAACTACCAAACAACCGGAATGCGAAGTAGCTTTTGAAAAACGAAAAGGCGCAGAATCGCAAGAAAAAGGGGAGAAAAAGAAAAAATCCGTACAGTTGGATGTGACAAATTTCTGTCTCTCTTTTTTTAAACATATTTCTTTTCCAGAAAAAGGACATTCGTTGTATTTTTCTAGACTAGGGATTGGTTAAAATATCGACAGGGAAAATGCCTTCTGCGACGTGAAATGGGGATATCCGAATTTCTTATTATTTACCTTTTTTAAACGATTGTTATTCCTGCTCTAGTCGCGACAATTGGAAATGGAAAAAAAATCTTTCCCTTTATTTTATATGCGAAACTGTAGGCTATTCTTTGTGATATTTTGATGACTTTAATGTGCTTTACATGTTCTTCTCTTTTCCATCCAAAAACTTGCCCGTTCAGACTGACCGTTAAGACACGAAGGTAAAAACAAAAAAACAAAACAAAAAAACTTGACAACGGAGCGAAAATCTCGTCATTGTTAACTATTAAGAACCCACCGGTAACTGGTAGCATTTTAGTTGACAACCGATGCAGGGAAAACTAAGAGACTGTTGATTAAATCTTTGAGTCAGCACGAGCATACATTGCGGTGATATTTAAACAATTTAATGGGTTCTGCCTGAATTATCTCCTACTTTTTGCATCACGGCTGAAGGTGTTTGTTTTGTGTTCATTCTTTTAAACGATATACTCGCTTGCTGTTTCAATACAATTGGATCGTTTTACAATCACGTGATAATTGCAAATTTGCTTCGTAGTTTGAGTAGATCATGAAATTGCCTGAAATGTTAACTGATTGTTGTCGTATTGACGTGTCGTTGACTTTTTAATTTTATGAAATTGACATTTAAAGGATCATCGCATGCAAAAGTGTGTACTTGACTGTCTGCCAACCCATTTTTCTTGTCACCCTGCTGTTATGGGTTCTGTTCACATGAGTTGAGAGCCTGTTCGGCTGTTCTGTTATCCAGCAATCTGCTTCATCCCGTGTAAACGCCTGATCGCGTTTGATCAAAGTGGTACTTTTTTCCTAGGGCGGGTCGGTGGGGAATTCGGGTACAACCTCGAAGACCCGGCGCCATTTTTTGACATGGCGACTCATAACAATAGTCAAAGCACAGAGTTTGTGCGACAGGCCGACAGCATGGTTCGCACTTCGCAGCATGATCATCTGAAGCAAATAAAAGAAGAAACTGTTTAATGTTAAAAATATTAAAAACCAATTTTGAAATTTCACTTTCGGAATTATAAACACAAAGTAAGGATCAGTAAAACAAAATTCAACTTCATTTTACAATGTTAAACAAAAAATCAGGTTAAACTCACCTTTTTTCACTTCCTTTTTTTTCAGTGCTGCTGCATCAAGCTGAGAATTGGTCACGTGTTCAGTTTCGGAGTCGGGGGGAATCGGAAAGGAAAATTCTTAATCGACTTTGTCAGTTCTCAGTTGATTAGTGAGCTTGGGATCGTTGCGTGGTCGCGTTTTGGAATCAATTTATGGAGATTTTGAAAAACTATTAGAACCAATTAAGGCTGTTGAGGTATTTTAAATGTTCGTTTTTACATGGTTTTTAGATTGTAGAAACTAATTTTTGTTGATTTTGCAGGAAAAATGGATGTTGGTTCCAGGTTTTCTCAAGAACAAGGGATTGGTTAAACAGCATATATTGATTCCTACAATTACTTTATCAGTGACTTCAAGAAAATTGTTCAATCAAATGAAAAGGTAGTGAGCTACGCTGACCAACCATTCTACTTAAAGTACTTGGATATTCATGTGGGATAACCAGATTCCGTAGAAAACATGCACCATGTAATAGTTTTTTTTATTCATTTGAAGTGTCAGTCTTTATTCCACATTCTTTTTGAAATCATTATTCTCATCTGACCACACCTCATGAGTGCAGGTTAAGAGACATGACCTATTCAGCGCCAGTTACTGTTGACAATGAGGGTACCCGGGGGCAGCAAAGAGTTGTACACAATGGTATAGCGATTGGGAGAATGCCAATCATGTTGAGCTCAAACCGCATATTGGATGGTCTTTCGCCTGCAGAAATGGAAAAAAGGAATGAATGTCAATATGATTGTGACGGTTATTTCATTGTTTGTGGAAATGCAAAGGTATAAAGATTATTGTAAAATGCTGTTTATCATAACCTTTCAGGTAACTCAATTTTAGGTGATCTTGTTTCAAGAACATTCCCAAGGTTAAAGCGGCCCAGCATGATGCATTCAAACACATCAGAACTGATCATATAACTTTGGGGTTAGAAAATGCCATTGCCACCGTAATACTTAAATTTCTCTTGGTTTGATATTCGAAATCCGTAGCTTTGTTGTTTTGTTTTTTTTTAGGGAAATTGGACGATAAAACGCTTCCGAATGGAAAGACAAGGCGTCACACAAATGCTCTGCCGCCTGTCGTACATCTCTGGACTTGGGATGATGACTCGGGTTAATTTCCAATTCGAGAAGACACGAAAAGTGTCGTGGTCCCCGTTCTCTCCAACCTTCTCAATGGGGTGACAATACCATCTCCTTTGTAATCAAATGTTCTAATTCTTCTTAATCTATTTCTATATGTTTAATTTTTAAAAATAGGTATGTTGTGTCCGTCAGATACACCTGTAGGAGAGGTAAAAACTATTTATCATAAGGCAAATGTTATTTTTTATTATTGTTGTTGGCATCGTCTAGGGATGTGGTCTGGTGAAAAATCTCGCACTGATGACCCATATCACCACGGAGGCAGAGGAAGAACCCATCATCCGGATTGCACAGAACATGGGAGTTGAAGATATTAATCTATTCAGTGGCGAAGAAATCAGCGACCCGAATATATACACAGTTTTCCTCAACGGTTCGTTTAATTTACATGTTTGTCTCGTATATTACGATGGTTTTCATTGCATTATCTCTTCGTATTGTAGGCAATATCCTGGGACTCGTCAAAGATTATCAACGCTTGATCCGATATTTCAAACTGGCTCGTCGCCATGGCTACATCAACGCCTTCGTTTCCATTTATCCGCATTTCTTAACAAGAGCGGTTTACATCAGCTGCGATGGTGGTCGTCTATGCCGGTATACCAATCTAAAATCCTAAGTTACCATTTAATTTCCTTAGTTTTCTCTAACCGTAGGCCATATATAATCGTTCGAAATGGAAAACCAGCTTTAATAGAAAGACCTATGCAAGAACTGGCCGATGGCTTTCGGACATTTGAGGACTTGATTCACGACGGGCTGATAGAATATTTGGATGTGAATGAAGAGAATGATAGCAACATTGCTGTCTACGAGTCGGATATCATCGAAGAGACTACTCATCTTGAAATTGAGCCATTTACTTTGCTTGGCGTCTGTGCAGGATTGATTCCTTATCCTCATCATAACCAAAGTCCACGAAATACTTACCAGTGCGCCATGGGCAAGCAAGCGATGGGGACCATCGCGTGCAACCAACGAAATCGAATTGATTCGCTCCTCTACAACCTGGTTTACCCACATAAACCAATGGTTAAGACACGCACCATCGAGCTCATCAATTTCGAAAATATTCCGGCTGGCCAAAACGCTATGGTCGCGGTGATGAGCTACTCTGGATTCGATATCGAAGATGCTACTGTTTTAAATAAAGCCTCTCTGGATCGAGGTAACAAGAAATGTTAGCTTTTTTCATTTACCACCACAATTTTTTCAAATATTTTCATAAGGTTATGGGCGGTGTTTGGTTTATAAGAATGCGAAATGTGTGTTGAAGCGTTACAACAATCAAAGTTCAGACCGTGTTAATGGACCTATGGTTGATCCAACAACTAAGAAACCGACATGGAAACATGAAATTATTGACATGGATGGGTTTGCTTGTGTGGGCCTGCCAACCTGTTCAACCTAAACAGGTATTAAAATCGATAAAAATTGGTATTTGCATCGATTCTAATCTATTATTTGATAAAAGGTACTAATCAATAAAATTATGCCAACCGTTCCCGTGGTTACTGTTGCGCCAGGAGCCCCGGGGGCACCAGCTGCGGCTCCGATGCCAGAATATCGCGACGTGCCCATCACGTATGCTCGTTCAATTTTACAGGATTAGTTTTTTAGAATTTAATGTTTAATTCAAATTTAGATACAAAGGACCGATTCCTTCTTATGTCGAGAAAGTTATGTTTTCTTCTAATGCCGAAGAGGCAAACATTATTAAAATCCAATTGCGGCAGACCCGGCGACCTGAAATCGGCGACAAGTCAGCAGTCGACATGGTCAAAAAGAAGTCACCGGTTAATGTCTTTCGTTGTGTGATTCCCATGGACCTTTTTTAACCCCCAATTTTCTTTACTATAGCACTTGTTGCAGAACAGGAAGACTTACCCTTCACAGAGCTTGGAATTTGTCCTGATGTAATTATGAATCCCCACGGATTTCCATCTCGCATGACAGTCGGAAAACTGATTGAACTTTTGGCTGGAAAAGCCGGGCTCATGGAAGGAAAATTTCACTACGGCACCGCATTTGGCGGATCAAAGGTGCGAATTTAATATTTCATTTGGGATTTTGTTATGTCAAAGTTTTATTACAGGTTCAAGATGTCAGTGAAGAATTGATCAAACATGGGTACAATTATCAAGGCAAGAGTGTTTGACTTCTGGAACAAAGGGGGGAGCAACTAACGGCTTACATTGATTTTGGACCTGTACTCAAGCACTTTTCTTGCTCAGCACCAGTATGTTTGTTATCCGGATGTAACAAGAGAAAAGTCAATGTTGGGATTTCATGCATTTGAAGAATTAGCTAACCATGGGAAGAAATCAGCATGGTAAATGTTGGAGCGGATTAGTGGAATGGTTACTGGACAAAGTTTCCGTAGGATTGGCACTAAAGTAGAAGGGCGCAGACAAAAGCTGGCTGGAACTGAAAGCTCATTGTTATTGTAATTCAGCAAATAACATTTTACATCTTACACTTAACTTTACATTGTGGCTGGAACTGAAAGCTCATTGTTATTGTAATTCAGCAAACTAACATGTTGTGGTTATAAATTGCACCACGAGATGGCGCTGTCGCCAGTCTGTACTTAGATTTCTGTACGTACGTGTCACTGTGAAGCGTGTGTGTGAATATTTGTTAACTGTACACTTCAATGGAAAATTCGATATAAACCGATGATGTGTTACCTACTTTCAAGTGTTTTCAATCTTAAATGTGTTACTTAAGTGGAGAACATCAAATGGATCATTTTTGGTGCAACGGCTATACCTTCTGATCAGCTAGGTCAGCTGCTAAATTGTAAAAAACTGTTCGCAACCTACTACTTTTGCATTCAATCAAGCTATTCTATTACTAAATAGAGAGGTATTAGTTTTATATTTTGCCAATCAAAATCCAATGGCAAAGTTTCTTCTTTTATCAGTTAGCTTGTGAAACCTATAAATTGCAAAGGATGCTGCCTGCGGAGAAAGGTTACGAAAATTGTGCAACTAAAAGTTCAGAGGGTGTTGGCTCTGAAGGATTTGACAAGTGCCCCCGTATGTTGTGGTTGCAACCACTAACTATCACCATTTCAGCAATCTTCTCATCGTTTCTGCTGAATGCATCATGTGGCAGGATGTTGCATTCATAAGTGAGTTGTTAGACTTGTATGTTAGCAGTCAATATCAAATTGGCATGATTCTGCATTTATTTCCAGTTCGTGGAACTTGAAATGCAAAAGATGCTGGTCCTGACGGAAAGTCATCAACAATGCAAAATTACTTTTGGCCAACATCATTTTCGTGTAAGTTTCCGTTTCGTAAAGCCAGCCTATTCTTCTTATGTTGTATTGCTAAAAGTTAACAACCAACATTTTAACACTCTTATTTTTATTTCTACTTTTCCAGCCAGCACACGCCTTTGTTACGCCCGTCGTCGCTTCGTGGTCGCCCGTCATCGCCTCGTGGTCGCCCGTCATCGCCTCGTGGTCGCCTGTCATCGCCTCGTGGTCGCCCGTCATCGCCTCGTGGTCGCCCGTCATCGCCTCGCCCGTCATCGCCTTGCCCGTCATCGCCTCGCCCGTCGTCGCTTCGTGGTCGTCCCGTCGTCGCTTCGTGGTCGTCCCGTCGTCGCTTCGTGGTCGTCCCGTCGTCGCTTCGTGGTCGTCCCGTCGTCGCTTCGTGGTCGTCCCGTCATCACCTCACCCGTCGTCTCTTCGTGGTCAACCCGTCGTCGCCTCGCCCGTCGTCGCTTCGTGGTCGCCCCGTCATCGCCTCGTCCGTCGTCGCTTCGTGGTCGCCCCGTCGTCGCCTCGTGGTTTCTCCGTCATCGTGGTCGTGGTATCTCATTGTATTTAGTTAAGTGTTTGTATTAATTATACCGTTGGCTGCCACGCCACCTTGATCCCCTTTTTTTTTTAGCTTATAGGGACGGGCCGCGCTGTTCTGTCCCATGGTCTCTGCCATGGGATGGGACAGTCGCCACTGCCCAAGATTCGCCTTCGGGCGCCGTAGGCAACGCACCACATAGGGACTTTCCCTTTTCGATTTTTTGATGGAAGACCTGGGGGTGTGCGTTCCCCTAAAGGTTTCCATCAACAAAATCAGCCCGGACTTGTCTTCGGACAAGTTCCCCAAGTAGCTAGCGTAGATATTAAGTGGCGTGGCAGCCAACGGTGTAGTTAAGTGTATTTGTGTATGTGTTGTATGTTGTATTTTAAAATGTAAAACAGTGGTGGAATTGTGGGTGGATGGAGGGACAATAAAAGATTTTAATACTTATTTCAATTTGTTTTCATTTATACAACCATGTAAGTTGGATGAGATAGGGATTGAACCTAAGACATTACATGTTACAAGACTTGCCAAGCCGGTGCTCTACCACTGAGCTACCATCGTTGCATTCGTACCTACTATATCTCAAACACATTGTCGTAACTTGAGACGTTAGTCAATAGACTATCTGTTATCATTGGGGGGGATGATAGGGGGGGTTGCCAGGTTGGTATCGCAGCAGCCTAGCAACTCCAAGGTCCGGGGTTCGATTCCCAGTCAGGTTCCCAGACTTCCCAGGTGCAAGTCGAGTCGAGAAACTTCCCCGTTACGAAGTAACGGGACGGATATTTTGGCAAAGTTTGATATGTTATCCGTTAACAGATTTTTTAAAAATTGTTCGTTTTGATTTACCGATGTAAATGCGGTTGTTTTGGTTAAACATTTTACACACATGTTTTATTCTAAATTCTTACTACAATTGCAATTTCTGATTTTCACTCATTTATGATGTATTCATTTGACTCATTCAGGATTTGAACCTGCAAACTTCGGCGTACCATGCCGATGCTCTACCACTGAGCCATGAGTCATACAACCAAGTCGTCTATATTTTCGGGTCAATTTAGTTCAATAAATTTGGACTTAATTGGAATAATTTTGAAGCACGATTCTCAATAAATTTACATTACAACACATATACGTTCGCCTTTAATTTAATTTAGAGTAAATGAACTCGACATTATCTTCATAATAAGTTTTCCGTTGCCGAGATTTGAACCCGAGTCCGCCGAGTCACTCAGATCCGCAAGCCAACGCTCTACCACAGAGCTATGATCCTTACGATAAAGTTTTCAAGGTTAGATATAGAATAGTGAGCCTCCACAAATTGCCTTTACAATATTTTCTTTTCATGTTTTCTTGTAACAGTTAGAAGTACAATGTGTCTCATGGCTCAACGGTTCAGCATCGGCAACGCAACACGATAGTACCAGGATCGATCCCGATAGAGGTAAATTATGTTCTACAACAGTGATCTACTACACCTGATACACCGATGTAACCAAAGGTAATAAATGATTACAATACATTCTACAAATTAACAAATCGCTCTTAAATGTGATAATGAAATATGTACTACCTAATTGCGAACTCCAGAATTGGATTGGTCATCGATGATACGATAGGGGCACACCGAAATTATCAGGATCCAGGCCTTTACGCAGATTTCAAGTCGACGAGCTTCTTTCCTTAACGGAAAAAAAAAAAATTCAATCATAAGTAACGGGAAAAGTGTGAAAATGATACTAGCAGTTACATGAATATACAATAACCAACCACCCAAATTCCTAATACAATTCCATAATACTGACACACAAAACGTTGTTAGGTTTTAAAACTTATATTGAACTATGGTTTTGTATTGGAGTGTTTTCGCATAATTATGTTATACTATCAGTTTGTTAACATTGAAAATATCAACAGTTTCTTATTTTTCTTGCATTTTTTGGAAGTTAATGTGCGTTTTCTCATACTTTACAATTTTAGACGTTGATGCACACTTCGTACTACATGATGATCATAGTATTGTTACTATTTCCATTTTCATATGCTTTATTGTGATAATCAAATTGCCTCACGTTTTTTTTATCTCCATACAGAATTACAGCAACGCTAGAAAAAAAAAAATTGTTAAAACAGTTTCCACCGCAAATTTCAAATCACGTTCAAATCACCCGTACCAGTCCATACGATGTAAACTGTGCAGAGCAGGACAATATCCTTATTTGTTGTGACACATTAAATTACATTTATGTACTTTCATGATCACATGACACCATTTGACACAGAAGCGTTAGAGCCGATGATCTGATAAATCTTCTTAGGCGGGGTTGAAAATAATTTTCACTTAAGTTGAACGAGAACAAACATCCACTGCATCGTCACACGGGCGTAATGTTTCGCCACGATGAATATCTACTCATTGACACATGTCTCAATATTCTCCCAACTTTTTTCACCGTCTTCATTTCCTGTGAGCAGAAAATTGCTTATCCATATATCTCCACTACAGATGTTATTTACTTAGCTGACAAATGGTAAAAACGTTCTTTGCTGTGGTGAAGATTCCACATCCCAGTTCGGAAATAGTTCATCCATATCTGGAAAAAGTCTCTACAAATTCCTGCAACCAAACGTACTGCACAAGGCCAGTGAAGCAAACACTTTAATAAGCATTTCGCAGAAAATGATGGTCAACTAACTAAATGGTGAAGGCACACCATATAATTTTGTCATCGTCTTAATGGGGTAGACCTTTGCAAAAATTCAAGATATTTTCAATTCAAGATACATTATATTTTATAACTAAGTCTATTTTTAGTAGATGTCATTACCTAAAACATTCCATTTCTTCAATTGTATAACAGTATCATCCATTTCAGTGTGAAGGAACAATTGCTCCAACAACTACTGATCAAAATGCATCAAACCAATTAACAATTGTAATGTAACAATTATTAATATTATAAAAAATGTTTAAAACATTAATTAACATAAACATTCTCCACTTCTCTTACCATATTCCACTTTACCAAACCATTCCTAGACGAATAATTCAATAAGTTTTCTTCTCATATCTCTTGTTTTTCTTCTGCAAAACTCCATTCCTAAGTAGACAAACTACGCAAATTAACTTTCTAGACTGTTTGTCTGAGGTTTGTTTTCTTCACTTACCATTTTTTCAATTCACAACAATTTTGTTTCACCCTCCCATATTTTGATTCCCATTTCAATTAATTTTTTTGTTATTCTGATCAGTCTGCATCAAAAAGTAACACATCATATCAAAATAAAGCTTTTCTCCATCACATATGGTGATAAATGTACATTTCTTTTACATACCTTAATAACTTTTATTCGAAGTTGAATATAAACTCCCATGCAGTTGATGCTTTAAGTGGAAACACAATCTCATGGAGTTTGAAACACACAAACAATCGCAGCACAGTCACCTGTAGTAAAGAAGATTATCACTTATCAGACATTTGTTATTGCCAAAGTCACCTATCTAACTATGTGTTTTACTTCTGACTTTATACTCTCCTCCCAGACCAGCCATATAACAATTCCTGTCAATTGATTAATTTCTATAGATAAGCTGAAAAGAAGTATACTAAATAATATAAAATTAATACCCTCTTTTCTTCAAAACTAAATACCTGTTCAGCTGCTAGCAAGCCCTTAGGTTTCCTTCACTTACAATTTCCAGTCAATTTAATGCAAGATACCTTTCCTCGGGATATTTACGTCGAAAGTGTCAAACTGTGTGAGACTAAAAAGGCAAAATGGAAAAGAAAGAAACTTGCAACTGGGCGATTACTAACTGCACATACCTTTCGTTGAATCATGGAACAAGATACCCACAACTTCAACAATAATCTCGAAATACTCACTTTTCCGCTCGAGAGTTACGATGTTATCATTTCCTAGACGATCTACCTATCTCCCTCAGAGGGCGCTGCAACGCTGCTAAATACATAAAAAAAAACGAACACGTTAAGACAATTATATTTGAAAGATAAATGGCATGACCTTGATATCTAATAATTCAGCGACCATCGGCAAATTCCAATATCCTCTTTAGTTCCCTCCTAAATGTGATGAAACAGAGAAAACAAGTTTAATAATTCGAAACAGACATTGTGTAACAAACTACAATAACATTTAATTATAACTTTCCTGTAAACAAATTTGCTTTCGTTGGTTAGAAGTCGCAGGTTTTGGGGATTGATTCATGACAAAGGGCAGAGATAGTACTTTGCCTATAGAAAGTGTTTAGATTACGAATTTTTTAAAAATAGAAAAGGTAGTTAGTTATAATTTAAACTTATATGATTACTTATCCAAAACTTAATCTACATACTTCTATTTTATCTAGACTTATATTACTACCCAGTTAACCACAGCTAGCATACGCAGCTAAACAACACCAGCAGAAGCAAAATTTTGGTGCTGATAAGGTGAGTTATTAGTGAGTGATAGGTGCATCTACACATTGTGAATCACATCTACCTTGTAACTACTATAGAACCATAGACAACGAAGTGGAAGACCACTAACGCCTATATCCCCATGTAGCGATGCGCGTGTCATGCCGCATGGTGGCGCTGAGTCCGGTAATATAATCTGACAAAATAATTTTGGGTTTCCCTACTGATCCAATGCTTCACACACCGTCATTTTAAAATGAAATCATGCACGGTATCACTTTGGTATGCACATGTAAATTAAGCGCGAAAATTCAGCATATCGTGTGAATTATTTCATATTTTTAGTGGTTGGGTAACCTTCATTCATAAAATGTTTTATTTTTCCCCATTTTCCCCCATTTTCCCCCATTTTCCGAAACAAGTTTGTATCAATCGTGAAACGTTGTAAAATGGGGGGAAATGGGGAAAAATAAAACATTTTATGAATGAAGGTTACCCAACCACTAAAAATATGAAATAATTAACACGATATGCTGAATTTTTGTGCTTAATTTACATGTGCATACCAAAGTGACACCGTGCATGATTACATTTTAAATGACGGTGTGTAAAGCATTGGATCAGTAGGGAAACCCAAAATTATTATATTACCGGATTCAGCGCCACCATGCGGCATGACACGCGCATCGCTACCTACCGTCCTCTCAGCCTTATGGCACCCTTCGCGGTCTTCCACTTCGTTGTCTATGATAGAACTAAAGAACTGTGTCCCCATGCAGAAATTCTGTGAATTACTTCACAATTAATAAATTTTGACTTAGCTTTCTTCTTTCTACCCTCAGCAACAATCTCCATTATCCAATGATCCTCTTCGGTGGTGTCATGTTCCTATCTAGATACATGAAAACCCATAAATTACATAAATTAACATTTAAAATTTTAAATAACTTTCAAATCCCTGATGACAATTTCAATAGCCCTGCCAACGATCCTTGAAGTCCAGTACGCGCTGCAACTCCACTACATTCACAAAAAAAAAACCAATAGGTTAAAACAATTATATTTTTAAGATAAATAGTAAAGTAAAACCTTGCCGATTAATAATTCGACGATCTGACGGTATCCTCCATTTCCACCTCCTCTTCGGTGGTGGTAACTCCCTTCTAGTTGAAAAAAAAAAAAAAAAAAACAGTAATAAAAGACTAACGTTTGTAGTAGAAAAAATAAGATTTTAGAACACTTACCGTACCCGACCAATCCTGTCAACGATCTCATTTAACCAGCGGCAAATCTCAATATTCAGCGGCCTCTTCAGTGTGGTGATCTAGTGAACTCCTAGTTCCACAAGACAAGCATGATTTGACACTTCATTTTTAAAACTTTAAATTTTATACTTAAAAATCTTGAGCAAAGATCATGTTACTCCAGCGATGTTCCTCAATGCCCTTCATCCTTTTCAATGATGATAGAAGTCTCCTACTTACATGAAAAAAAAGGATTAAACAATCAATCTTTTAAATATATACTATAAATTCTGGTCGATAATATCGTTGTTCCGGCAGCGATCCTCAACGTCCAACTCCTCTTCGGCGGTGGTGAACCCCTCCTAGTTGCACGGGAAAAACAATGTAAATGAAAGAACTAAAATTCGTAATATCAAAATAAATTTTATAACATAAACCCGACAAACTTTGGGCGTCGATTAGGTTAATTCCAGCGGAATATTCCAGCGAAGATATTGATTACCCATCGTATACATCTCTGTCATGGGTGATGATGGAACACCTCTAGATACATAAAACACTATTAAACTATTGATTTTAAAAACACACAGCATGTAATGCTAGACAACCCTCGTAGTTCCGGCAACGATCTTCGATATCCAGTGTCCGCTTCAGTGGTAATAGAATCCTCCTAATTACATAAGACAACAGGCATGATTAGGCACATTATAAAAATTAACTTACAATCCTTTCCTTACAATTCTGGGGAATCAATTCGTTACTTCGGTGGCGATTCTCGATTTCCAACTTCCTCTTCGGTCGTACTTCGCTATACCCTATCCATTTGGGTGATGTTAGGACTACCGACTTCCCTATAGATACATAAAATACAGAATTATACCATAAATTTCTAAACTTCTACTTGAAAATGCTGGGCCATATTCTCGTTGCTTCCCTCCTACATACACACACAAAAAATTATCCACGAAACTTAAAAAAAAAACATTTAGCTTACCCAAGGGCACCTTCTCATGGCTCCGGCAGTGATCCTCAATGTCCAACTTCCTCTTCAACCCGCAGAGACTAACCCCAGCAACAATCCCCATTATCCAATAGTCCTCTTCGGTAATGTCATAAGCCCATCTAGATAGATAATATGCCATAAATAACATTAATTAACATATTAGATTTTAAATAACTTTCAAGTCTCTGATGATAATTCAAGTGGCTCTAACAATAATCCATAAAGTCCAACAATTTCCCTCACGGGGGTGCTGTAACTCCGCTAAATACTAATTACACACAAAAAAAAACGAACGCGTTAAGATAATAAAATTTTTAAGATAAATGGCAAAACGTTGACCTGATAATTCGACGACCATCGGCGAATTCCAGAGTCCACTTTGGTTTCCTCCTGAATGAGATGAAAAAGAGAAATAGAAGCGGGTTTAATAGTTTGAATAAACATCGTGTAACAAATTACAATTACATTTAATTATAAAATCCCTGTAAACATATTTAATTTCGTTGGTTAGAAGTCGAAGGTTTTGGGGATTGATGGATGGCAAAGGTGGTGTTTTGCCTGAATTCAGAGTTAAGATTATACTTTATTTAAAAATAGAAAGGATAGTCATAACTTAGACTTAGACATTTTTATCCTGAACTTAATCTACGTACTTATATTTTATCTAGACTTATGTTACTATCCAGTTATACACAGTTTGCATACGCTACTAAACAAAACCAGTGCAGAGGCAAGTTTTGGTGATGAAACGGTGCGTTATTAGTGTGTGATAGGTGAATCTACAAATTGTGAATCACATCTAGCTTGTAACTGCTACAGAACTAAAGACCTATGTCCCCGTGCAGAAGTTCTGTGAATTACTACACCCGGCGATAAATCTAGACTTAGCCATGTTCTTTGTAGCCTCAGCAACAATCTCCGTTAGCCAATGATCCCCTTCGGTAGTGTCATGATCCTATCTAGATACATGAAAACCCATAAATTACATGAATTACATCAATTAACATTAAAAATTTTAAATAACCTTCAAATCCCTGATGACAATTCCAATAGCCCTGCCAACGATCCTTGATGTCCAGTAATCTCTCTCAGGGGGGCGCTGCAACTCCGCTAAATTCACAAAAAAAAACGAACACGTTAGGACAATTATATTTTTAAGATAAATGGTGAAACCTTGACGTTTAATAATGCAGCGACCTGGCGGTGTCCTCGATTTCCAACTCCTTTTCAGTGATGGTTAGTCCCTTCTAGTTGAAAAAAAAAAAACAATACTGAAGAAACTCCACATTCGTAGTAGGAAAATAAGATTTTAAAACACATACCCTATCAACCCTGTCAACAATCTTATTACTCCAGCGACGTTGCGACAAAATTCTGAGTAAATATCTCATTGCTCTGACAATCATCTTCAATATCCTTCATCCTTTTCAGTGATGATAAAACTTTCCTACTTACAGAAAAAAAAAATTGATTAAGCAATTTATTTTTATAACATAAAACTTCCTATCAAACTTCTCGTTGTTCGGGCAATATCCTCGATGTTCAGCTCCCCTTCGCTGGTGTTAATCCCTTCTAGTTGAAAAAAAAAAGAAAACAATAATATAACAACTAAACAATCGTAGTAGAAAATAAGATCTTAACACATATACCCGATCAACCCTGCCAACAACCTCTTTGCACCAGCGGCGATTTTCAATGTTCAACGTCCTCTTCATTGGTACTAAGCTCCTAATTCCACAAGACAAGCATCATTAGACAGCTCTTTTTTTTTAACTGTAAATTTTATACTTATAAATCTTGAGCAAAGATCACGTTTCTCCGGCAATGATCCTCAATGTCTCTCGTGCTTTTTAGTGATGATAGAACTCTCCTACTTACATGAAAAAAAAAATGATTAAACAATAATACATTTTATAGAATTACCCTAAATTCTGGTCGATGATTTTGTTGTTCCGGCGACAATCCTCGATGTCCAATTTTTCTTCGGCGGTGGTAAGCTCCTCCTAGTTGCACGAAAAAAAAATGATAATGAAAGAACTAAAATTCGTAATAAGAAAAATAAAATTTTATAACACAAACCCAACAAACCCTGGGCGTCAATTAGGTTGATTCCAGCGGAGATATTCGCTACCCACCGTATACATCTCTATCATGGGTGATAATGGAACTCCCCTAGATGCATAATACATTATTAAACAACTAATTTTAAAAACACACATCATAAAATGCTGGACAACCCTCGTTGTTCCGGCGACGATGCTCAATATCCAGCTTCAGTGGTAATAACACCCTCCAAATTACATAAGACAACAGGCATGATTAGACACATCATTAAAAAAAAACTTAAATTCTCTACCTTACAATCCTGGGGAACAATCTCGTTGCTTCGGCAACTATTCTCAATTTCCAACTTCCTCTTCGGTCGTGCTTCGCTATACCATATCCATTTCGGTAATGTTAGGACTACCAGTTCCCCTAGATACATAACATACAAGATTACACCATTAATTTTTAAAACTTCCATTATAAATTCTAGGCAATTTTTTCATTCCTTCCCTACATACACAGACAAAAAATTAATATCCACGAAAATAAAAAAAAAACATGTTGCTTACCCAAGTGAAACTTCTAATAGCTCCAGCAGTAATCCTCGATGTCCAACTTCCTCTTCGGCCCGCAGAGACTAGTCCCAGCAACAATCACCGTTATCCAATTGTCCTCTTCGGTGGTATCATGAGTCTATCTAGATACATAAAAACCCATAAATAACATCAATTAGCATTTTAGATTTTAAATACCCTTTAAGTCTCTGATGATAATTCTAGTGGCTCTAACGACGATCCTTGAAGTGTAGCTATCTCCCTCAGGAGGTGCTTTAACTCCGCTGAATAGTAAATACACACAAAAAAAACGAAACCGTTATGACAATTAAATTTATATGCTATGCTATGTTTAAATAACGATAACTTATATTACTACCCAGTTATATATAACCACAGTTTCCATACCCAACTAAACAAAACCAGTGCAGAGGCAAAATTAGGTGACGATACAGTGCATTACTAGTGTGTGATATGTAAATCTACCAATTCTGAATCACATTTAGCTTGTAACTACTACAGAATAAAAGATCTATGTCCACGTGCAAAACTTCTCTGAATTACTACACCCCGTGATAAATCAAGACTTGTGCACAACACAACAATGTTGAGGACTCCGACGACAATTTTCATTGATGAATTACCACCTCTTCGATGGTGATTTGTACCATCCTAAATACACATTTTAAAAAACACAAATATAGTTAAATATAAATTTTTTAAAATTAATAATGAGCAATGTAACCGTCCTCGTCCCTCGTCCCTCGTCCCTATAAGTATAAGTGGACCACAACAACGACGATCTCGTTGCACAAGCGACAAAACCTCAACGTCCTCTTCAGTGGTGGTGAAACACTCCTAGCTCCACAAGACAAAAAACATAATCACATCTTTTTTGAAAACTTTAAATTTTATACCTTAAAATCCTGAGAGAAGATCTCGTTTCTCTACCGATCATCTTCAATGTCCTTCGTTATTTTCAGTGATGATAAAACTCTCCTTCTTACAGAAAAAAAAATGATTAAACTATTAATTTTTAAAAGATATAACTTAAAAATTTCAGTCGATCATTTCATTGTTCGGGAGGTAACCTCGATGTCCAGCTCCCCTTCGGTGGTGGTAAGTCCCTTCCAGTTGAAAAAAAAAACTATAATAAAAGAACTAAACATTCGTAGTAGGAAAATTAGATTTTAAATCACATACCCGATCAACCGTCAAAGATCTCATTACACCAGCGGCAATACTCAATGTTCAGCGTCCTCTTCAGTGGTAGTAAACTCCTACTTCCACAAGACAAGCATGATTAAACAAATCATTTTGAAAAACTTTAAATTTTATACTTAAAAATCTTGAGCGAAGATCACGTTTCTCTGGCGATGATTCTTAATGTCCTTCGTCCTTTTTAGTGATGATAGAACTCTCCTACTCACATGAAAAAACAAAAAAAAGATTAAACAATAAATTTTTAAATATATACTTTAAAATTGTGGTCAATGATCTCATTGTTCCGGCGACATTCCTCGATGTCCAACTGCTTTTCGAAGGTGGTAGGCACCTCCTAGTTGCACGAAAAAAAAAAATAATGAAAAAACTAAAATTCGTAATACGAAAAATAAATTTTATAACACAGACCCGACAAACCTTCGACGACTATTAGGTTGATGCCAGCGGAGATATTCACTACCCACCGTATACATTTCTATCATGGGTGATAATCAGGCCCCCCTAGATGCATAAAACATTATTACACAATTAATTTAAAAAACACATCATAAAATGCTGAACAACCCTCGTTGTTCCGGCGACAATACTCGATATCCAGTGTCCGCATCAGTGGTGATAACACCCTCCAAATTACATAAGACAACAGGCATGATTAGGTACATCATAAAAAAAAAAGCTTAAATTCTCTACCTTACAATCCTGGGGAACAACCTCGTTGCTTCGGCGACGATTCTCGATTTCCAACTTCCTCTTCGGTCGTGCTTCCCTATACCATATCCATTTCGGTGATGTTAGGACTACCGATTCTTCTATATACATAAAACACAGGATTACACCACTAATTTTTAAATTTTCCATTTTAAATGCTGGGCAATTTTCTACATACACAAAAAAAAATTAATATCCACGAAATTTAAAAAAACATGTAGCTTACCAAAGTGAAACTTCTTATGGATCCAGCGGTGATACTCGATGTCCAACTTCCTCTTCGGCCCGCAGAGACTAGTTCCAGCATCTATCCCCATTATCCATTGATCCTCTTCGGTGGTGTCATGAGCCTTTCTAGATAAAAAAACCCCATAAATTACATTAATTAACATTTTGGATTATAAATAACCTTCAAGTCTCTGATGATAATTCTAGTGGCTCACGCGCAATTTAGGGCCACGCGCAGAGGTATAGTGCTATGCCTAAATAACGAGTTTAGATACGCATTACTTAAAATTAGAAATGGTGGTCACAACTTAAACTTATGCTTACTTATCCTAAACTTAACACAGTTTGCATACGCAACTAAACAAAACCAGTGCAGAGGCAAATTTTGGTGCTGATACGGTGCGTTATTAGTGTGTGATAGGTGAATCTACAAATTCTGAATCACATCTAGCTTGTAACTACTACAGAACTAGAGAACTATAACCACGTGCAAAAGTTCTGTGAATTACTACACCCGGCGATCAGTCTAGACTTGTGCACAACGTGCAGGTGAACGAGCTACTGAATACTGATCTTGAAAAAGCAAAACGTGGTCTTGATCCCCCAACCCCTGCCCTTTTTTTTACGGATTGCCCGAGGTTATTCACCTTTTCTCGGTGAATGCAAAATATCGGGTCAATCGAGGGGAATGGCCATATTCCCGAGCTTCCTTGGAAATAAAAATTTGCCCTTCAACATGTCGACCTTCAGAATTATGTCCCCCTACCCTACACTTTCCCTTCGAGAAAGGCAGGATGTGGCACGTGTTATCGAGTATTTAAAGCGGTAGCCTGGTGATATACTACCACTCCAACAACATAGTCGGACGCTTCGCCCATCTCATAAGTTGATGTTTACTTGTAAAACTTCTTTAGTCTTTAAGTTGTAGTAACAATATACATGAACATATTAATCCTGTAATATTGTAATTCAAGACATATTAGATTTTATAACTGTTTAGTTTTAATAGGTTTCATTACCAAAGGCATCCCATTTCTTCAATTGTATGGCAGTGTCATCCATTTCTGTGTGAAGGAATGGTTACTCCAAAAACTACTGATGATCAGACTGCATGAAACGAGGAATTGACAGTTGTAATATAACACTCATTACTTTTAAAAGATAGATTTAAAAAGTAATTAACAAAAATAATGTAATCCACTTCACTTAACATATTCCACTTTACCAAACCATATTCCACTTTACCAAACCATATTCCTAGATGGATGATCCATCAAGATATCTTCTCACATCCTTTGTTTTTCTTCTGCAGAACTGCATTCCTAAGTCAACAAAGTACACAAATTAACTTTCTAAGTTTCTATTTGCTTGCTATTTGTCTGAGGTTTATTCTTTCTTCACTTACCTTTTTTTCAATTCACGGCAATTATATTTTATCCTTCCACATTTTGATTCCTATTTCAATTAACTATTTTGTTATTCTGATCAGTGAAAAAGCAAAACGTGGTCTTGATCCCCCAACCCCTGCCCTTTTTTTACCAATTGCCCGAGGTTATTCACCTTTTCTCGGTGAATGCAAAATATCGGTTCAATCGAGGGGAATGGCCATATTCCCAAGCTTCCTTGGAAATAAAAATTTGCCACTCCAACAACTCCTCTGCCACTCCAACAACATAGTCGGACGCTTAGCCCATCACGTAAGTTGATTTTCACTTGTTAAACTTCGTTAGTCTTTAAGTTGTAGTAACAACGTACGTGAACATATTGATCCTGCAATATTGTAATTCAAGGTATATTAGATTTTATAACTAAGTCTATTTGAAATAGATTATATTACCAAAAGCATTTAATTTCTTCAATTGTAGGACAGTGTCATCCATGACTGTGAAAAAGGTTAAAAAAAAAAGGTTAGAAAGGTAAATAAACAAAAACAGTGTACTCTACTCTACTTACCATATTCCAATTTACCAAACCATTCCTAGCTGGATAATCCATCAAGATTTTTTCTTATATCCCTTGTTTTTCTTCTGCAAAACTGCATTCCTAAAACAACAAAGTAAACAGATTAACTTTCTATTTGCTTGCTATTTGTCTGAGGTTTATGTTTTCTTCACTTACCATTTTTTCAAATCACGACAGTAATTATGTTTTATCCTCCCACACTTTTATTCCCATTTGAATAAACTTTATTATTCTGGTCAGTCTGCACCAAAAAATTGCGCATCGTAACAAAATAAAATTTTTATCACGTAAGGTGATTTAAGTTAAGTTTCTTACTTTTAAGTTTCTTTCTTGATTTCCATCAATTGTTTAGGGTACTTCAGGTCCATAGATCTTCCAGTTACCAGGCTAATTCACAGAAGGCTATGCAGACGGAGCCAGGCAACCATCAGCGTGAAATTTGCACGGTTTATCTTGCATATTGGTTAATCTGCAATAACTATAAAACGTTAATATGTTGAAAGAAAAGAAAAGCTAAAAATTTCTAATATTACCGTTAATAAAGTTAGTTCAATAAATGATGAAAAATCAAATTGTATCTAACATATTATCTGAGAAAATAAAATAATTATCTAGCAAACCATTTCGATGTGGTTCAAGCGTGCTAACAGACTGTCATTTTTGAAAGCTCATACACAATTGAAAATGTCCGAATACCTGTTGAAAGTACGCGTGCCGCCGGACGGGAAATATCAATTTTTCGCCCGCGATACTTCTTGTACACCAAGAGCAAGTCCAGTATGTAGTCAACGCCAAGTCGCAGGCTGACTGGGTAATATCTGTAAAGTAACTCTTTGAAGTCAATGACACGACCTCTTTCTTTCGAGACGGCATTGATCCTTTCCATCACTTATCGTATCACATCCTCCACTCCTTCACGTAACGGAGCGTCGATGGCGCGCCTTGGGTTTCCGTCGAATCGACGGACCGCGCTAGGAAATTCCAAGTCAAAATGTCACTCTCGTCTTGTGATACAAAGTTGTTTAAACTGGGCGCCAATCATAAAAGAGCAAACGCAAACAAATGACGGAAATACATTTCCCAATGTTTACACAAAGATTTTACCCAGCGTTTGAAGATCGTTCAAGTCAGGATGTTCCCACTATAGCCCCAGACGTTTGCGGAGTTGTTCAATCAAGCTGGCCATTTCTCTTCTAATTTTGAGCCCTTCATAGATTTTCCCTCGTATAGAAACTCCCTAGGAATCAAATTCGACTATTAGGAAAGCTTTTAAAAGTTGTGTTCATGCTCAAACGGCGCACCTGTAGGAAGTTGTTGAGGCGGTACATGTGCGCATGTTCTTTGATGGGATGTAACACGATGGCTCGATGAACTTCGCGAGATTTCAATAACCCGGTGAATGCCGTTCGTCTACTAGAACTGTGATGGAAGGCGTTCTGCATCTGTTGAAAGGATAAAAGAAAGGTTAGTCAAGCGAATTGCAAGAAGGCAGGTGTAACAGGATACGTTCTTGGCTGGACGGCTGCTGCCAGCCAAAGAGCTCGAGAACTGAAAAGGCCCGAAGTAACGTGACGTTAATAGAATGGATGATGAAAAAACCAACAATCGAATAATGTGATTTGTTCCTGCATACATTTCTAAGAAATTATTAAAATTTTTACTTATTATTCAACTACGGTACTCATGTTCAACATTAAGTACAGTTTGATATTCTTCCCTGATTCATCGTGTAAACTTTTACAAGTAAACAATTTCGTTTAGATGTTAATAATTTTGAAAATCTCTGTACTTACTTTACTTGTCAGAACCTCAAAGAATTTATCTCTCTCGTTTGTAGTTATACGACGTTTTCGCTGTGTCTCAATATCATTTCATATCCGGCTTTCATCAAACGAGTATTTTCTTGCTAACTCAGCATTAAAGTTAGAAAGCTAGAGAT